>CM023538.1:31881675-32559039 GCA_013350335.1 Chimonanthus salicifolius | reverse complement strand
ACCATTTATCTTAGGGGCTTACATTATCTTAATCCATTGGGTCCCAAATGGTGTATTGGGCCCAATTTGACCATCCTTGGCCCATTTGACCATCTTTGACCCTTTAAGTAAACTTAAATCCAATCCATAGTCCATTGGACCATACTTGGGCCTTTGCCCAAATTTTGATTTACTTAACATTTATTCCATTAAAATTCTCAATTTCCATCATTAAAATAAATAATAACCACAGATATACTGATTCACAAATTCCGGGTCATTACAAATTAAGAGAAAGAGAATCAAAGAATTAAAGAATGAATTAACTAATTAAATAATGAATTGAAGAGTTACAGAATTAAAGATTAGATTATACAAGATTTGGGTTAAAACAACTATTGCACAACAAACATGAGATTTAACAAAATTAAAAAAGCAGAAAATTAAATTGCATGAAAATAAATGACTGAAATTAAATGTGCGGTAACGGAAAGGTTGGTTGTGTGGAATAAACCGTTCATCACCCAAGACATGTAAATAAATAAAAGGCCTAGATCTGAAATTCACGTAAAGATCAATTCATATTTATTAATAAAACAAGATTCACACCTTTTAATTTAATTAATCAAAAATTTAGTAATCATGATTCAAGTCTTACAATCAAGATCCTAACTATTTTAAATGTTCATGTTCAATCAAATAAACAAAAGTTGTGTTCTTGAAATTAAAAATAAAATAATCATAAAAGTATTTTAGAAATTGGATGTTCCAGGGTTCTAAATGAATGCTTTACTTTATTAAATGGAAGAATTAAAGTACAAGGCTTTTCTAAATTAAATATAAGAAAGACAACATAAAAAATAAAAATCTATACACTCACTTGTAAATTCGCATGGTGCTCCTTGTCTTCCTGTCTTTTGCTCCAGTCTTTAGTTCTCTTGAATTCCAGGTCATATTTGAATTTTACCCTTGGGGTAATGGGTATTTATAGGTTTTGAAAAGAGATGGATGGCTTGGATTAAATCAAGGTTTAAGGTGGGAAATCAAAGGACTGAATTGGATCTAAATGAGAATGGATGATGGGGATTTAAGCTCAGATTTTAGGGTTGCATAAGGAGGGTCACATGAATTTTGTGTGGCTTTCCTTGGTGGCTAAGTGAAGGTGGAGAGAAGATAGGAGATTAGGAGAGATATTAGGAATTGGATTGGTTTTGGGATTGGGAAAATCGTGTGGGATATGTAACACCCCGCCCTTTTTCATTTGCATAATCAGAGTATATATATATGTTTTTGATAAGTGAGAGAGGACGGATCGTTACGACGCGAGTCAAGTCCAAATTTCCAAAACTCGACCCTTGACTGGCCACTATTACGTGTGCATGGACTAAGTCCACTACAACATTTACACGAGCTTATCTTATTGCTTGCGGAATAATTTATATGAATAAGTTGTTATTCATTTTCTTAACATCATTAGGTAAGGAAAGCCAATCACTATAAAATTTTAATAAAACTAAAGATTATCAAATGATAGTAAATAAGTTCTAAGGTGTCCCAAATAGTCTAAAATTATTACAACTCAAAGTGCAAGTCCTCCGAATACATCATTGAAATCAAAACTAAGCAATTTAAACTTCAATCTTCCAAGCTCCTACGCTTGGCTTCCTTTCGGTCCTACGTCATTTTCCTTAGCATTTCCTGTTCCAACATCTACAGGGTAGAAGTAGGGCATTAGTCAACATGCCTAGTAGGTATTCCAATTAGAGTTAGGGTACACATAGGAGTAATATTAGAATATCATAAATAAAGGGTTTATACATCATTAATGTCATATTTGTAAAAACATCTTGTAAGTAATAAAACAATGCATGATGTCCATATCATAACCATGCTAACGTAAGTGTCATCTCATGGGTGTCAATGTCAAATGAAATCCCTGTAACGCCCCGCCCTTTTTCACTCGTTTTCAGATAATCAGAGTCTATTTTTTTTTTTTTTTGAAATAGAAGAGTGAGAGAGGGCGCGGACACCACGACGCGAGTTAAGTCTGAGCTTCTAAAGCCCGGCCCTTAACTGGCCAACCCCACGCGTGCGCGGAGCTAAGTCCACGAGAACGGTTCATGCGTAGGAAGTAAGCTCGCGGATTATAATTATTGCGGAACATGATAATAGAGTCTATCCTACCGATTTTTAGATAGAAGGGAAGATACAACATTGAATTACCAAAATGCCCCTATGTTCATACTTATATCACAAAATGTAATCGTCTATAAGTAACGTCCAAACCATCGCAGGAAATGTAAACTTATACAACCCGACAAGCTAAGTTACTTTAAAATTACATCTCCAAAATGTAAACGTAAATAAACTAAGACTGCACTGCCCAAGCTCCTAAGCTTGGCTCCTGTCATGTCCACCGCTTCCGCCATCCCCTGCGTCATCAGCTAGGGTAGAAGTAGGGCGTTAGTCAACGCGCCCAGTAGGACTCCGAGTAGGGCTAGCACATGGATTAGTAATAATACACATACCGATAAAATAGCATATAACAAAATAAGCATGTGATGAATGCTATGCCATGGGTGCCTATGTCATGTGTCCCACCCATCATCCGTATGATCATACAATGTATTATCCCCATGTCTGCTTCTCGGTCGCCCCGACGGAGCATGGACTCCAGTTATAGCATAAGAGCTATCCCATGTCTAATTCTTGGTCGCCCCGACGGAGCATGGACTCCAGTTATAGCCCTCAGGCTATCCCCATGTCTGATTCTCGATCCCCCCGACGGAGCATGGACTCTGGTTTGTTTATTTTTTTCTGCCCATGCCATGCATGAGATGTAGTGCATTATGCTATGTAATATATATGTAACCCATATATTTGACATATCATACATAGCCATATATATGCATAATATTAAGATATAAACCATATGCTTCATAAACTTATAATTCATCATAAAATAAATCATAATCATAGATCTATCATAGGCCAAATCAAAATAATTTAAAACACCATTACATATTCATCGCTTACAAAAAGGTAGGAATCCTACCGAATACCGTGTAGCGTTCCGTTACGTTTTCCGCTCGATAATCCGGTTGCCGATCGCGTACCGTTTGCGACGTCCGATACCTTATTACATTTACCGAATTGGTCCATGATTAAGTTCATAATTGATCCATCTACTTAGACTCATTAATGGTCATTAATTATGTTACAAATTTATTGAAAATCAGCCCTTTAACTTAGCCTCATTTCTCGTGGTTTAAAACACATACATAAACCCGATTTTGGCCAATTTAGATATTTCCAATTTGCGGCCTAAAACGCAGCAACTAATCGTTTCTCTTAACCATTCACAAAATATCTGATTTTTTTATGTCTAATCCCTACAGGGTTCGGCCATGTACCATGGCCGAACCCATGGTTCTTCAATGTGGCCACTTATTACGGTTTTGCCACTCTTCTTCCATGGTAAATCATCCATTCATTTATGTGCATTCTAAGTCCAAGATTCATTCATACTTAGGTCCATTCAATCATGACCTAGCATCATAAAATCAGCCACCTAATATTTAATTTTGAAAAACACTTACTCCCACACCTAATTCCACATTTTGGCCTAAGGTGTGGCCCACATATCATGGCCTCCAAATGGGTCATGGGTTCGGCCATACACCATGGCTGAACCCATGGTGCCTACTTTCCATTCCCTTGGGTCCATTTTACTCCCTTTAATCCAATCTCAAATGAATTTAATTTATCCATTCAAGTCCCCATTTTCATTCCATTTAAAACCTCACATATCATTTTTTTTATAAATCCATTAAAATCTAGCATTCTTCTACATCATTTTCCATTTATTAAAGATCCACTAATCACTACCCTAAGGTTCACCATTTTCAAAGACTAGGTTTTGTCCCAAAATAATCCAATTTTAAAATCACAAATCTTCATTCTTTTTGGCCCTTTAAAACAAACTCCTAGGCATTGATACATGCATTAACCTTAGCCCAAAATTGATCAAAATTTGGGCATTAACCTTAGCCCAAAATTGATCAAAATTTGGGTCATGGGTTCGGCCATACACCATGGCCGAACCCATGATGTTTCTTTCCCCATTTTTCTTGGTTTCATTTACCCATTTAAACATTCCTCTAATGAAAATTAAATCATCCATTTAAATCACCAACATCACATATCATACTTGAAACATCCATACAATCTATCCATTTTTCTTAACCAATTTCTATACTTTCCCATCATAAAAAAAATTATTAAATACCACCAATCATTTCCTCATTACCTCCATAATTCAAACTTATTTACTCCACCACTTCCATCTTTTAGCACCCATTTGAAAATCACATACCATACTCAAAATTTTCAAATTTTAGAAAACATCAACCATTGAGCATCTAAGGGTCCTAATCCTCATAGATCACTAAATCATCACCATTTAAATCACTTGGAAACTAAATATCATAAATCCTTCTCCACCATTTTAAACCTTCAAACCTTAATTAAATTACCCATCATTCACCATGGGGTTCGGCCATGCTACATGGCCGAACCCTATGGTTATCCATTCATTTAATCTATCTCTCTCTAAGTTTATCCATTTCTTAATCTTCCATTGATGGATCTTAGATCCAAGGCCCATGATGTTTTTGGCCATTATCTAGTAAATGGATTCCCTTTTTAACCATAAACAAAAATCTAAACTCTTGTTTAGAAATACTTACGGATCCGATGGCTCCTCCGGTCTTTGTCGCTCCCGTCAACTTCCTTAGCCTCTTCTCTCCTTCTTCTTGGTCTTTGATAGGCTAGATGAGCTTGATCAATGGTGGGACATGTTTGGATCGGTTAAGGTAGAGCTAGGTTTGGGAGAGGGGAAGAGGGGAAGATGGTGGAAAACAAGATCTTAGCCTTTGATCTTGAGTGGATGGACCAAGACTTGCTCTCTCCTTCTCTTTTCTTCTCTTCTTCTTCTAAGTTCTGTTCTCTTCTCCTTTGCAAGGTGAGTGCCGTTTTTTTCTTGTGTGTGTGGGGAGATAGAGTGGAATTGGTTAGCTTGGAAATGGCATGGAGGTGGTTGGAGTAGCCTTCACTCAAAACATTAATTTCTTCACCAACCAAGCATGGGTTAGCTTGACTTGGGTGGTGGTGGTTGAGACCCAACCACCAAGCATGGCTCCCATGTCCTCTTTGACTTGTTTATGTTGACCCTAATTAATCAACCTAATTAATTAAGTTAAGTCCTCACTTAGGTTAATTAACTTCTATCCAATTTAATTCCATCAAATTATCTATCTAATAAATCCACCCATGGTTGACCAAGTCAACCATGGTGGACGGCCCCCGCATGTACCTACCCCACCCGCCACCTCACTTGATGAGGTGGAGGTGGGCCCCACTTGGCCATGTTATTTTAATTCCATTAATTTTAACTTAGGTAATTTCACCATAATTTTAATCAATTTAATTTACCATAATCCACCTTAGTCATTCCTAAATTTATCCATGGTTGACCAAGTCAACCATGATGATTGGTCCCACTTTTTCCTTGGGTCCACACGCCACCTCCATGGGTGAGGTGGAGGTGGGCCCCATTGGCCATGTCACCTTGGTCCATTTATCACCTAACTTAGGTGATTTAAATTTTTATTAAATGTATCCCTCTTATTTGGTCACCATTGGGCCCATGGCCCAATTAGATTCTTGTCTTACCCATTTACCTTAGGGCTTAATTACCTTGGTCCATTGGGTCCCATATGGCTATCGGGCCCACTTTGACCATCGTTGACCTGATTAGTCCTCATTGACCCATTAAATGGATTTTATCCAATCCATGCCCAATTGGGCCATCCTTGGGCCATTGTCCCAAAATTTGGTCTACTTGGCATTTTATTATATCAAGCTTCAAATTAACATGAATAAATGACAATGTATATATTTATCAAAAATTCGGGTTATTACAATCCCACCCAATGTCCATACCCAATCACATCATAAATCAATCAATGGTTTCCTTGGCCAATTATGTCCACAATGTTTGAGGCAGCTGTAATACCCCAGATTTTGCAATATATCAATATTTACGAAATTGCCATTGAAATTATGAATTAAAAGGATATAACGGTAGATGAGTAAATTGTGGGGCCTATTGTTCAAATAAGACCCAATTACATATTATAAGGTCAAATTAAAGTAAATGGGTAATGTACATCTAATTGGGTCAAGGTGGTTAATCGGGTCAAAGTGTAATGCTCACCCCTTTTCACCGAAATCAGAGTCTATTTTTTTTTTAAAATTAGATAGAAGTGACAAAGGGCGCGGACGTCACGACGCGAGTTAAGTCCGAGCTTCTAAAGCTCGGTCCTTAACTGGCCAACCCTATATGTGCGTGGAACGAAATCCACGGAGAATGGTTCACACGTAGAAGTAACCTTGAGGAATTTGAAACTAAGTGCGGAGTTAAAATAGAGACTAACTTACCAATTTAGATAGCAGGGAAGATAACATTCATTTAATTACCAAAATACCTCAACATCACAATGTCCAAAAATGAAAAACCAAAACATAGCAAGTAATCTAAAATGTTACATTTCCGACAAGCTAGGCTACTCAAATACATTTCCAAAACAAATTTAAATAAATTAAGTAGCCGCCTTCCCCAAGCTCCAAAGCTTGGCTCCCGTCTCGTCCTTCTGCTCCGCCGTCTCCTGCGTCATCAGCTAGGGTAGAAGTAGGGCGTTAGACAACGCGCCCAGTAGGACTCCGAGTAGGGCTAATACATGGATTAGTGATAACAAGCATACAGATAATAATATAATGAAAACCGTAAAATGAATGCTATGCCATGGGTGTCTTATGTCATGTGTCCCACCCATTATCCGTACCATCATGATATCCCCATGTTTGCTTCTCGGTCGCCCCGACGGAGCATGGACTCCGGTTATATCTCCACATACGATATCCCCATGTCTGCTTCTCGGTCGCCCCGACGGAGTATGGACTCCGGTTATAGCGCATCAGGCTATCCCCATGTTTGCTTCTCGGTCGCCCCGACGGAGCATGGACTCCTGTTATAGCGCATCAAGCTATCCCCATGTTTGCTTCTCGGTCGCCCCGACGAAGCATGGACTCCGGTTTCATTATTTTCCCGCCCATGCCATGCATGAGATGTAGGTGCATTATGCTATGTAATATATATCATCCATAGTCTTAATATAGAATTCATAACTTAGCATATAAATAATAGCCTTGCATTATGCCATATAAGATACATAAATCATGATCTCAAAACTCATCATAAAACAAACCATATAATTTCCAAAATAAATCAAAGAAACCATCACACAATCCATGGCTTACAAAAAGGTAGGAATCATGCCGAATACCGGTTAGCGTCCTTTTTCGTTTTCGTTCACAAACCCGGTTGCTGATCACGCACCTCTTGCGATGTTCGGTACCTTATTATACATTACTAAATCAGTCCATATTTTAATCACGTCCAAGTCCACTATCCAAGCCTTAGTGGGGTTCGACCCTACACCACGGCCGAACCCTACTAGTTAGGTTTGTGGGTCCCATTTAATCATTTAACCATATTAATTTTGTGAGTTTACAAACCAACACCCTAGGCTTCATTTAATCATACCTAAGGTCATTACTTAGAGCCCCTAAGTCCATGATCATTTCCCATGGGGTTCTTTGAATTTGGCCATTATTTACAATTTTGCCACTACCCCTTCTATGGTTAAGTTCTTATTTTATTTCTCCATTCTTAGGCCCATAATTGATCCATAATCTTGGATCTATTAATGACTCACAAATCATGAGATACAACCATTTAAAATCAACCACTAACTTAACCTTATTTTCATTAATTAATGCATATACATAGATCCTAATCTTAGCCCATCAATTGGTTCACAAAATGGGTCCATTGATGTCTCATTAACCATGACATAACAACATTAGAAATCAGCCATTTAATTAACCTAATCTCCATTAAACACATACATCACCCCATGCTTAGCCCATTAAGTGGTTCATAAAATTGGGTCATGGGTTCGGCCCTACACCATGGCCAAACCCATGATGTCTCTTCCCCATTTTTTTTTTCTTGGATCCATTATAACACTTTAGATCCACCAATAGTCCTTTCTTGAGGGGTTTAAATCATGCATTTAAACCACGTTGAGTTCATTAATCTTAACCATGTTCTCTTATTCAATTCATTGTTCCAAAATACCTAAGTTCACCAAAATACTCAATCCATCAAATCTTCCCATTTTCCATCATTTTAAACCCATTTAAAATTCTAATACATCACCATAGGGTTCGGCCATCATGGTTCATGGTCCATCATTTATCTATGCCTCTTGAGGCCATGAAATCCATTTACATCTTCCATGAATTTCTTCATTTAAAAACCCTTTGCAAACCACTACATTTAATCATTAACACCTTAAAAAAATCATAAACCATCTTTCCACGATTTTTCTTATAAAAACCCCTTTAAAATTACCCACATTTAATCAATAAACTTAAAATCCTAAATCATCCTCCATGGCTTCCATTCTTCATAAACCCTAATAAATCAATTAATTCCCTACCATGCTTACATAATGTCCTTAATCCATTTACTTTTTCTTAACCCTAATTTACCCATTAGGGTTTTGTCCAATTTTCATCCTTCCATTGGATGGATTTGAGATCCAAGGCCTATGATAATTTGGCCACCATCCAATCATGGAAAATGGATTCCATGCTCTCTCCTTAACCCTAAAAAAAATGCAAACTCTTGTTTAAGAGATACTTACAATCCGGTGGCTCCTCCGACTTCCTTTGGTCCCGTTGGCTTCCTTGGCCTCATTTATTCTTCTTCTCCTTTGTTGGTCGGCCAAGATGCTTGATCAATGGTGAAAAACTCAAAGCTTGGGTTCGGCCAACATAGGGTGTGTTTGAGAGAGGGAGAGGAGGAGAAGAGGATGGTGGAGAAGAAGATACTATGGCTTGATCTTGGGGTGATGGCCAAGCTTGGCTTCTTTCTTCTCTTCTTCTCTTTTTCTTCCAAAATTTTCTTTTTCTTTTCCCTTGGATGTGGGACGGCAATGTGGGAGAGCAAGAGAGGAAGAGGGTGAAATGAGAGTGAAGTGGAGAGAATGAGATGAAAACAACTCCTTTTTGTTGCTTATGATACACTTTATCATTAATTCCTCCCACCAACCCACATAAGATTTTTATTATGCTTTATGGTGGTGGTTGGGATAACCACCACTAGCCAATGTTTCTTTATGTGTCAGAGATAAGGTGGCTTTTGGGTCCTCCACTTGACCATTTGACCACCTTTGACCCTCACTTGATTAGTTTAATTAATTAATTAATTAGATCATTAGGTTAATTAATTCCCATTTAACTTAATTCCATTTGCTTAAATTCCCTTCATGCATTCACCTATGGTTGACCAATTCAACCATGGTGGCCGGCCCCAGCAATCCTTGGTCCACACGCCACCTCACTTGGTGAGGTGCAGGTGGGTCCCATTTGGCCATGTCACCTAGGTTTTAAATAAATTTCAACTTAGGTGATTTAATTAAATCCATTTCAACTACTTGGATCATCATTGGGCCCATGGCCCAATCACACTCACCTCCGACCCATTTACCTTAGAGCTTACATCATCTTGATCCATTGGGTCCCAAATGGGTATTGGGCCCAATTTGACCATCCTTGGCCCAATTGACCATCATTGACCCTTTAAATGAATTTAAATCCAATCCATGGTCCATTGGGCCATACTTGGGCCTTTGTCCATATTTTGATCCATTCACCATTTATTCCATCAAATTTCCAATTTCCACCATTAAAATAAATAATATCCACATATATATTGATTTACAAATTCCGGGCCATTACACAAAGGACCCAATTGGGACCCAATGGGTCGTGGTGGACATGTTTGACCATTGGGTGAGCTCAAGTTTAATTGGGTTAGGCTAAATAGTATGGGGATTGTAACAAGTGTTTAAGTTAACTCAAATTAAATGAAGGAGTTGAGTTTAGTTTAGTGTGGAGTTGAATTTATTGTTTGAGTTGCATTAAAATGATGAGTTATTTATGGGAAATTATGGAGATATTTATCTCAAAGAAGTGAAGTGTGAAGTTGAAGGGTTGTATTTCAAATTTAAAACCACTCCACATGTTGGAGTGCATGGGAGGTCATCTCATGCATGTAACTCCTAGATAAGAAATGAATGGAGGTGGCGGTTTTGGGAGTTACATATGTGAGTGTTTGTATTTCAAATTCAATCCTTTTTACTCGTTGGAATTGCATGGAGTTTTTGTACTATGCATGGGACTCCAAATGGACAACTAATGGAGGGACGATTTTGTAACACCTCAGATTTTCAGACTACTATTTTATATGACAATTTTTCTTTTAAATGGTGGATTTTAGAATTGGACCTTATTTGGATCAAGAATTGGGCCATGACCCAATTAGGACCCAACCAATGTTAGAATTGGTTTTATTAAATACAAATGGGTTGAATTAATTTAGTGATGAATTATATCTAATTTTAAACAAAAGATTTTTATGGCCGAATTTTGAATGTGAAACCTATAGATTTTGCGCATGAGACATATGTGGGATTTTAAATCCACAATGATATGCTAGATATTTAAAAAGGGATGAAATATCTATGAAATAAATAAAAGATTAAGCATGGCCGAAATTTGGATAATAATATCCATATTATGCGCATAGGATATTCTAAAAGGGAAGGTAGATTGTCTTAACTTAAATTAAAAGATTATTTGGATTATGATTTAGGTTATGCGCATAGTATTTACTAATTATAGTTAAAGGGAAGGTTTTAAATTAAGAAGGAGAGGTCGGCCATGGCTAAATAAGGCAAGGGAAAGTTGGCTATGGCTAATTAAAGAGGGAAAGTCGGCCATGGTTAAATAAGGAAGGTTTGACATATGTCCAGTGTTTTGGTTATAACTTTTCACTCCGATATCCGATTGCTTTGATTCTTTTTGCGTTGGAAAGAAGACTTCAAGGGCTACAACTTTTTAGTTTATCACTTTTCTGATTCGGACATTAACAAGGTCAAACCTGATCTACAATATATTATACGTGTAAAAAAAATCAGAAACGCAAGAGTCGCATGGCTAAGGGTTGCTTATCTTAAGAACATTCTAATATTGGATTAAGGAAGGCTATAAAAGGAGAGATCAAGAGGGATACACGGTTTTGGACATCTTTTAGTTTTGAGTTTATTCCTCTCTCTCCCTCTCTCAATTCATCATTCTCTTCCACGCCAAGAGCAAGAGAAGAAAGGGCAGCAACAAGAAGGAGTTCTTGTTTGGAGAAAAGCAAAGGGAAAAAAAAGAAAATTAGAAGAGCAAGAAACCAAAGGGGAAAAAGATAGTATCTTGATTTATCATTTTATGTTTGAAACACAAGAACCATAGGGTTCGGCCATGGTGGTTGGCCGAACCCCATGGGGAAAGATTGAGAGTTGGATTAATGGGTTAAATGTAGAGAAAGAACCATAGGGTTCGGCCATAGTGCATGGTCGAACCCCATGGAATGATTTTATTTAATTGTTGATTTTAAGATTGAAAACCATGGAGAGATTGGATTTATTTCATTGGGTTTATGTTCTTAAATTTTGGAACATGGAAAGATATGGTGATTCCATGATAAAAAACCATGGGCATGTATGGTTTAAATTAACAAATTTGAATGATGGAAATCCATGGAAGATTTGGATAATTTTAAAGGGAGAATTGGATAGAGATGTGGGTCGGCCTTGGTATGGCCGAACCATGATTTCTAGATGGCTAAGTTATTGGATCTAAAGTAATGAAAGGAAGAGGTGAGGTTCAGCCATGGTGTATGGCCGAACCCCACCAAACATTTTATGGATTGATGATCGGTTTTGATTTGGATCTAAACCAATGGCCAAGATCATGAACCATAGGGTTCGGCCATGGTGTATGGCCAAACCCCATGGGTTAAATTTGGAATGTTAGATGGAAAATGGTTGCTAAATTTGGAGAGCAATCCAAATATGGAAAGGTTCCAAATATGGTTAGTATTGCTAAAACTAGAAAACATCTAAGTATGGTAAGGATTGCTAAATTTGGAAAGCAATCTAAAAATGGAAGGAAGGTTGTTATTTTTGGAAACAATCTATTTTTAGAAGGAGTTTCCAATTATGGAAAGGAGGATTGAATATTAAGAAAGTTTCTATTCATGGAAGTTGATATTAAAATTAGAAAATATCTACTTATTGACCATGAAGATTATTTATGGAAACTATCCAAGAACGGAAAGTGGGGTTTGATTATAGAACTTGGATTAAATAAATGGATTGGATGCCATGAGTGAGGTTCGGCCATGGTGTATGGCTGAACCCCACTAAGGTTAGTTTTTGAAATCAGATGAAACCCCCACATGAAAATTTAAATGAAGAGTGGAGGAGTTCTTATTTTAAAGTTCAAATTCAAAGGAGAATTAAAAGGGAGCTGGATGGTTGGGTGGTCCAAAGACTAAAGACCAAAACCATTGGGCTCAAGGAGTTTCATCTCATGGATGAAACTCCCACATGGGCAATTGATGTAGAGTGGCAGTTACATAAGGTCAACAAAGGCTAGCCGTTGGAGCCTATGGGAGTTTCATTTCAATATGAAACTCTCACATGCAACGGTAATGAGAGATGGATGATGGGAGGAATGCATACAACAAGATAACCTTTGGGAAGCTGTTGGGTACCTTGGGAGTTTCATCTCAAGGATGAAACGCCAAGGGAGGCATTAAGAATGGAGTTACCAAATGGAATAAGTAAAGGAGATGAATGCAAATGGGAGTTACAAGTGGTGCCAACCTTAGGCTGACGTTGATTAACCAAAGAAAGAGTTTTCATCTTCATTCACTCTCTCTCTCTCCCTCTCTTAGCCGACCAGCACTCTATGGAATGGAGATCAAATATTTTTGAGAATCCTATCTCATTCTCTCCCTCTCTCTCTCAAGGCCGGTTCTCCTCTCATAGATCAAAAAAGGTTTGAAGCATTGTGCTATGCTTCTCTCTCAACCTATCTCCATCTTGGCCGAATCAATCCTTGGTGATCTCATTTGGATCAAGCTCATTTATTGACCGAAGATTAAAGAGAAGAAGGAAGAAGGAAGGCTAAGGATCAAAGAGGGGCAAAAGGAATGGAAGAACAAGCCGGAGCAAAGATCAAATAGGAGGAGTCGCGGAAACGGTAGGTGTTCAATAACTTTTATTAAGTAAGATAGCCAAGGGATCAGGCCATTGTATGTCCAAATCTTAAAAAGGGATATACAAAAACCTTGAGTATGAAAAAAAGGTTGATTAGGTTCGGCCATGATGTATGGCCGAACCCATCAAAGGGTATGATCATGACTATGAAGTTTAAAGGAAGAGATAAGGAACCATAGGGTTTGGCCATGTGTATGGCCGAACCCCATGGAAGAAAATGAAAGGATAATGATATGTTAAATGGAAGGTTAATATAGATTTCTAAAGGGATTAAATGGGAGTATGAATGGGAAACATCAAAGGATCAAATTATATAATTGTATGTTATAGTTTGAAGGAAAGTAAAGAACCATAGGGTTCGGCCAAGTGTATGGCCGAACCCCATGAAGGGTTTTTGATGTTTTTAAAGGGTTTAAATATATGGAAAAGTGTTGGACTTGGATGTATATTGTTCATCAAAAAGAATGGCAAATAGAAGCACCAAAACCAAAGAGGTGAGGTTCGGCCATGGTGTATGGCCGAACCCCACCAAGTACTGTGTATGGTGTTTTGTTTTAAAAGCTCTAAAAATATTCAAATGGATAGAATTATGAGAACCATTCATAGATGGATAAAGGTTTTAATGGAAATAAGGAACTATAAGGTTCGGCCATGTGTATGGCTGAACCCCATAGAGTGACAATGGTGGATGGATAAGGGCTAGTTAATTAGATGGATGGATTGATAATTAGTCTTATGTATGAAGGACTAAAGGATCAACTTTAAGATTGTGAGGTTTGACCATGTTGTATTGCCGAACCCCACTATGGCAGATTTGTTATGGATATTGGTTATTAAGCAAAATTAAACAAGGGTTAGGCTCGTGACATTATTGTAAACATGGAATGAAATGATCAAAGGATTTGAAAGAGGGTTCAAAACCAAAGTGGTAAGGTTCGGCCATGTTGTATGGCCGAACCCTACCAAGGTGTATTTGGTAGATTGATGTGTTTAAATAAGTTATTTGATTGGTATTGGTTAAATAAAAAGGGGAGATCAAATTCAAGTGGGTGAGGTTCGGCCATGGGGTATGGCCGAACCCCACAAGGTAGTTTTTGGACTTAGAATTTAATTGGAAATCAAATGGTTAGTATCTTGACTTGTTGTTATATAAACAAGGTAACGGGACTTCTTGAACGGTGCGCAAATCGTGAACGGGTGATGGTTTAAGAAGAGCAGACTGTTTAAGTGACTTTTGTGTAGGTTTCCTACCTTATTGTAACCACATTACATACTTGCTGGTTTTTATGTTGGTTTTTATGAGATATGGGTTTAATTAATATGTTTCAAAGTGGATTTGAATGTTATGATTTATTTACAAATGGCATGTATTCATGGACATCTCATGCATGGCATGGGGTGATGGTTATGTAACCGGGGGCCACACTCCGTCGGGGCGTCCAAAAGACCACTGTGGGGTACTTTGATGATGAGAATCCCATCAAGAGGAGGCTATGTATATTGTGATGGGTGGGACTCATTACATTTGCATATATACATAGCATTGTTTTTGTGAGTTTTGATGATCATGTATTACTATGTTAAATGCATGTTTTTATACTAACCTTGTCGTAGCCCTAATCGGAAGACCTACTGGGCGCGTTGAACTAACGCCCTATTTCTATCTTTAGTGGATGACACAGGAAAGGGGAAAGTCGAGGAGCGCGAAGGAAACCAAGCATAGGACCTTGGGCTTTTGATTGGACTTATTTATGGACATTTTATTTAAGTTTACATGGACATGTAATTGATAGTTAGATGTTGGCATGTAATAACTTAGTTAAATATTTGCTATGGTTTGCTATAGTTGAATGAATGTGTAGTCTAAGGTAACATTGGATTAAGACTTGTACTTTGCTATCTAATTTGTTATCTTACATTGTTATCTAAAATGGAGTAGTCCTAGGTTCTATTATAACCCTCAGTTAGATTATGTTTATTCCGCAAGTTTAAATTAGTACCATATGTGAAACGTTTCTCATGGACTAAGTCCATGCACATATGGGTTTGGTCAATTAAGCATCGGACATTAAAAGTCCGAACTTAACTCGGGTCGTGACACTCCGCTCCGATTACTTGTTTATTATTATAAAAAAAAAAATAAACTCTGATTTTAGAGTGAAAAGGGCGGGGTGCTACAGTAGCAACCACTTGGGCATTGTATACCCATCCACAAATTAACCGGCATTGCCGGTGGAGTGTGGTGTCCTCCTTCTGCACAGGAGCTTTTTGGCCCAATTCTGCCGTACTTTTCTATCAACCAGACGCGTCCAAATCTCAACTGTTCATATAGCTTCATATAAGCTAATCTCAAGCCCAAGTCTTGTTCGAACCGCTCAGGACTTGGCTTGTGGGTCATGTGTTCCCTCCCATGCCATGCATGAGGTAATATATGCAAGAATGCCATTTCATTTAAAATATATCATATCATTGAAAATCAACTCATAATCACATGCAATTTATTTAGCCAAAGTATTCATCATATTTTGAATAAAACAAGTGTCATATTATACTCCATAGTGTTCTCAATGAGGTAGGAATCCTACCAATGTCTGATATACTATCATTTTTTGTCTTGCAAGGATAACGCTAGCGGTCACGTGAGATGAATTGCAATCCCATTGCGAACCTCTTTACCTCATCAAATTCAAACATACATATTAGTTTGATTTTCCATTTTAATTTCACCATCCCTATTTCCATCAAAGTTCCATGTTCATTTCTCAATGCATTTACGCATCATAGTCTTTAAACCGTTTAAGATCCTCCATGGGGTTCGGCCATGTTGTTGTCCCATTTTTCTTTTAAATGTGTTCATGTTCCACAAAAACCCATCAATGGAGTTCGGCCATACAACATGGCCGAACCTCATTTTTTGGTTTTGACCCTCTTTTTAATCCTGATATTATTTTAAACAATCTGAGAAATCATCATTCATTTTTTTTTCCCATTTCTTAATCTAATAATCCCAAGTTAGTCATTTAACCTTCAGACATACATAGATCCATAAAATCATCCATGGGGTTCGGCCATACAAAATGGCCGAACCCATTGTTCTTCCTTCTCATCTCCTTTCCATCCTACATCACTTTGAGGATGGGTTTTTCTTAAAAAAAAAAAAAAACATCAAACAAGTTTTAGGTCACTTGATGGGGTTCGGCCATATAACATGGCCGAACCTCATCTAGTATCTCTTTTAGTCCTCAAATGGTCCCCATACAAAATAGGGTTCGGCCATGCAAGAGGCCAAACCTTGTTCTTTGATTCTTTCTCCTTGAAATCCATCCTTAATCAAGTTTGAACATGGATTCTATCTTCAATACTTAACTCAATATATATTTATCCTACCCACTAGCCAAGGTTAGGGTTCGTCCATACAACATGGCCGAACCATCATGGTGGGTCTTCATCATTTTACCTTAGGCATTTTCTTATTTTTCTTAATCCATCCATCCAATCATATTCATAGCATGGGTTCGGCCATTCGTTACGGCCGAACCTATGTTCCCTCATGTTTGATCATTTCTTCCTCTTACAAGTTCTTAACAAGGATTCATCAAAATCCTTAAAATGTTAGACCCATGGATTTGACCATATCATGGCCGAATCCATGATGATCCGGATTAATCTTATTGTTGTTTTGTTTCAACCCATAACCATCCTTTGGATGGATTTTCAACTCCATGGCCTTATAACATTGTTAGCCATTCATTCCAACCAACATGGAATCCATGGGTTTGGGCACACCATGGCCGAACCTATGGTTTCCTTAGATTAATCCCGATTGATTTTATTAAGTCTAGACATACCTTTCCTTCAACGAGTTGCTCCTCCTCTTTGGCTCTTCATTCTCCTTTTTTTCTTTTAATCTTTCTCTTCTTCCTTAGTTCTTCTTCTCCTTTCTTTGTTCTTCAAAATCTTCAAGTGTATAGAGGTAAAGATGGGAGAGAGAGGAGAGGAGTGGAGAGAAATTCTTGCTTAAGAGAGGGGGGGTCGGCCAAGGGGTTTGGAGTGCCCTTTGGTTTGGGTTTTTATATTACCGTAATCTCTTCCCTCCCTCTCATAATGGCTTTGTAACGCCCTGCCTTTTTTCACTTACTTTTCTGAAAATTAGAGTCAACTTTTTTTTTAAAGTGATAGAGAGCAAGACGTCACGACACAAGCTAAGACCGGACTTCTAAAGTCCGACCCTAACTGGCCAACCCTATGTGTGCATGGACGAAGTCCATGAAAACGGTTCACACATAGTAAAACATAATCTTTGCGGAATAAAACATACATGCGAAATTACTATAGGATAACAATCCTATTCCAATTTAGATAGCAAAGTAGTCCAACACTTAATAATATTTGCCTTAAGTTAAATATCCAAAATCAAACATCCAAACCATAGTAAATATATCTATGTTATTACATTCCCAATTACTAGCTACTCAACTATATTATCCATGAGTAACTTAAACAACATAAAACTTAATCATCCAAGCTCCTAAGGTTGGCTCCAATCACGTCCTCGTTCCTTTCCCTTCCTGTGTCATCAACTAGGGTAGAAGTAGGGCGTTAGACAACGCGCCTAGTAGGTATTCCAATTAGGGCTAACACATGGGTTAGTATATAAAATCCAGATATAATATACCATATCATACCTGTAAAACATCATATCCAAAACAGTGTATGATAATAGAGATCCAATCATACAGATAAAAACTAGAAACCTTGCATGATAATAAAGATCATAATCATGCCGATTCAATGCCATGCCATGCTATCATATGCAATGAGTCCCACCCATCACAAACACATGTATCCTCTTGATGGAATTCTCCTCATCAAGGTATCCCCCACGATTGTTTTACGGACGCCCGATGGAGTGTGGATCTCCTGTTACAATACCCCTCACTTTATGGATGCCCTGACGGAGTGTGGATCTCCGGTTAAAATACCCCTCACAACTTACGGACGCCTCGACGGAGCGTGGGTCTCCAGTTATAATACCCCTCACTTTACGGACGCCCCAACGGAGTGTGGATCTCTAGTTACATTCCATCCCTCCCATGCCATGGATGAGATGCAAATGCCAACATGCTATAGAATATTCCAAAACATAGCATGAAAATCCCATAATTTCAACATATTGTTTGATATTAAAATAACTTATCAAACATGAAATAAAATCATCATAAGTACATAATACATATCCATGGTTTCAATGATGCAGGAATCCTACCCAAGACAACTAAGGTGTCCTTCAGCTTTAAACCGACAACCGTTCACGATAGTATACTGCTTGTGCTAAAGTCCCATTTGATTTCCAATCTAAACATCAATCCATAAATCAACCTTAGTGGGGTTCGGCCATACAACATGGCCGAACCTCACCCACTTGAGTTTGTGCCATTCCTTTAAGCCTTTGATCTTTTAAATTAAGTCTAAGGTCATATCACCTTTAATTCATTAATCTAATCATACATGAGACCCTAAGTCCATAAAAATTCCTTAGTCGGGTTCGGCCATACAACATGTCCGAACCTCACCCACTTGAATTTTGTCCAAGTTCATTCTTGTAATAGCCCGGATTTTTAAATCAATAATTATATTGGCTATTATTTATTTTAATTAGAAAAATTAAGAATTTTGATGGAATGGATGGTAGATGGATCAAAATTTGGACAATGGCCCAAGTATGGTCCAATGGGCCATGGACTGGCTTAATTTCATTTAAATGGGTCAATGATGGTTAATTGGGTCAAAGATGGTCAATTGGGTCAAATACCCATTTTGGACCCAATGGGTCAAGATGGTTTGAGCATTAGGTAAATGGGTAAGAGGTGAATTTAATTGGGCCATGGGCCCAATGGTGATCAAAGTAAATGGAATGGAATGAAATGATTAAAATCACCTAAGTTAAATTGGAATGGAACAAGATGGCATAATCAAATGGGGCCCAACTCCGCCTCATCAAGTGAGGTGGCGCGTGGACCAAGACATAGGTGGGGCCGACCACCATGGTTGACTTGGTCAACCATGGATAAGTCAAAGGGAATTGAGGAGGATCAAAATGATTTGAATTGAATGAATTGATAAAAATCACCTAAGTTAAGTTCAAATAAATCAAGGTGGCATGACCAAATGGGACCCAACTCCACCTCATCAAGTGAGGTGGCGGGTGGGCCAAGGCATTGGTGGGCAGGCCACCATGGTTGACTTGGTCAACCATGGGTGGATTCATGGAGAAATTAAAGAGAAATAAATGGAATTAAATTATGTAATTAAATGACCTAAGTTAAATATCAAATTAAATAAATGAGTTGCATTACATGGAGTGAGTTCAATGGGGGTGAGTCACCTAGGAAATGGTTGAGTCAAATGGGTGGTTTCATCTCATGGAAACCAACCCACCATCAAGACGAAACCCACCCAAAATCGTTGGCAGGGGTTGGGTGTGCCATGTGGAGGGCATGCACCCTCCATGGCTGGACAAGATCCTTAGAAGGTGGATATGCTAGGGCATGCATTGGTCCATTGTGAGGTGGTGGTTCCACCTCACCCAAACCACCAAACCACCAAAGAAACCCAAGCCCAAAACCGTGTACATGGGGCGGTATACTAGACAAGAGGCCTAAGATTAAGGGCATGCATGACCATACATTGGTCAAAGGGGAGGTGATGGAGTCTAACCCAAGCAACCCAAAACAAGATGGAAAAATCTAGGGTTTCCATCTCACTCTCTCTCCCTCTCTCCCTCCCTCTCTTGGCCGACCCTCACACAAGGAGAAAGACAAGAAAAAGACTTAGAGAAAAGGAGGAGATCCCAAGCTTGGCCGACCACACTCCCAAGACCCAAGACTTAGGATATTTTCCATTCTTTCCTCCTGTCCCTCTCTCAAACCTACCTCCATCTTGGCCGAACCAACCCTTGGTGATCTCATCTTGATCAAGCTCATATATTGGCCGAAGATCAAAGAGAAGAGGAAGAAGGAAGGCTAAAGATCAAAGAGGAGCAAAAGGAAACTGGAAGAGCCGCGGGATTGGTAAGTAGTCCTCAACAAGAGTTTATTTTCAAAAGAGTTAAAAGGAGACCATGGAGTCCATTTTTCTTGGATTAAATTGGTGACCAAAATATTATGGGCCATGGATCTAAAATCCATCCAAGAAAGGGGATGAGAAATGGAAAAACCCTAATGGGTAAGATAGGTTAAGTAAAATAATGGAATACTAGGGACACTAAGGACGCGAGTTAAGTTCGGACTTCTAAAGTCCGACCCTTAACTGGCCAAGCCCATGTGCGTATGGATTCAGTCCATAAGAATCGATCCACACATGGTACAATAAACTTGCAAAATATACTTAGTTTTAATCTAACTGAGGTTATAATAGATCCTACGACTACTCAATTTATAACTTAAGAGAGCAAAGTACATGTTCATTCTCCAAAATTACTAAATAATCTTAGTCTACGATTCATTCCAAACCATCCAAATAAACCAAACCATAGTAGCTACTTAACTACATTATTACATGCCAACACCACTAATTATCAAATTACATTGTCCAAATAACTTAAATAAAAAGTCCATAAACAGTCCATTCAAAACCCATTCAAATCCATTCAAATGGCCCAAGCTCCTATGCTTGGTTTCCTTCTCGATCCTCATTCTTCCCCTTTCCTGTGTCATCCACTAAGGATAGAGATAGGGCGTTAGATCAACGGGCCCAGTAGGTCATCCGATTAAGGCTACCACAAGGTTAGTATAAAAACATGCAAGTAATATAATAATACATGTTTAACAAAATTCCATAAAACAATGCTATGTATGAAATGAATATGTAATGAGTCCCACCCATCACCATTATACATAGCCTCCTCTTGACGGGATTCTCATTGTCAAGGTACCCCACAGTGGTCTTTCAGAAGCCCCGACGGAGTGTGGCCTCCGGATTCCTCTTGATGGGATTCTCATCATCAAGGTACCCCACAATGGTCTTTCGGACGCCCTGACGGAGTGTGGTCTCCGGTTACATCACCATCATCCCATGCCATGCATGAGATGTCTATGCAATCATGCCATTTGTAAATATAACTTTACATTCAAATAACTTATCAAACTCAACATAAAACAGCAAATATCGTATGTGGTTACAAAAAGGTAGGAAACCTACTCAATGATCACTTAGTTTGGCTCTTCTTTTGAACCGTATCTTGTTTACAACTTGTACACTGTTCAAGCAAATCCCGTTGCCCTATTTATATAACAGCAAGTCAAGCTTTTAACCATAAGATTCCAACCTAGTCTAAGTCCCAAAAATCCATTATGTGGGGTTCGGCCATACCCCATGGCCAAACCTCACCTATTTACAATTTGGTCTCTCTTTCATTTAATTACAACCATACCATTAAACCAAACTTCCAAATGACCTTGGTAGGGTTCGGCCATACATTATGGCGAACCTTACCACTTTGGTTTTGGCCCATTTATCCAATCACATGATCATTTTATCTTTGATCATTTCATCCATAATTACCATTATGCCATTTAGACTATCCTTTTGTTTAATTTATGTTAAACACCATTAGACATAATTAATCCACCTCACACCTCAAACATACTTTGGTAGGGTTCGGCCATACAACATGGCCTAATTTTACCACTTGATTTTGGACCCCTCTTTTCAAGTCTTTTGATCAATCCATTCACATATACAATTTATCTTATATTTACAGTTTTACCATTGGTCTAAACAATGCTTATTTTTGCTAACTTCCATCGCCTATCATAAAACCATCTTAGTGGGGTTCGGCCATACTACATGGCCGAACCTCACCATCTTATTTTGGTCCTTTTAAATCCTTCATACATCCATAAAAATTAACCACTAAATCCATCAATCACCATTAGTGGGGTTCGGCCATACTTCATGGCCGAACCTCACCAAACTTATTTGTCCATCTTTCCATCATCTTTGATGGCTGATTAATTTCTTATTTAAACATATATAATTCTTAAATCAAAGCATATAATTATTACATAATTTCCATCATAACTTTACTCTAACTAAACCATAAAAACAATCCATGGGGTTAGGCCATATACACGGCCGAACCCAATGGTTTCCTTGGTGTAATCCCTCCAACATTTGTCCATGGTTTTAATCAGTAAATTAGCCATAACATTAACATGGTTCAGCCATGCAATAGCTACTCAAAAATAGTAAGCTTATCTCCATTTTAAATCCTTTAAAACCTTCATTACATAATATGGATTTTATCTCTCAAACACCATAAAAATCACCAAGTTTTTCCATGGGGTTAGGGCATCCAAAAGGGCCGAACCCTATGGTCCATATTTTACCAATTTTAAACAACATAATCCTCGATCTAAACCATTGATGGATCTGGCAATACAATGGCCGGATCACATTCCCTTAACCAACTTATTTACAAAGGTTCAAAGTGCACTTACCAACACTGCGACTCCTTCGGTTCTTTGACTCCTTCCTTGGTCCTTTACTTCCCTAGCCTCTCCTTCTTTCTTCTTGTTCTTTTGGCTAAGACAAACCTTGCTGCAACCTCCTTGGAATACTTCAGCCAGGTGATATGGATTTGAGAGATAGATAGAGAGAGAAAGGGAACTTTGATCTTAAACCTTGGTGCCAAACTCCTTTGCTCAATGTGTGCTTTTGTCTTGGTGAAAGAAATCAACCAAGGACTGATTGCAAATCAGTAACCAGCTATTGTTCTTGGTTTTGGAAAGATGGAGGATGTCCAAGAGAGGAAGAGATAATGATAGAAAATGAAGTCCTTTTGACTAATCAAATTCAGCCTTGTGTAACTCACCCTACCTTAATAAAAAATCCTTTATGTTACTTGGGGGTTTCATCTATGAAATGAAACCTCCCCAAGCATCCAACGTCTCCTTTGGACTGTATTTGTGTAACCCCCTCCTCCAAAGTGTAGATTAACCTATTTGAATTTGAAATGTTATAATCTTTTATGTAACTCCATAAAACAGCAAGCCCATTCATGCTCCAACTTTGGGAGTTACATGCATGAAATAACCATCCCATGCAACTTCAAATGTAACTCTCATTTGTTTAATACTTCCCTTGGGGTTTCATCCTTGAGATGAAAACTCCCAAGGTGTCCAACGGTCATGTTTGAAATGGGTAATCCATAACAGCCACCTTTCATTAGATACTCATGTGGGAGTTTCATCATGGAGATGAAACTCCTACTTGCCAACGATTTTTTTGTAATTAAACCCTTGAACCATCCAAATTCCTCTTATGCATAGAGTAATCTTTCATGCACAACCTTATGTCTCCATGCCATTGCAACGTGTAAAAATGTTTACATTTAAAACATAACTCCTCCCCATTTGCAACTCCCAAACTGCCATCCATTCATCTCTTTTGTAGGAGTTACATGCATGGGATAACAATCCCATGCAACTCCAACGTGCTTAATACTTTTAAACTTTGAAATACAACTCCCCCACAATTGTAACTCCCAAAACCGTCACCCATTCATTTTTTAGAATGGGAGTTACATGCATGGAAAGCCTCCCATGTAGCCAACGTCCTCATGGTTTTGAATTTGAAACAATCTCACAACCTTTTATCTCCACATCTCACTCACTGAAAAATAAATATTCCATCCAACTCATTTATTTAGCTCACCCAACTCAACTCATTCATTTAATGTAACTCAACTAATAAATTCATCTCACTTTTCTCCATCATTTAATTTATCTCAATCCCACTCAAAATTTAATGAAACTTAAACCAATTAAGCTTTGAGCTCACTCAATTATTTATCATGACATACACGACCGATTGGGTCCCATTTGGGTCCTTTGACCCATTTAACCTCTTTGACCAAATAAATATACCTTGCCCATTTAACTTAATTTAAACCTTATACAAGTACATTGAGCAATGGGTCCCACCATTTTTTCTCATCTATAATCATAACCCTTCAATTTATAAATCCAAGGGCATTTTCGTAAATATTGATATTTTGAAAAATCTAGGGTATTACATGTTGTACTAAGATACCAGTAGCAGATATGAAGGTAGCAGATATAAAGGAGTGGGATGCTCCTAAATCAAATAACGTAATAGCACAAGAACTACCAACTACAGCCATACATTGAATCACCGAGTGATCCACCGTCTCTAGAGGAGGAACTAAAGCATACAGTTGTCCAAATCTTGCCAGAATGGGTGCCCGTCCTGTCTAGTTGTGTGCCCTAGACGCTTGTGACTGAGCTGACCGAGCTGGGGGACAGAAAGAACCCCTAGAGTAAGAAGGCCTGATGTTCTGTGGACACTCCCTCTTGATATGGCCCGACTGGCCACACTGATAACAATCGATAACACCTCGAGGAGACTGAGAGACTGGTCCTAATGTGAAGGGCTGATTGGGACAAAAACCACTAGTGGAAGTAGTGGAGGCTGAGGGTTTCGCAGAGTTGGGTCTGAATTTCTTGCCAGGGCGGAAAAAATCTCCCGTACTCAAGCTTCGTTTGTTCTCCGCAAATCTGGCTGTCTCCATCAACTCTTGTTCGGCTATGTTGGCTCGACTGACCACCTCTGCCAAAGTAGCTGATTTAAAAATAGTGACTTTGGCTCTGATGCTAGGTCGCAGGCCTCGCTCAAACTTTCAGGCCTTCTTATATTCCGTGTCCACCATGTATAGAGCATAGCATGATAGACGAAAGAATTCTTGATAGTACTCTACGACAGTCATGGGCCCCTAGACCAAAGCTATGAATGCTTGTGTCTAGCACTCCTTCTCCTCCTCTGGAAAGTAATGGTCCAGAAACATCCCATCGAATTGGTCCTGTAACGCCCACCCCTTTTCACTCGCTTAATTAACCGAAAATCAGAGTCTATTTTTTTTCTTTGAAATAAGAGTGACAAAGGAAATGGGACGTCACGACGCGAGTTAAGTCCGAGCTTCTAAAGCCCGGCCCTTAACTGGCCAACCCTACGCGTGTGTGGAACTAAGTCCACGAGAACGGTTCACGCGTAGAAAGTAAGCTCGCGGAATATAACTAAATGCAGAATTATAATAGAGTCTATCCTACCGGTTTTAGATAGCAAGGAATTACGTCCATTAAATTACTAAAATACCTCAAAATCATAATGCCCAAAAAAAAAGTCCAAACCATAGCAAGTAATCTAAATTATTACAGTCCGACAAGCTAAGTTACTCAAATTACATTTTCCAAAATAAACTTAAGTAAAACATCTGGCCCGCTTCCCCAAGCTCCTACGCTTGGCTCCCGTCACGTCCTCCGTTTCCTGTATCGTCATCTAGGGTAGAAGTAGGGCGTTAGACAACGCGCCCAGTAGGTACTCCGAGTAGGGCCAACACATGGATTAGTGATAAAAGCACATAGGTAATAATATTACAAAAATCATGAAATCAATGCCATGCCATGGGTCTCTTATGTCATGAATCCCACCCATCATCCATACCATCATTGTGACATGTCCCTCTTGATGGAAAAGCCTCATCAAGATATGATCAACACTAGGTATCCCCCTTGATGGCAAAGCCTCATCAAGGTATCCCCATGCTTGCTTCTCGGTCGCCCCGACGGAGCATGGACTCCGGTTATATCTCATAATATCCCTCTTGATGGATGAAACACATCAAGATATCCCCGTGCTTGCTTCTCGGTCGCCCCGACGGAGCATGGACTCCGGTTGTACCTTATAGTACCCCTCTTGATGGATGAAACACATCAAGATATCCCCATGCTTGCTTCTCGGTCGCACCGACGGAGCATGGACTCCGGTTCCATTATTATCCGTCCCATGCCATGCATGAGATGTAAATGCCATATGCCATGTAATATATATAAATCAAAGTCTCAAAACCCATCATAAAACAAGTCATATGATTACCAAAATAAATTAAAGGAAACCATCACATAACACATAATCCATGGCTTACAAAAAGGTAGGAATCTTACCAATTACCGACTAGTATTCCTTCGCGTTTCTGTCCACAAATTCGGTCACTAATCGCGCACCACTTGCGATGTCCGATACCTTATTACCTATCAATAATCAGCCCATGTTTTATCCATGATTAAGTCCCTAACACATGCCTTAGTGGGGTTCGGCCATACCCCATGGCCGAACCTCACTCTCTAGGTTTGTGGGCCCCATTTAATCAATTAATTATTTTAATTACATGAGTCTAAAAACAGCAACCTATGCTTCATTTAACCACATATAAAGTCATCATATAAGCACCCAAGTCCATAACCAAACTACATGGGGTTCGGCCATACACCATGGCCGAACCCATGGTTCTTCATTTTGGCCCATATTTACGTTTATGCCACTACCTCTTCCATGGTTAATCATTCACTTAACCATGTACATTTTTTGTCCATAATTGATCCATACACTTAGATCCATTAATGACCCACCAACCATGTTACAAGATTATTAAAAATCAGCCCTTAACTTAGCCTAATTTCCATTCATCTAAACACATGCATAATTCCAAATTTAGCCCATAAAATGATTCTCAAAAGGGTCATGGGTTCGGCCATACATCATGGCCGAACCCATGATGTCTTTTTCTTATTTTTCCTTGAGCCTATTTACATCATTTAGCTCCACCATAAGTTCCACCATGAGGGAATTTAAATCATACATTTAAATCATCATTCCTTAATCATCATTAGATACATTTTGGTCCATCAACTTAACCCTAATTCTCATTTATTTTTCATGGTTCCAAAACACCTAATCCATCAAAAGTCTCCCCATGGGGGCTTTACATCATGCATTTAAATCATCATTTTTAACCAACATTTGGTACATTTTTGAGTCCATCAAAGCTACCATCATTCCCCATTATTTTTTCCATATTTTACACCCATTAAAATTACAAATACACCACCATAGGGTTCGGCCATACACCATGGCCGAACCCATGGTTCATGGTTCATCTTCCTCTACCACTTTTGAGGCCATTAAAAATCATTAATATCGTCCATGATTTTCTTCACTAAAATCCCTTTAAAATTTACAATCATTTGACCCTTTTAAGCCTCCAAATCATTAATACATTACTCCATAGTTTCCATCCTTTAAACCAATTTAAAACCACCATTACATCACCATAGGGTTCGGCCATACACCATGGCCAAACCCATGGTTCAAGGTTCATCCTTTTCTATGCCTTTTGAGGCCATAAAATCCACTTACATCTTCCATGAATTTCCCTCATTAAAACCCTTAAACTTTTGCTAACATTTAATCATTAAAACCTTAAAATCATAAATCATTCTTCCATGGTTTTAAATCCTTTAAAAACCCCATTAAAATTCTTAATCACCTTCCATGGGGTTCAGCCATACAACATGGCCGAACCCTATGGTCCATGGTTCCTTCAAAAATAACATTTCCATGCTTAAATACATAATGTCCTTATTATTCCTTATTTTTTCTTTTCTTAACCTATCTTACCCATTTTGTCCATTTCTCATCCTTTCCTTGAATGGATCTTAGATCCATGGCCCATAACACTTTGGCCACCATTTAATCTAAGAAATGGATTCCATGATCCCTTTTTAATCTTAAACAAAATGTAAACACTTGTTAAGAATTTACTTACCACTCCGACGGCTCCTCCGGTTTCTTTTTCTTCCTTTGATTTCCTTAGCCTTTCTCCTTCTTCTTCTCCTTGATGTTCGGCCAAGATGTGCTTGATCAAATGATATCTCCAATGTTTGGGTTCGGCCAATGATGGAGTGGTTTTGAGAGAGAGGGAGAGGAGGAAAGAATGGAAAATCTTCTAAGTTTTGATCTTAGGGTGGTGACCAAGCTTGGAGTCCCCTTTTTTCTAAGTCTTTTCTTCTTTTTCTTCTAAGTCTTGGTGTTTTCCTTGGGAGAGGGAGAGGAGGACGGTTTTGGGAAGGGAGGGGAGAGATGAGATGAGAACGGGATGAGATGAAAACCCATCTCATTTGGTTGCTTAAGCTACACTTCACCATCATTTCCCTCCACCCACCAAGCATGGGCTTACATGTCTTAGTGGTGGTGGTTGGGATAAAACCACCACCAAGCCAACGGTTTTGGGCCTTTGAAATGGGGTGGTTTGGTCTTCCCATCTTATCCATTTGACCATCATCATGGGGGGTATGGGTCCTCATGCTTTGGGTGGTGGTGGTTGAGATGAAACCACCACCCTCAGTCTATGGTTTTGTTTTGTGTTTCTTTAAGTGGTTTAGGTGGTTTCAATGAGATGAAATCACCCCTTGACTTATCCCTTTTGACTCCCCATTTGACCCAATTTGACTAACTTAATTATTTAATTAATTGGATCATCAACTTAGGTTAATTAATTCTTATTTAATCCCCTTTAATCTCCTTAATTCTACTCCATTAATCCACCCATGGTTGACCAAGTCAACCATGGTGGCCGGCCCCACTAAATCCTAGCCTACCCGCCACCTCACTTGATGAGGTGGAGGTGGGTCCCATTCGGCCATGTCACCTAGGTTTAATAAATACTAACTTAGATGATTCACATTAATTAAATAACATTAATTCACTTTGATCCTCTTTAATTCCCTTTGACTTATCCATGGTTGACCAAGTCAACCATGATGGTCGGCCCCACCTATGCCTTGGTCCACACGCCACCTCACTTGATGAGGTGGAGGTGGGCCCCATTTGGTTATGCCATCTTGATCATTTTATCACTAACTTAGGTGGTTTAATTCCAATTCAATCCATTCCAACCAATTAGGTCACCATTGGGCCCATGGCCCAATTAAATTTATTTCCTACCCATTTACCTTAGAGCTTAACCATCTTGACCCATTGGGTCCCAAATAGGTATTTGACCCAATTTGACCATTCTTGACCCAATTAATCATTATTGACCAATTAAATGAATTTCATCCAATCCATGGTCCATTGAACCATACTTGGGCCTTTGCCCAAATTTTGATCCACTTAACATTTATTCCATCAAAATTTTCAATTTCCATCATTAAAATAAATAATAGCCACATATATATAGATTTAAAAATTCCGGGCTATTAAAGGTCCCAAGTCATCTCTGTTCTATTCTCCACTGGAGTCTTCGCTTGTTGTTGTTCTATGACCTTCCACCATTTACCTGAATCGTCTACCAGTTGTGAGGTAGTCAGCAGTATTCGGTCCTGATCATTGGTAATCTTAAGTAGCTTCAAGATCTTTGTGATATTCTCAATCCAATTCCCTGCTCTTGCGGGTCCCTCCTTCCTTCTGAAATACGGGGGACGCTGTTGTTGGAAATCTCTGACCATTGTTCGGTCCTGGGATTCATTGGAAGTAGTGCCTCCATTGCTGCTCTGGTGTTGCTGTAGAACAGAGGTGACTACTGCCTGTACTAGGCTCTGCAGCTTGGGAGGTACCTCAGGAATATTCACACTGTCCTCTCCCTCTTCCTGATTCGGGTTTTATCGGGTATTTCTTCTTCGTGGAGGTATTTTCCTAAGTCATCGAAACATTGGTTGACGTAGTTTTCTCCTAAGGATTTGTGTTCAAATAATTTGAAGTTATACTTGATCAAGTAATCATAGGGAGGGGGAAGTTCTGTTTAGTTCTCCTATATATTACTTTGTGTTTCTTACTTGGGGAAATTGCCTAAGTGACATCTTGTATTTCTTGTTTTGGGGAAATTTCCTAGATATCACATAGTATTTCTCATTTGAGGGAAATTTCCTAAGTATAGTATTTCTCATTTGGGGAAATTTCCCTAGTATCATAGAGTGTTCCTTATTTTGGGGAAATCATGTAATTTTTCTTGTTTGGGAAATCATATAATGTTTCTTGTTTTAGGGAAATCACATGATGTTTCTTGTTTGGAAAATCTCCTAAGTATCATATATTGTTTCTTGTTCGGGGGAGGGGGGAGGGGGGAGGGGGGGAAGAGTAAACTACTTATTTCGCTATGTTTGATAAATCTACTATTTATAATGATTGTCCTTCCCTTGCTGTTGTTTTTCTAATCAAAAGTTGTTCTCAGATTGAATGCTTACAGTCTGATTCTCATCCAAGTAAATTAATCCGGCCCCCGTGCAACGGACTCCAAGGAGTCGGTCAGTTGGGATTCTCATTTGTCAGTGAGACATGATACCGTATTAATCTTACTTTTTGAGATTCAAAACTTCAGGTTTCACGTTGAAGACGCGAGTCAAGTTCGAGTTTCCAAGACCCGACCCTTGACTGACCACTATTACGTGTGCGTGGACTAAGTCCACTGAAACATTTACACAAGTTTCTCTTATTACTTGCGGAATAATTTATACGAATAAGATGCTATTCATTTTCTTAACATCATTAGGCAAAGAAAGCCAATTACCATAAAATTTCAATAAAACTAAAGATTATCAAACCATAACAACTAAATACTAAGGTGTCCCAAATATTCTAAAATTATTACAACCCAAAATGTAAGTCCTCCGAATACATCATTGAAATCAAAACTAAGCAATTTAAACTTCAATCTTCCAAGCACCTATGCTTGGCTCCCCTCCGGTCCTACGTCCTTTTCCTTAGCATTTCCTGTTCCAACATCTAGAAGTAGGGCATTAGTCAACATGCCCAATAGGTGTTCCAATTAGGGTTAGGGTACACATAAGAGTAATATTAGATCATAAATCAAGGGTTTATACATCATTAATGGTATATTTGTAAAAACGTCTTGTAAGTGATAAAACAATGCATGATGTCCATATCGTAATCATGCTAACATAAGTGTCATGTCATGGGTGTCAATGCCAAATGAAATCCCACCAAATATCCATACCCAATCACATCATAAATCAATTAATGGTTTCCTTGGCCAATTATGTCCACAGTGTTTGAGGCAGCAACCACTAGGGCAGTGTATACCCATCCACAAATTAACCGGGATTGCCGGTGGAGAGTGGTCTCCTCCTTCTGCGCAAGGTTTCGGGGCTGACTACCCAGGATCTTTTTGGCCCAACTACGCCGCACTTTTCTATCAATCGGACGTGGCCAAATCTCAACGGTTCATATTGTAACACCTCGGGTTTTCAGTTTATTATTTATTTAATTTTGTTTATGAATTTTGGAATTAAATCTTATATGGATAAGGAATTGGGCCATGACCCAATTAGGACCCAACCAATGTTGGAATTGGTTTTACTAAAATTTAAATGGGTAGGATTAAATTAGTGGTGAATCATACCCAATTTTGAATAAAGGATATTATGGCCGAGTAGTGGATTTGAGATATCCAAGTAGATGTTAAAAAAATCAAATAAAGATTATCTTGGCCGAATTTTAGATAGTGATTTACATATTATGCACATGAGAGATATGTGGGATTTTTAAATCCACAATGATATGCTAGATATTTAAAAAGGGATGAAATATCTATGAAATAAATTAAAAGATTATTTGGATTATGATTAGGGTTATACGCATAGTACTTGCTAATAAGAATTAAAGAAAGTCTTAATAAGGCAAGGGAAAGTCGGATATGGCTAATTAAAGAGGGAAAGTCGGCCATGGTTAAATAAGGAAGGTTTGACATATGTCCAGTGTTTTGGTTATAACTTTTCACTCTGATATCCGATTGCTTTGATTCTTTTTGGTTGGAAAGAAGATTTCAAGAGATACAACTTTGTAGTTTACCACTTTTTCTGATTCGAAAGTTAACAAGGTTAAAACTGTGATACAATATAGTATATGTATAAAAAAAAGTGGGAAACACAAGAGGGCAAGATTCTATTAAGAACATTCTAACATGGGATTAAGGAGAGCTTACTAAAAGGAGAGATCCATAGGGGTGCACGGTTTTTACAACTCCATTACCAAGTTATATTCCTCTCTCTCTCTCCCTCTCTCAAGTCCTCTCTTACACGGCAAGAGCAAGAGAAGAAAGGGCAGCAACTAGAAGGAGTTCTGGTTTGGAGAAAATCAAAGAGAAATGAAGAGAAAGATTAGAAGAGCAAGGAAGAGGTTAGTATCTAAGTATTAATATTATAATTTTATTTATGAAATCAAAAGAACCATAGGGTTCGGCCATGGTGGTTGGCCGAATCCCATGAAGAGAAAATTAGAGATGGGTAAATGGTTTTAAAAAAGAAGAAAGAACCATAGGGTTCGGCCATAGTGCATGGTCGAACCCCATGGAAAGATTTGATTAATTAATTGGTTTTAAAGATTGGAGACCATGGAGAGTATTGATTTATTAATTGGGTTTATGTTCCTAGATCTTAAGTCATATAAACCTTTGGTGATTGTATGTTTTAGATTCAAGAAAATCAATGAAAGAATATGGAATATGGGTCGGCCATGGCATGGCCGAACCATGGCTGTTTTATGGCTAATGGATTGGATCTAAAATAATAAAAAAGAGGAATGAGGTTCGGCCATGGTGTATGGCCGAACCCCACCAAACATTATATGGATTGATGATTAATTTTGGATTAGATCTAAACCAAGGGCCAAGATCATGAACCATAGGGTTCGGCCATGGTGTTTGGCCGAACCCCATGGGTTAAAATTGGAAAGAAAATGTAAAAGGTGGACCTAGAACTAAAAGGGTGAGGTTCGGCCATAGTTATGGCCGAACTCCACTAGAGTTATTTTCGAAACCTTATTATGGAAAGTATTGCTAAATTTAGGAAGCAATCCACATATGGAAAGAGTGGTTAATTTTGGAAAAACAATCTAATTTTTGGAAGGTGTTTCCAAATATGGAAAGGAGGTTACTTATTAAGGAAAGTTTCCATTCTTGGAAGTGGATATTAAAATTAGAAAGTATCTACTTAAAGACCATAAAAGTTATTTATGGAAGCCATACCAAGAATGGAAGGTAAGGCTTGATTATGGAACCTAATTTAAGTGAAGGGATTGGTTGCCATGAGTGAGATTCGGCCATAGTTATGGCCGAACCCCATTAGGATTAGTTTTTGGAAACCTTGTGAATTTTGGAATAAGATATTCAATCATAGAAGGGTTGTTGTTTAATTAAGAAACCTTCTAAATGTGGACCTTAGGTTAAAAATGGAAGGTAGACTTATTTTTAGAAAACTTTCCATTTATGGAAGGAGGTTTATATTTTTGGTGAGTTAAATAGGGAAACCTTCTAATAATAGTAGGAGAGATTAATAAAGGGAAGTTCTATTCTTGGAAGGTGAAATCTAAATTTAGAAACCTTCCAATTATAGAAAGGTGAAGATTAATTGGAAATTATACACCATAGGGTTCAGCCATGGTGTATGGCCGAACCCCATGTTCTAAATTAAGGGATTAAAGTGGTCTTTAAATTAGGGTTTAAGGGCTGATTTATGAATCAGATTATGAACCTACATTATGAGTTAGGTTATGTTAGTTTTAAATAAAATAAAGGGTACAATGTATGATATGAATTGATGGAGAAAGTAATGGCAAAAATGTAATTAAAATAGCAAAGTAGGAGAACCATGGGTTCGGCCATGATGTATGGCCGAACCCCATGAGATGTGATTGATGAACTTATTTGATTAGAGAAATTTTTAAGGTCTAATTATGAAAGATTTAAAGGGAAAAGGAAGTCAATGGCATTTTGGTAAATATGAGAGAATGTTGGACATTGGGTTCTGCCATGGTGTATGGCCGAACCCCATGAGTTATTGTATGGTATTATGTATTTTGGAAGCATGAATGAATAACTTGGAACCTAAGCAAAGAGAAGGGGCTAGGGTTACCAACAGTGGCATTCTTGTAAATATGTATAAAAAATGGTAAACCATGGGTTCGGCCATGGTGTATGGCCGAACCCTATGGAGTTTTGTTTATGGACTTAGAACCTTGAAATTAGGTGAGACTTGTTGTTGATTTATCATTATGTTATAAGGCAACGGGATCTCGCAAGCGGTGCGCGATCGGTGATCGAATCTTGGACCGAAACGCAAGGACTTGTGAATGGTCTTAGGTAGGATTCCACCTCTTTGAAACCATGGATTTTGTACTTGTTTTTATCTTATGTTTGATGAAAATGTGTTTCAAAGGATCTGATTTATTATTGAATTTCAAATGCTACATTTATCTTGATTTAAATGGCATGGATTAATTATGTTCAAAAGGTGATTTTACATGCTAGGTTCTATTTGTATAAAGAGCATGTATTGGATATGTTTTCAAATGATGATTTTCAATGCTATGTTTATGTTATAAAATAGCATGCGTTTCATTGGCATCTCATGCATGTCATGGGGTGAAGGATTTATAACCGGAGGGGTCACACTCCGTCGGGGCGTCCGAAAAACCTATGTGCAACACCTTGATGTGATTTCCATCAAGAAGATTTTCAGAGGGTCCACACTCCGTCGGGGCGACCGAAAGACCTATGTGGTAGGCACATTTAGGTACAGGTGATGGGTGGGACTCATTACATATTTGTCATCATTGCATGGCATGGATTTATATGGTTTTGATGTCACTACGTTATATGATATGTTTGTACTAACCATGTGTTAGCCGTAATTGGAATACCTACTGGGCGTGTTGTACTAACGCCCTACTTTTACCCTGTAGTTGGTGATACAGGTAAACAGGGAAATAATGAACCCAAGACGGACCAGGCATAGGAGCTTGGAAGATCGACTTTATATGTTTTTGAAATAAATTACTCATGAACTAGTATTTGAGTATTTGGATTTCGGAATGTAATAACTTAGATGGTTGAATGTTTTGGTTTGATGATTATGACGTACTTTGCTATCTGAATGGAATAGAACTTGGTTCTATTATGATTCCGTAATTTGGATGTTATGATTTTTATTCCCCATGTTGATATTGCTATGTGTGAACCATTATAGTGGACTGAGTCCATGCACACATAGGGTTGGCCAGTTAAGGGCCGGACTTTGGAAGTTCGGACTTAGCTCACGTCGTGACGTCCCGCGCTCTATCACTCTACTCTGTTATAAAAAAAAATAGACTCTGAATTTAACAGAAAAAGCGAGTGAAAAAGGGCGGGGCGTTACACATATAACTTCATATAAGCTAATCTCAAGCCCAAGGCTTGTCCAAACCGCTCAGGACTTGGCTTGTTGGTCATATGTGTTCCCTCCCATGCCATGCATGAGGTAATGTATGCAAGAATGTCATTTCATTTAAAATACATCATATCATTGAAAATTAACTCATAATCACATGCAAGGTAATGTATGCAAGAATGTCATTTTATTTAAAATACATCATATCATTGAAAATCAACTCATAATCACATGCAATTTAATTAGCCAAAGTATTCATCATATTTTGAATAAAACAAGTGTCATATTATACTCTATAGTGTTCTCAATGAGGTAGGAATCCTGCTAATGTCCAATATACTATCCTTTATTGTCTTGCAAGTGTAACGCTAATGGTCGCGTGAGACGAATCGCAATTCCTTTGCGAACCTCTTTACCTCATCAAATTCAAACATACATATTAATTTGATTTTCCATTTTAATTTCATCATCCCTATTTCCGTCTAAGTTCCATGTTCATTTCTCAACGCATTTACGCATCATAGTCCTTAAAACGTTTAAGACCCTCAATGGGGTTCGGCCATACAACATGGCCGAACCCTATTGTCCCATTTTTCTTTTAAATGTGTTCATGTTCCACAAAAACCCATCAATGGGGTTCAGCCATACAACATGACCAAACCTCATTCTTTGGTTTTGACCATCTTTTTAATCCTCATATTATTTTAAACAATCTGAGTCAATCATCATTCATTTTTTTTCCCCATTTCTTAATCTAATAATCCTAAGTTAGTCATTTAACCTTCAGACATACATAGATCCATAAAATCATCCATGGGGTTCGGCCATACAAAATGGCCGAACCCATTGTTCTTCCTTCTCATCTCCTTTCCATCCTACATCACTTTGAGGATGGGTTTTTCTTAAAAAAAAAAAAATACATCAAACAAGTTTTAGGTCACTTGATGGGGTTCGGCCATATAACATGGCCGAACCTCATCTAGTATCTCTTTTAGTCCTCAAATGGTCCCCACACAAAATAGGGTCCATGCAAGAGGCCAAACCTTGTTCTTTGATTCTTTCTCCTTGAAATCCATCCTTAATCAAGTTTGAACATGGATTCTATCTTCAATACTTAACTCAATATATATTTATCCTACCCACTAGCCAAGGTTAGGGTTCGGCCATACAACATGGCCGAACCATCATGGTGGGTTTTCATCCTTTTACCTTAGGCATTTTTTTATTTTTCTTAATCCATCCATCCAATCATATTCATAGCATGGGTTCGGACATTCGTTATGGCCGAACCTATGTTCCCTCATGTTTGATCATTCCTCCCTCCTACAAGTTCTTAACAAGGATTCATCAAAACCCTTAAAATGTTAGACCCATGGATTTGACCATATCATGGCCGAATCCATGATGATCAGGATTAATCTGATGGTTGTTTTGTTTCAACCCATAACCATCCTTTGGATAGATCTCCAACTCCATGGCCTTATAACATTTTTGGCCATTCAATCCAACCAACATGGAACCCATGGGTTTGGCCACACCATGGCTGAACCTATGGTTTCCTTAGATTAATCCCCATTGATTTTATTAAGTCTAGGCATACCAATTTATTCAGTTTATTCAGTTGGTTTGGAGTAGGATTCTGTGTCTTTAAAATTTTTAGCTTTAGTTTTGCTCGAGGACTAACAAAATCTAAGTTTGTGGGTATTGTTGAGCATTGAAATATTATATTTTTACCCCTAATTATTGGGTTAGTTAATCCTCAATTTTGTATATAATGATGCATTTAATGTAGTTTGTCAGTTTTGTAGTAAAAAAAGGAAAGTTCAGAAAAATCAAGTTAAAACAACAGAAGATTGCATGTTTAGTGCTCTAAAGAGAAGACCTAGAATTAGTATAATTATTTTATGTCACTTTCTAGGATTTTCATGTAAATTAATTAATCTAGATCCAGTTATGAGAGTCCATGATTAATTAATAATTTTTAGATTTAAAGTAGCTAAATAATTATTTAATTCTAGAGGTTAAAATCTGCAATCCAAGTGCAAAGCCTGAAATTCAAGTCATTGGGCCAAGATTCAGTTCAAGTGGGCCAAGCTTTTCTATACAAAGCTTCAATGGGCCAAGCCACAAGTAAGCCCATGCACATTTCACACTCTGGGCCTGGCGTGTGTGCAAGCTCAGTCCAATTAACACCAAAGGTTTCAAATCCAATTTAAATGGGCCTGAGTTGAGGTCTCGATCCAAATTCAAAGCCCAAAGTCCAGTGAACTCCATGGTCCATGTTTGAATTTACCTAAATCCAACCTAATTACCTATGTCCAAAACCCATTACCCAACTTCACATTCACACCATCCAATTTCCATCTTAGATCTTAACCTTCCATCTCACATACCCAATTAGGTCAAACCTTAGATCCACCATCAAATCTAACTCATCCATTCATCTACCATTAGATCTAGATCATCCATCACCATCATGATCATTTTAACCTTAGATTAGTGTTCATTCATGCATCACCTATTAATCCTTGTATTCATTTCATACATTGATCATTTTAGCCATTAGATATTAGGTAATCCAATCACATCCATTCATCTCTTAGAAACCCTAGAGCCTCCACATGCATCCATCACATAAACACACTACCTTAGATTAGGTCATGCATTTCATCATCCATTTAAGATACACCTATGCATCTAAACCCTCCATCAACCATCTACCCATTTTTATAGTTATTTTACCCTAAATACCGTAGAACCATTAGATCAAAACTCATTAAATCTAAGCCCTCCATTCATAAAACCCCAAGTTATGAACAATTTGTAGTTCAAGCTAGCCCCCATGCGCATATCACACCTCATCATCCCATGATTTTTGCAATCTAAAACATCTCCATGCACTTGGACTAAAAACCATCTAGATACATTCCTAAGATACTAACACACCTCACCATCCAATCCCCAAGTATCCCACACGATTTTTAAAAATCCCAAACCAATCCAATTTCTGATTTCTCTCCCAATCTTCTATCTTCTTTCTACCTTTACTTACACATCAAGGAAAGCCACACAAAAATCGTGTGCCCTTCCATGTATAACCCTAAAATTCAAGTTTAAATCCCTACTGTCCATTCCCATTTAGATTCAAGCTAGTCCTTTGATTTCCCACCTTAAACCTTGATTTAATCCAAGCCATCCATCTCTGTTCAAAACTTATAAATACCCCATTACCTTAATGGTAAAATTCGAACATGACCTTGAATTCAAGAGGACAAAATACTGGAGTAAAAGACAGGAAGACAAGGAGGACCATGCGAATTTACAAGTGAGAGTGTAGATTTTTTATCTTTTTTGTTGTCTTTATTATATTTAATTTAGAAAAGCCTTGTACATTAATTCTTCCATTTAATAAAGTAAAGCATTCATTTAGAACCCTTGAACATCCAATTTCTAAAATACTTTTATTATTATTTTATTTTTAATTTCAAGAACACAACTTTTATTTATTTGATTGAACATGAGCATATGCAATAGTTAAGATCTTTATTGTAAGACTTGAATTATAACACCCCGGATTTTCAAGTTTTGAATATATATGAAAATTGCCCATTTAAATTGTGAATTAATGGATATGGACCTTAGATGGGTAAGGTGTTGGGTCAATTACCCAATTAAGACCCAAAGGATTGTGGATATGGTTCAATTGAATGAAATGGGTGAGATTTTTTTAATTGGGTCAAGATTGTCAATTGGGTCAAATGCCCAATTGGGACCCAATGGGTCATGGTTGACTTGGTTGACCACCAAGTGAGTTCAAGCTTAATTAATTGGGGCTGAATTAAGTTGGAAATGGAATCAAGTAATTGAGTTGATTTTAAGTGAGTTAAGTGAGTTGAGTTTAAAAGAATTAAAAATAATTGAGTTATGGTGAGTTGGATGGGAAGTTAATGGGACCTTGAACTTAAGTGAGTGGAGTGGGAAGGTGGAGAGATGTATCTCATGAGACCAAGTCAAGACTACACATTGGAGACATGGGAGTTTCATCTCATGGGATGAAACTCCAAATGTATCATTAAGGAGGGAAGTGAAGGGGCATGGGAGTTACAAAGGGGTATCACCAAAGGGCACCACCTTTGGGCGACCCTCATTAATCAAGGAAAGGACTTTGTTTTCAATTCTCTCTCAAGCTCTCTCTCTTGGCAGATCCCCCTTCAAGACAAGAACACTTAGAGAATTTTCATCTCACCCTCTCCCTCTCACACAAGGCCGACCACTCTCAAGACAAAGGAAGAACACTTAGGGTCGTTATCTTAAATTTTCTCTCTTTCTCCCTCTCTCAAACCTATACCTCTTGGCTGAACCACTCCAACAGATTTTATCAAGATCAATCTCGGCCAAGGATCAAGAAGGAAGGAAGAAGAGGCAAAGGAAGGAAAGGAACAAGAAGGGGTGAAAGAAACCGGAGGAGTCGTGGAATCGACAAGTACTTGATAGATTTTTATTAAGTAACAAAAGATGATCAAGGATCATGATGTAACGCCCCGCCCTTTTTTCACTTGCTTCTTCCCATAAATCAGAGTCTATTTTATTTTATTTTTTAACAGAGTAGAGTGATAGAGCGCGGGACGTCACGACGCGAGGTAAGTCCGAATTTCCAAAGTCCGACCCTTAACTAGCCAACCCTATGTGTGCATGCACTAAGTCCACGAAAATGGTTCACACATAAAAATATCAACTTGCGGAATAAAAATCATAATTGCGGAATATAAATGCATGCCATGCAATGATGACAAATGCAATGAGTCCCACCCATCACATGTACATAAAAGTACCCACCACGTAGGTCTTTCAGATGCCCCGACGGAGTGTGGACCCTCTGGTTTCTTCCTCATGGAAACGCACATCAAGGTACACCAAATATGTTTTTCGGACGCCCCAACGGAGTGTGGACCCTCCGGTTACAAAACCTTCACCCCATGTCATGCATGAGATGGCAATGAACACATGCTATTTTATAACATAAGCATAGCTTTTAAAATCACCTTTTGAAACATAATCAACACATGCTATTTATACAATTAAACATAGCATTTTAAATTCATCATTTAAAAACATATACTTTGCAGCATCAATTTCATCAAAAATAAGGTAAAACAAATGTGCATAAACCCATGGTTTGAAAGAGGTGGAATCCTACCAAAGACCACTACATGTCCTTGCGTCTTTCGTCTGGTAACCGCTCACGATCATAAACAACTTGTGAGGTCCCGTTACCTTATAATATAACAATTAATCATAACCAAGTCCCATTTGATTTTCAATGTTCTAAGTCCATAAACAAAACCCCATGGGGTTCGTCCATACACCATGGCCGAACCCATGGCCTACCATTTTTCACGCTTATTTACCAAATTTCCATTGGTGTATCATTCCATAATCCAATCCTTTCAATTATTAAAACAAATTGCCAAAGTTCATGTTTGATCCACAAACCATCTCATGGGGTTCGGCCATACATCATGACCGAATCCATGATCTTTCAATTTAAGCGATATTTACAATTTTGCTACTACCTTAGGTTTCTGTCTCCCCATTAATCCATAATTAGAAGGTTTCTAAATTTAATCTCCACCTTCCATAATTAGAAGGCTTCCAACTTATCTCCACCTTCTATATTTAGAAGGTTTCCAAATTAAAATTCCCTAATTAGAAAGTTCTTAATTAAAACATTCTAATTTAGCCTTCACCTTCCAAAAATAAACAAACTTCCATAAATGAACTTTCGTGGGGTTCGGCCATACACCATGGCCGAACCTCACCTATAGAAACAAAACTAATCATTTCCATTCACTTTCTAAATTAATATAACTTCCACAAATAAATGCTTTCTAATTTAGCAACCTCTTCCATAATTAGATAGTTTCCTTATTTAGCACCCATCCTTCCATAATTGGAAGCTTTCCAAATTTAGCAACCAACTTCCATAATTAGAAGCTTTCTAATTTAGCCAATCAAAATCCATCAACCATTCCAAAACAACTCCATGGGGTTCGGCCATACACCATGGCCGAACCCTATGGTTCATGATCTTGACCATTTAATCCCTTCAAAAGTTACATACCAATAACATCAACCTCTTATTAAAATTAACCAATGACCATCCATTTTAATCAATTAAAATCCATAAATATAATTGGTGGGGTTCGGCCATACACCATGGCCGAACCTCACCCCTTTTTTTTTTATTCTTTTGATCCAACATCCTAGTCATAAGAAAATCATGGTTCAGCCATGCAATGACCGATCCACATTCCTAACCATATCTCCATTTACAAATCCTCTTAAAACATACGCATAAATCCATGATCTTCATGCTTGAAAACCCCATAAACTTATTAACAACTTCCATGGTTTTCATTATTAATAACCTAATAAAATAAACCATATCTTTCCATGGGGTTCGGCCATGCACTATGGCCGAACCCTATGGTTCTTTCTTTCCATTAAAATCATCAAACCATCTCCCAATCTTTTTCCATGGGGTTCGGCCAAACACCATGGCCGAACCCTATGGTTCTTTTATTTCAAAAAAAATTTATCAAATAAAAATATTAACCGTTTCCGTTTGATTTCTTGCTCTTCCAATCCTTTTCCTTTCTTCTTAATTTTTCCAAACCAAGTACACCTCTTGTTGGCTTCCTTCTTCTTCTCCTTGCTCTTGTCGCGAATGAGAACTTGAGAGAGGGAGAGAAAGAAATAAAATTCTGCTGTGAAGGGTGTAAACCGTGTGCCCTTGTCCTTCTCTCCTTTTATGAAATTCCAATTGGTCAATATAGAAGGTACCATGTAACGCCCGCCCCCTTTCACCGAAAATCAGAGTCTATTTTTTTTTTTGAAGAAAAAGAGTGACAAAGGGCGCGGACGTCACGACGCTAGTTAAGTCCGAGCTTTTTAAAGCCCGGCCCTTAACTGGGCAACCCTACGTGTGCGTGGAACGAAGTCCACGGAGAACGGTTCACACGTAGAAGTAAGCATCGGGGAACATTTAAACCAATTGCGGAAAATTACAATATAGTCTAACCTACAAATTCTTAGATAGCAGGGAAGTTACATTCATTCAATCACCAAACATCCTCAAAATCATAATGTCGAAAGTAATTTCCAAAACATAGCAAGTAATCTAAATTATTACATTTCCAACAAGTTAAGCTACTTCAAATTACATTATCCAAAGTAAACATTAGTAAACTGTCTAGCCGTCTTCCCAATCTCCTTAGTTTGGCTCCCGTCTCGTCCTTCGCTTCCGGCATCTCCTGTGTCATCAGCTAGGGTAGAAGTAGGGCGTTAGACCATGCGCCCAGTAGGACTCCGAGTAGGGCTAACACATGGATTAGTGATAACAAAGCATATAGATAATATTATAATAAAACCATGCACTTTGGGCAATGTCATGCAATGTGTAACGCCCGTCCCTTTCCACCGAAATTCAGAGTCTATTTTTTTTATTTAAATAAAGTGACAAAGGGCGCGGACGTCACGACGCGAGTTAAGTCCGAGCTTCTGAAGCTCGGCCCTTAACTGGCCAACCCTACATGCGCGTGGAACGAAGTCCACGAGAACGGTTCACACGTAGACGTGAGCTCGCGGAGTATATCTTAATGTGGAATATTGTAAATAAAACTGTCCTACCAGTTTTCAGATAGTAGGGAAGAAACATTCATTTAATTACTAAATACCTCAAGAGCATAATGTCCAACATAAAATCCCAAAACATAGCAAGTAATCTAAGTTATTACATTTCCGACAAGCTATACTACTTCAAATTACATTATCCAAAATAAACATAAATAAATGAAGCAGTCGCTTCCCCAAGCTCCTAAGCTTGGCGCCCATCTCGCCTCTCCGTTCCGCCATCTCCTGCGTCATCAGCTAGGGGAGAAGTAGGGCGTTAGACAACGCGCCCAGTAGGACTCCGAATAGGGCTAGCACATGGATTAGTAATAACAGACACATATGAAATCATATAAGGAAAACTATAAGATGAATGTCATGCCATGGTTGCATTATGTCATGTGTCCCACCCATCATAATGTCATATCCCCCTTGACGGAAAAACCTCATCAAGATATCCCCATGCTTGTTTCTCGGTCGCCCCGACGGAGCATGGACTCCGGTTATATCCTATCAAGCTATCCCCATGAATGCTTCTCAGTCGCCCCGATGGAGCATGGACTCCGGCTTGTTTATTTTTTTCCGCCCATGCCATGCATGAGATGTAGTGCATTATGCTATGTTATATATATATAACTCATAGCATTAGTATAGAATTCATAGCCTTGCATCATACTATGTATATAAATCATAACCATTAAAACCCACCATAAAACATATCATATAAATAAATCATAACCATTAAAACCCACCATAAAAACATATCATATAAATAAATCATAACCATTAAAACCCACCATAAAAACATATCATATAATTACCAAAAATAAGTCAAGAACCATCACATAACAACTAATCCACGGCTTACAAAAAGGTAGGAATCCTACCGAATACCGACTCGCGTCCTTTTTCGTTTTCGTCTTATAATTCCGGTCGCCAATCGCGCAACGTTTGCGATGTCCCGATACCTTATTATACAGTACCAAATCAGTCCATATTTTATCCACGATTAAGTCCCTAACTTATCACAAACTTAGATCCATTTATGTACCATTAACCATGTCATATGATCATTAAAATTTGCCATTTAATTAATCTAACCCTTATTCATTTAAACACATACCAAACCCCATACTTAGCCCACCATTTGATCCATAATCCTTGATCCCTTAATGACCATTAACTAAGTTATAAGATTATCAAGAATTAGCCCTCAACTTAGCCTCATTAATGCATGGACATAGATCCTAAACTTAGCCCATAGCATGACCTACAAATGGGTCATTAATTACGGTTTTGCCACTACCTCTCCTATGTTTAATCATTCATTTAATCCATGTATAATTAAGTCCATAATTGATCTATAACCTACATCCATTAGTGACCCATCAACCATATCATAGAATTATTAAAATCAGCCACTTAATTGACTTCATCCCCATTCATTTAATCATTTACATAAACCCTAATCTTGGACCATAAAATGGTTCTCATATGAATCATGGGTTCGGCCATACACCATGGTCGAACCCATGATGTCTTTTCCTTATCTTTCATTGGACCTATTTACATTACTTAGGCCCAAAATGAATCCTCCCATGAGGGATTTTACATCATGCTTTTAAAACTATCATTCTTCACCATAATTGAGTCCATTAACTTAGCCCTTATTCCATTCATTCTTCATGGTTCCTAAATACTTGATTCATCATTCATAGGTGATATTCAAGACATAAAAACATTCACCTTCATCCACCACTTTTGAGGCCATTAAAGTCATTCTCATCTCCCATGATTTTCTTATTTAAAACCCCTTTAAAATTTACAATCATTTGACCCCTTTTTAAGCCTCTAAATCATTAAGATATTACTCCATAGTTCCCATTCTTTAAACTCATTTAAGATCATCATCACATCATCATAGGGTTCATTATCCATTCATGCCTTTTGAGGCCATAAAAATATTTACATTCATCCATGGATTCCATCATAAAAACTTTTTTTCAAAAATTAGCTACATTTAATCATTAAAATCTTAAAACCCTAATTCATTCTCCATGGCTTCCATTCTTATAAAACCCTAAAAATCATACATCAATTACCATGGGGTTCGGCCACAGTACATGGCCGAACCCTATGGTCCATCAATCCACTTCAAAATCCATACTCCCATGCCTAATCCATTTTAATTACATAATGTTCTTAATCCTTTTATTTTTCTTAACCTAATTTACCCATTTAGGGTTTTGTCCATTTTCATCCTTCCATTGTATGGATTTGAGATCCAAGGCCTATGATGTTTTGGCCATCACCAAATCCAAGAAATGGATTCCAAATCTTAAACCCTAAAAAAAATCCAAATCTCTTGTTTTAGAAATACTCACAATCCGGTCGGCTCCTCCGACTTTCTTTCTCCTCTTGATCTCCTTGGCCTTCTCTTCTCTTCTTCTCCTTGATCTTTGGGTTAAGATGCTTGATCAAGATGGAGTCTCCAAGGTTTGGGTTTGGCTAAGGTAGGGTTAGATTTTGAGAGAGGGAAGAGAGGAGATGATAGGAAGAACTACCCAAAGTCTTGAGTGATGGACTTATGCTTGCAATTCCTTCTCTTTTCTTCTCTTCTTCTTCCAAGTTTTTTTTTCTTTTTTCTTTTCCTTGGTGAGGGACGTTCTTGAGAGAGTAAGAAAGAGAGAAAGAAAAATGAGAGTGAAATGAAGAGAGGAGAGAAAAACCTATCTCATTTTTTGGTTGGGTAATTAATTCCTCTACCTACCACACATAGATTAATGTGTATTAGTGGTGGTAGTTGGGCTAAAACCTCTATCCTTAGCCCATAGTTTAAACTTGTGTTTCTTTAAGTAGTTTGTGTTTCTTAGAGTGGTTTTGACCATTTGACCATTTGACCATGATTAGACTAGAATTAACTTAATTAATTAGGTTATTAAATTAAGCTAATTAACTCCCACTTATCTCTTCTAATTTCCTTAATTCTTTCTCCATTACTCCACCCATGGTTGACTAAGTCAACCATGGTGGCCGGCCCCACCAATCCTTGGTCCAATTAATATTAATTTAGACGATTTAATTTCCAAATCAATCCATTTCTCTTATTGGATCACCATTGGGCCCATGGCCCAATTAAATTCACCCTTACCCATTTACCTTAGGGCTTACATCAACTTAATCCATTGGGTCCCAAATGGATATTGGGCCCAATTTGACCATCCTTGGCCCAATTGACCACCATTGACCCTTTAAGTAAACTTAAATCCAATCCATAATCCATTGGGCCCTAGTTGGGCCTTTGTCCACAATTTAACCCATTTACTATCTATTCCAGCCAATTTCCAATTTCCACCATAAAAAAAATAAATATTAACACATATGTATTACTTTACAAATTCCGGGCCCTTACACAATGGGTGTTCTATGTCATGAATCCCACCCATCAATCTCATCATCATTGTACAATGTCCCTTTTTCAACCATACATAGTGTTCCAAATAAAATCCATACCATCATCGTGCCATGACCCTCTTGATGGAAAAGCCTCATCAAGATGCGATCCACACTAGGCATCCCCCTTGATGGAAGAACCATCATCAAGGTATAATAATTACAAAGATCCCCCTTGATGGCAAAGCCTCATCAAGGTATAATAATACATATATGAAATATCCCCATGCTTATTTATCGGTCGCCTCGACGGAGCATGGACTCCGGTTTCATTTCATTCTTCCCCTGTCATATCCCTCCCATGCCATGCATGAGATGTAGATGCCATATGCCATGTCATATACGTAACTCATAGTCATAAAACCCATCCTAAAAACAATGCCATGATTATCAAAATAAATCAAGGAAACCCATCACATGATACCAAAATCCAAAACCTATCTTAAAAACAACCACATGATTACCAAAATAAATTAGAGGAAACATCACATGATACTAAATCCAAAACCCATCTTAAAACAAACCATATAATTTCCAAAATAATTCAAAGAAACCATCACTCAATCCATGGCTTACAAAAAGGTAGGAATCCTACCGAATACCGACTAGCGTCCTTTTTCGCTTCCGTCCGATGATCCGGTCACCGATCACGCACCGCTTGTGATGTCCGGTACCTTATTACACATTAATAATTAGTCCATGTTTCCAACTATTTCCAAGCCCATTATCATTTCCAAGTCCACATGAATAATCGGTCACCATTTAGGTTTTGTGGGTCCCATTTAATCCATTAATCCCTTTAATTTGTGAGTTTAAAACAAACTAGCCATCCTAGGCTTTATTTAGCCATACATAATGCTATTACTTAGAATCCCTTAAACCCATGATCATCTCCCATGGAGTTATTCATTTTAGCCATTATTTACGGTTTTGCCACTACGTCTTCTCCATGGTTAATTTCTCATTCATCACCCTTGCCTAACCAAGTTCATAATTGATCACAAACCTGGATCTCTAACTTAGGTCCATTAATGACCCATTCAACCATGGCACATGACCATTAAAATTAGCCATTTAATTTACTTAAACTCCATTAACCTAACATACAAATACACATTAATCTTAGGCCTTAATTGATTCACAAAATGGGTCCATTGATGTATTATTACCCATAACATAACAATACTAAAAAAAATTAGGCATTTAAATACTCTAACTCTCATTCATTTCTCCCACACATAATACCAAATTTTAATCCATAATTTTACCCACAAATGGGTCATGGGTTCGGCCATACACCATGGCCAAACCCATGATGTCTTTACCCCATTCTTTCCTTGGCCAATTCACACATTTGAATCATCACCCTTAATCACATTAAAGTCTATTAACTTAGCCACACTTAAGTCCAAAATTGATCCATAACTTAGATCTATTAGTGACCTATCAACCATAACATGAACTCATTAAAAATGAGTCCTTAACTTAACCTAATCCCAATCAATTTAATCACATTCATACTCCAATCTAACCCATCAAAAGGCTCACAAATGGGCCATGGGTTCGGCCATACACCATGGCCGAACCCATGGTGTCCTTTTCCCATTTTTCTTGGATCCATTGTTACACATTTGAATTTATCACAAGTCCCTCCATGAAGGGGTTTAATTCACACACTTAAACCCTCATCTTTTACTACATTGGAGTCCATTACAAATATCAACACTAGGTTCATTTTGGTACATTCCAAAACCACCAACATTAAATATATTTTGAATCCATCAACTTACCTACATTCCCTATTTGTTTTCCATGGTTCCAAAATACTTAGTCCATCCCAATTTCCCATTATTTTCTTAGGCCTATTTACCACATTTGCACCCATCACAAGCCCTTCCATGAAGGGTTTAATTTATACAATTAAATCATCATTCTTAATCACATTCAAGTCCATAAACCCAGCCATATTCCCATTACAACTAATAACATTGGGTCCCTTTTGGTCCATCAACGCCACCCACATTTCCCATTTATTTTTCTATAATTCATAACCATTAATCCACCATTGGATCACCATAGGGTTCATTGTCCATTCATGCCTTTTTAAGGCCACCAAATCATTCACATCATTCATAAACTCCCTCATAATTCTTTTAAAATTTGCAACATTTAATCATTAAGCACTTAACATTCTAAACCATTCTCCATGCTTCCATTCTTAATCAATTTAAATTACACAATGTCCTCCATTCCTTAAAACCCTAAGAAAATCACACATTACCTAATCACCCACCATGGTTTTTCTCATAAAAACCCCTTTTTTAATCTTCCAACATTTAATCATTAAAAACCTCAAAATCATAAACCATTCTCCATGCTTAATTAATTTAATTTCATAATATCCTTAATCCATTTAGTTTGTTCTTAACCTTAATTTATCCATTAGGGGTTTGCCCATTTTCCATCCTTCAAATTGATGGATTTAAAATCCATGGCATAAAATCATTTGGCCACCATTAAATTTACAAAAAGAATCCCAAATCTTAAACCCTAAAAATCCAAAATTTCTTGTTTAAGAAATACTCACAATCCGTCGTCTCCTTCGACTTCCGCCACTCCTGTCGACTTCCTTAGCCTCCTTTCTCCTTCCTCTCCTTGTTTAATTTTCTAGGATGCTTGATTAAGATGAGAAACCCCCAAGCTTGGCTTTGGCCATGGTAGGGTTTGCTTGAGAGAGGGAAAGGAGGAGATGATGAGAAGAAGATGGTAGATCTTGACCTTAGAATGGTGGACCATGCTTGCACCTTCTCTTCTTTCTTCTCTTCTCCTCTTCCTTTCTTAATTTTCTTCTTCTTTTTCCTTAGAGATGAGGGACGGTGGTGTGGGAGAGCAAGAGAGTGAAATGAGATTAGGGTTTGAGAGATAAGATAAAAACAACTCCTTTTTGTTTTCTTAAACTTTACTCCACCATTACTTTTTCCTCACCAACCCCATAATATATTTTTATGCTTTATGGTGGTGGTTGGGATAACCACCACCAAGCCAACGATGGTGTGTTTCTTTGGGTGGTTTGTGTTTGTTAAAAACCACCATTTGACTTATTTGACCAACTTAACTAATGTGATTAATTAAATCCTTAGCCTAGGTTAATTATTTCTTATTTAATCTAATTACCTTTCCTTAAATTCCCTCCATGTATCCACCCATGGTTGACGAAGTCAACCATGGTGGCCGGCCCCACCAACTCTTGGTCCACACGTTACCTCACTTGGTGAGGTGGAGGTGGGTCCCAATTGACCACATCACCTTGGTCTAATTCCATCACCAACTTAGGTGATTTAGCTTTAACTAAGTCCATTCCAACCAATTGGATCCTCATTGGGCCCATGGCCCAATTATATTTACCCATACCCATTTATCTTAGGGCTTACATTATCTTAATCCATTGGGTCCCAAGTGGGTATTGGGCCCCATTTGACCATCCTTGGCCCAATTGACCATCATTGACCACTTAAATGATTTTAAATCCAATCCATGGTCTATTGGGCCATACTTGGGCCTTTATCCAAATTTTGGCCCATTTACCATTTATTCCATCAAGTTTCCCATTTCCACCATTAAAATAAATAATAACCACCTATTTATTGATTTAAAAATTTCGGGCCACTACATACCAAGATAGCAATTGCCCTTCCTCTTTGCTTCCCTCTTTTATAAGCTTCCAGTCGGCCAATGCTAAGATAGCAATGCCGTGTGCCCCTTCCTTGTATCTTAATTGGAAATGGCCGACCTTCCCACTTTGGTAATGCCACACACGGCCACGCAATGTCTATTTAATTAAACATCTTCATTATTTAATTTTTAGACCATATGCATACCCTTTTTAAATTATCTTATGCGCCTAACATAGATATGGAATATCTTTATACACGGCCTAAGTATCTTTCTTGGATATGCACATCTAAAATTCGGCCATGCAATATTTATTTAATATTGCATTATTAATTAAATTCAACCCCATTTAATTTTTATTGGAACCCTTTGCAAAACCGTTGGGTCCTAATTGGGCCAATGACCCAACTCTTTATCCAATTTAGGATTCATAACCAATATTCACAAATTAAATGGATAATTTTCATACAAAATAATAAATTGAAAATCCAAGGTGTTACAATACAACCCTCTTTTTAAATTTTTCGTCCCGAAAATCGAGTGAAGTAGGGTTTCAAACATTTACATAAATAGCTCAGGATGAGCTTTCCTCATTTCCGACTCGAGTTCCCATGTGGCTTCCTCAATGCCATGTCGATCCCATACTACCTTGACAAACTGGATCGCTCGGTTCCATAATACCCTTTGTTATGTGTCCACCACTCAGACAGGCTTCTCAACGTATGTCACGTCGCTCTAAACCTCTATGTCCTGTGCGTTTAGTACGTGAGAAGGATCATGATTTTACTTCCTCAACATCGATATATGGAACACATCGTGTAAAGATGCCAACTGTGATGGGAGTGCCAATTGATAAGCCACGTCTCCCATCCTTCTTATGATTGAAAACGGTTCCACATATCTTGGTGAAAATTTCCCCTTCTTTCCAAATCTCATGTGTCCCTTTCATGGAGAGACTTTCAAGAAAACCGTGTCTCCCACTTCAAATTCAAGGAACCTCCTCCTCTTGTCAGCATAACTCTTCTGACGACTCTGTACAGTCAATAAATGTTGACGTATCAACTGTATCTGCGTTGTAGTCTCTGCAACCAACTCAAGTCCAATCAATGCAGGCTCACCGGCCTTTGTCCAGCACACTGGTGACCTACAAGGTCTACCATATAATGCCTCAAATGGAGCCATCTGGAGGCTTGCCTGGTAACTGTTGTATGAGAATTCTACCAACGGCAAGTGATCCTCCCATCCACCCTTGAAATCTAACATACATGCTCTCAGCATATCCTTCAGTGTCTGTATTGTCCTCTCAGACTGTCCATCAGTCTGTGGATGGAATGTCGTACTAATTAGTAGATCTGTTCCCATGGCCGACTGCATGCTCTGCCATACTCTGCCTGTGAATCGACCATCTGTGTCAAACACAATAGTCTGAGGTATACCATGCAATCTGATGATATCCTTGATATACCGCCGACCCAAAGTCTCAGATGAGTCTGTCATCTTAATAGGAATGAAATGTGCAGACTTGGTCAGTCGGTCTACCACGACCCTTATCGCATCGTTGCCCTTTGATGACCTTGGCAACCCTGTAACAAAATCCATGGAAATGTGCTACCATTTCCATTCCGGCACTAGTAAGGGTTTGAGTAACCCTGGTGGCTTTTGATGTTCCGTCTTAACCTGCTGACAAGTTAAGCAATGAGCCACGAATTTTGCCACATCTCTTTTGAGTCCATGCCACCAATAATGTCTCTTCAGGTTGTGAATCATCTTAGTGCTGCCCGGATGAATAGAGAGTTTGGTCTGATGTGCCTCAACCAATAACTCTTGTCTGCAGCTCTTAGGTACATAAATCCTTCCTAGGAATAGAAGACCCTGTCCTGGTCGTAACTCCCATTCCGGTATGACGTCACCAGTAGACATCTTGGCGCAAATCTCCTCCACCTCCGGGTTTGTCCGTTGTTCCTGTTCAATCTTGGTAACCATGTTGGACCGTATGATCAAATTGTATATAGTCCCATGGTTATTGAGGTAAAGTTTAAACTCTCGAATGGTATTCAGCATCTCCCATTCTGTCCTGATCAAACATGCCACTGATGCATGTGATAAACGGCTGAGGGCATCTGCCACCTTGTTTGCCTTGCCAGGGTGATAACGAAGTGCGAACTCATAATCCGCCAGATATTCCATCCATCTGCGCTGCCTCAAGTTGAGTTCTTTCTAATCAAACAAGTACTTCAAGCTCTTATGATCTGAAAACACTTCAAATTTCTCACCATAAAGATAATGTCTCCAACTTTTGAGAGCGAAGACCACTACGGCTAGTTCCAGGTCGTGCGTAGGATAGAGACGTTCATGTATTTTCAACTATCTTGATCCATATGCCACCACACGATTACTTTGACTGAGTGTACACCCCAGTCCCTCTTCTGAAGCATCGTATTGTACCTCATAACACTTGCCTCTTTCCAGCAAAATTAAGATAGGAGCACTAGTAAGTCTCTTCTTTAGCTCTTCAAACCTCCGATTGTACAAATTTAACCATTCATATTTGACTCCTTTCTGAGTGAGTCGAGTAAGTGGAGATGCAATTTTTGAGAAGTCCATGATAAATTTCCTGTAATAACTAGCCAATCCCAAAAAGCTATGGATTTCGGTTACATTTTTTGGCGCTTTCCAATCTCTTACTGCTGCTATTTTAGCCGGGTCCACGGTTATACCTTCTTCTGATATAACATGTCCCAAAAAGTTGACCTCAGGTGGCCAAAATTCACATTTACTGGCTTTAGCATATAGTTTGTTCTTCCTCAAAGTGTCCAGAACTATTCTCAGGTGCTCAGCATGTTCTTCTTGAGTTTTGGAGTAAATCAAAATATAATCAATAATTACAATGACAAATTGGTCCAAGTAAGAACGGAAAATCCTGTTCATAAGATCCATGAACATAGCCGGTGCGCTGGTAAGTCCAAACGGCATGACTACAAACTCATATCCATATCGCGTTCTAAAAGCTGTCTTTTCTATGTCCTCCTCCCTAACCCGGATTTGTTGATATCCGGACATCAGGTCAATCTTAGAAAAATGACTGGAACCTTTAAGTTGATCAAATAAATCATCGATCCTGGGTGAAGGGTACTTGTTTCTGACCGTCAATTGGTTCAGTTTTCGGTAATCCACACACATACGGAGTGAACCATCCTTCTTCTTTACAAATAAATCCAGAGCTCCCCAAGCCGATGTACTGTTCCTAATGCACCCAGTCTGAGAAGTTCATCAATGTGCTTCTTTGATTCGGACATCTCTGCTGGCGCCATCCGGTAATGTGGTAATGACACTGGTGTAGTGCCAGGGTACAACTTGATTTCAAAATTGATCTCCCTCATGGGAGGCAAACCAGGGAGTTCCTTTGGAAAAACGTCTGCATAGTCCCTTACTATTTCTGGAAGTTCAACCACCTGTGCCTTGTTGATTCTGATAAGGTTCAATACCAGATGATTCAACCCTTCATGCAGTCTGCTTTGTTTATCAACACGCACCACATGTTGTTTTCCCTCGGGCGACCAAAATGTCACCCTGCGACGATAACAATCAATGTTGGCCTTAAAGCTAGCCAACCAATCCATGTCGAAAATAATATCATATTCTGACATATCGAGTACCAAATAATTGAACTCAAATCTGAGTCCAGCAAGTTCAGTATTCACTGCTGTGCATATAAGTCCCAATGATGTGTCTCCGACGAGGGATACAATGGTGAGTGATGTGGACAGTTTTTGTACCAATGTACCAGTAGCAGTTATAAACGCAGCAGATATGAAAGAGTGAGATGCTCCCGAATCAAATAATGCAAAGGCATAGGAACTGCTGACTACTACCATACCTTGAATCACAGAGTGATCCTTTGTTGTTGGAGGTGCTAAGGTGAATACCCGTCCAGATCCTGTAGGTGGCCGTCCTACCTGATTAAATGTCCTGCCTCCACGTGAATTAGCTGGCCTAACTGGTGGACTAGATGAACCCCTGGTATTAGAGGGTTTGTTGAGTTGTGGACATTCCCTCTTAAAATGGACAGGTTGATCACAATGGAAGCAGTTGCTCCCACCTCTGGGAGCCTGAGTGACTGATGCAGATGGGGAGGGATGATTGGGACGAAAGCCCCTTGTTGACCCAGTAGATGGTGAGGGTCTGCTAGAGTTCGGTCGGAACCTCTTGTTGGGTTGGAATGTACCCCTCCCACTCTGAGCTCTGCGATTATCAAAATGCGTCAACTCAGCCATTTCTTGCTCTGCTATAGTGGCCCTGCTGACTACTTCTGCCAATGTGGCTGCCTTGAATATAGTTACCTTGGCCCTTATGCTAGGCCGAAGGCCCCGCTCAAACTTGCGTGCCCTTCGATACTCAGTATCCACCATATAAAATGCATATACAGATAAACTGAGAAACTCCTGTTTACCATCATGGTACCTTGTACCAAAGATAGAAAAGCATGCGTTTGGCGCTCATTCTCCTCCTCAGGAAAATAATGTTCCAAGAAGGTAGCTGAGAACTGCTCCCAAGTCATTGCAGTCCTCGCCCCTTCCGGAATAAGTGTTCGCTGCTTCTCTATCACCTCCCACCATTTACCAGCATCATCAATCAGCTGTGATGTGGCCAGTAAAATCTTGTGAGCATGACTCGTGATATTCAATAAAGGCAGAATTTGTGAAATCTTCTTCAACCAGTTTTCCGCTCCGACAGCCCCTTCTCTCCCCTTGAAGTAAGGGGGGCGTTGTTGCTGGAAGTCCCTGACCATGCTCCTGTCATTGTTTTCCTTGGTGGTTCCATTTTCATTCAAGTGTTGTGGGAGTACTGAAGTGACCACCGCTTGAACCAAATTCTGCAATTCAGGAGGCACCACTGGTATGTTCACACTGCTTTGTTGCTCATCCTCTTGGTGGGATTGTTGTTCTTCCTCTTCATGATGAGAATGTCGTTCCTCCTCATGATGAGATTGTCGTTCCTCCTCTTTACCCCCATTTGGATTTTGTCGGGTATTTCTCCTTGGCCTTCCCCTTGGAGCCATTTTTCCCTAAGCCATTGAAACATATCAAGACTTAGTTTCCATCATAAAATTTGTATTTCCTACTTGTTGGGGAAAATTTCCAAATAAGCACTCTAGATTTTGTTTTGTTTCTGGGGAAATACATCCTATGTTGCTATGTTTGATAATCCGATTATTTTGACTGTACTTCCTTTGCTATCATCCGTCTGAGTCTAACGAAGTAAATTAATGCACGAGACCATATTAATTTACTCCGAAAGATTCATTGTTTCGGGTTCGCTCTGATACCAACTATAACGCCCCGTCCTTTTTCACTCGCTTCTTCCCGTAAATCAGAGTCTATTTTTTTTTTTAACAGAGTAGAATGATAGAGCGAGGGACGTCACGATGCGAGCTAAGTCCGAACTTCCAAAGTCCGACCCTTAACTAGCCAACCCTATGTGTGCATGGACTAAGTCCACGAAAATGGTTCACACATAAAAATATCAACTTCCGGAATAAAAATCATAACTGTGGAATCATAACATGCGGAATAATAATAGAACCAAGTTCTATTCCATTCAAACAGAAAAGCACGTCAAGTCCGTAATCATCATTCAAATACCATAATTATCAAAATTAACATCCATCCATCTAAGTTATTACATTCCGAAAACTAGATACTCAAATACAAGTCCACAAGTAACTTTTATTAAAAAATAATAAACTAAATCATCCAAGCTCTTATGCCTGGCCCGTCTTGCGTTCATCGTTCCCCTGATTTCCTGTATCATCAACTAGGGTAGAAGTAGGGCGTTAGAACAACGGCCTAGTAGGTATTCAAGTTACGGCTAACACATGGTCAGTACAAAACATATATAATAATATCGTAATGTCAAAAACCATATAAATCCATGCCATGCAATGATGACAAATGCAATGAGTCCCACCCATCACATGTACATAAAAGTACCCACCACATAGGTCTTTCGGACGCCCCGACGGAGTCTGGAGCCTCCGGTTTCTTCCTGATGGAAAAGCACATCAAGGTACCCCACATAGGTTTTTCGGATGCCCCTACGGAGTGTGGACCCTCCGGTTACAAAACCTTCACCCCATGCCATGCATGAAATAGCAATGAACACATGCTATTTTATAACATAAGCATAGCATTTAAAATCACCTTTTGAAACATAATCAACACATGCTATTTATACAATTAAACATAGCATTTAAAATTCATCATTTAAAAACATATACTTTGCAGCATCAATTTCATCAAAAATAAAATAAAACAAATGTACATAAACCCATAGTTTTAAAGAGGTGGAATCCTACCAAAGACTGCTACGTGTCCTTGCGTCTTTCGTCCGGTAACCACTCACGATCGTAAACACCTTGTGAGGTCCCGTTACCTTATAATATAACAATTAATCATAACCAAGTCCCACTTGATTTTCAATGTTCTAAGTCCATAAACAAAACTCCATGGGGTTCGGCCATACACCATGGCCGAACCCATGGCCTACCATTTTCATGCTTATTTACCAAATTACCATTGGTCTATCATTCCATAATCCAATCCTTTCAATTATTAAAACAAATTGCCAAAGTTCATGTTTGATGCACAAACCATCTCATGGGGTTCGGCCATGATGATCTTTCAATTTAGGCGATATTTACAATTTTGCCACTACCTTAGGTTTATGTCTCCCCATTAATCCATAATTAGAAGGTTTCTAAATTTAATCTCCACCTTCCATAATTAGAAGGTTTCCAACTTATCTCCACCTTCTATATTTAGAAAGTTTCCAAATTAAAATTCCCTAATTAGAAAGTTCTTAATTAAAACTTTCTAATTTAGTCTTCACCTTCCAAAAATAAACAAACTTCCGTAAATGAACTTTAGTGGGGTTCGGCCATACACCATGGCCGAACCTCACCTATAGAAACAAAACTAATCCTTTCCATTCACTTTCTAAATTAATATAACTTCCACAAATAAATGATTTCTAATTTAGCAACCTCCTTCCATAATTAGATAGTTTCCTAATTTAGCACCCATCCTTCCATAATTGGAAGCTTTCCAAATTTAGCAACCAACTTCCATAATTAGAAGCTTTCTAATTTATCCAATCAAAATCCATCAACCATTCCAAAACAACTCCATGGGGTTCGGCCATACACCATGGCCGAACCCTATGGTTCATGATATTGACCATTTAATCCCTTCAAAAGTTACATACCAATAACATCAACCTCTTATTAAAATTAACCAATGACCGTCCATTTTAATCAATTAAAATTCATAAATATAATTGGTGGGGTTTGGCCATACACCATGGCCGAACCTCACCCCCTTTTTTTTATTTTCTTAATTCTTTTGATCCAACATCCTAGCCGTAAGAAAATCATGGTTTGGCCATGCAATGACCGACCCACATTCCTAACCATATCTCCATTTACAAATCCTCTTAAAACATAAGCATAAATCCATGATCTTCATGCTTGAAAACCCCATAAACTTATTAACAACTTCCATGGTTTTCATTATTAATAACCCAATAAAATAAACCATATCTTTCCATGGTATTCGGCCATGCACTATAGCCAAACCCTATGGTTCTTTCTTTCCATTAAAATCATCAAACCATCTCCCGATCTTCTTCCATGGGGTTCGGCCAAACACCATGGCCGAACCCTATGGTTCTTTTATTCAAAACAAATTTATCAAATAAAAATACTAACCGTTTTCGTTTGATTTCTTGCTCTTCCAATCCTTCTCCTTTCTTCTTAATTTTTCCAAACCAAGAATACCTCTTGCTGGCTACCTTCTTCTTCTCCTTGCTCTTGCCGTGAATGAGAACTTGAGAGAGGGAGAGAGAGAAATAAAATTCGGCTATGAAGGGTGTAAACCGTGTGCCCTTGTCCTTCTCTCCTTTTATGCAATTCCAATCGGTCAATATAGAAGGTACCAAGATAGCAATTGCCCTTCCTCTTTGCTTCCCTCTTTTATAAGCTTCCAATCAGCCAATGCTAAGATAGCAATGTTGTGTGCCCCTTCCTTGTATCTTAATTGGAAATGGCCGACCTTCCCACTTTGGTAATGTCACACACGGCCATGCAATGTCTATTTAATTAAACATCTTCTTTATTTAATTTTTAGACCATATGCATACCCTTTTTAAATTATCTTATGCGCCTAACATAGATATGGAATATCTTTATACACGGCCTAAGTATCTTTCTTGGATATGCACATCTAAAATTCGGCCATGCAATATTTATTTAATATTGCATTATTAATTAAACTCAACCCCATTTAATTTTTATTAGAACCTTTTCCAAAACCGTTGGGTCCTAATTGGGCAAATGACCCAACTCTTTATCCAATTTAAGATTCATAACCAAATTCACAAATTAAATGGATAATTTTCATACAAAATAATAAATTGAAAATCCGGGGTGTTACACATGGTTTGGCCTTTGCATGGCCAAACCCTAAGGTTTCATGTATAAAAACCATTAAGGACAAAAGAAAGGGTTGGATGAGGTTCGGCCATGATGTGTGGCCGAACCCCACCAAGGAATATGAACATGGTTACATAATTTTCAAGATGAAGTGATGAACCATAGGGTTCGGCCATGTTGTATGGCCGAACCCCATGGAAGGACATTAGTTATTTTTAATGGATTTGAAAGATGAAAATCATAGATGTATGTTTATGATTTTAAAAGGTTTTAAAGGGTTTAAATAGATGTATGTATGAGAACCATCAAAGGATCAAACCATAGATGTATGATTCTTTTTAAAAGAAAATGAGGAACCAACATGGCCGAACCCCATGAAGGGAGGTTATTGATTTTAAAAGGGCTTTTAAGCATGAAAACCATGGAGAAGTATTAATGGTTTTAAAAGGTGGTTTGACCATGGTAGGATGGAAACAATGGACCATGGGTTCGGCTATGTGTATGGCCGAACCCCATGAACCTGTTTAATGGGTCATTCATGGACCTATCATGTTTAGATGAATGATTATGTTAGGAGATGGAAGGATTTGATTATGGGTTTTTATGTTGATGGATTATTTGTGCATGAGATGTTTAGTCATGAACCTATGTTTTTGGACCTAAACATAAGGTGAAGGAAATAATGGCAAAGAAGTAAATATGGGTAAAAATGAAAGATCATGGGTTCGGCCATGGTGTATGGCCGAACCCCATGAGGAATGTTTTTGTGGACTTAAAGTGGTTATTAATGTTAAATGATTAATCTATAAGTGATTAGATTAATGAAACAAAGATCGCATGATCTTGGACTTAATTTAAAAGATAAAAGGATTGAAAAGAAGGGCACAAAACCAAGGGAGTGAGGTCGGCCATGGAATATTTGTGGACTTAGGGTTTCTTAGATGGTTGAACTTATGTTGATTAGTTAATAAAAAAAAGAGGGACCCAAATTCAAGTGGGCCAGGTTCGGCCATGTTGTATGGCGAACCCCACAAAGATGTGTTTATGGACTTAGACATTGTAACGCCTCGCCCTTTTCCACCCTTCTGAAAATCAGAGTCTAAATTTTTTTTTTTTTTATAAATACGTAAAGTGGAAGAGAGCGGGGAGACATCACGATGCGAGCTAAGTCCGGACTTCCAAAGTCCGACCCTTAACTGGCCAACCATGTGTGCATGGACTACGCCCATGAAAACCGGTCCACACATGGAACTAAATAAAACTTGCGGAATATTACTAAACTGATTGCGGAAATATAATCAATCCTAAGATTACTCCATTCTTAGATAGCAAAGTACAAGTCATGATTACTTTAAACTAACCATTCATTCAAATTAAATCAAACCATAGCAGTATTACTAACTTATTACGTGACCATATAATTGTATTCAAATGTCAATTAATAACTCCATCCCAACACCCAAGCTCCTATGCTTGGCTTCCCTCGTGATCCTCGAACTTTCCTTTTCCCTTTCCTTTTCCTGCTTCATCCTCTAAGGATAGAAATAGGGCGCTAGATCAACGCGCCCAGTAGGTCTTCCGATTAGGGTTACCACATGGTTAGTATAAAAACATGCACATAACACAATGATACATGATTATCAAAATCTTATAAAACAATGCTATGTATGTATGCACATGTAATGAGTCCCACCCATCACAAGTATACATAGCCATCACTTGACTGGACTCTTATCGTCAAGGTAATCCACCGTGTTCTCTCGTTTACTCTTGATGGGACTCTCATCATCAAGGTATTCCTCCTGGTGGGACTCTCATCACCTAAGGAGGCCCCACAGTTGCATCACGGACATTCCGACAGAATGTGGGCTCCGGTTTCCATATCCATCACCCCATGCCATGCATGAGATGTCAATGAATACATGATACATGCCATTTGTAAATAATTCTTAACATTCAAATCTCATTTGAAACATAATACTTTTAACAAATATCTCATATAAATCAAGATAAAACATCAATATAATGTGTGGTCACATAGAGGTAGGAAACCTACATAAAGTTCACTTAAGTTTCTGTTCTTCTTAACCATCACCCGTTCACGACTCGTGCGCCGTTCAAGTTCCGTTACCTTGTTTATATAACAGCAAGTTAATAACATAACCTTTTGATTTCTAATTAAGTTTAAATCCCAAAAACCACCTTGTGGGGTTCGGCCATACTCATGGCCGAACCTCACCCACTTTGGATTTGATCTTCCTTTTCATTTGATCAATACCATCCATATAACTTACATATACACCTTATATTAAATAATATACCTTGGTAGGGTTCGGCCATACAGCATGGCCGAACCATACCACTTTGGTTTGACCCCTCTTTCAAGTCCTTTATCCTTCATTCCATTAGAACTTGTATTTACGGTTTTGCCACTAACTAACCAATGCTTAATCTTTGCTTAATAATCAAAGTCCATGTAACAATCCACTTTAGTGGGGTTCGGCCATACAACATGGCCGAACCTCACCATCTTTAATTAGTCCTTTAATTAAAACCTAAGTCCACAATCATCCCCCATGGGGTTCGGCCATACACCATGGCCGAACCCATGGTTCTTCATTTTTGGCCATATTTACATCCTTGCCACTCATTCTTCCCATGGTTAATCACCTTTTATTTATGCATGTCTATATCCTTAACTGATCCATAAACATGGATCCATGTAATTAAAATCACCTAAGTTAATTTAGAATAAATCCAAGTGCTTGAGTTAGGAGTTGAGTTTCATTTAAATGAAGTGAGCCAAGTGGGGGTGAGTCACATGGGAGATGAAAAGATGGAGTGAGTCAAAGGGGAGGTGGAGAGTTTCCATTTCAATGGAAACCCTAGACATCAAATTCGTTGGAGAGGGTGTGCATGCCATGTGGAAGGCATGCACCCTCTTGGCTAGACAAAGAACTCATGTGGAGGGCATGCATCCACTTAGTGAGTCAAAGAGGGGTGGAGGGTTCCATCTCAATGGAAACCACTAGCCACCAAAACCGTTGGAGATGGTGTGAGAGCCATGTGGAAGGCATGCACCCTCTTGGCTAGTCAAAGGACTCATGGGGAAGACTCCACATTGACGAGGGTAGTTGGAGGTGGAGTCTTACCCAAGGAACCCTAAGACAAGATGGAAAGTTAGCTCTTCATCTCATTCACTCTCTCCCTCTCTCAAGCTCTCTTTTTGGCCGACCCTCTCACTAGACAAGAAAAAGACTTAGAGTTTTCCGTTCTCTCCTCCTCTCCCTCTCACCAAAAACCCTAGGGGCCGACCTCTCTTTGAGACAAAAAAACTAGAGTTTCCATCCATTCTCTCCTCCTCTCCCTCTCTCAAACCTTCACCTAGGCCGAACCACCACCCCCCCCCCCCCCCCCCCCCACCCCCATACTCATGGCCGAACCCAATAGATCATCCTTGGTTCTTTTATCCATTCCTCATACTTCACCATTTAATCATATTTTTAGACCTTTTGAAAATATTACAAAACCAACAATAATTTCTACCCATACACTTGAATCCAAATACCCATTCAGTTGTCCATGGGGTTCGGCCATACACATGGCTGAACCCAATGGTTCCCTTGGTTCAATGATTCCATCATATGTACATAACTTAGGCTCAATACTTTTAGCCATAATAACCATATGGTTCAGCCATCCCATGGCCGACCCAAAACAGTAAACTTATCTCCATTTAAATCACATAAAAACCCCATAATATTGTATGGTTTTTATCTCTCAAAACACATCACAAATTACCATATAATTACCATATCATTTCATGGGGTTCGGCCATCCTAAATGGCCGAACCCTTTGGCCTATGATTTGAATCTCTTTAACATATAATTTGTGTCTCATTAAAACATATAAAACTCCATAGTATTGCATGGTTTTTAGCCTTCAAAAACCATCAAATACCCAAATAATTTCATGGGGTTCGGCCATCCAAAGTGGCCGAACCCAATGGTCCATTTTTATCATTTTAAACCACTTTTACCCAAGGTTTAAACCCTTGATGAATTCGGCCATTCCATGGCCAAATCATGACATTCAAATCCATGATTTAAAACCCTTTCAACTTGCATCCTAGGTCTAATTAAAACATCTAAAACTGTCCATCATTTTGCATGGTTTTTAACTTACAAAAACATCAACATAACCATATTATTTCATGGGGTTCGGTCATCCAAAGTGGCCGAACCCTATGGTCCATGTTTTCTGGTTTTCTAAACATCATTATTCATACTCTAAACCCTTGGTAGATTCGGCCATCCCATGGCCAAATCATGTTTCATTTAACCAACTTTATTAATCAAAATTCTATGGAGTACTTACCAATTCTCTAAGACTCTCTTCTTGCCTTTGATCGTTGCTTTCTTCCTTCTTGCTCCCTTAATTCTTTGCTGATTAGAAGCTTGAACAATGGTGAAAACACCAAAGGGTAATTCGGCCAAGAGGGTATGTTCTTGAGAGAGAGGGAGAGATAAGAATTCTATGACTTTTGCAATGTAAAATTCGGCCAAGAGTGGTGGTGTATTCCTTTTGTTAAACAACCCTTGGACCCTTCATTAATCCTCATCAATCCTTGATCAAACCAAGGAGACATTTGGTGCCAACCAAGGCACCCCTTGGCACTCCCAACGTTGGAGCTTTGGGTTTCCATCATGAGATGGAAACCCTCCCAATTCCCATGCCATTCCATTTGTTTTCATGCATCAACCATTAATTCCAACCCACCAACGTGTGGGACTTGTTTTCTTGGTGATGTTTGAAGTCAAAGCAACTCTTCACATCCCATTTGACTCACTTGAATTCAAGGTCCCTTTGATTTCCAACTCAACTCACCCAACTCACTACACTCAATGCCATTCATTTAATGCACTTGAGTCAACTCCATTACTTGATTTAATTCCAACTCACTTCAGTCCCAACTCAACCTGATTTAACTCATATTTGAGCTCACTTGAGGGTCCACACAGTCAACCATGGTCAACGTGGTGAACTCGACCCATTGGGTCCCCATTTAGCCCATGGATCCAATTTGACGCCATGACCCATTTATGGGTGGTTTACCCATTTAAATGTGATTTTCATATTTGCATCAAGCCTACCCATTTATGCTCCATTTAGTTTCAAATCAATTCAGCTTAACCATAATAAAATTGAGCTTACCCAATGGTCAAATAAGTCCACCATGACCCATTGGGTCCCAATTGGGTCCTTTGACCCAATTAACCATTTTGACCCAATTTGATGTACATTACCCATTTACTTAAATTTGATCCTTATAATATGTTCATAGGGTCTTAATTTGAACAATGGGCCCCACCATTTTCTCATTTACAATCACATCTATTAAATTTACCATTCCAGTGGCATTTTCGTAAATATTCATATATTTGAGAAATTGGGGTGTTACAGATAAGATAGATTACTGAGGACACTATGTATATATAGTTTATGTCAACATGCACGGCTAAACATGAGGAATGGTCAAAGAACATGGTTCGGCCCTTGGATGGCCGAACCCTAATATTGTTATGAAAAAGAACCTCATGCATGTTTAATGTAAGGGATGGGTTATGATCAAAGATCATGGGTTGGCCTTGCATGGCCAAACCCTAGATTGTTATGCATGGACCATTGAGGACTAAAAAGGGATTGGATGAGGTTCGGCCATGGTGTATGGCCGAACCCCGTCAAGTGATCTAACCATTGGTATTTGATGGATAAGATAAAATAATGAACCATAGGGTTCGGCCATGTTGTATGGCTGAACCCCATGGAAGGATGTTGGTAATTGTTAATGGGTTTTTAAGGATGAAAATCATAGATGTGTGTTAGTGATTTTAAAAGGTTTTAAAAGATGATAATGATGGAAGATTATTTTTAAGTGGGTTTGAAATGTTGTAAAGCATGATTTAAAGTGAGGAGATGGTGAAGAACCATAGACCATGGGTTCGGCCATGTTGTATCGCCAAACTCCATGGAGAAATATTGAGGTAGTTACATGTATCTAGACCATGAAAATGATGGAAGAATGTTGGTAATTTTAATGGGTTTTAAATATGGTAGATGATGATTTAAAATGATGGACCTAAGTGTATGATTAAACCCCCAACCCCTCTCTCTCTCTCTCTCTCTCTCTCTCTCACACATGGAGGGACTTTGGTTATGGACCTAATGTTGTATGGCCGAACCCCATGAACTATGTTGATGGATCATTTGTGGATCCATGCATGTAATGGTTAGCTATGGATCTATATTTTGGACCTAAGTCATGTGTTAATAAGCTAAGTGATTAGCTATGGAAAGAATAATGGCTAAGATGGAAATATGGTGAAAAATGAAGGACCATGGGTTAGGCCATGGTGTATGACCGAACCCCATGGAGAATGTCTTATGGACTTAGGGTTTTCATTAATGTAAATGATTAACTAATGGAATGATGTTGGACCCACTGGGTTTAAAATAAAAGACTATGATTGTAAATGGAAAGGACATAGGATGATGTAGGGATGGTTGGAAATCAAAGGGATCATTGGTTTGATTTATTTATATGTAATAAGGTAATGGGATTTCACAAGCGGTGTACGATCGGCTTGACGCGATCGGTGATCGATTTTTGGACAGAAACACAAGGACCCGATATTTGGTCATTGGTAGGATTCCTACCTCATTGAAAACCATGGAATATGTATATGAGATGTTTTTACTTGAATTATTTTGGTATCAAATGATATGTCTTAATGATGGGATTTTGAATGCTATGGTGTTTATTATTACATAGCATGTTGCACTTGCATCTCATGCATGGCATGGGAGGGATCAAATGAGGGGAGTCCACTCTCCATTCGGATTTCAGATAAATAATCGTGGGGAGGAATCTACACCGATTCCTAGTGATGTATGATTGAATTGTAACCGGAGTCCACGCTCCATCGGGGTGTCCGTAAGGCATTCATGGGGATACCTTGATGTGCATTATCCATCAAGAAAGATACTATGTTTGAGATGAATCTTGAGTCCACGCTCCGTTCGGGGCGACTGATAAGGCATTCGCAGGGAGTCATGACAATACCTTGATGAGGATTTTTCCATCAAGAGGGATACTATGTGATTGTGATATGGATGATGGGTGGGACTCATGGCATATGACACCCATGGCATGGCATTGACTTGCATGGTTTTGATATTAGTTTTATCTATGTGGTTTTGTTTATACTAATCCATGTGTTGACCCTACTCGGAGTACCTACTGGGCGCGTTGTCTAACGCCCTACTTCTACCATAGATGATGACACAGGAAATGGACGAAGCGAAGGACGTGATCGGAGCCAAGCTTAGGAGCTTGGATGAGCTAGAGTTATTTATTTAAGTTCTATTTATGGAAATGTAATTTGAGTAATTAGCTCGTTCGGACTGTAATAACTTAGACTATTTGTTATGGTTTTGACTTTACTTTTGGACATTCTAAGTTAAGGTATTTATTAATTAAGTGATGTACTTCCTTGCTATTTAATAATTGGTAGGACAGAACTCTATTATAATTCCGCATAAAGTTTATTTCCGCAAGCTTAACTTATTACGTGTGAACCTTTTCCGTGGACTTAGTCCACGTACACGTATGGTTGGCAAATTAAGGGCTGGGCTTTGGAAGCTCGGACGTAGCTCTCATCGTGACGTCCCGCTCTCTCTCACTCATTTATTAAAAAAGAAATAGACTCTGATTTTCGGCGAGTGAAAAAGGGCGAGGCGTTACAAAGTGAACTTGGAAACTGTAACACCCCGCCCTTTTCACTCTAATTTTCAGAGTTTATTTATTTATTTTTTTTAAATATAATAATCATGTGATCGGGGCGGAGTGTCACGACGCGAGTTAAGTTCGGATCTCAAATCCGACCCTTAACTGGCCAAGCCCATGTGCGTATGAACTAAGTCCATAAAACTGATCCGCACATGGTATATATATAACTTGCGGAATTAACTTAGTCTTATTCTAACTGAGGTTATAATAGAACCTATGACTATTCCAATTTTTTTCAATATTAGATAGCAAATTACATAATCTTATTCTCCAAAATTACTAACTAATATTAATCTACTATTCAATCCAACCATCCAAAATAAACTAATCCACAACATCTACTTATCTACTTATTACATGCCAACAAATCTAGTTACCAAATTACATTGTCCACATAATTCAAATAACACATCCATGAATAGTCCATTCAAAATCATTCAAACCGGCCAAGTTTCCGTGCTTGGTCCTCTTCTCCAACCACGTTCTTTCCTTTCCCTGCATCATCCACTAAGGATATAGATAGGGCGTTAGATCAACGCGCCCAGTAGTGTTTCCGAATAGGGCTACCACATGGTTAGTCAAAACATGCAAATAATATAATAATAATACATGTGAGACAAAATTCCATAAAAATCATGCTATGTATGAAATGAACATGTAATGAGTCCCACCCATCACCATTCAACACAGCCATCACTTGACGGGATTCTCATCGTCAAGGTAACCCACAGTGGTCTTTCGGACGCCCCGACGGAGTGTGGCCTCCGGATTCCTCCTGATGGGATTCTCATCATCAGGGTACCCCACAGTGGTCTTTCGGACGCCCCGACGGAGTGTGGCCTCCGGTTACAACACCATCATCCCATGCCATGCATGAGATGTCTATGCATATATATCATTTAGAAACATAACTTTACAATCATATAATTTATCGAAATCAACATAAAACAGCATATTAAATTGTGGTTACAATAAAGGTAGGAAACCTACAGAAGAATCCCTTCAGTAACTGATCTTTCTTTCGCGTCACCCGATCACGACTCGCACGTCGTTCGACTTCCGGTACCTTATCCATATACCAATCAGCAAGTCATAACATCATTTACTTATTCAATCACATCTACGACCCATCCGCATCATGTGGGGTTCGACCATGCCCTTTGGCCGAACATCACCAACTTAGGATTTAACTTCCTACTTTATTTAATCAACTCTTAAACACTTAACCCTTTTAAAATGACATGGTTCAGCCCTATGTTGGCCAACCAATAATCAGCAAGTTAAACTTCCATAAATCACATCAAATACCATATTTTATATGGTTTAAAACTCACCAACTTCATCAAAACTAACATGGGGTTCGGCCATCCAAAGTGGCCGAACCCTATGTCCATGTCTTGGTCCTTATGTATATGTTTTAAATCCTCATTTAGACAAGTATTAATCAGTATATTACTACTGCATTTTTACCTCTCAAAACCATAGAAATAAGTTAATCACTTTGTCCGAATGACCACAACATTTTATGGGATTCGGCCATCCAAGATGGCCGATCCAAATGGTCCATAATATGAATTTAAATCTACTGTTTAAACCCATATTAACTTCAGTCTTCTTGTCATTCAGATCCATGTTTATCATCCCTTCTATAACATGTATTTGATTCTTAAATAAAAACCCAAAACAGTCCACCAAAGTTCTATGGTTCCCATGCTTCAAACACCTTAAAACCAACCATCATTTGCATGGGGTTCGGCCCTCCATAGTGGCCGAACCCAATGACTATGTTTACTGTTTTTAAACCTCATATAAACATGTATAAACAGTATATTAAATCAGGTTTTAACTCTCAAAGAAATCATCCAAAAACCAACACCATATCATGGGATTCGGCCATCCAAGATGGCCGATCCCCATGGTCCATCTTTTCCAATTTTACTCCACTGATTAGACCACATATCTTCAGCTTTTTCTGATATTCAAACCCATGTTTTAACCCTCTTTAAGCATGTATTTTAAATCTTAATAAAATATGTAAAAACAGTCCCCAAATGGATGGTTTTAAATTTCAAAAACCATAACCATTAACTAACTCTTTTCATGGGGTTCGGCCACCCAAAGTGGCCGAACCCAATGGTTCATTTCATTTCTTTTTGACACCTTCTTCTATGGTTTAGACCCTTGTCAAATTCGGCCATGGTATGGCCAAATTATAACATGCAAATCCATGTTTTCAATCTTTCCAAAGCATGTATTTTAGACCTCTAAAATCGGTCCTATTCTTGCATGGTTTAATCCTTACAAAACCATCAACACTAACCATAAAATTCCATGGGGTTCGGCCATCCAAAGTGGCCGAACCCTATGTCCATGCTTTCCATCTATTTGAGCATAAAGGAATCATATTTTAACCCTTTGATAGATTTGACCATCACATGGCCAAATCATGTCCTATTTTACCCATTTTATTAACCATTAATCAATGGGAAAAACTTACCACTTTCCTTTGCCTTTTGCTCTTGACTTTTAATCCTTGTTTCCTTAACTCCTTGCTGATTGTATGCTTGAATATCTGGTACCAAAAGCCTCTGCTGTTCCAGCCAAGAATACCAATTGAAGAGAGGGAGAAAGAGATGGGAACAATTGGGTTTCCTTTGACAAAAACGGCCAACCATGGGTGTTTGTTGTTCTTTTGTAGTTCAGCCCCAAAAACCTCTCAATTCCTCATAACTTCTTGCTCAAAACGGTGGGCATTGGGTGCCATCCAAGGCACCCCTTGGCAGCTACCAATACAGCCATTCAAATCCCCAAGCAACCCACCTCTAACCCATGCACTTATATTTAATATTTACCATGGAACTCACCAAAACAAGTCCCCAACGTGTGGGACTTGTTTTGGTTGGGTTGAGGCCAGCCAACCTCTTCAACTTACCCTTAAACTCACTGATTTACAGTCCCTTGAATTTCCATTTTGACTCACCCAACTCAAGGTATTTTTATTCCAACCCAACTCATCACATTTAATGCATTTCATTTAATGCACATGAGTTAACTCACCTTCTGATTTAATTCCAACTCACCTCAGTCCCACTCAACTGATTTGACTCGTGTTTGAGCTCCCTTGAGGGTTCACACGGTCAACAATAGTCAACTCGACCCGTTGGGTCCACTTTTAGCTTCTTGACCCGTTTTTGACTCCATGACCCAAATATGGAATTTTGGTCATTTGTAAATGGTTTTCACACATGGATCAAGCCTACCCATTTCTTCTCCACTTGATTTCCAATCAAATAGGCTCAACCCCATTTAATTTAAATTTACAAAACAGTCAGATAATCCAATAAGACCCAATAGGTCCCATTTGGGCCCTTTGACCCATTTAGCCATTTTTGACCCAAATGATGAAAATTACCCAACCAGTCAAACTTAACATTCATAATATGCTCATATGATTTTAATTTGAGCAATGGGTCCCACTATTTCCTTTATTCACATCACAAAATAATTAATTTAACAACTCAGGGGCATTTTGATAATTTTCCATTTCATTGAGAAATTGGGGTGTTACAGAAACATGAATTATGTTCACTGTCAGCACGACCAGTCTATCTCACTGACCCCTCGGTGTAGTCAGGATCTGTAATGGCTTGGAATTTGTAAAGTAATATCTATATGTGTTATTATTCAATTTTTTTATGGTGGAAATTGGAAATTGGATGGAATAGATAGTAAATGGATCAAAATGTGGACAAAGGCCCAACTAGGGCCCAATGGATTATGGATTGGATTTAAGTTTACTTAAAGGGTCAATGGTGGTCAATTGGGCCAAGGATGGTCAAATTGGGCCCAATACCCAATTGGGACCCAATGGATCAAGATGATGTAAGCTTTAAGGTAAATGGGTAAGATGAAAATGTAATTGGGCCATGGGCCCAATGGTGATCCAATTGGAATGAATTGAATGGGTTCAAATCACCTAAGTTAATTTGAAGTTGACCAAGGTGATATGGTCCAATGGGACCCACCTCCACCTCACCAAGTGAGGTGGCGTGTGGACCCAAGGTTTGGTGGGGCCGACCACCATGGTTCAATTGGTCGACCATGGGTGGATGTATGAAGGTGATTTAAGTAAATGGAATTAAGTTAAAGTGGGAATTAATTAAATTAACCTAATGATCTAATTAATTAGTTAATTAAGCTAAGTTAAAGGGGTGGTCAAATGGTCAAATGGGAAGATAAACTCTCCATTGTAAACAAGAAAAGAACGTTGGCTAGTGGTTGGGTCAAAAAGCATGAGAAATATCTCATGTGGGGTTGGTGGGAGAAGTTAATGTAAAGTTGTTTTAACCAATCAAAAGGAGATGACTTCATCTCATCTCTCAAGTTCCATCCTCATTTCACTAGTTCCATCTCTTTCACTCTCCCATTGCCGTCCCACACTAGGAGAAGAAAGAAGAAGAGAAACCATGGAGGAAAGAAGAAAAGAAAGCTAAGAAGAGAAGAAAAAAAATTCAAGTAAAGGCCCACCACTCCAAGATCAAAGGTTGGGATCTTATTTCTCACCATCTCCTTTTCTCTCTCTCTCAAGCAAACCCTACCTTGGCCGATCCTAAGTTTGGAAGTTTTCACCATTGATCAAACATCTTGGCCGACCAAATATCAAGAGGAAGGAGAAAGGAGGCTAAGGAAACTGACGGGAGCGAAGAAAATCGGATGAGACGACGGATTGTAAGTATTTTCTAAAACAAGAGATTTGGATTTTTAGGGTTTAAGATTTGGGATTCATTTTTGTTAAAAAATTGGTGGTGGCTAAATGATCATAGGCTTTGGATTTTAAATCCATCAAATGGAAGGATGGAAAGTGGACAAAACCCTAATGGAAAATTAGGGTTAAGGAAAAAATAAATGGACTAAGGACATTGTGTAATTAAGTTAATTATGCATGGAAATGTATGGATTTTGAGGGGATTAATGGACCATAGGGTTGGGCCATGTAGTATGGCCGAACCCCATGGTAAAAGGGTGGATGAATTTAATTAGGGTATGTAAGAATGGAAGCATGGAGAATGGTTTAGGGTTTTAAGTGCTAAATGATTAAAATGTTGGAAAATTTAAAGGGGTTTAAATGAGGAAAAATCGAGTGTGTGAATGATTTTTGTGGCCTCAATGAGACATAGAAGATGATGGATCATGAACCATGGGTTCGGCCATGGTGTATGGCCGAACCCTATGGTGATCAATGGTGGATTTAATGGTTATGAATAATGGAAAAATAATGGGAAATGTTGGTGGTGTTGATGGACCTAATGTTGATAGTTGTAATGGGAATGTGGCTAAGTTAATGTGGTTTAAGATGGTGGTTGAAAGGTGTAAGTTAAATCCCTTCATGGAAGGGCTTATGATGGATTCAAATGTGTGAGTAGGCCAAAGAAAAAAATGGGATAAAGATATCATGGGTTCGGCCATGGTGTATGGCCGAACCCATGACCCATTTGTGGGTAAAAATTATGGATTAAAATTTGGTATTATGTGTGGGAGAAATGAATGAGAGTTAGAGTATTTAAATGCCTAATTTTTTTTAGTATTGTTATGTTATGGGTAATAATACATCAATGGACCCATTTTGTAAATCAATTAAGGCCTAAGATTAATGTGTATTTGTATGTTAGGTTAATGGAGTTTAAGTAAATTAAATGGCTAATTTTAATGGTCATGTGCCATGGTTGAATGGGTCATTAATGGACCTAAGTTCGAGATCCAGGTTTATGATCAATTATGAACTTGGTTAGGCAAGGGTGAATGAGAAATTAACCATGGAGAAGAGGTAGTGGCAAAACCGTAAATAATGGCTAAAATGAAGAACTCCATGGGAGATGATCATGGGTTTAGGGATTCTAAGTAGTAGCATTATGTAGGGTTAAATAAAGCCTAAGAGGTTTATTTTAGACTCATGTACTTAAAATATATAATGGATTAAATGTGTAACACCCCGATTTCTCAATGAAGTGGATAATTATGAAAATGCCCCTGATTTGTCAAATTAATTATTTTGTGATGTCAAATAAGGAAATGATAGGGCCCATTGCTCAAATTAAGATCATATGAGCACATTATAAATATCAAGTTTGATTGGATGGGTAATGAACATCAATTGGGTCGAAAATGGCTAAATGGGTCAAATGGCCCAATTGGACCCAATGGGTCAAAATGGATGATTTGACCATTGTGAGAGCTCAAATTAAATGGGGTCAAGCTGAACTGATTGGAAATAAAGTATAGCAAAAATGGGTAGGCTTGATGCATAAGTGAAAACCATTTAAAAGTGGCAAAATCAGCCCATTAATGGGTCATGTTGTCAAAACGGGTCAAGGGGCTGATTGGGGACCCAATGGGTCGGGTTGACCAAGTTGACCACGGAAGACCTTGTGGACCCTCAATTGAACTCAAGAATGAGTTAGTTCAGCTTGAGTTGGAATGATTTGAAGTGAGTTTGATTTAAGAAAAGAGTTGACTCAAATATGTAGCATTAAATGTGATGAGTTGGATGAGTTGGTTTAGAATAAAAATATCATGAGTTAAGTGAGTCAAGAGGAGGTGAAAATGAGTTGTAATCTCACACAACACTTGATCAGAATCAATCTCAGCCGTTGGTATGAAGAGGTGCCTTGGCAAAGCCAAGGAACACCAAGGTTGGGCGGTGCCCATCCATTGAATGGATGCATTGTTTCATTTCCCAATGGGTGCAACGTTTGGCACCAAGGGGTGTCTTGGTTGACACCCGGCATCCCTTCGTTTTTGGCAAGAGTAAAGAGGGAGGATAAATGGGAGTTGGGGGCTGAAACTACAAAAGGAAAATATTACCATACTTGGCCAATTTTTACTTTGGAAAACCAAGAATTCCCATCTCTCTCTCCCTCTCTCCAATTCGTTTTTCCTAGTTGAAACAGCAGAGGTTTTGGCACCAGTTATGCAAGCTTAAACCAGCAAAGAATTAAGGAAGAAAGGAAGAAATAAAAGGGAGGAAGCAAGGATCTTAGACAAAGGAAGTTTGGTAAGTATTTATGTGTTATTTTGGTTTAATAACATGGAATAAATGGGGTGTGTATTGGGCCATGGTTATGGCCGAATACACCAAGGTTTTAACCTTAATTAATAGAGGTTTTAAAATGGTAAAGATGACCATTGGGTTCGGCCACCATGGAGGGCCGAACCCCATGTAAAAGATTGGTTGGTTTTCATGTTTTGAAACATGGAAACCATGGAGTTGTTGTGGACTGTTTTTGAGTTTTATTTGAGATTCAAATGCATGTTTTAAAGAGGGTTAAAAACATGGATCTGAATGACATAAGGACTGAGGTTAACATGGGTCTAAAACAGTGGTTTAGAACTGATGAAATGCACCATTAGGATCGGCCATCTTGGATGGCCGAATCCCATGAAGTATGATGGTCATTTGGACAAGTTGATGGACTTAGTTGGATGGTTTTGAGAGGTAAAAATACAGGAATGTTATACTGATATTATATGTTAATATGACACCTAAAACATTTTTGAAAGACCAAAACATGGACATAGGGTTCGGCCACCTTGGATGGCCGAACCCCATGTAAGTTTTTGATGATATTGATGAGTTAAAAACCATATAAAGTTATGGTGTTCTTATACCAATAAATGGATTAACATGTTTACTGTTTTGGGTCGTTTATTATGCGGCTGAACCATGTATAATTCATGGTTGAGTTAGCATGATTAAACCATGAGTAACCATGGTGATTATTGGATCAAGTGAACCCTAGGGTTCGGCTATGAGTATGGCCGAACCCCATGGGGCTGTTTTTGAGATAAATGGACTGTTTTGGATGGGAGGTTATGGTTGTTTTAATTAAGGAATCATACATGATAAGTTATGGACTATGTGTAAGAAAATAATCAACCATTGATGATGATGGATTATGGGATGAAAATCCATAGGATGTGGTTCGGCCATCTAGTATGGTCGAACCCCATCAACAATTATTTGATGGAATGGGTTAAGTAACTAAGAGTTGATTAAATGAAAAAGGAAGTTAAATCCTAAGTTGGTAATGTTTGGCCAAGGGCATAGCTGAACCCCACATGATGTGGTTGGGTCTTAGGTATGAATGAATAAGTAATTGATAGTATGATATGCTGATTGTTATATGGACAAGGTACCGGAAGTTGAACGACATGCGAGTCGTGACCGGGTGACGCTAAAGAAAGATCAAGTACTGAAGTGAATCTTCAGTAGGTTTCCTACCTACTTGTAACCACATTTACACCTGTTTTCATGAAGGGTTTTATGAGATATTGACATACTATTACTTACCATATTTTGAATGATGAATTATGCATTTACAACTGACATACAAAGCATTGGCATCTCACGCGTGGACATGGGATGATGACTGAGGTTATACAGTGTTGGAATTATGAGTTACGTCCTCCTTAGGCGATGAGAGTCCCTCCAGGAGGAGTAACATGATGATCATAGTCACATTGGTCTCCTTAGGCGATGAGAGTCCCGCCAGGAGGACTAACATGTGATATGAATCAACTCAATGATGAAGCGTCTTTCCACAGGTAACAAGGATTACTGTGGATTACCTTATCATGTGAGACTCAGATGGAAGTGTATTGTGATTTACCTTGATGGTGCGAGGCACGTCAAACGATGGCTATGAATGTACATGATGGGAGAGACTCATTGCATGTGCATACTTCATAGCATTGTTTTACCTGTTTTTGATGATCATGTACTATGATATATATGCATGTTTTATATGCTAACATGTGGTAGCCCTGATTCGGGAACCTAGTGGGCGCGTTGATCTAACGCCCTAATTCTATCCTCGGAGGAGAATGCAGGTACAAAGAAGGGGAAAGAGAAAATTGATGACCGGGAAGGAAGCCAAGCCTAAGCGTTTGAATGTTGAACTGGACTTCTTATTTACTGTTATTTGAATTATATTTTTGATGGACATGTAATAAGTTATATTTTGTTATGGTTTGATTAGGCTTATAAACTATGGATGGTTGGTTAGGTTAATTAATATTTGAGACTGTTACTTGCTATCTAATCATTCTATTTCCACAGTTAGTCTAGTTTATTCCGCATGTTGTTGTTAGTTCCATGTGTGATTTATTATCTTGGTGTAGTCCATGTACACATGGGTGGCCAGTTAAGGTTCAGACTTGAGTAGTCTGAACTTAACTCGCGTCGTGACGCCGCCCGCTCTCTTCCACTCTGTGTTTCTTTCAAAAAAAAATTTTCAGACTCTGATTTTCGGAAGGGGCGGGGCGTTACAGTTGGTATCAGAGCGAAACGGGAAGTTGAATCATCGAAGTAAGATTAAGACGATTTCATGTCTCACTGACGGATAAGAATCCCAACTGACCGACTTTTCGGAGTCCGCTGACTGGGGGCCGGATTAATTTACTTCGAGTGACTCAGACTGAATAATCAATCTGAGAACGACAATGAAAGATAGCAAAGTAAAGTACAATCATCATAATTGGACATATCAAACATAGCAAAGTAGGATGTACTCCCCCGAAACTCCCACACTGAGAAACAAACAACAGGAATTTAGAGATTTCCCCAGAAACAAAAGAAAACAAAGAGTGATGATTTGGCAATCTTCCCAAACAAAGTACATGATATTATGCATGATCAAATCCCCTGAAAACCAAGAGTGGTTTATTTAGAATTATTGTTGATTATTCTTGTGTTTTAAATGTTGTGGCACAGATATGTCAAGCAACGAGGAATACATTGAGTTATGGGATAAAAGGACACCTAGTTGTCTGGTAGATTTGGTATCGACTTCCAACAGTATCAGCATGGAATCAATGTGGACATTCAAGAGGGGCCTCCCGAGGAGGAGGAATGGAACTTAGCACCACTGGAGGAGGTGAACCTAGCACCATTACCGGAGTATCATATGGAAGATATTCCTTGGTTAGTGGGACCTCCTGAGGAAGAAGAAGAGGATCTAGCACCTTTTCTGAAGGATCCTATTGCAGATGTTCCTATTATATTGGAATCGCTTGGGGAGATAGATCCCTATGACACGTGTGAGTTGTACAACCAGGACAGGCACAACTGTATGTACTGTCCTCACCCACTAGGCATTGTCTGCTCGTTTTGTGGATTACATGGGCATGGGGAGGCGAGGACTAATTGCTCATATATTGGAGGACCTGGATTAATACCCTGCACGACTTGTGAAGTATTGGGGCACACGGCGATGACTTGTCCTGATAACCGTTTCAAGTTCGTTGATGATGCGGAATCTTCTACGGAAGATTAGGCTAGGAAGTAATATGAAGGAATATTAAAAAGAGGGTTATTTTGTAAAGGTGTATATTTTTATATAGGGTTCTGTTTCACCCTACCCACCTTTGTACAAAGTGGAAGTATGAATTTATTTAAAGTATGCGATTTTATGATTTTAATGAGGATTTATGGCATTTAATGCATATTGATATGGAAACTAAGTCTATGATGTTTCCATGAATTAGGAATAAATGGCGCCACAGAAAAAGGTTGTAAAGGATCCGAAGGGAAAAGAAAAGTTTTACAAATCGGATTAGGTGAGGGGGCATCAAGGAGAAGGACCCGTCAGGACAGTAAAAAGAAAGATGAGGTGTTCATAATCACACCACAAGGGAAGGTGGTACCTCGACGCAAGAAGGTGGTACATGAGAAGGTGCCATCGGTGCATGACAGAGAGCGGTCAATTCATGACGAGGAGAGATCAGTTCATGGAAGATCACGTAATGAGGAAGAATCTCATCATTCTCGGTGGGAAGAGGAGGAGAGTGACCCTACGTATCAACAGGATGAGGAGGAGGAATATGACTCGTCATATCGACGAGAGGAGGAAGAGAATAGCAACCTGACTGTACCTATGTGCCTCCTGAACTGCACAGCTTGGTGCAAGCTGTAGTAACATCTGTCCTCCAACAACATATGAACGGAGGGGGAAGCACGAGTGAAAATAATGACCGTAACATGGTCAAAGATTTTCAACAACAGCGCCCACCTTACTTCAAAGGCAGAGAAGGGCCTGTCGGAGCCGAGAACTAGTTGGAGAAGATTTCTCACATACTGACTCTTTTGAATATCAAGAGTCATGCACACAAAATCCTATTGGCCACGTCACGGCTGATAGATGACGCTGCTAAATGGTGGAAAGTAGTGGAGAAACAGCAGGCACTTGTACCAAGAAGAGAAAGAATTGCTATGACCTGGCAGCAATTCTCAACGACATTCTTAAAGCGCTATTTTCCAGAGGAAGAGAGGGAACGTCAGTTCAGGCCTTTATGACATTAGTGCAAGGCTCGATGACGGTGGCTGAGTATCACCAAGAATTTCTCAGCCTGTCAATTTATGCATTTTATGTGGTGGACACGGAATATCGGAGGGCTCGCAAGTTCGAGCGTGGGTTACGGCCAAACATAAGGGCCAGGGTAACCGTGTTCAAAGCAGCCACGCTGGCGGAAGTGGTCCGCAAGGCACCCATTGTGGAACAAGAAATGGCGGAATTTGCAAAAGTGGACAACCGCCGAGCTCCGAGTGGGAGGGGTGCGTATCAACCCAACAAGAGGTTCAGATCGAACTTCAGCAGATCCTCGCCGTCTGTTGGATCTAGTGGGGGCTTTCGCCCCAACCAGCCCACTCAATCTGTAGCAGTCACTCAAGCTTCTCGAGGAGTGAACACCTGCTATCACTGTGATCAACCAGGTCACTACAAAAAGGACTGCCCAGAACTCAATAGGTTGTCATACTCCAGAGGATCATTTTGTCCCCCAGCTAGACCGGTAAACTCCAGAGGAGGCAGAATGCAAAGTCGGGGAGGTCGAGGGTCTAACCCTGCTGGAGCTAGACGATTGTTCACTCTAACTTCTCCGGAAGAAGAGGACCATGCTGTGATACAAGGTATGGCGGTAGTGAGTAGTTCCTATGCATATGCACTATTTGATTCTGGAGCATCACACTCTTTCATAGTTGCATCATTTATTACTGCTACCCGTACATTAGTTCAAAGATTAGCCACAGCACTTACTATTGCATTCCCTGTCGGAGATTCGGCATTGGGACTCATATGTACGGCGGTTAACACTGAATTAGCTGGACTCAGATTTGAGTTCAATTATCTAGTGCTGGACATGTCTGAATATGATATTATATTCGGTATGGATTGGTTGGCGAAGTTTCATGCCAACATCGACTGTTATAGTCGAAGAGTGACATTTAAGTCACCCGAGGGCAAACAATACGTAGTTCGTGCAGATAAACAAAATGGATTGCAGGAAGGGTTAACCACGTGGTATTGAATAATATCACCATAAATAAAGCTCCAGTTACTGAACTTCCGGCAATTGTACAAGAATTTGCGGATGTATTTCCAAAGGAACTCCCTGCTTTACCACCTATGAGGGAGATTAACTTTGAAATCAAGTTGTACCCTGGCACAGCACCAGTGTCGTTACCACACTATCAGATGGCACCAGCAGAGATGTCGGAGCTAAAGAAGCAGATTGATGAACTGCTTAGGCTGGGTTGCATCCGGAACAGTACATCATCATGGGGAGCACCAGTGTTGTTCGTGAAGAAGAAGGACAGTTCACTACGGATGTGCGTGGACTACCGGAAGCTGAATCAGCTAACAGTCCGGAACAAGTACCCTCTACCCAGGATCGATGATTTATTCTATCAATTGAAGGGTTCAAGTCATTTTTCAAAGATTGATTTGATGTCTGGTTATCATCAAATACGGGTTAGGGAGGAAGATATAGAGAAAACGGCCTTCCGGACGCAGTATGGACTATATGAGTTTGGAGTCATGCCATTAGGACTCACAAATGCGCCGGCAGTGTTCATGGATTTAATGAACAGAATCTTCCGTCCGTACCTGGATCAGTTTGTAATCGTATTCATTGACGATATTCTGATATATTCCAAGAGTCAGGAAGAACATGCAGAACACTTACGGATAGTTTTGAATATTTTGAGGCAGAATAAGCTCTATGCCAAGGCCAGTAAATGTGAATTCTGGCTATCCGAGGTTAATTTCTTAGGACATGTTATATCTGAGGGAGGTATAGCCGTGGATCCGGCTAAGGTGGCAGCAGTGAAAGATTGGAAAGCACCCAAGAATGTAACTGAAATTCATAGTTTCTTGGAATTGGCTGGTTATTATAGAAGATTCATCATGGATTTTGCAAAAATAGCATCTCCATTGACTCGACTCACACAGAAAGGAGTCAAGTACGAGTGGACAGATCTATGTAATCAAAGGTTTGAAGAGCTGAAGACAAGACTTACCACTGCCCCTATTTTAGTTTTGCCGGTAAGCGGCAAGTGTTACGAGGTATATTGCGATGCCTCGAGAGAGGGACTGGGTTGTACACTCAGTCAGAGTAATTGTGTGGTGGCGTATGGTTCAAGACAGATAAAAATACATGAACGTCTTTACCCCACACATGATTTGGAATTAGCTGCAGTGGTTTTCGCCCTCAAGAGTTGGAGAAACTACCTCTACGGCGAGAAATTTGAGGTATTTTCTGATCATAAGAGCTTAAAATATCTTTTTGATCAAAAGGAGCTCAACCTCAGGCAGCGAAGATGGATGGAGTATCTGACGGATTATGAGTTTGCGCTTAGATATCATCCAGGCAAGGCAAACAAGGTAGCGGATGCCCTCAGCCGTATACCACATGCATCCGTGGCATGTTTGATCAGATCGGAATGGGAGATGTTAAATACCATCCGAGAGTTTAAACTCCACTATAACAACCATGGGACCATATACAATCTAGTTACACAATCTAACATGGTCACCAGGATTGAACAAGAACAAAGAACAGATCCGGAAGTGGAGGACGTATGGGCCAAGATGTCTACTGGCACCGTTGTACCGGAATGGGAATTACGACCAAGACAGGGTCTTGTATTCCGGGGAAGAACATATGTGCCAAGGAGTTGCAGGAAAGAATTACTGATTGAGGCACATCAGTCCAAGCTCTCTATCCATCCGGGCAGCACCAAAATGTACCATGATCTAAAGAGGCATTATTGGTGGCATGGACTAAAAAGGGATGTGGTGGAATTCGTGGCACATTGTCTAACTTGTCAGCAAGTTAAGACTGAACACCAAAAGCCACTAGGGTTACTCAAACCCTTAGCAGTGCCAGAATGGAAATGGGAACACATTTCCATGGACTTTGTATCGGGGTTGCCGAGGTCTTCAAAGGGCAATGATGCCATATGGGTCGTAGTGGACCGACTGACCAAGTCCGCACATTTCATTCCTATCAAGATGACGGATTCATCTGAGATGTTGGGTCGGCGGTATATTAAAGAGATCATTCGGCTACATCGCATTCCTCGAACGATAGTATCGGACAGAGATGGCCATTTTACCGGCAAAGTATGGCAAAGCATGCAGTCAGCCATGGGGACAGACTTGTTGATTAGCACCACTTTCCATCCACAGACCGACGGACAGTCTGAAAGGACAATACAAACCTTGGAAGACATGCTGAGAGCATGCATGTTAGATTTCAAGGGTGGATGGGAGGACCACTTACCACTGGTGGAGTTCTCGTATAATAACAGCTATCAGGCAAGCCTTCAGATGGCTCCATACGAGGCATTATATGGTAGACCGTGTAGGTCGCCGGTATGTTGGACAGAGGCTGGAGAGCCTGTATTGATCGGACCGGAACTAGTCGCAGAGACTACTGCACAAATTAAGTTGATACGTCAACACTTATTGACTGCACAGAGTCGGCAGAAGAGTTATGCTGATAAAAGGAGATGGTTTCTGGAGTTTGAAGTGGGAGACATGGTATTTTTAAAGGTCTCACCACGGAAAAGACACATGAGGTTTGGCAAGAAAGGAAAACTGTCACCAAGATATGTGGGACCGTTTTCCATCACAAGAAGGATGGGTGATGTAGCTTATCAGTTAGCACTTATTTCGCAGTTAGCAACTCTACATGATGTGTTTCATGTGTCAATGCGAAGAAAGTATAATTCGGATTCGTCCCATGTTTTAAATGTTCAGGATATTGAAGTACAAAGCGACGTGACGTACGTCGAGAAACCGGTCAGGATAGTGGAGACCGAACAAAGGGTGTTGCGAAACAGAGCGATTCAGTTCGTAAAAGTGGTATGGGACCGACATGGTGATGAAGAGGCCACATGGGAACTTGAATCGGAGATGAGAACAGCTCACCCCGAATTGTTTATGTAATTTAATTTGAGAACCCTACTTCACTCGATTTTCGGGACGAAAATTTAAAAAAGAGGGTTATATTATAACACCCCGATTTCTCAATGAAGTGGATAATTACGAAAATGCCCCTGATTTGTCAAATTAATTATTTTGTGATGTCAAATAAGGAAATGGTGGGGCCCATTGCTCAAATTAAGATCATATGAGCACATTATAAATATCAAGTTTGATTGGATGGGTAATGAACATCAATTGGGTCGAAAATGGCTAAATGGGTCAAATGGCCCAATTGGACCCAATGGGTCAAGATGGATGATTTGACCATTGTGTAGGCTCAAATTAAATGGGGTCAAGCTGAACTGATTGGAAATAAAGTATAGCAAAAATGGGTAGGCTTGATGCATAAGTGAAAACCATTTAAAAGTGGCAAAATCAGCCCATTAATGGGTCATGTTGTCAAAACGGGTCAAGGGGCTGATTGGGGACCCAATGGGTCGGGTTGACCAAGTTGACCACGGATGACCTTGTGGGCCCTCAATTGAATTCAAGAATGAGTTAGTTCAGCTTGAGTTGGAATGATTTCAAGTGAGTTTGATTTAAGAAAAGAGTTGACTCAAATATGGAGCATTAAATGTGATGAGTTGGATGAGTTGGTTTAGAATAAAAATATCATGAGTTAAGTGAGTCAAGAGGAGGTGGAAATGAGTTGTAATCTCACACAATACTTGATCAGAATCAATCTCAGCCGTTGGTATGAAGAGGTGCCTTGGCAAAGCCAAGGAACACCAAGGTTGGGCAGCGCCCATCCATTGAATGGATGCATTGTTTCATTTCCCAATGGGTGCAACGTTTGGCACCAAGGGGTGTCTTGGTTGACACCCAACATCCCTTCGTTTTTGGCAAGAGTAAAGAGGGAGGATGAATGGGAGTTGGGGGCTGAAACTAGAAAAGGAAAATATTACCATACTTGGCCGATTTTTACTTTGGAAATCCAAGAATTCCCATCTCTCTCTCCCTCTCTCCAATTCGTTTTTCCTAGCTGAAACAGCAGAGGTTTTGGCACCAGTTATGCAAGCTTAAACCAGCAAAGAATTAAGGAAGAAAGGAAGAAATAAAAGGGAGGAAGCAAGGATCTTAGACAAAGGAAGTTTGGTAAGTATTTATGTGTTATTTTGGTTTAATAACATGGAATAAAGGGGGTGTGTATTGGGCCATGGTTATGGCTGAATACACCAAGGTTTTAACCTTAATTAATAGAGGTTTTAAAATGGTAAAGATGACCATTGGGTTCGGCCACCATGGAGGGCCGAACCCCATGTAAAAGATTGGTTGGTTTTCATGTTTTGAAACATGGAAACCATGGAGTTGTTGTGGACTGTTTTTGAGTTTTATTTGAGATTCAAATGCATGTTTTAAAGAGGGTTAAAAACATGGATCTGAATGACATAAGGACTGAGGTTAACATGGGTCTAAAACAGTGGTTTAGAACTGATGAAATGCACCATTAGGATCGGCCATCTTGGATGGCCGAATCCCATGAAGTATGATGGTCATTTGGACAAGTTGATGGACTTAGTTGGATGGTTTTGAGAGGTAAAAATACAGGAATGTTATACTGATATTATATGTTAATATGACACCTAAAACATTTTTGAAAGACCAAAACATGGACATAGGGTTCGGCCACCTTGGATGGCCGAACCCCATGTAAGTTTTTGATGATTTTGGTGAGTTAAAAACCATATAAAGTTATGGTGTTCTTATAACAATAAATGGATTAACATGTTTACTGTTTTGGGTGGTTTATTATGTGGCTGAACCATGTATAATTCATGGTTGAGTTAGCATGATTAAACCATGAGTAATCATGGTGATTATTGGATCAAGTGAACCCTAGGGTTCGGCTATGAGTATGGCCGAACCCCATGGGCCTGTTTTTGAGATAAATGGACTGTTTTGGATGGGAGGTTATGGTTGTTTTAATTAAAGAATCATACATGATAAGTTATGGACTATGTGTAAGAAAATAATCAACCATTGATGATGAAGGATTATGGGATGAAAATCCATAGGACGTGGTTCAGCCATGTAGTATGGCCGAACCCCATCAACAATTATTTGATGGAATGGGTTAAGTAACTAAGAGTTGATTAAATGAAAAAGGAAGTTAAATCCTAAGTTGGTAATGTTCGGCCAAGGGCATAGCCAAACCCCACATGATGTGGTTGGGTCTTAGGTATGAATGAATAAGTAATTGATAGTATGATATGCTGATTGTTATATGGAAAAGGTACCGGAAGTTGAACGACATGCGAGTCGTGACCGGGTGACGCTAAAGAAAGATCAAGTACTGAAGTGAATCTTCAGTAGGTTTCCTACCTACTTGTAACCACATTTACACCTGTTTTCATGAAGGGTTTTATGAGATATTGACATACTATTACTTACCATATTTTGAATGATGAATTATGCATTTACAACTGACATACAAAGCATTGGCATCTCATGCATGGACATGGGATGATGACTGAGGTTATACAGTGTTGGAATTATGAGTTACGTCCTCCTTAGGCGATGAGAGTCCCGCCAGGAGGAGTAACATGATGATCATAGTCACATTGGTCTCTTTAGGCGATGAGAGTCCCGCTAGGAGGACTAATATGTGATATGAATCAACTCAATGATGAAGCGTCTTTCCACAGGTAACAAGGATTACTGTGGATTACCTTATCATGTGAGACTCAGATGGAAATGTATTGTGATTTACCTTGACAGTGCGAGGCACGTCAAGCGATGGCTATGAATGTACATGATGCGAGAGACTCATTGCATGTGCATACTTCATAGCATTGCTTTACCTGTTTTTGATGATCATGTACTATGATATATATGCATATTTTATATGCTAACATGTGGTAGCCCTGATTCGGGAACCTACTGGGCACGTTGATCTAACGCCCTAATTCTATCCTCAGAGGAGAATGCAGGTACAAAGAAGGGGAAAGAGAAAGTTGATGACCGAGAGGGGAGCCAAGCCTAAGCGCTTGAATGTTGAACTGGACTTCTTATTTACTGTTATTTGAATTATAATTTTGATGGACATGTAATAAGTTATACTTTGCTATGGTTTGATTAGGCTTATAAACTATGGATGGTTGGTTAGGTTAATTAATATTTGAGACTGTTACTTGCTATCTAATCATTCTATTTCCGCAGTTAGTCTAGTTTATTCCGCATGTTGTTGTTAGTTCCATGTGTGATTTATTATCATGGTGTAGTCCATGTACACATGGGTGGCCAGTTAAGGTTTAGACTTGAGTAGTCTGAACTTAACTCGCGTCGTGACGCCGTCCGCTCTCTTCTACTCTGTGTTTCTTTCAAAAGAAATTTTCAGACTCTGATTTTCAAAAGGGGCGGGCGCTACAAAATGGGACCCGCAAGACCTAAATAGTGACCGATTATTCGTATGGACTTGGAAATTATTAATGGGCTTGGAAATAGTTAAAAACATGGACTAATTATTAATGTGTAATAAGGTACTGGACATCGCAAGCGGTACGCGTGTCGGTAGCCGGATTGTCGGACGAAAACGAGAAAGGAGGCAAGTCGGTATTCGGTAGGATTCCTACCTTTTTGTAAGCCTTGGATTATGTGTTATGTATGGGTTTTTTCCTGGATTTATTTTAGTAAGCATATGATTGTTTAAGATGGGTTTTAAGACTATGATATGAATATTAATGTTTTGCTTGACCTATTTGTGGTAATCAAATCATATGTTTTATTGATGAGATTTTTAATGCCATGGTTTGTACTATCATATTTATTACATGTCATATGACATCTACATCTCATGCATGACATGAGAGGGATATGACAGGGGAAGGATGAAATGAAACAGGAGTCCATGCTCCGTCGGGGCGACCGATAAACAAGCATGGGGATATTTCATATATGTATTATTATACCTTGATGAGGCTTTGCCATCAAGGGGGATATTTGTAATTATGATACTTTGATGATGGTTTTTCCATCAAGGGGGATGTTGTATTTATTATTATACCTTGATGATGGTTTTTCCATCAAAGGGGATGTTGTATTTATTGTTATACCTTGATGATGGTTCTTCCATCAAGGGGGATGTTGTATTTGTGGTTACACCTTGACGAGGCCTTGCCGTCAAGGGGGATATGGCATCGGGATAGTAAGGATGATGGTGGGATTCAAAACACAGACACCCATGGCATGGCATTCATTCTATGGTTTTTCGTTATATTATTATCTGTATTGCTTGTTATCACTAATCCATGTGTTAGCCCTACTCGAAGTCCTACTAGGCGCGTTGTCTAATGCCCTACTTCTACCCTAGCTGATGATGCAGGAGAAGGTGGAAATGAGGGACAAGACGGGAGCCAAGCTTAGGAGCTTGGGAAAGCGAGCGACTTAGTTTACTTACTTTATTTTGGAAAAATGTAATTTGAGTAGCTTAGTTTGTCGGAATGTAATAAATTAGATTACTTGCTATGTTTTGGGATTTTACTTTGGACATTATGATTTTGAGGAGGTTTGGTGATTGAATGAATGTAGCTTCCCTGCTATCTAAGAATTTGTAGGTTAGACTCTATTATAATTTTCCGCACTTGGTTTAAATGTTCCCCGATGCTTACTTCTACGTGTGAACCGTTCTCCGTGGACTTCGTTCCACGCACACGTAAGGTTGGCCACTTAAGGACCGGGCTTTAGAAGCTCGGACTTAACTCGCGTCGTGACGTCCGCTCCCTTTGTCACTTTTATAAAAAAAAGAAAATAGACTCTGATATTTCGGTGAAAAGGGGGCGGGCGTTACAGGATCAACCCATCGTGGTCAAAGACTGGTCGGCAAGATTCACATTGGTTCTGGCACTTCGAACTGTCAATCTGGACATACCTTTGACCGAGAGTCTCGTTTGCACTGACCCCTCGGTTATGAACTTGAACGACCCCTCGTGGTCAATGAATCATCGGTATAAAACTTATAAGTTCTGGACTAGGAAATTACAAGGGCTCTCGATAAAACAGACATCTCGGTATATCATGACTGATTGAGAGTAACAGGACCGACCCCTCGCCAAAAGGCGACAGGTCGTTTTGCGTAACAGGTTTCCAATCTGGAAACTATTGTCACGCATGCTTTGCACCAGAACGAGCCTCTTTTATGGACCGACCCATCGGTGCCATGACTTTCGACCCATCGACAACACCGACATGTCAATCAAGAAATAATTATGTTGTTGGGGGTGCATTTAATGCGCAACGATCGGGTAGTTGAACGGTAATAAATATGAACACTGACCCATCGGTGCCACCGACATGTCGGTCCTGGACAGTCAATATGACCGTTAAAACTCCTCTATAAATATGAGTGTTGGGTGATCGTTTTACTATCTTCCTTGAGCATAAAATAGTTAAACACTCTAAGGAACGATCAACACTCATGAGAGAAAGATCATTAACAACCAATCTTTGGATTGTGTTTGCAAGTAAAAAATAGAGGAGGAGAGAGATCGTAAACAACCAATCTTCAGATTGAGTCTGTGAGTGAGAGAGTTATAAACTAGGAAAGCTTTGGTTAAGCCAAGTTTCCTTGTCACCCACAAGATTGTGATTGCTACACGACGACTGCAAGAAGGAGCGTCGACACAACTTGTGTGGGATCTTCAAGAAACACACATTAACGAGAACGAGTTTTAAGGCAAGTGCTTCTTGGTTTTCAATTTTCTTTTTAAAATCTTGAAGCCCGAAAGTGAATTAAGGAGAGGCACTCCGGAACCATTATAAAAAAACTCTAGAGTGTCTGTCGTCTCTGGCACATAGGTGGGTGGAATCCCCGGCCAATTGAGTGAAGTGGAATTCCTACTCTAATTGTAAAGGTGTAAGTCCCCACATAGTGAATTTGGAGATAGCTCAAGTTTGAGCTAGTCCTAACAGTGGATGTAGGTTGGCGAACAGAACCACTATATATCTTATATCCTTGTGTTTGTGGTGTTAGAGCCAATTTCTTGTGTTGATTGTTTAATCACATTTTCTAACATACACACTCTTAATTGTTGTTTACACTAAATTTAAATTAATCAATCAAGTAAATTAAAAAAGGACCAACGAATTTGTATTGACCTATTCACCCCCCCTTCTCTCTCTCTCTCTTTCTCTCTCTCAAGGGTCAATCAGGTTGTTCTAGCACCCATGTAAAGGGTACTTTCACTTATTTAACTCCTAGTTCTTTGAGCTTTGTATTTGACTTATGTTTGATGTTGGAGAATCTTCAATTTTGCTTGAGATGTGATCTATCATTCATGTGAAGTAAATGTTTTAAATTTTTCACTGTTTAATCTAGCATGTACAAATGTTATCGTGGATTTCAATCCACACATGTGTTAGGTTGGGCCAGTCGAGGGTTAGTTCTTCAGACTCGAACTCGGCTCATGTCGTGACGCTCACCTTCTCCCATGGAATCCTTATTTATACCACTGATCACCTCTCGGGAGGGAGGGGCGTTACAAATAGGATTAGTGTTTGAAATACCGAAAGTTTCATTATTGCAATTTAGACCCGATTTTTCGAAATACGCTTCAAAGCTCTTTTAGGCCTCGGCCAGTGGCCGAAAACGAGACACTAAAAGATGCAACCTTTCTGTGCTGAGAGATTAAAAAAGTTGTCTTTTAAGGTAGGTAAAGAAGACGTGTGAGTTGCATAGAAAGAAAAAACAATTTTGAGAAAATGATTTGGCTCTTTGTTATCTACGAAAATGAGGATGTGTAATGACATTGTAAGCGGTGACAGAAGGCATTTGCAACTAAGACTAACGAGAATAGAAAAGACAAAGAGACAATCGTTTTCCACGACGACAACGTTTGGGGATGTCAACCACCACACCTTAACCTTTCACAAAAGACAACTCATTTGGCATAAAAAACATGCTTTTCTACTCTTTTAGTTCTATTATTATAAGGGTGTGTTTTGTTTTTATTTACATACATATATTGTAATGACCTGGAGTTTTAACTTCCTAATTCAATGAAATCTCGCTTAAAGTGAATGAAATGATTTGTGGGATTTTGATTTCAAAGTTGAAATGAATATAATTTTTTATGTTAATTGAATGAAATAAGGAAAGGAAAAATTTCCCACGTCGATACATCGATAGTGCCGATGCATCGACAAACCTGTGTGTTGAGACATGGAAAATGACAATTTTACCCCTAATTATTGGACTAGTTAGCTCTCAATTCTGTGTATATTGGTGCATTTAATATAATTTCTTAGTTTTATAGAATAAAAAGGAAAAATTCAGGAAATCAAGTCAAATCACTGTATAATTGCAAGTTTAGAGCTTAAAAGTGAAGACCTAGAATTTTAATATTTTAATTCATGCCACTTTTAGGATTTTGATTGTAAAATTGATTAATCTGGATCCATTTAAGAGACTCTAGATTAATTCAATATCTTTAGATTTTTTTTAAGTGGTAAATTAATTATTAAATTCTGGAAGAGAAAGCTGCAATTCAAGAAGAGGCAGAGTCTGAATTCAAGTAAATGGGCTAGAAATCTAGTTTAATTGGGGCAGGCCACAGGCAGTCCATGCGTATGTGCAACTCAAGTCCAACAAAGGCCCAAGTTCTCAAGCTCAAGTACAAATCAAGTGGGCCTCAGTCCAAGTCCAATGTAAGTCCAAAATTCTCAAAGTCCAAAAGCTATATGGACAATATTCGAATTTCACCTATGTCCATAAACCCATCCATGCTCATTTCATCTCCACCCTCCATTCTCCATCTCCAATCTCAACCCTCCAGTTCATGCATGCATTTTTAGGAAACCCTAGAGCCTCCATACCAAATCTAATCCATACATTTTGCATCTTAGATTTAGGACACTCATTTCATCATGCATTTTGATTAACCTTAGAATCATCATCTTTCATGCATTATCTAACCATTTCATAATTCAATTGCATTCATTCACCATTAGATCTTGATCCATTAAACCATAACCATTCATTATCATGCATAGACCCTAGATTTAGTGCATATCACATGAAACCCTAGAATTTAGGATTTCATGTGCATGATCCATAGAGACACGATTATTGCACAACTTAGAAAACCCCATCACATGGAATTTCCTAATCTTTCTCTTCACTCCATTCCACGTCATCTCCACATCACCACCCTATCTCTCCATACCTTTACACGATTTTAGCAACTATATTTTCTCCATGCATTTAATCCCAAACTCCATCTAGATTCATTGACATACACCTCATCATCTAATCCCAAAGCCTCCATACGATTACAATCTTAATCCCCATCATCACATCATCATCTAATCATCCATCTATCCTATCTTTTAATCTCATCCATCCATTACATTGCTCTCATTAAACCCTAAATACACAACCAAAATGGTGTGAGCCCTTGCATCTCCTACATTCTCTCTATTCTTTCTTGCACTTCACTCCAAGCCACCCATACACACCTAAATTCGTGTGAGCCTTGTCTAAACCCTAACTTTTTCAACCCTTAATCTCCATCACCCAATTCCAATGAGATTCGATCCAAGCCATCCACCAATCACTTAAACCCAGATTTAATCCCAGCCATTCATCCATTTCTTGAGTCTATAAATACCCCATTAAGCCAATGCAAAATTCGAATTTGGACTAAGGACATTGAGGCTAGGCTTGGACTAGAGGAGAGAAAGATACAAAAACAGGGAGAAGGCTTGGAGAAATCAAGTACACCCAGAAGGATCCACTGGTTTGGTTTAATTTCTAATATCCAATTGTTCAATTCTTGTATTCTTTTATTTCTGAAAGTTCCCTAGGGTACTAGAACAAGGACCGAGATTGTCCCTTGAGATAGGGGGGTGGGGGGGTGAATATGACATTCCCCAATTTTTATGGTCTTCACAAATTTCTTAATTAATTAACAAATTTGCAGCGGATTAATAATGTTAATCATGAGAGATGGGTTGTGTGATTAAAAGTGTGCACAATTATAAGAACAATCACACAAGTAAAGATTAACACCCACAAGACCAATTTATAGTGGTTCGGTTAAACAACCTACATCCACTTTAAGGACTCACCCAACCTTGGGTTATCCCGAATTCACTATGTGGGGACTTACACCCTCACAAATAGAGTAGGACTTCCACCGTACTCAATTGGTTAGGAATTCCACCCACCACATGTGCTAGAGACAATGCTCTAGACTTTTTTATAGTGGTTCCGGAGCCAAGCCTCCTTAATCCATTTGTCCTAGATTTTGAAAGGTTCGACCAACCCAAGGTCTACTTCCTTATCCCTCTATTTTTTATAATGGTTCCGGCTTCCTTGCCTTAGTCCACTTCACAAGATGATTTATAAAATAAAATCACTAAAAAACATTTGCATTTGTATGAGTTCACTTGTAGATGTATGCTTCTTGAGGATGATCTCCCAATGTGATGTCGACGATGTCGAAGATGTGCCTTGTGTATGCTCAATAACAATCTATGGGAGGTATCTAGGATTTAGATGTGCCAATGGATTCCTAGATCTATATTTCTTCCTCTCGCTCTCTTAATCACAACCAAGAAGATTGGATATTTGATTCACCAAGTGTAGTGCATGGAAAGGAGGTGGGGAGATGCTTGGGAGTGTATGAGACCTTTAGGAATGCCTTAGAGTATTTTTAGATTCAATGCTCCAACCCAACTCAAAGGAGTTTGGAGTATATATAGGCATACAAATGAATCTTGGGTAAAGCACGGGCGATGGGTCGTGCTCACCATGGGTCATGCATATAACTGTTGAGAAATGTGACTGTTGCGCTCTGACGGACACAAAACAGTAAAAAAAAATGTTCACCTGCGATTGTTCGTTTCGTGCTCATGATCGGTCGTGCTGACTACTTTCGGCAAAAGCACTTTCAACTAAAATGGCCATATCTTAGGCTCCCGAACTCCGTTTTGAGTGCTCTTGGGCTCTATGAAAGCTCTTTCAATGATTTATCCAACCATGGTAGTCTTAATAGTAGATTTATGCATTTGGTTGGTTGAAATATTCTCCCAAGTCATGAAATTTTCACACTTAACATTTTTCCTAAGATTTGTTCATGGATGCTCCAAGTCTTTGGTCCATTTCCCCTAGGCATGCTTATGAATTACAAATGAGTGTTCTAAGCCTAGGGAGGGTCTTTGTCACCGATGGGTCGACAGCCATGGCATCGATGGGTCGATCCATATGAGAGTCTCGGTCTGGGACAACACTTTGCAGACAGAGTTTCAAGTCTCGAAACTTGTCCTGCCCAAAACGACCTATCGTCCCCACGGAGGGTTCGGTCCTAGTACTCTCGATCGGTCCATCTACCGATGGGTCTGTGTTCCCGGGAGCACCCTTTTGAGTTCTAAGACTTAAAACTCACGTTGTTCAGATCGAGGAGTTGATGACCACGATGGGTCGATAAGCTCATCACCGAGGGGTCGGTGAATACGAAACTCTCGATCAGAGGCATACCCAGAATGACAGTCCTATGATCTAGAACCTCTGTCAATCTAGCCGACCAGTCTATGACACGATAGATTGATCCTGTCTCCACCGAGGGGTCGGTGAGAACAACTGGTTGTGCTGACAGTGATACCAAATACATATTTCCAAGTTGGTATCTAATCCACTGTCAAGCAACCTCTAGGCTTGTTTATGTCCATTACTAATATATTCAATTAAGCGTAAGCAAGGTCATCCTAAGGTGTTGGGTTTCCCCTAAAGTCATCTATAGCCAAGTTACCTTTGTGATTGCCATATATAGTGATGATGAATCCGCACTTGATCCTCCAATGCTTGACTTCTTGATTCAATCTTCATCACTTGAGTCTTGATCATTGCTTAAACTTCAGAGACAGTTTTTCACCTAAGTCATGGAATTAACAAATAGGTTACTCGGCAAGCCGGGACGCTAATAATTTCAAATCCAACCACTGTAAATTCGTATCCAATGTATTCAATAAATTCTAAGTGCAATGAAATATTAGTCTCTGGTATTTTCAGTTCCAAGAAACATAATTCAATCCATCGAAGTAAGGTGATTTTGAGATGGCATGGCTTTCTCCCATCACTCAGACGGTTAAGTCTTTAAAATGAGCACAGGGCTCTAATACCAACTGAAAGTTCCCTAGTGCTTAGAATCAGATTAACCCTAGAGCGGGGTGAATAGGGTAATCACAAATTTTATGGCCTTTTTTCAAATTTCCTTGATTAATGTGGAATATGTTGCGGAATTAAAAACAATTAATCAAGTGTGTGCAAGATTGTAAACAATCACACAAATAAACACCAATGCATACCATGTATGGTAGTTCGGTTAAACAACCTACATCCACTGTTGACACTCACCCAGCCTTTGGCTATCTCCAATATACTAAGCATTGGAATTAAACCAACACAATAGAATAGGACTTCCACATATCCAATTGATTGGGACTTTCACCCAATTCCAATCCCACTATTTTTTATAGTGGTTCAAGAGACAAACAATCTCTTCAATCCACTTCACAATGATAAATTGATTTTTCAAGTAAAATCAAACTAAGAAGCACTTGCCTTAAAGCTTTGCAATGTAGATGTGCTCCTTGAATCACTCCCAATGTGAGCTTGTACAATCCCGACAATCTGCCGTGTAAAGCAATCACAATCCTTGGGTATCTAGGAAGTTGGAGGTCCAATGTTTATCCTAAAAGTGGGCTTAATCCTTCTCACTTAATCTCAATCTATACCGATTGGATTCTTGAATGGTTTGCAAGTGAATTGCCAAGAGAGAATAAGACACGGATTTTGCCTTGGATGTCTGAGGAACTAACTCAGGTAGATGAGGAATAAATGTTCTCCAAGGAATCAACCCCCAACACTTAAAACAGTGTAGTATTTATAGGAAAACTAAAAAAATTCATAACACTAAAACACACGATCAATCGTGTCCTAGCGATAGATCGTCCATGTTTAAATTACTTTTCACCAACCCGACCGTTGAGCATTTAATGCCAATAGTGGCACAAAAATGGTAACCTGCGATTGATCGTGCCACACGACTGATCGCCCGTGCATCCTGGTGATAGATCGCAGATTGGCGAATATCTCAATCTGAGACTGACTATATTTTCCAGTGTCAACTCTTCTACAGACCTAGGGTGACTAATCGTGATGCTGATGTGTTCTAGCCATGTATTCACGATTGATCGTGGAACTGATTGATCGTATGTGATCAAGTTTCTAGGACTTTGTTCAAGTCCAGCCTATGTCCTGTCTTAGCGATAGATCGCCTACACAATTGAGTCGTCAAGGTACCAGACGATTGATCGTATCCACGATTGTATCGTCGTAGGACCACATGTGTTTTACAGTCCAGTCCAACCAAAACATCCAATTTTCCACACAACATATCGCAAAACCACGATTAGTCATATGTTGTCACTGGCGAATGATCGCCGACAGAATGTGTCATCCTGACAGTGAATTCATATTTTCAAATTTGGTTCTGATTTGGTGTTAAACATATGTTAAGCTAGACTAACTATCTGATGTGATCTCTAAGCCTAGGCAAGGTCAACCTAAGGTTTGGGTTCCACCTAAGGTCATCTATGGTCACTTACCATCTGTGATTGCCATACACCGTTGATTTGTTAAGTCTTCACACTTCAACCAATGCTTGAGATCGTGAGTCTTGAGTTTCTCTTTTCAAGGTATTGCTTCACCTAAGTCACGAAATTGACAAATAGGTGACTTGGCAAGCCAGGGCACTAACAATAAACAGTGCCGTAGACATGCATTACAAGATAAGTAGTAATGGCATAAGCCCATAGTGTATTATGGATTGCAGTAGCACTAATCACCTTGCCAAATTGCAAGGGTGTTGTATGGCCTTATGATTCATGTGAGTCGCATTGTATGTTTGGCTGTGACACTGCTTGGATTGATGGTTGATAATACATGATGTCGTCTGTGGTATAATAACTATGAGATGCACGCTTAAGATAATAACTAATGATAAATTATTGGCATGCTTGATTGATAATGTGTTGTGTTATATTTGTTTCTTTTTATTAAGTTGGTTGAGAAAAATCCCTTGCAAATTTCAGGAACTCTCCTGAATATGAGTTAGATGAACCCCCTTTGCTACCTTAGGGATATTAGAGGCCCTGTGTTCTCCGTTGGATGGGAACCTTTATTTTGGCTGCATGTATTTAAATCCTTGTTATGTAATGAATAAATTGAGATAGGTTGTTTGAAACCCCTATGCTTCTGCTATTTTATTTGACTATGCAGTGTGACCACGTGTTGATCCGCATGACGATGCGTTGGCTGTAACGCCCCTCCCTTTTTCACTCGCTTTCGAAAATCAGTCTATTTTTTTTTATAAATAGAAGAGTGAGCGAGAGCAGGATGCCACGACGCGAGCTAAGTCTGAGCTTCTAAAGCCCGACCCTTAACTGGCCAACCATACGTGTGCATGGACTAAGTCCACGAATACGGTTCACACGTACTAATATATATACATACTGAATAAAACATAAACTGCAGATTATAATAGAACCTAACTTTATTCCATTTTAGATAGCAAAGTAGTCCAAATCTTAACCATTATTATCTTAACTTAAATATCCAAAGCAAACCTTCCAAACCATAGCAAAATATCTAAATTATTACATGCCCAAATGCTAGCTACTCAAATTACAAGTCCATGAGTAACTTAAACAAAAATATAATCCAAACGCATATCCAAGCTCCTATGCTTGGCTCTGATCACGTTCATCATTCCCTTTATTTCCTGTGTCATCCACTAGGGTAGAAGTAGGGCGTTAGACAACGCGCCTAGTAGGTACTCGAAATAGGGTTAACACATGGTTAGTACAAATCATATATAATAACATATTATCAAAACCATATAAAAAATTATGTCATGCCATGGTGTCAAATACAATGAGTCCCACACATCACAAATACATGTAACCTCTCGATGGAATTCTCCTCATCAAGGTATCCCCACAGTTGCCTTACGGACGCTCCGACGGAGTGTGTTCTCCGGTTACTTCTTAATGGATAATGCACATCAAGGTCTTCCTACGAATGCCTTACGGACGCCCCGACTGAATGTGTAGAGGCCCGAAATTTTTAAATTAATATAAATGTGGATATTATTTATTTTAGTGATGGAAATTAGAAAATTTGCGGATTAGATGGTAAATGGGCCAAAGTTTGGGCAAAGGCCCAAGTATGGCCCAATGGATTATGGAGTTGATTTAAATTCAGTTAAAGGGGCAATGAGGGTTAAAAGGGTCAAGAATGGTCAAATTGGGTCAAATACCCAATGGGTCAAGATGGTTAAGCTCTAAGGTAAATGGGTAAGATGAAAGTGTAATTGGGCCATGGGCCCAATGGTGATTCATTTAGAATGAATGGAATGAAATTTAAATTATCTAAGTTATTTGGAATTAAACCAAGGTGATGTGGCCAAGTGGGACCCACCTCCACCTCCTCAAGTGGGGTGGCGTGTGGGCCAAGGATTGGTGGGGCCGGCCACCATGGTGGAATTAGTCAACCATGGGTGGATGTATGAAGGTGATTTAAGTAAATGGAATTAAGTTAAAATGGGAATTAATTAAATTCACCTAAGTTAATTATCTAGTTAATTAATTAAATAAATTATTCAAATGAGGTCAAAGGTGGTCAAATGGTCAAAGGACCAAAAGCCATGTTATCTTTAAAGACACCAAAACGTTGGGCATGGTACCATAAAGCATAAAGTAAAAAAAAAAAAAATGAAAATATCCCATGGGTTGGTGGGAGGAGTTATTGTGGAAAATATCTTAAGCAATCAAGAGGTGAGATGACTTTTCATCTCACTCTCTCCATTCCAACGAGCTCTTCACTCTCTCCCTCTTTTCATCTCTACCACCGTCCCACACTAGGAGATGAAAGAAAGGAAGAAAACCAAGAGAAAGAAGAAGAAAAGTTTGGAAGAAAAGAGAGGGAAGTGCAAGGATAAGCCATTACACCAAGGTCAAGACTAGGTACTTGTGTTTTTTTTCTCATCTCCATCTTCTTTTCTCTCTCTCTCAATTTAAACCCTAACTTGGCTGATCCTAAGGTTGGGGGTTGCCACCATTGATCAAGCCTCTTGACCTATTAAAGATCAAGAGGAAGGAGAGAGGAGGCTAAGGAAACCGATGAGAGGGTGGAAGATGGAGGAAACCCTAAATGGGTAAATTAGGGTTAGGGTAAGAAAATAAATAAATGGATTATGTGCATTGGGTAATTTATGAAATTAAGAATGGAATTAGGTTATTGGAAGGAAATCATGGGCCATAGGGTTCGGCCATGTAGCATGGCCGAACCCCATGGTGGGTGATTAGCTAGTTGATGTAAATAATTAGGGTTTTAAAGAATAGAAGACAATGAGGGTTTCTAGCTAATGAAATTTAGGGTTGTGAATGAATGCATGTGGGTAAGTTTTAAAATGGTTTTATGATGAAAATGCAAATGGATTTTATGGCATTGGAAGGTATAAAAGAGAGTGATATATGAACCATGGATTCGGCCATGGTGTATGGCCGAACCCTAGGTTGTTGTGTGTGAAGTTAATTAGGGTTTTAGGGTATGAAGCCATGGAAAAATGGGAAGATTGATGAAATTAATATTTTGGTGAATGTAGGTATTTTGGAGCAATGAATGGTGGATCATGAACCGTGGGTTCGGCCATGGTAAATGGCCGAACCCTATGGTGATGTAATGGTGATCAAATGATGGGTTTAAAAGATGGAAAAGATGGATTAATGTGTTAATGAGTTAGGGTTTCAAATGAACAAATGTAGTGATCCAAATGGGGCTAAGAGTGGTGGTTTAAGAGCGTGATTTAAGCCACCTCAAGGAAGGATTTATTTTGGATCTAAATGGTGTAAATAGATCCAAGAAAAATGGCGAAAGGACACCATGGGTTCGGCCATGGTGGATTGCCGAACCCATGGCCCAATTGTGATCCATTTTGGTAGGTTAAATTGGATGATGAATGGTGTGTGTGTGTGGCCTCCAAAGGAAATGAATGAGTAATGAACTCATTGAAGTTAAATACATGAGGTAAATCCCATGGGAAGAGTTGATGAATTAGGTATTTTGAACCCATGGCCATTGGTGAACCATTTAAAGGGTTAAGTATGGGGTTATGGATGGGTTTAAATGAATAATGGTGAAATTAATAAAAAGACTAATTTTAATGATGTTATGACATGGTTCAATGGGTCATTAATGGACCTAAGTTAGGGATCTAAGTCTATGATCAATTATGGATTAAGTCATGCATGGATAAACGAGTGTTTAATCATGGAAAATGAGGTAGTGGCAAAACCGTAATTAGTGGCCAAATTCAAGAATTCCATGGAAATTGATCATGGACTTAGGAGATCTAATATAATAACCTTATAAGTGATTAATAAAGCCTAGGGTGGTCGAATTTTAAGACTTATGGGATTAAAAGGTTTAATAAGGTATTGGATATCGCGGGCAGTACGCGTGACGGTAGCCGGACTATCGGATGAAAACGAAACGAAGACGCGAGTCGGTATTCGGTAGGATTCTAACCTTTTTGTAAGCCATGGATTGAGTGATGGTTTCTTTAAATTATTTTGGAAATTATATGGTTTGTTTTAAGATTGGTTTTGAATTATGTATTATGTAGGGGTTTTTACTTGATTATTCTGGTAAGCATATGATTGGTTTAAAATGGGTTTTAAGTCTATGATGTGTGTATTGAGGCTTTGCTTGATCTACTTTTGATAATCAAGTCATATGTTTTATTGATGGAATTTTTAAATGCCATGGTTGGTTATTATATTCATTACATGGCATATGGCATCTACATCTCATGCATGACATGGGAGGGATATGGCATGTGAAGGATGAAATGAAACCGGAGTCCATGCTCCGTCGGGGCGACCAATAAATAGGCATGGGGACATTATGATGTGTTTGACTCATCAGGGATGATGTATGGATTATTATACCTTGATGATGGTTTTTCCATGAAGGGGAATGTTGTATTTATTGTTATACATTGATGATGGTTCTTCCATCAAGGGGGATATTGTATTGGTGGTTATACCTTGACGAGGCCTTACCGTCAAGGGGGATGTTGTATTTATTGTTATACCTTGATGATGGTTCTTCCATCAAAGGGGATATTGTATTTGTGGTTACACCTTGACGAGGCCTTACCGTCAAGGGGGATATGGCATCGGGATAGTAAGGATGATGGGTGGGATTCATAACACAGACACCCATGGCATGGCATTCATTCTATGGCTTTTCGTTATGTATTATCTATATGCTATGTTATCACTAATCCATGTGTTAACCCTACTCGGAGTCCTACTGGGCGCGTGGTCTAACGCCCTACTTCTACCCTAGCTGACGATGCAGGAGATGGCGGAACGGAAGGACAGGACGGGAGTCAAGCTTAGGAGCTTGGGAAGGCGGACTAATTATTTTGTTTAAGTTTATTTTGGGAAAATGTGTATTTGTATAATTTAGCTTGTCGGAAATGTAATAACTTAGATGTCTTGCTATGTTTTATAAATTATTTTGGAAAGTACGGTATGAGGGCATTTTAGTAATTTAATGGATATCTCTTCCCTGTTATCTGAAAATTGGTAGGATAGTGTCTATTATCATCCGCATTGATTTTTATGTGTTGCGAGCTTACTTTCTACGCGTGAACCGTACTCGTGGATTTATGTTCCACGCACGCGTAGGGTTGGCCAGTTAAGGGCCGGGCTTTAGAAGCTCGGAACTTAACTCGCGTCGTGACGTCCGTGCCCTTTGTCACTTTTACGTTAAAAAAAAAAAAAAAATTAGACTCTGATTATGGTGAAAAGGGGCGGGTGTTACAGAATGTAGTCTCCAGTTACAAACATCCTTCCCATGCCATGCATGAGATGTATATGTCCACATGCTATGTAATAGAAGAATCATAGCATTAAAACCTCATATTTGAAACATATTATTTTTGCAACATAAACCATCAAAATAAGATATTAAACCATAATACATAACCCTTGGTTTCAAAGAGGTAGAATCCTACCAATGACAACTAGTATGACCTTGCATTCCCGTCCGAAAACCATTCACGATCGTATACCACTTGTGAGGTCCCATCACCTTGTTACATATCAACAAGTCAAACTAAAGTCCCATTTGATTTCCAATCTAAACATAAATCCATAAACAGACCTTAGTGGGGTTCGGCCATACAACATGGCCGAACCTCACCCATTTGAATTTGTGCCCTTCCTTTAATCCTTTGATATTTTAAATTAAGTCAAGGTCATATCACCTTTAATTCATTAATCTAATCATACATAAGACCCTAAGTCTACCAAACATTCCCCATGGGGTTCGACCATACACCATGGCCGAACCCATGGTCCATTATTCTTACTTATTTACAACATTGCCATTATTCTATCCATGGCTAACATTTCATTCATTTAAGCATACCTACGTCCATATTTTGATCCACAAAATGGTTCATGGGGTTCGGCCATACACCATGGCTGAACCCTATGATGTCTAAATCCAATTTCTCCCTTGAATCACTTACCCTCCTTAGGTCCATAAACCAAGGTCCCTCCATAGGGTTTAACCATACATTTAGGTTCATCCTTTTTGATCCCAAAGTCCATCAGCATAACTTCCATTTTAAACCTTTTAAAACATCACTAACCTTCCATGGTTTTCATCCTTCCAAAAACCCATAACCATTACCAACACACTTCCATGGGGTTCAGCCATGCAACATGGCCGAACCCTATCGTTCTTTAATTTCTTTAAAAATCGTACAACCAAGATTACATCATTTGATGGTTCCCATTCATACATCCATCTAAACCCTTTAAAACCTTTTAAAATCATAAGCATACTTCTATGATTTCCATCTTTCAAATCCATTAAAAATATAAACAATGTCCTTCCATGGGGTTCTGCCATTCCACATGGCCGAACCCTATGGTTTATCCTTTCCACTAAAACACAACATTCATCCATTAATTTTTCTTTTAAATCCAATCACCATGATCATAACCTTTGATAGGGTCCGGCCACACATCATGGCCGAACCTCATCTACCCCTCTTTGTTCATATGAAAGGTCCTTAGCCATAACATGACTAGGGTTCGGCCATGCAATGGCCGAACCATATTCCTTGACCATATTTCCTTACTTATTAAAAATCTATCAAAATACCTACCGGTTCCCGACTCCTCCGGTTTTCCTTCGCTCAGACTTGTTCTTCCGATCCTTTCCTTCTTAGCCTCTTCCTCCTTCCTTCTTAATCCTTTGGCCGAGAGTGAGAGCTTGAGAGAGAGAGAGAGAGAGAGAGAGAGAGTTCGGCCTTGAGTGATAGGGAGAGAACCTTGAGATGAAGCTCTAAGTCTTTTGTCTTGAGGAGTGGTCGGCCAAGAGAGGGTTTGAGGGAGAGAAACAGCCAAGAGGGAGAGGGAGAGAGTGAGATGGAAGCCAAACTTGTTTTGTTCCAATGAGGGTGGTCGGCCAAGGGCGATGCCTTTGGAAAAGCCCTTTGTGTAACTCCCATTCTCATTTACCTCCCTCCTTTGTGCTCCACTTGGGGGTTTCATCCATGAGATGAAACTCCAAGGCTCCAACGGTGTAGCCTTGTTTGAATTGTGTTACAACTCCAAAACCGTCCTCGACCCAATTAATTCTCCATTTGGGGGTTTCATCCATGACATGAAACTCCCACCTCCATTAATGATCCAATTGGGGGTTTCATCCATGAGATGAAACTCCCATGTCCAACGTGTGGACACCTTAGGTTTGAACTTTTGAGATGTAACTCTCCATTTTATCACCCAACTCACTTGATATGAAAATCCCATTAACTTCCCCTCAACTCACCATAACTCAATTTTAATTCTTTTAAACTCAACTCACTTAACTCATTTAAAATCAAGTCAATCACTTGATTCCATTCTAACTCAATTCAGCCCAAATTATTTAGGCTTGAACTCACTTGGTGGTCAACCAAGTCAACCACGACCCATTGGGTCCCAATTGGGCATTTTGACCCAATTAACAAATTTTGACCCAATTAGCAATCTTGACCCAATTAAATACATCTTACCCATTTATTTCAATTAAAACCATATCCACAATCTGTTAGGTCTTAATTGGGCAATTGACCCAACACTTTTCCCATCTAGGGTTCATATCAATTAATTCACAAATTAAATGGGCAAATTTCTTATATATTGATAACTTGAAAATCCGGGGTGTTACAATACAACCCTCTTTTTAAAATTTTCGTCCCGAAAATCGAGCGAAGTAGGGTTTCAAACAATTTACATAAATAACTCAGGGTGAGCTGTTCTCATTTCCGATTCTAGTTCCCAAGTGGCTTCCTCATTACCATGTCGATCCCATACCACCTTGATGAACTGAATCGTTCGGTTTCTAATACCCTTTGTTCTGTATCCACCACTCGGACAAGCTTCTCGATGTATGTCACGTCGCTTTGCACCTTTATGTTTTGTACATTCAGGACATGTGAAGAATCGGGATTGTACTTCCTCAACATAGATATATGAAACACATCGTGTAAAGTTGACAACTATGAAGGAAGTGCTAATTGATAAGCCACCTCCCCCATCCTCCTTATGATTGAAAACGGTCCCACATATCTAGGGGACAATTTCCCTTTCTTTCCAAATCTCATGTGTCCCCTTCGTGGCAAGACTTTCAAGGACACCATGTCCCCCACCTCAAATTCAAGGAACCTCCTCTTGTCAGCATAACTCTTCTAATGACTCTGTGCAGCAAGTAGGTGCTGCCGTATCAACTAAATCCGTGTTGTAGTCTCTACGATTAACTCAGGTCCAATCAGTGCAGGCTCACCGGCCTCTGTCCAGCACACTGGTGACCTACAAGGTCTACCATATAAAGCCTCGAATGGAGCCATCTGGAGGCTTGCCTGGTAACTGTTGTTGTAAGAGAACTCTACCAGCGGCAAGTGATCCTCCCATCCATCCTTGAAGTCGAGCATACATGCTCTCAGCATATCCTCCAATGTTTGTATGGTCCTCTCCGACTGTCCATCAGTCTGTGGATGGAATGTTGTGCTAGTCAGTAGATCTGTCCCCACGGCCGACTGCATGCTTTGCCACACTTTGCCGGTGAATCGGCCATCTCTATCGGACACAATAGTCTGGGGAATACCATGTAGCCTAATGATATCCTTGATATACCTTCGCCCCAAGGTCTCAGATGAATCTGTCATTCTAATGGGAATAAAGTGTGCAGACTTAGTCAATCTGTTTACCACAACCCATATTGCATCGTTGCCCTTTGAGGACCTTGGCATCCCCGTCACAAAATCCATGGAAATGTGTTCCCCTTTCCACTCCGGCACTGGTAAGGGTTTGAGTAACCCTGGTGGCGTCTGATGTTCCGTCTTAACCTGCTGACAGGTTAGGCAATGAGCAACAAATTTTGCCACATCTCTTTTGAGTCCATGCCACCAGTAGTGTCTCGTTAGGTCATGATACATCTTGGTGCTACCCGGATAAATGGAGAGTTTGGTCTTGTGTGCCTCGATCAGAAACTCTCTTCTGCAGCTCTTAGGTACATATATCCTACCTCGGAATACAAGACCCTGTCCTGGTCGTAACTCCCATTCCGGTAGGACCTCGCCAGTAGACATCTTGGCCCATATCTCCTCCATTTCCGGATCTATCCGTTGTTCTTGTTCAATATTGGAGACCATGTTGGATCGCATGATCAAATTGTACATACTCCCATGGTTACTGATATATAGATTGAACTCTCGAATGGTATTCAGCATCTCCCATTCTGTCCTGATTAAACATGCCACTGATGCATATGATATACGGCTGAGGGCATCTGCCACCTTGTTCACCTTGCCAGGGTGATATCGAAGCGCGAACTCATAATTTTACAGATGTCCCATTCATTTGCGCTTCCTCAGTTGAGCTCTTTCTGATCAAATAAGTATTTCAAGCTCTTATGATCTAAAAACAATTCAAATTTCTCGTGAACCCATTTGTGATCTCACGTAAATCAATGTACTCTGTTTCACTTTACCTGCTACCAAAATATTTTCCATACGTACTCGCTCAATACATTCATTCGTCTACTCTCTGTGTGAGGCTAGTGATGACCTTGCCCCTCATTGAAATTTGTTAGTGAGGTAGCCTGCCAATACGAGCCTATGCTCAAGGCTTTCGCTGATTCCCTTTTTAACGAGGTTTCTAGCTGTACTCTCCTGGAACTCCATCGGTTAACTACAGAATCAGGTGATCAGTCTAACTCGACAGTCGCCCATAGCTTCCCATTCGAGTTTCACTAGACTCTTAACTTTTCCCTTAAGTACATCTCCAAAAGTAAGCATATCTTCATTTGTACATATGTCACTATGTGACTAACACCTTTTGTTTAAACTTCTACGGTACCGATACCGGCATCAATCCAAACTACCATGGGAATTATCATCCACGGTTATACACATCCATCCCTGGTATCTCTCTATCAGTGAATATCATCTATCCATGGTTAATAACCATCCATGAATATAACCCTCATATGGGTATAATCCATTCATGGGTATAATCCATCCTTGGGCATAATTAATCCATGGCACATCATCTACCATGAGATATTCTATACTTAGGAACAACACTCGCATGAATCACTACGTGACTGTGGCAACAATATCAAATCATAAATATACCCCGACCCCTAGCAAGACTTAGGGCCCATGACTTACAAAGCGGAAGACCCACGTCCAACATGATCAAGTCTACCTCGCCCTGCATCCCTTCACCCCAAGGGTGATTCAGTCAAGCTCTAAGGCGGTCGGACTGCGTCTAACGAAGCTAACACCACCCCCATGGGGTAATATAGTATCTAGCTCTGCGCATAAACGCACATCAAGTGTGTGAAATAGCCGTGAGAGTGCCCTCCAGTGCGTAGCATGTGAGGGAACTACTCCTCTGTAACACTTCGGAATTCAATATTATCAATATTTACAGAATTTGCCATTTTAATTGTGAATAAACGGATACGAACCTTAGAGGGGTCAATGGCCCAATTAGGACCCAACGGTTATGGTATAAACTCCAATTTAAATTAAATGGGGCTGAATTAAAATGGTAATGCAATATATTTACAGATGAGGATGACACACACGCATACACAAATAAATAAGGGGCACACACGCATACACCATTAAGGTCGAGATTTCCTCTCAAGAAAATCAAGGAGTTTTAGTGGAATAAGGATTGCCTAAGATGGGCAACACGCTTAGGTGAGTTGGGATTAGGCAATGACATCCGATTGCCTAATCCAAATAAAGATAGGATGCTTTGCCGCATAGGAGATATGTGCATCCATGATGATGTGTTGGAGTATCTTTAAAAGGAGTCCTTTCCTTGTTAAAAGCGGCACTAGGCAATTGCTAAATTGCAAGGGACGCACGACACCTTCTAATTAGGACCGAGTGGAGGTTTTATAAAAGAAAGACACAAGGGGTGCACGGCACACACAAATCAAAAGAATGAGAGGGCAGCCAGCAAGTGTGAAAGATCAAGTAGAAGGAAGAAAAGGATCGGAAAAACGAGTCAGAGTGAAGGAAAATCGGAGGGGCCACACTCTGTCGGGGCGTCTGAAAAACCTATGTGGGATACCTTGATGTGCTTTTCCATAAAAAAGAAACCGGAGGGGCCACACTCCTTTGGGGCTTCCGAAAGACTTATGTGGGGGTACTTATATGTATTTGTGATGGGTGTGACTCATTGCATTTGACATCATGACATGGCACGGTTTATATGTTTTTGTCATTATGATATTATTATATATGCTTTGTACTAACCATGTGTTAGCCCTAAATGGAATACCTACTGGGCTCGTTGTTCTAACGCCCTACTTCTACCCTAGTGGATGATACAGGAAACGAGGGGAACGATGAAAGTGAAAAGGGCCAAGCATAGGAGCTTGGATGCTTTTAGTTTATATTTTGATTAAGTTACTTATGGACTTGTAATTTGAGTAGCTAGACTTCGGGCATGTAATAATTTAGATAATTTGCTATGGTTGGATGTTTATTTGGATAATTATGTTATGTTAATTATGATTAAAGACTTGACGTACTTTGCTATCTAAAATGGAATAGAATTAGGTTGTATTATAATTCTGCAATTATGATTTTAATCCTCATGTTTATATTGTTATGTGTGAACCATTTTCATGGACTTAGTCCATGCACACATAGGGTTGGCCAGTTAAGAGTCGGACTTTAGAAGTTCAGACTTAGCTCGCGTCGTGACGTTCTGCTCTCTATCACTCTTTTAAAGAAAAAAATTACTCTGATTTTTTGGAAAGCGTAGAGTGAAAAAGGGCAGGGCGTTACAGTGTAACGCCCTGCCCTTTTTCACTTGCTTTCCGAAAATCAGAGTCTATTTTTTTTTATAAAGATTGAGAGAGAGCGGGACATCACGACGCGAGCTAAGTCCGAGCTTCCAAAGCTCGACCCTTAACTGGCCAACCTTGCGTGTGCGTGGACCCAGTCCACTGAAATGGTTCACACGTACTCAAGTTAACTTGCGGAATAAAACATATATGCGAAATAACAATAGGATAACAATCCTATTCCAATTTAGATAGCAAAGTAGTCCAACACTTAACCATAATTATCATAACTTAAATATCCAAACATTAACCATTCAATCCATAGCAAATATATCTACGTTATTACAATTCCGAATGCTAGCTATTCAAATACATAGTCCATGAATAACTTAAACAAAATATAACTTAATCATCCAAGCTCCTAAGCTTGGCACCGATCTCGTTCCTCGTTCCGTTCACTCCCTGTGTCATCAACTAGGGTAGAAATAGAGCATTAGACAACGCGCCTAGTAGGTATTCCAATTAGGGCTAACACATGGGTTAGTATATAAAATCCAGATATAATATACCATATCATACTTATAAAACATCATATCCAAAACAATGTATGATAATAGAGATCCAATCATACAGATAAAAACCAGAAACCTTGCACAATAATAAAGATCATAATCATGTCAATTCAATGCCATGCCATGCTACCATATGCAATGAGTCCCACCCATCACAAACACATGTATCCTCTTGATGGAATTCTCCTCATCAAGGTATCCCCCACGATTGTTTTACGAACGCCCCGACAGAGTGTGGATCTCCGGTTAAAATACCCCTCACTTTACGGACGCCCCGATGGAGTGTGGATCTCCGGTTAAAATACCCCTCACGACTTACGGACGCCCCGACGGAGCTTGGGTCTCCAGTTACATTCCATCCCTCCCATGCCATGTATGAGATGCAAATGCCAACATGCTATAGAATATTACAAAGCATAGCATGAAAATCCCATAATTGCAACATATTGTTTGATACCAAAATATCTTATCAAATATGAATTAAAATCGTCTTAAGTACATAATACATATCTATGGTTTCAATGATGTAGGAATCCTACCTAAGACAACTAAGGTGTCCTTGAGCTTTAAACCGGCAACCGTTCACGATCGTATATTGCTTGTGAGGTCACGTCACTTTGTTACATATCAACAAGTCAAACTAAAGTCCCATTTGATTTCCAATCTAAACATCAATCCATAAAGCAACCTTAGTGGGGTTCGCCCATACAACATGGCCGAACCTCACCCACTTGAGTTTGTGCCCTTCCTTTAATCCTTTGATGTTTTAAATTAAGTCTAAGGTCATATCACCTTTAATACATTAATCTAATCATACATGAGACCCTAAGTCCATAAAAATTCCTTTGTGGGGTTCGGCCATACAACATGGCCGAACCTCACCCACTTGAATTTTGTCCTTCTCACTTGATTTAACCATTCATATCTAATTAAATCCTTTTAACATTAACATCCACCTAAGTCCATAAAAATATTCCCCATAGGGTTCGGCCATACACCATGGCCGAACCCATGGTCTTTCATTTCCATGATTCATTCATACATCTAAGCCACTTGTACAAATCCATATCCAATATCACACCCATGAAGTTCGGCCATACACCATGGCCGAACCCGTGGTCTTTCTGTAACGCCCGCCCCTTTTCACCGAAATCAGAGTCTATTTTTTTTTTTTTTTTGAAATGAAGAGTGACAAAGGGCGCAGACGTCACGACGCGAGTTAAGTCCGAGCTTCTAAAGCCCAGCCCTTAACTGGCCAACCCTACGTGTGCGTGGAACGAAATCCACGGAGAACAGTTCACACGTAGACGTAAGCTTGTGGAATATTAACTAAGTGCGGAAATTACCATAGAGACTATCCTACAAATTGGAGATAACAGGGAAGATACATTCATTTAATTATTAACATACCTTAAACTGATAATGTCCAAAATAACATCCAAACATTGCAAGTAAGCTAAATTATTACATTCCGACAAACTAAATTACTCAATTTACATTTTCCAAAATAAACATCAGTAAACTATCTAGCACGACTTCCCAAGCTCCTCAGTTTGGCTCCCGTCTCGTCCTTCGCTTCCGGCATCTCCTGTGTCATCAGCTAGGGTAGAAGTAGGACGTTAGACAACACGCCCAGTAGGACTCCGAGTGGCTAACACATGGATTAGTGATAACAAACAATACAGATAATAATATAACGAAAAGCCATAGAATGAATGCCATGCCATTGGTGTTTGTGTTATGAATCCCACCCATCATCCTTACTACCCCGATGCCATATCCCCCTTGACGGCAAGGCCTTGTCAAGATATAAACAATCACAAATCATCCCCCTGGACGGCAAAACCTCGTCCAGGTATAAACAATCACACATCATCCCCCTTGATGGAAGAACCATCATCAAGGTATCATAATTGCATACAACATCCTTGATAAATCAAACACATCAAAATATCTCCATGTCTGTTTATCGGTCGCCCCGACGGAGCATGGACTCCGGTTTCATTTCATCCTTCCCCTGTCATATCCCTCCCATACCATGCATGAGATGTAGATGCCATATGCCATGTAATGAATATAATCATAGTCATAAAACCCATCTTAAAACCATTACATGATTACCAAAAATAAACTAAAGGAAAACCATCACATAATATTTAATCCAAATCCCATCTTAAAACATTCATATGCTTACTAAAATGAATCCAAGAAAAACCCATACATAACACATAATCCAAGGCTTACAAAAAGGTAGGAATCCTACCGAATACCGACTCGTGTCTTTTTTCCGTTTTCGTCCGACAATCTGGCTACCGACCCGCGTACCGCTTGCGATGTCCAGTACCTTATTACACATTAATAATTAGTCCATGTTTCTAACTATTTCCAAGCCCATTATCATTTCCAAGTCCACATGAATAATCGGTCACCATTTAGGTTTTGTGGGTCCCACTTAATCCATTAACCCTTTTAATTTGTGAGTTTAAAACAAACTAGTCATCCTAGGCTTTATTTAGCCATACATAATGCCATTACTTAGAATCCCTTAAACCCATGATCATCTCCCATGGAGTTCTTCATTTTAGCCATTATTTAAGGTTTTGCCACTACCCCTTCCTCCATGGCTAATCACTCATTCATCCATGCATGATTAAGTCCATACTTGATTCACAGATTTGGATCCATTAATGACCCATCACCCATATCTTAAAAATCAATAAAACCAACCACTTAATTAACCTAACCTCCATTTATTTAAAACATAAATATATAACCCCATACTTAGACCATTAAGTGGCTCATAACAATGGGTCATGGGTTCATTAAAAATCAGCCCTTTCTACTTAACCAAATACCCATTTTTTCTTTGGCCTATTTACACATTTGCACCCATCACAAGCCCTTCCATGAAGGGTCTACATCATGCAATTCAAACCATCAATTTGGTATATTTTCTTGAGTCCATTAATGACTCACTTAGTCATGCCATACTTCCCATTCTTTTCATGGTTTCCAAAACACTTAATTCATCAAATTTTCCCATGGGGTTCGGCCATACACCATGGCCGATCCCATGGTCCATTGGACCATACTTGGGCCTTTGCCCAAAGTTTGATTCACTTAACATTTATTCCATTAAAATTCTCAATTTCCATCATTAAAATAAATAATAACCACAGATATACTGATTCACAAATTTCGGGTCATTACACTTTCATTTCCATGATTCATTCATACATCTAAGCCACTTGTACAAATCCATATCCAATATCACCACCCATGGAGTTCGGCCATACACCATGGCCGAACCCAGGGTCCTTCAATTTTAACTATATTTACCTTTTTGCCATTATTCTTTCCATGACTAAAATTTCCTACATTTTTACATATCTATGTCCATAATTGACCCATAAACATAAATCCATAGATGGTCCACTAATCATGACATACAACCTTAATAAGTTCCTAACAAATGTCTCCATTCCATAACTTGATAACCATTCATTTACATATGCATATGACCCTAAATGACTCATAGTATGGTTCATCCAATCAAGATATAATACCAATTGACCCATTTAAAAATGGTTCATGGGGTTCGGCCATGCACCATGGCCGAACCCATGATGTCTCATTTTCCCATCTTCTCCTTTAATTATTTACAATCTTTAATGCATAACACAAGTCCCTCCATGGGAAATTTAATCATAACCTTTGGTCATCCTTTTCAACCCAAGAATCCATAATTCATCCATTACATTTCTTCATGGGGTTCGGCTTCATACTATGGCCGAACCCATGGTACATGGTTCTTTACCATTTACCACCTTTGAGACCCCTTTTAAAATGATTAATATTATTCCATTGTTTCCCTCCTTTAGAACTCTTTAAAGTCACCAACATTAATCCATATAAAACCCTTTAAAATTATCAATAGCCTTCCATTTTAAAATCATAAATCAAAGATTGGTCTTTTGATGGGGTTCGGCCATACATCATGGCCAAACCTCATCCAACCCGTTTTTGGTCTTTGGTGGTTCTTGTGTATACCATTTAGGGTTTGGCCATGCAAGGCCAGCCCATGATCCATAATCATAATCCCTATAGGATCCATGCAAGAGGTCCTTTGTCATAATAAGACTAGGGTTCGGCCATGAAATGGCCAGACCACTTTCCTTGACCATCTTACTTAATCAAAATTCTATTAAGTACTTACCGGTTCCTCGACTCCTCCGGTTTTCTTCTCTCCTTCTTGTTCCTTTGATCTTCCTCTTCCTTAGCCTTTTCTTCCTCCTTGCTCCTTGGCCGAGTGTGTGAACTTGAGAGGTCTTGAGATGAAAATCCAAAGAGAGGATTCGGCCAAGAGGGTGTTGGTTTGAGAGAGAGAAAATCTTGGGATAGAAAATTCTCTAAGTCCTTTGTCTTTTGTCCTTGAGAGGGTCGGCCTTGAGTGAGAAAGGGAGAGAGTGAGATAAAACAAGAACTTCTCCTGGCTGCCCAATGTAAATCAGCCAAAGGTGATGTCCTTTGGTTGATACCCCTTTGTGTAACTCCCATGACCTTTCAACTTCCTCATAATGATCTATATGGAGTTTCATCTCATGAGATGAAACTCCCACCCTTTCCAACGTGTAGCCTTGCATGTACTTTGTGTAACAACACAACTCTCCAACTTCCTCATCTTGATCCATGAGGGTCGGCCAAAGGTGGTGTCCCTTGGTGGCACGCCTTTGTAACTTCCATGACCTTTCACCTCCCTCATAATCATTTGCTTTGGGGGTTTCATCCCATGAGATGGAACTCACCAACTTTGTGTCTCTTGGGTTTCCATCATGAGATGGAAACCTTCCCAATGTGTGGTGTAACCTTGTGTAACATCAAAACTATCCCCATTAATGACCATTGGGAGTTTCATGCATGAGATGAAACTCCCCCCCTCCAACGTGTGACCCTTGACTTGAGTCTTTAAAACAACTACAACCCCCCCATTAATTTCCATTCAACTCATTTAACTCAACTCACCTTTTTAATTCAACTCACTTAAAATCAACCCAATCACATAATTCCATTTCCAACTTAATTCAGCCCCAATTAAGTAAGCTTGAACTCACTTGGTGGTCAACCAAGTCAACCACGACCCATTGGGTCCCAATTGGGCATTTTGACCCAATTGACAATTCTGACCCAATTAACACTTTTGACCCAATTAAATAAATCTCACCCATTTATTTCCATTGATCCACATCTACCATCCGTTGGGTCTTAATTGGGCAATTGACCCTACACCTTACCCATCTAAGGTCGATATCCATTAATTCACAATTTCAATGGTAAAAATCGTAAATATTTATAACTTGAAAATCTGGGGTGTTATAGTTGGTATCAGAGCGAAACTGAAAGATTGAATCTTTCGAAGTAACATTAAGACGGTATCATGTCTCACTGACAGATAAGAATCCCAACTGACCGACTCTTCGGAGTCCGCTGCATGGGGGCCGGATTAATTTACTTCGTTAGACTCAAACAGAACATTCAATCTGAGAACAACAATGGATGATAGCAAAAGAAGTACAGTCAAAATAATTGGATTTATCAAACATAGCAAAATAAGATATATTTCCCCAATATACCCGAATTGAGAAACAAACAATAGATACTTAGGGAATTCCCCAAAAACAAAGAAAAATCAAGAGTGCTTATTTGGAAATTTCCCCAAAAGTAGGAAAATACAAACTTTACGATGAAAACTGAGTCATGATATTTTTCAATGGCTTAGGGAAAAATGCCTCCAAAAAAAAATACCTGACAAAACCAGAAAGGGAAGGAAAAGGAGGTAGAAAAATCTCAACATGAAGAGGAGGAACGACAACTCGAACATGAAGAGGAAGAACAACCATCCCACCAAGAGGAGGAGGAACAAAGCAGCGTGAATATACGGTGGTGCCTCCTGAACTACAAAACTTGGTTCAAGTGGTGGTCACTTCGGTGCTTCAACAATACTTGAATGGAAATGGATCCACCAGTGAGACCATTGACAGGAGCATGGTCAGGGACTTCCAGCAACAGCGTCCCCCTCACTTCAAAGGGAGAGAAGGGGATGTCGGAGCCGAAAATTGGCTGAAGAAGATCACTCAGATCCTGACCCTACTCAAGATTATGAGTCATGCTGACAAGATTTTACTGGCCACGTCACAACTGATCGATGATGCCGGTAAATGGTGGGAGGTGGTAGAGAAGCAGCAAGCACTTCTTCCAGAAGGAGAGAAGACTGCAATGACTTGGGAGCAGTTCTCAGCAACCTTCCTAGACCATTATTTCCCTGAGGAGGAGAAGGAACGCTAGACTCAAGCTTTTCTATCTTTGGTACAAGGTACCATGACGGTGGCAGAGTACCACCAGGAGTTTCTCAGTCTGTCTTGCTATGCATTCTATATGGTGGATACAGAGTATCGAGGCATGCAAGTTTGAGCGGGGCCTTTGGCCAAGCATTAGGGCCAAGGTAAGCATATTCAAGGCAGCTACATTGGCAGAGGTGGTCAGCAGGGCCACTATAGGAGAGCAAGAGATGGCTGAATTAGTGTGTTTTGACATCCACTGAGCTCAAAGTGGGAGGGGTACATTTCAGCCCAACAAGAAGTTCTGGCCGAACTTTAGTAGACCTTCACCATCCACTGGGTCAATAGGGGGCTTTCGTCCCAATCATCCCTCCCCATCTGCATCAGTCACTCAAGCTCCCAGACGGGTGAACAACTACTTTCATTGTGATCAGCTAGGCCATTTTAAGAGGGAATGCCCACAACTCAACAAACCCTCTTATTCCAGATGTTCATCTCGCCCACCAGTTAGACCAGCTAACTCACGGGGAGACAGGACATTTAACCAGGCGGGACGGGTGCCTACAGGATCTAGACGGTAATTTACCTTAGCTCCTCCAACAACAGAGGATCACTCTGTGATTCAAGGTATGGTGGTAGTTAGTAGTTCCTACGCCTTTGTTTTATTTGATTCTGGAGCATCCCACTCTTTCATATCCGCTGCATTCATATCTGTAACTGGAACTTTAATACAAAAACTGTCCACATCACTCACCATTGTATCCCCCGTCGGAGACACATCATTGGGGCTTATATGCACAACAGTGAATACTGAACTTACTGCACTCAGATTTGAGTTCAACTATTTGGTACTCGATATGACAGAGTACGATATTATCTTTAGCATGGACTGGTTGGCTAGCTTTCAGGCAAACATTGATTGTTATCGCCACAGGGTGACATTTTGGTCACCCGAGGGAAAACAACATGTGGTGCGTACTGACAAACAAAGCAGACTGCATGAAGGGTTGAGTCATCTGGTATTGAACAATATCAGAATCAACAAGGTACCGGTGGCTGAGCTTCCGGCAATAGTAAAGGATTATGCGGATGTATTCCCAACAAAACTCCCCAGCTTGCCTCCCATGAGGGAGATCAATTTTGAAATCAAGTTGTACCCTGGCACTGCATCAGTGTCATTACCACACTACCGGATGGCACCAGCAGAGATGTCCGAACTAAAGAAGCAGATTGATGAACTGCTCAGACCGGGTTGCATCCGAAACAATACATTAGCTTGGGGAGCTCCGATTTTATTTGTGAAGAAGAAGGATGGTTCACTCCATATGTGTGTGGATTACCGAAAACTGAACCAGCTGACGGTCAGGAGCAAGTATCCTCTACCTAGGATCGATGATCTATTTGATCAACTTAGAGGTTCCAGCCATTTCTCTAAGATTGATTTGATGTCCGGATACCACCAAATCCGGGTTAGGGAGGAAGACATAGAGAAGACAACCTTCAGAACGGGGTATGAACTATATGAGTTTGTAGTCATGCCGTTTGGACTCACCAATGCACCGGCTGTGTCTATGGATTTAATGAACAGAATTTTCCGTCCTTACTTGGACCAATTTGTCATTGTATTTATTGATGACATTTTGATTTATTCCAAAACTCAAGAAGAACACGCTGAGCACCTGAGGATAGTTCTAGACACTTTGAGGAAGAATGAGTTATATGCCAAAGCCAGCAAGTGTGAATTCTGGCTACCCAAGGTTAACTTCTTGAGACATGTCATATCAGCAGAAGGTATAGCCGTGGATCCGGCTAAAGTGGTGGTAGTGGGAGAATGGAAAGTGCCAAAGAATGTAACCGAGATCCGTAGCTTCTTGGGATTGGCTGGTTACTACAGGAAGTTTATCATGGACTTCTCCAAGATAGCATCTCCACTTACCCGGCTCACTCAGAAAGGAGTCAAATTTGAGTGGTCAGATGTGTGCAACCAGAGGTTCGAGGATTTGAAAGATAGAATTACAATGGCTCCTATATTGATTTTGCTAGAAAGAGGCAAGGGTTATGAGGTGCAATGCGACGCTTCAAGAGAGGGACATGGGTGCGTCCTTAGTCAAACTCATCTTGTGGTGGCTTATTGTTCAAGACAATTGAAAATACATGAACGTCTCTATCCCACGCACGATCTTGAACTAGTCGCAGTGGTCTTCGCTCTCAAAAGCTGGAGACATTATCTATATGGCGAGAAATTTGAAGTGTTTTCAGATCATAAGATCTTGAAGTACTTGTTTGATCAGAAAGAGCTCAACCTGAGGCAGCGCAGATCGATGGAATATCTACAGGACTATGAGTTCGCACTTCGTTATCACCCTGGTAAGGCTAACAAGGTAGCAGATGCCCTCAGCTGCATATCACATGCATTAGTGGCATGTTTGATCAGGACAGAATGGGAAATGCTGAATACCATACGAGAGTTCAATTTATATATCAATAACCATGGGAGTATGTACAATTTGATCATACGGTCCAACATGGCTACCAAGATTGAACAGGAACAGCGGATAGTCCCGGAAGTGGAGGAGATATGGACCAAGATATCTATTGGTGAAGTCATATCGGAATGGGAATTACGACCATGACAGGGTCTTGTATTCCGAGAAAGGATATATGTACCTAAGAGCTGCAAAAAAGAGTTACTGATTGAGGCACATCAGACCAAACTCTCTATTCATCCAGGCAACACTAAGATGTATCACGACCTGAAGAGACATTACTAGTGGCACGGACTCAAAAGAGATGTGGCAGAATTTGTGGCTCATTGCTTAACGTGTCAGCAGGTTAAGACGGAACATCAGAAGCTACCAGGGTTACTCAAACCCTTACCAGTGCCGGAATGGAAATGGGAGCACATCTCCATGGATTTTGTGACAGGGTTGCCAAGGTCTTCAAAGGGCAACGATGCGATATGGGTTGTGGTAGGCCGACTGACCAAGTCTGCACATTTTCTTCCCATTAAGATGACAGACTTATCTGAGACTTTGGGTCGGTGGTATATCAAGGATATCATCAGATTGCATGGTATACCTCAGACTATTGTGTCTGACAGAGATGGTCGATTCACCGACAGAGTATGGCAGAGCATGCAGTCGGCCATGGGAACAGATCTACTAACTAGTACAACATTCCACTCACAAACTGATGGGCAGTCTGAAAGGACAATACAAACATTGGAGGATATGTTGAGAGCATGTATGCTAGATTTCAAGGGTGGATGGGAGGATCACTTGCCGTTGGTAGAATTCTCATGCAACAACAGTTACCAGGCAAGCCTCTAGATGGCTCCATTTGAGGCATTATATGGTAGATCATGTAGATCATCTGTGTACTGGACAGAGGCTGGTGAGCCTGCACTGATTGGACCTGAGTTGGTTGCAGAGACTATAGCGCAGATACAGTTGATACGGCAACATCTATTGACTGCGCAAAGTCGTCAGAAGAGCTATGCTGACAAGAGGAGGAGGTTCCTAGAATTTGAAGTGGGGGACATGGTGTTCTTGAAAGTCTCGCCACGAAAGGGACACATGAGATTTGGAAAGAAGGGGAAATTGTCGCCAAGATATGTGGGACAGTTTTCAATCATAAGAAAGATGGGGGACATGGCTTATCAATTGGCACTTCCTTCACAGTTGGCATCTTTGCACGATGTGTTCCATATATCGATGTTGAGGAAGTACAATCCTGATCCCTCTCATGTACTGAACATACAAGACATAGAGGTCCAAAGCAACGTGACATACGTCGAAATGCCTGTTCGAGTGGTGAACACAGAACAAAGGGTATTACGGAACCGAGCGATCCAGTTTGTCAAGGTGGTATGGGATCGACATGGCATTGAGGAAGCCACTTGGGTACTAGAGTCGGAAATGAGAACAGCTCATCCTGAGCTATTTATGTAAATGTTTGAAACCCTACTTCACTCGATTTTCAGGACGAAAATTTTAAAAAGAGGGTTGTAGTGTAACACTTCAGAATTTAATATTATCAATATTTACGGAATTTTCCATTTTAATTGTGAATAAACGGATATGAACATTAGAGGGGTAAGGTGTTGGGTCAATGGCCCAATTAGGACCCAACGGTTATGGTATAAAGTCCAATTTAAATTAAATGGAGCTGAATTAAAATGGTATTGCAATATATTTATAGATGAGGATGACGCACACACATACACAAATAAATAAGGGACACACACGCATACACCATTAAGGTCGAGATTTCCTCTCAGGAAAATCAAGGAGTTTTAGTGGAATAAAGATTGCCTAAAATGGGCAACACGCCTAGATGAGTTGGGATTAGGCAATGACATCTGATTGCCTAATCCAAATAAAGAAGATAATCCAAATAAAGATAGGATGCTTTGTCGTATAGGAGATATGCGCATCCATGATGATGTGTTGGAGTATCTTTAAAAAGAGTCCTTTCCTTGTTAAAAGCGGCACTAGGCAATTGCTAAATTGCAAGGGGCGCACGGCACCTTCTAATTAGGACTGAGTGGAGGTTTTATAAAAGAAAGACACAAGGGGCGCACGGCACACACAAATCAAGAGAAGGAGAGGGCAGCTAGCAAGTGTGAAAGATCAAGTAGAAGGAAGAAAAGGATCGGAAGAACGAGTCAGAGCAAAGGAAAACTGGAGGGGCTGCACTCCGTCGGGGCGTCCGAAAAACCTATGTGGGATAACTTGATGTGTTTTTTCATCAAGAAGAAACCGGAAGGGCCACACTCCGTCGGGGCTTCCGAAAGACCTATGTGGGGGGTACTTATATGTACTTGTGATAGGTGGGACTCATTGCATTTGACATCATGACATGGCACGGTTTATATGTTTTTGTCATTATGATATTATTATATATGTTTTGTACTATCCAAGTGTTAGCCCTAAATGGAATACCTACTGGGCGCGTTGTTCTAATGCCATACTTCTACCCTAGTGGATGATACAGGAAACGAGGGGAACGATGAACGCGAAAAGGGCCAAGCATAGGAGCTTGGATGCTTTTAGTTTATATTTTGATTAAGTTACTTATGGACTTGTAATTTGAGTAGCTAGACTTCGGGCATGTAATAATTTAGATAATTTACTATGGTTGGATGTTTATTTGGATAATTATGTTATGTTAATTACGATTAAAGACTTGACGTACTTTGCTATCTAAAATGGAATAGAATTAGGTTCTATTATAATTCCGCAATTATGATTTTAATCTGCATGTTTATATTGTTATGTGTGAACCGTTTTCATGGACTTAGTCCATGCACACATAGGGTTGGCCAGTTAAGGGTCGGACTTTAGAAGTTCGGACTTAGCTCGCGTCGTGACGTCTCGCTCTCTATCACTCTTTAAAGAAAAAAAAATAGACTCTGATTTTTCGAAAAGCGTAGAGTGAAAAAGGGCGGGGCGTTACACCTCAATGGTAATCCTACGGGACCAAGTCTCCGTATCTCCTATCGAGGCTCCCACAGTCTCATAGCTACTCTAAGCCTTACTCATGGAATCTATATACTTATCTCGCCAATATCACGTGAGGGATGCACCCATTCCACATCTCAATCATCAATACCACGTGAGGGACGCACCCATAACACGTCTCAACATAATCAAGTGACCTTGTCACCTACATCTCAGTGCCAAAGTCCTCATAAATTCTTAAGTTTGCGTACTTTATTCAAAATCATTCAAACTTCCATCACAATACAAGGGTTGGTAGGGTTAGAACAAACCCTTCATTACGTACCCGCAACCCTTACAAAATTTTTCCCTTTTCCCCGACATTTCCTCGCCATTTCTTAGCCTAATCTTCCGTAGAAGACTCTGCATCATCATAAAAATAGAAGAAGTTGTCAGGGCATGTCGTCGACGTGTGCCCCAACACTCCACAAGTCAGACAGGGTATTATTCTCGGTCTCCCAATGTAAGGACAATTAGTCCTCTCCTTCCCGTACCCGTGAAGTCCACAAACAGGGCAAATAACCTCAAGGGGATAGGGGCAGAAAGTACAGTTGTGCCCCTCCTGATTGTACAACTCGCACATATACCCTGGCACTATCTCCCCTACTGATTCTTCTATCATTGGGATATCTTGTAATACCCTAGATTTTTCAATATATCAATATTTACGAAAATGCCCTTGGATTTATAAATTGAAGGGTTATGATTATAGATGAGAAAAATGGTGGGACCCATTGCTCAATGTACTTGTATAAGGTTTAAATTAAGTTAAATGGGCAAGGTACATTTATTTGGGTCAAAAAGATTAAATGGGTCAAAGGACCCAAATGGGACCCAATGGGTCGCGGTTGACATGTTTGATCACTAGGTAAGCTTAAAGCTTAATTTGGTTAAGATGAATTAATTAATTGAGTTTGGATTGAGTGGAAATAAATGATGGAGTTTGGATAGAGTTGAATTTGTTGGTTGAGTTAGATTAAATGATTGAGTGGGATTAAATGGTTGAGTTGAGTAAAGTGGTGAGTTAAATTAAGTGTGAGTGAGGTGTGTAGATGAAAGGTGAGTGGGTTGAAATAAGTGATAATGGCGTTACATGGAGTTACAAAGGTGAGAGGGGTATTTCAAATTCAAGTTTATATGCACGTTGGAAATGGCATAAGAGTTTATTGTTTGGGTCTTCAAAGAGACAGCCAATGGGGTGGCCGTTTGAGAGTTACAAATACAAGGGGTGATGTTTTAAAATTTGGTTTGTTAAGTTACAAAAAACGTTGGCATGTAGGAATTTCATCTCCAAGATGAAACTCCCACATAAGTATTTGATGAAAGGCGGCTGTTATGGATTACCCATTTCAAACAAAAACCGTTGGAGCTTATGGGAGTTTTATTTCAAAAGGAAACTCCCACATGCAAGGGTAATGAGAGATGAATAATGGAGAGAATGCAAACAACCACAAGGATATGCATAGGGACGTTGGAACATGGAAAGGTTTCATCTTAAAATGAAACCCCCATTTGGTTGTTAATGAGAGAAGGAGCTAAGGAGGGGGGTTACACAAATACAACCCAAAGAGACGTTGGATGCTTGGGGAAGTTTCATTTCATAGATGAAACCCCCATGTAAGCATAAAGGGCATTGGTTAATATGGGAGTTACATGTGAGGTTAACTTGAGGCTGAATTTGATTAGCCAAAAGAAGTCATTTTCCTATCACTACCTCTCTCTCCCTTGGTCGTCCTCCATCTCTCCAAAACCAAGAACAACAGCTGGTTACTGATTTACAATCAGTCCTTGGTTGATTTCTTTCACCAAGACAAAAGCACACATTGAGCAAAGGAGTTTGGCACCAAGGTTTAAGATCAAAGTTTCCTTTCTCTCTCTTTCTCCCTCAAATCCATATTATCTGGCCGAAGTATTCAAAGGAGATTGCAGCGAGGTTGATCTCAATTAGGAGAACAAGAGGGAAGAGGGAAGGCTAAGGATCTAAAATGAGTCAAAGAATCGAAGGAGTCGCAGTGTTGGTAAGTGCACTTTGAACCCTTGTTAAATAAGTTGGTTAAGGAAATGTGATCCGGCCATTGTGTGGCCAGATCCATCAATGGTTTAGATCAAGTATTATGCTGGTTTTATATAACAAAACATGGACCATAGGGTTCGGCCCCTTTGGATGGCCGAACCCCATGAAAAGATTTGGTGAAGTTTTGGGTTTTTAAGGGATAAAATCCATATTATGTTTTGGAAGGTGTAAAGGATTTTTATATGGAAATAAGGTTACTGTTTTGGACCAGTTATGAGATGGCTGAATCATGTAGTTTTCATGGTTAAAATGTAGAGCCTAATATGTATATAACTGATGGAATTATTGTGTTAAGAGAACCATAGGGCTCGACCATGTGTATGGCCGAACGCCATGGACTGTTTTGAGGGGAGATTTGGATTAAAATCATGTTGGAAGCTATGATTTGTTTTATGCTATGTTATGGGTTTAATATTAATTTGATCAACCATGATAAATGATGGAAAGTAGGACATAAATCAGATTGGTGAGGTTCGGCCATGAAGTATGGCTGAACCCCACTAATGGTCATTGGTGACCCTAGTGTGTAGCTAATTATGTGATTAAAGATGTCTGAAAGAATGATTTAAAGGATCAAATAAAGATGGTGAGGCTCAGCCATGTGTATGGCCAAACCCCACCAAGGTGGTTTAGTTATGATTATTGATGTTAAGGAAAATTAAACAAAAGGTTAGTCCAAATGGCATAGTTGTAATTATGGATGAAATGATCAAAGATAAAATGATCATATGGTTGGATATATGGGCCAAAACCAAAGTGGTAAGGTTCGGCCATGATGTATGGCCGAACCACCAAGGTTCATTTGGAGGTTTGGTTTAATTGTATGGTTGTAATTAAATGAAAGAGAGACCAAATTGTAAATAGGTGAGGTTCGGCCATGGGGTATGGCCGAACCCCACAAATTGGATTTTTGGGACTTAGATTAAGTTGGAATCTTATGGTTAAAAGCTTGACTTACTGTTATATAAATAAGGTATCGGGATTGCTTGAACGGTGCACAAAGTAGTGATCGGTTGACAGTTTAAAAGAACGGTCAAACTAATTGAACATTGTGTAGGTTTCCTACTTTTTTGTAACCACATATGATATTTGCTGTTTTATGTTGAGTTTGATAAGTTATTTGCATGGCATGGGATGATGGTGTTGTAACCGGAGGCCACACTCCGTCGGGGCGTCCGAAAGACCACTGTGGGGTACCTTGATGATGAGAATCCCATCAAGAGGAATCCGGAGGCCACACTCCGTCGGGGCGTCCGAAAGACCACTGTGGGGTACCTTGACGATGAGAATCCCGTCAAGAGGAGGCTATGTATAATGGTGATGGGTGGGACTCATTACATATTCATTTCATACATAGCATTGTTTTATGGAATTTTGTTAAACATGTATTATTATATTATTTGCATGTTTTGATACTAACCCTGTGGTAGTCCTATTCGGAAACACTACTGGGCGTGTTGATCTAACGCCCTATCTCTATCCTTAGTGGATGACACAGGAAAGGGGAAGAACGAGGATCGAGAAGGAAACCAAGCATAGGAGCTTGGGCAATTTGAATGGACTTTGAATGGACTGTTTATGGACTTTTTGATTAAGTTATTTGGACAATGTAATTTGATAATTAGTGGTGTTGGCATGTAATATGTAGTTAAGTAGCTACTATGGTTTGGTTTATTTGGATGGTTTGGAATGAATGGTAGACTAAGGTTATTTAGTAATATTGGAGAATAAATCATGTACTTTGTTATCTTAAGTTATAAATTGAGTAGTTATAGGATCTATTATAACCTCAGTTAGATTAAGACTAAGTTAATTCCGCAAGTTGTATTGGTACCATGTGTGGATCGATTCTTATGGACTTAATCCATACGCACATGGGCTTGGCCAGTTAAGGGTCGGACTTTAGAAGTTCGAACTTAACTCGCGTCGTGACACTCTGCCCCGATCACTTGGTTGATTATTATATTTAAAAAAAAAAAAAAAACTCTGATTATTAAGCGTGAAAAGGGCGGGGTGTTACATATCTCCCATATACTCTTCTGAAAAAGGGGCTAGATTCACTTCGACATCCTCGGGGAATCCTACCTGGACGTCTATGTTACTTCCACAACGCGGTCTGGCCTATTGGAGTTGTTGGAAGAAGAAGTCAGATCTATGTGACAGCTAGGAGTTCCTTTGTCCCACAACTCTGTATACTCTATGTTGCTCGACATATCTGTATCACAACAATAGAAACATATCAATGACAACAGCAGTTCTAATCAAACTAATCTTTGTTTTGGGGAATTTCCCTAATCATCTTGTATTTCTTGTTTTAGGGAGTTTCCTATGTATCACATAATGTCTCTTGTTTGGGGAAATTGCCAAATAAACATCTTGTGTTTCTTGTCCTTGGGGAAATTACCAAATCAACACTCTTTGTATTTCTTCGTTTTTAGGGAAACTTCCTAAGTATCAATTGTTTGTTTCTCAATTTGGGGATATCGGGGAAGTATCTCCTAATTTGTTATGTTTAATAATCCAAATTATAGTAATTGTCCTTCCTTTCCTATCATTCCTTGTTGCTTTCAGATTTAATGTTTTAGCCTAAGTTCAACAAAGTAAATTAATCCGGCCCCGTGCAGCGGACTCCGAAGAGTCGGTCAGTTGAGAATCTTATCTGTCAGTGAGACATGAAACCGTCTTAATCTTACTTCGGAAGATTCAACATTCTCGTTTCGCTCTAATACCAACTGTAACGCCCCGCCCTTTTTCACTCGCTTTCCGAAAATCAGAGTCTATTTTTTTTTTTTATAAATAGAAGAATGAACGAGAGCGGGACGTCACGATGCGAGCTAAGTCCGAACTTCTAAAGTCCGACCCTTAACTGGCCAACCATACGTGTGCATGGACTAAGTCCACGAATACGATTCACACGTACTAATATATATACATGCGGAATAAAACATAAACTGCAGATTATAATAGAACCTAACTCTATTCCATTTTAGATAACAAAGTAGTCCAAATCTTAACCATAATTATCTTAACTTAAATATCCAAAGCAAACCATCCAAACCATAGCAAAATATTTAAATTATTACATGCCCAAATGCTAGCTACTCAAATTACAAGTCCATGAGTAACTTAAACAAAAATATAATCCAAACACATATCCAAGCTCCTATCCTTGGCTCTGATCACGTTCATCGTTCCCTTCATTGCCTGTGTCATCCACTAGAGTAGAAGTAGGGCGTTAGACATCGAGCCCAGTAGGTACTCCAAATAGGGTTAACACATGGTTAGTACAAATCATATATAATGACATATTGTCAAAACCATATAAAAAACCATGCTATGCCATGGTGTCAAATGCAATGAGTCCCACCCATCACAAATACATGTAACCTCTTGATGGAATTCTCCTCATCAAGGTATCCCCACAGTTGCCTTACTGACGTCCCGACGGAATGTGTTCTCCGGTTACTTCTTGATGGATAATGCACATCAAGGTCTTCCTACGAATGCCTTACGGACGCCCCAACGGAGCGTAGCTGCCTGTTACAAACATCCCTTCCATGCCATGCATGAGATGTATATGTCCACATGCTATGTAATAGAAGAATCATAGCATTAAAACCTCATATTTGAAACATATTATTTTTACAACATAAACCATCAAAATAAGATATTAAACCATAATACATAACCCATGGTTTCAAAGAGGTAGAATCCTACCAATGACAACTAGTATGACCTTGCGTTCCCGTCCGAAAACCATTCACGATCGTATACCACTTGTGAGGTCCCGTCACCTTGCTACATATCAACAAGTCAAACTAAAGTCCCATTTGATTTCCAATCTAAACATAAATCCATAAACCAACCTTAGTGGGGTTCGGCCATACAACATGGCCGAACCTCACCCACTTGAATTTGTGCCCTTCCTTTAATCCTTTGATATTTTAAATTAAGTCTAAGGTCATATCACCTTTAATTCATTAATCTAATCATACATAAGACCCTAAGTCCACCAAACATTCCCCATGGGGTTCGGCCATACACCATGGCCGAACCCATGGTCCATTATTTTTACTTATTTACAACATTGCCATTATTCTATCCATGGCTAACATTTGATTCATTTAAGCATACCTAAGTCCATATTTTGATCCACAAAATGGTTCATGGGGTTCGGCCATACACCATGGCCGAACCCTATGATGTCTAAATCCAATTTCTACCTTGAATCACTTTCCCTCCTTAGGTCCATAAACCAAGGTCCTTCCATGGGGTTTAACCATACATTTAGGTTCATCCTTTTTTATCCCAAAGTCCGTCAACATTACTTCCATTTTAAACCTTTTAAAACATCACTAACCTTCCATGGTTTTCATCCTTCCAAAAACCCATAACCATTACCAACACACTTCCATGGGGTTCAGCCATGTTCAGCCATGCAACATGGCCGAACCCTATGGTTCTTTAATTTCTTTAAAAATCATACAACCAAGATTACATCATTTGATGGTTCCCATTCATACATCCATCTAAACCCTTTAAAACCTTTTAAAATCATAAGCATACTTCTATGATTTCCATCTTTCAAATCCATTAAAAATATAAACAATGTCCTTCCATGGGGTTCGGCCATGTGGTTTATCATTTCCATTAAAACACAACATTCATCCATTAATTTTTCTTTTAAATCCAGTCACCATGATCATAACCTTTGATGGGGTCCGGCCACACATCATGGCCGAACCTCATCTACCCCTCTTTGTTCATATGAAAGGTCCTTAGCCATAACATGACTAGGGTTCGGCCATGCAATGGCCGAACCATATTCCTTGACCATATTTCCTTACTTATTAAAAATCTATCAAAATACCTACCGGTTCCGCCACTCCTCCGGTTTTCCTTCGCTCAGACTTGTTCTTCCGATCCTTTCCTTCTTAGCCTCTTCCTCCTTCCTTCTTAATCCTTTGGCCGAGAGTGAGAGCTTGAGAGAGAGAGAGAGAGTTCGGCCTTGAGTGATAGGGAGAGAACCTTGAGATGAAGCTCTAAGTCTTTTGTCTTGAGGAGTGGTCGGAAAAGAGAGGGTTTGAGGGAGAGAAACAGCCAAGAGGGAGAGGGAGAGAGTGAGATGGAAGCCAAACTTGTTTTGTTCCAATGAGGGTGGTCGGCCAAGGGTGATGCCTTTGGTAAAGCCCTTTGTGTAACTCCCATTCTCATTTACCTCCCTCCTTAGTGCTCCACTTGGGGGTTTCATCCATGAGATGAAACTCCAAGGCTCCAATGGTGTAGCCTTGTTTGAATTGTGTAACAACTCCAAAACCGTCCTCGACCCATTTAATTCTCCATTTGGGGGTTTCATCCATGAGATGAAACTCCCACCTCCATTAATGATACAATTGGGGGTTTCATCCATGAGATGAAACTCCCATGTCCAACGTGTGGACACCTTAACTCTCCATTTTATCACCCAACTCACTTGATATGAAAATCCCATTAACTTCCCCTCAACTCACCATAACTCAATTTTAATACTTTTAAACTCAACTCACTTAACTCACTTAAAATCAAGTCAATCACTTGATTCCATTCTAACTCAATTCAGCCCAAATTATTTAGGCCTGAACTCACTTGGTGGTCAACCACGCCCCATTGGGTCTCAATTGGGCATTTTGACCCAATTAACAAATTTTGACCCAATTAACAATCTTGACCCAATTGAATACATCTTAGCCATTTATTTCAATTGAAACCATATCCACAATCCGTTGGGTCTTAATTGGGCAATTGACCCAACACTTTACTTGTAACGACCCATCCCGCCACTAGCACGTTAAAACTGATACAAACTCCTAAAAACAATCCCATACAATTTCGGATACTTTTTTTTTTCTTAAATAGGAGACACTGCTTCTGCAACCCACACTAACCATAGCAATCCACCAGTAAACCAAAAACCGTAAGCATCAATCATGATTACAAATTATGGAATCATCCCATTATTACATTCATCCAACTTAATGAAATGTACACATATCTCAAATACATTATCAAGTTTCCAATTACAAAATAAAACCATGACAAGTACAAAGCTACAGCTCTACGCCCAATGTCCGATTGAGGGTCCCGTCGACCTTTCCTCTATGGAGTACCTGTGAGGCAAGGGGTGAGCTCTACATGCCCAGTGAGGGTAACACATTCATCAAATATCACCCAGCATACACTATATATGATCATATGAACACATCAATGTCTACGATGTCTACATGCATGACTATGCAAGTGGGTACCCTACCCCTAACACACGGGCCCACATCAGTCAGGCCTCCAGTACATCCTCTAACCAACTCAGTACAACTCTGTGGCAACTCCCTCGCGTGCCCATCTGCTACGGTCCACCCACCCTCGGGTATACCGACTGATCTCCAACCGGATCAGGATCCATACTCCATGACTCTCTCACGACAACCCGCACACATACCACTACCAACCCAAGAGTCCGACTCACTAGTGTTCCAAACCGACTACCACGCGGGAGTAACCACCTCACCAGTCCTCAACGGACTGCCAACCAGACTCGTCTATGGTCTCCTCCACCAAGTACTAGAGTCTCGATAGTCAAACCTATAACATTGGACCCCATCTGTTGGTCTCCACACGACTGACATATCCGCCCCTCACAGAATTCTATAGGTCTTCTACCGAGTGAGCTGGCCGAACTCACTCCTTAGGCACATATAAATTCTTGGTGAGTCAACACCCACAACACAGTTTCAACAATGAACCCCAAAGTCAACCGCGGGTAAACACACTATCACATCACACCACATGTTGTCCCTACCATACAGTGGAATATCTCATCACATCATCCCTCGACCAATGAGCGGGCGAGCACATCCTCAGCCTACTTAGTCATCCGGGGAATCACAAATCATACTAGCGGGAGTTGTCCCTCACCGCATCATCCCTCGACAATGACCGGGCGAGCACCTCCTTAGCCTACTCGGTCATTTGGGGATCACAAGACATACTAACGGGAGTTGTCCCTCACCGCATCATCCCTCGACCAATGACCAGGCGAGCACCTCCTCACCCTACTCTGTCATTCGGGGATCACAAGTCATACTAGCGGGAGTTGTCCCTCACCGCATCATCCCTCGACCAATGACCAAATGAGCACCTCCTCAGCCTACTCTATCATTTGGGGATCACAAGTCATACTAGCGGGAGCTGTCCCTCACCGCGTTATCCCTTGACAATGACCAGGCGAGCACCTCCTCAGCCTACTCTGTCATTCGGGGATCACAAGTCATACTAGCGGGAACTGTCCCTCACCGTATCATCCCTCGACAATGACTAGGTGAGCACCTCCTCTGCCTACTCTTTCATTCGGGGATCACAAGTCATACTAACTGGAGTTGTCCCTCACCGCATCATTCCTCGACCAATGACCAGGCGAGCACCTCCTCAGCCTACTCGGTCATTCGAGGATCGCAAGGCATACTAGCGGGAGTTGTCCCTCACAACATCATCCCTCGACCAATGACCAGGCGAGCACCTCCTCAGCCTACTCGGTCATTCGGGGATGCGTCGTCCACCCTACACTCGGGTACCTTGATGGTAGGGGCTTCCAAGACTACCCTGAGTGAACCAACATTCAACCCGTTGGTCTCTCTCTAGGGCTAATATAACTACCTCCCAAATAGTCCTTATCTAAGACTCCCAGGTACATTGTTCTCTAAATCAGATTACACCTCTCTCATAGGTGTGTCTGAGAACCACAAGAAGGACCGACCATTTGATCCGTACAAAGGGGTACAACTACCCACTTCCATTCACAAGGGGGTTCGCATCCCAACCACGCGTCCACTGCACGGTCCCACATAACCTCCCCACCCTAACCACCAAACAAACTAGGGAGAGTCTCTAGATCCTGATGTGGCCTAGTACCCATGCCCGACACCGGCATCTCACATACGTTAGTTATATGTATGCACAATTACCAATAACGCCCGCCCCATTTTCACCGAAATCAGAGTCTAAATTTTTTTTGTTTTTGAATTAAGAAGTGACAACGGGCGCGGACGTTACAGCGCGAGTTAAGTCCGAGCTTCTAAAGCCCGGCCCTTAACTGGCCAACCCTGCGCGTGCGCGGAACGAAGTCCACGAGGACGATTCACGCGTAGGAAATAAGGTCGCGGAATGTAGTTACATGCGGAACATTATAATAGAGACTATCATACCAGTTTTAGATAGCAAGGAAGTACGGCGCTTAAATTACTAAAATACCCCTATGTTCATAATTATATCTCAAAATGATAACGTCCATAGTACAGTCCAAACCATGGCAAGAAACAGTAATTATTACAGTCTAACGAGCTAAGCTACTTAAATTACATTTCCAAAATAAAACTTAAATAAAACTAAGTAGCCGCTTTCCCAAGCTCCTAAGCTTGGCTCCCATCGCGTCCACCGTTTCCGCCGTCTCCTGTATCATCAGCTAGGGTAGAAGTAGGGCGTTAAACAACGCGCCCAGTAGGATTCTGAGTAGGGCTAGTACATGGATTAGTGATAACAAGCATACCGATAACAATATAATAAAACCATATGATGAATGCCATGCCATGGGTGCCTATGTCATGTGTCCCACCCATCATCCATATCATCATAAAATGTCATATTCCCCTTGACGGCAAAGCCTCGTCAAGGTGTCCCCATGTTTGCTTCTCGGTCGCCCCGACGGAGCATGGATTCCGGTTATAACACATCAAGCTATCCCCATGTTTGATTCTCGGTCGCCCCGATGGAGCATGGACTCCGGTTATAGCACCTCAAGCTATCCCCATGTTTGCTTCTCGGTCGCCCCGACGGAGCATGGACTCCGGTTTCATTATTTTCCCGCCCATGCCATGCATGAGATGTAAGTGCATTATGCTATGTAGTATATATATAATTCATATCCTTAATATAAAATCCATAGCATTGAAATATAATCCATAGCCTTAAAAATATCATCCATAGCATTAAAATATAATCCATAGCGTTAAAATATCATCCATAGCATTAAAGTATAATCCATAGCATTTAAAAACCCATCTTAAGATAAATCATATAATTACCAAAATAAAACGAGGAAACCATCACATACACATAATCCATGACTTACAAAAAGGTAGGAATCCTACCGAATACTGCTTAGCGTCCCTTTACGTTTTCGTTCGATAATCCGGTAGCCCATCGCGTACCGTTTGCGATGTCCGATACCTTATTATACATTTACCAAATTAGTCCATATTTTATCCATGATTAAGTCCATCAAAACAATCCCCATATGTCCTGCCAGGCTAAAAGTGACATCTGAAAAATACTTAAAAAAACTGTACATTTCAAATCAGTCGACTGACTTTGGAGTTCAGTCGACTGAATCCTGCCTAGCTACAGTTCTCTGTCTTTCCCGTAGATTTTCAGTCGACTGAAATACATATTCAGTCGGCTGAAACATGACTCACAACCTTTCAGTCGACTGAATCACAGATTCAGTCGGCTGACTTTGAATCAGATTATCTGTCTGTTCAGCCAGTTCAATTTCAGTCGACTGAATCACAGATTCAGTCGGCTGAATTATCAACCAACCATTTACGTGTTCAATAAGCATCCCTTCAGTCGACTGAATCATATATTCAGTCGGCTGAAACTTCCAGAACCCTTTTCTTATCTGTGACGTCTATGTTCAGTCGACTGAATCATCCGATTCAGTTGGCTGAAACTCCCAGAAACTCTTTCTATTTTCAGCCACCATTAGTTCAGTCGACTGAATCCCTTATTCAGTCGGCTGAAACTCCCAGAAACTCGTTTCTGATTCGTCCATTATCAGGTCAGTTGACTGAATCTTTTGATTCAGTCGACTCACTGTTTTGTCAGTTTTTTCCATTGCATATTTTGTACATCCTTCCTTCATGATTTCCTTTAATAACATCTTGTTGAGTGCAACTTACCTATCCATTTAATTCCATAACCTCCTTAATCATTTTATTTTTCTTAATCTATCTCTCCCATTTCATCCATTCCTCATCTTATCATTGGATGGATCTTAGATCTAAGGCCCATAACATTTGTGGCCACCATCCATTCTAAGAAATGGGTTCCATAAACACATCTTAACCTTTAAAAAAAAATATAAATTCTTGTTTAAGAATTTCTTACCACACCGACGACTCCTCCGGCCTTTCTTTGCTCCCGTTGGACTCCTTGGCCTCCTTTCTCCTTCCTCTTGATCTTTGGTCGGCCAAAATGCTTGATCCATGGTGGAAACCTCCAAGCTTGGGGTCGGCTAAGGTAGGGTTTGCTTGAGAGAGGGAGAGGAGGAGATAGTGAGAAATAAGATCCCAACCTTTGATCTTGGAGTGGTGGGCCTTTGCTTACACCTTTTTTCCTCTCCTTTCTTCTCTTCTTCTTCCAAGTTTTTTCTTCTTCTTCTTTTCCTTAGAGATGAGGGACGGTGGTGAGAGGGAGGAGGAGAGGAATGAGAGTGGCTTGAGTGGTAGGGCGAAAGCCATCCATCCTTAGTGCCTTAGACCACACACTTCCATGATGGCCTTCATCCACCAAGTATGGGCTCCTTGTCCTTGGTGGTGGTGGTTGAGACCAAACCACCACCAAGCCAACGGTTTGGCCTCTTTGTGAGGGAGTGGTTTGGTCTTCCTCCCTTTGACCGCTTGACCCTATGATGAGAGGTATGGGTCCTCCTACCTTGAGTGGTGGTGGTTGAGGTGAAACCACCACCCTGAGTCCATGGTTTCTTTTGTGTTTCTTTGGGTGGTTTCAATGAGATAAAACCACTCTTTGACTTGCCCCTTTGACTAATTCACTTGACCCTAATTTGACCAACCTAATTAATTAAATTAGATACTTACTTAGGTTAATTAATTCCTACTTAAATTAATTCCATTAACTTCTCTTTCTAAGAAATCCACCCATGGTTGACCAAGTCAACCATGGTGGACGGCCCCCGCCAACACCTACCCTACCGGCCACCTCACTTGATGAGGTGAAGGTGGGCCCCATTCGGCCATATCACTTAAACCCCATTAATCTTAACTTAGATGATTTAAAATCATTTAATCAACTTAATCTACTTTAATTCTCCTTAGTCCTCTTAACTTTTCCATGGTTGACCAAGTCAACCATGATGGTCGGCCCCACCTTTTCCTTGGTCTACACGCCACCTCACTTGTTGAGGTGGAGGTGGGCCCCACTTGGTTATGCCATCTTAACCATCTCATCATTAACTTAGGTGGTTTAATTCCAATTCAACCCATTTCAATCAATTAGGTCACCATTGGGCCCATGGCCAAATTAAAGTATTTTCTATTATTTACCTTAGAGCTTGACTCATTTTGACCCATTGGGTCCCAAATGGTTATCGGGCACACTTTGACCATTATTGACCCCTCAGATGAATTCCATCCAATCTATGGTCCATTGGACCATATTTGGACCTTTGCCCCAAAATTTGATCCATTTAATATCCTTAACATCAAAATTCCAATTTTTCCATTATTAAAATAAATATATATATATATATATATATATATATATATATATATATATATATATATATATATATATATATATATATATATATATTGATTTAAAAATTCGGGCTATTACAATAGAATCCTCTTTTGAAATTTTCGTCCCAAAAATTCGAGCGAAGTAGGGTTTCAAAACAACTCATGCGAAGAGCTCCAGATAAGCGGCTTTCATCTCCGACTCAAGTTCCCAGGTGGTTTCTTCACTGCCATGTCGTTCCCATACCACTTTGACGAACTGGATGGCGTGGTTCCGCAGTACCCTTTGTTCGCTCCCAATTACTCTGACTGGCTTCTCCACATATGTCACATCGCTTTGTACATCGATGTCTTGAACATTTAACACATGAGAAGGATCGGGGTTGTACTTCTTCAGCATGGACACATGAAATACATCATGTAGAGATGATAGCTGTGGAGGGAGCGCCAACTGATAAGCTACTCCCCCCACCCTCTTCAGGATCGGAAACGGCCCCACAAATCTAGACGACAGTTTCCCCTTCTTCCCGAATCTCATGTGCCCCTTCCGTGGTGAGACTTTTAAGAATACTAAGTCTCCCACCTCAAACTCGAGGAACCTTCTCCTCTTGTCGGCATAGCTCTTCTGACGGCTCTGTGCAGTGAGTAGATGTTGCCGTATCAACTTAATCTGTGTTGTAGTCTCCGCAACCAAATCCGGTCCAATCAACACAGGCTCACCGGCCTCTGTCCAACACACCGGCGATCTAATGGAGCCATCTGGAGGCTTGCCTGGTAACTGTTATTGTAAGAGAACTCCACCAGTGGCAAATGGTCCTCCCATCCGCCCTTGAAGTCTAGCATGCATGCTCTCAGCATATCCTCCAGTGTCTGTATCGTCCTCTCCGACTGTCCATCAGTTTGTGGATGAAATGCTGTGCTAGTCAATACGTCGGTCCCCATAGCCGACTCCATGCCCTGCCATACTCTGCCAGTGAATCGGCCATCCCTGTAGGACACAATAGACCGGGGAATGCCATGTAACCTGATGATCTGCCAGATGTACCGTCAACCCAAAGTCTCTGATGAATCTGTCATCTTGATGGGAAGGAAGTGTGCAGACTTGGTTAACCGGTCCACTTGACCCATATCGCATCGTTGTCCTTTGATGACCTTGGCAACCCTGTTACAAAGTCCATGGATATGTTCTCCCATTTCCATTCTGGCACCGGTAAGGGTGCGAGTAAGGCCGGTGGTTTCCGATGTTCTGCCTTAACCTGCTGACAAGTTAGACAACAAGCAACAAATGCTGCATCATCTTTCTTAAGCCCCTGCCACCAATAGTGCATCTTAAGATCATGATACATCTTGGTGCTGCCCGGGTGGATAGAGAGTTTGGTTTGGTGTGCTTCAATCAGCAATTCTGTTCTGCAATTGTTAGGCACATATATCCTGCCTCGGAACATAAGACCCTGTCCTGGTCGTAACTCCCACTCCTTTACAACCTCACCGGCAGACATCTTAGCCCAAATCTCCTCTACCTCTGGATCTGTCCGTTGTTCCCGTTCAATTTCAGAGACCATGTTGGATCGTATGATCAGATTATATATGGTCCCATGATTATTGAGGTAGAGTTTAGACTCTCTGATGGTATTCAATACCTCCCATTCTGTCTTGATCAAGTTGGCTACTGTCGCATGGACATGCGGCTGAGGGCATCCGCCACTTTGTTCGCTTTGCCAGGATGATACCGAAGTGCAAATTCATAATCCGCCAGATATTCCATCCATCTGCGTTGTCTCATATTGAGTTCCTTCTGATCAAATAAGTACTTCAGGCTCTTGTGATCCGAGAACACCTCAAACTTTTCACCATAGAGGTAGTGTCTCCAGCTTTTGAGAGCGAAGACCACCGCTGCTAGTTCTAGATCATGGGTGGGATAATGGCGTTCATGAATTTTCAACTGTCTTGATCCGTACGCCACCGCACGATTACCTTGACTGAGTGTACACCCCAGTCCCTCTCCGGAGGCGTCACAGTACACCTCATAATTTCTGCCTCTTTCTGGCAAGATCAGAACAGGAGCAGTCGTAAGCCTCTCCTTTAGCTCCTCAAATCTCTTGTTGCATAGGTCTGACCACTCAAATTTGATTCCTTTCTGAGTGAGTCGGGTAAGTGGAGCTGCAATCTTGGAGAAGTCCATGATGAATTTCTGCTAATAACCGGCCAATCCCAGAAAACTGCGGATCTCAGTCACATTCGTCGGTGCTTTCCATTCCTACACTGCCGCTACTTTAGCCGGGTCCACGGCTATACCTTCCTCTGATATAATGTGCCCTAAGAAGTTGACTTCAGATAGCCAGAATTCACACTTGCTGGCTTTGGCATACAATTGGTTCTTCCTCAAGGTGTCTAAGACTATCCGCAGGTGCTCGGCATGTTCCTTCTGACTTTTGGAATAGATCAGAATATCATCAATGAATACAATCACGAATCGATCCAAGTAAGGATGGAATATCCTATTCATTACGTCCATGAACACAGCCGGTGCATTTGTAAGTCCAAACGGCATGACCACATATTCATATAAGCCATACCGTGTCCTGAAGGCTGTCTTCTCTATGTCCTCCTCCCTAACCCGGATTTGATGGTACCCGGACATTAGATCAATCTTGGAGAAATGAGAGGAACCCCTAAGTTGATCAAACAAATCATCAATCTGGGGTAGAGGATACTTATTCCTGACAGCCAACTGGTTCAACTTTCTATAATCCACACACATTCACAGGGTACCCTCCTTCTTCTTCACAAATAATACCGGCGCTCCCCATGCGAATGTGCTGTTCCGAATAAAGCCCCGTCTGAGCAGTTCATCAATCTGCTTCTTCAACTCGGTCATCTCAGCTGGTGCCATCTTGTAATGGGGCAAGGATACTGGAGCGGCGCCGGGGTACAACTTGATTTCAAAGTCTATCTTCCTCTTGGGTGGCAAACCAGGGAGCTCTATTGGGAATACCTCGGCATAATCTGTTACTACCACCGGAAGTTCAGTTATTGGTGCCCTATCTAATCTGAGGCTGTTCAAGGCAAGATGGTTCAATTCTTCCTGCAGCCTTCTAAGGATGCCCTGTCTGTCAGTGTGTACCACATACCACTTTCCCTCGGGTGACCAAAATATCACCCTACGAAGATGGCAATCAATATGGGCCTGATATGTAGTCAACCAGTCCATGCCAATTATAACATCGTTTTCAGCCATATCGATTACTAAATAGTTGAACTCGAATCTGAATCCCGCGAGTTCAGTGTTCAATGCCGTACATATGAGTCCTAATGATGTGTCTCCGAGGGGGATACAATGGTAAGTGATGTGGACAGGTTTTGTACTAAGGTGCCCGTAGCATATATGAATGCAGCAGATATAAATGAATGTGAAGCTCTAGAATCAAATAATGTAACAGCATAAGAACTACCAATTACGGCCATACCTTGAATCACTGAGCCATCCACCGCTATTGGAGAAGGTATGGTAAAAAGTCGTCCAGATCCCATAGGGTTTGTTGCCCGCCCCGCTTGGTTGTATGCCCTGCCTCCTCGCGACTGAGTTGATCTAGCTGGAGGACGAAAGGAACCCCTGAAGTTAGAGGGTCGGCTGATCTGTGGACACTCCCTCTTGAAGTGGCCCTGGTGGCCACACTGATAACATGTGTTCCCACCCCGGGGAATGTGTGTGACTGATGCTGATGGGGAGGGCTGATTGGGGCGAAAGCCCCCCGTAGATCCTGTGGAGGGTGAGGGTCTGCTAGAATTCGAGCGGAACTTCTTGTTGGGTTGAAATGCACCCAGGCCACCTTGCCCTCGGCGGTTGTCAAACCGTACTATTTCATTCAACTCCCGTTCTGCTATAGTGGCCCTGTTGACCACCCCTGCCAGTGTAGGTTCCTTGAATATTGTCACCCTGGCTCTGATATTTGGTCGAAGGCCCCGTTCAAATTTGCCGGCCCTCCGGTGTTCGGTATCCACCATATAAAATGCATAGATGGATAGACTTAGGAACTCTCTGTGGTATTCTGCCACAGTCATATTGCCTTGCACCAACGATAGGAAGGCTTGAGTCTGGCGCTCTCTTTCCTCCTCCGGAAAATATTGTTCTAGGAAGGTGGCTAAGAACCATTCCCATGTCATGGTGATCCTTTCCCCTTCTGGTACCAGTGCTTGTTGCTTTTCCACAATTTCCCACCAACTACTGGCATCCTCGATCAGTTGACAAGTGGCCAATAAGATCTTATCAGCAGGATTAGAAATCTGGAGCAGATTCAAGATCTGAGTGATCCTTTTTAACCAATGCTCCGCCCCGACAGTCCCTTCTTTTCCCCTAAAGTAGGGAGGGCGCTGTTGTTGAAAATCTCTAACCATATTCCGTTTGTTGGAGTCGCTGGTGGTTGCGTCCCCATTCAAGTGTTGCTGAAGAACAGAGGTGACCACTGCTTGAACTAACTCCTTCAACTCGGGAGGTACCACAGGTAGGTTCACGCTGTTTTGTCCCACCTCCTGATGAGGTGGTGGCGGTATCTCCTCTTCCTTACGAGGTGGTGTTACCTCTTTCTTTACCCGTGGGTTGCGGCGGGTCTTTCTCTTTGGAGGCATTTTCCTAACTTATTGAAAAACATTGACTTAGTTCATTCATAAAACTGTCGTGTTCATATATATTTAGTTTTGGGGAAAATTTGCCAATATAGACATACTTAGCTTTGAGGGGATATTTTCCTAAGTATTAAGTATTGTTTCTCATTTTGGGGAAAATTGCCAAATATGCATACTTTGTTTTTGGAGAAAAATTTCCTAAGTATTAAGTATTGTCTCTCATTTTGGGGGAAAATTGTCAAATATGCATACTTTGTTTTTTTGGGGAAAAATTTCCTAAGTATCAAGTTTTTGTTCCATTTGGTGAAGTCGGGGAAATTTTCCAACGTTTGATAAATCCATCAACGTTATAATGATTGTACTTCCCTTGCTATCATTTCCTTTCCGTCAAATGTTGTTCTCAGATTGAACACTTCAGTTTGAGTCAATCGAAGTACATTAACCCGGCCCCTGTGCAGCGGACTCCGAAAAGTCGGTCAGTTGGGATTCTTATCCGTTAGTGAGACGTGAAACCGTCTTAATCATACTTCGAGAGATTCATTCTTCCGATTTCGCTCTGATACCAACTGTAACGCCCGTCCCATTTTCACCGAAATCAGAGTCTAATTTTTTTTTTTTTTTGAATTAAGAAGTGACAACAGGCGCGGACGTCACGGCGCGAGTTAAGTCCGAGCTTCTAAAGCCCGACCCTTAACTGGCCAACCCTACGCGTGCGCGGAACGAAGTCCACAAGGACGGTTCACGTGTAGGAAGTAAGCTCGAGGAATGTAATTACATGCGGAACATTATAATAGAGACTATCCTACCAGTTTTAGATAGCAAGGAAGTACGGCGCTTAAATTACTAAAATACCCCTATGTTCATAATTATATCTCAAAATGATAACGACCATAGTACAGTCCAAACCATGGCAAGAAACAGTAATTATTACAGTCTAATGAGCCAAGCTACTTAAATTACATTTCCAAAATAAAACTTAAATAAAACTAAGTAGCCGCTTTCCCAAGCTCCTAAGCTTGGCTCCCGTCGCGTCCACCGTTTCCGCAGTCTCCTGCGTCATCAGCTAGGGTAGAAGTAGGGCGTTAGACAACGCGCCCAGTAGGATTCCGAGTAGGGCTAGCACATGGATTAGTGATAACAAGCATAACGATAACAATATAATAAAACCATATGATGAATGCCATGCCATGGGTGCCTATGTCATGTGTCCCACCCATCATCCATATCATCATAAAATGTCATATTCCCCTTGACGGCAAAGCCTCGTCAAGGTGTCCCCATGTTTGCTTCTCGGTCGCCCCGACGGAGCATGGACTCCGGTTATAGCACCTCAAGCTATCCCCATGTTTGCTTCTCGGTCGCCCCGACGGAGCATGGACTCCGGTTTCATTATTTTCCCGCCCATGCCATGCATGAGATGTAAATGCATTATGCTATGTAGTATATATATAATTCATATCCTTAATATAAAATCCATAGCATTGAAATATAATCCATAGCCTTAAAAATATCATCCATAGCATTAAAATATAATCCATAGCGTTAAAATATCATCCATAGCAGTAAAGTATAATCCATAGCATTTAAAAACCCATCTTAAGATAAATCATATAATTACCGAAATAAAACGAGGAAACCATCACATACACATAATCCACGGCTTACAAAAAGGTAGGAATCCTACCAAATACCGCTTAGCGTCCCTTTACGTTTTCGTTCGATAATCCGGTCGCCCATCGTGTACCGTTTGCGGCGTCCCGATACCTTATTATACATTTACCAAATTAGTCCATATTTTATCCATGATTAAGTCCATCAAAACAATCCCCATATGTCCTGCCAGACTAACAGTGACATCTGAAAAATACTTAAAAAACTGTACATTTCAATTCAGTTGACTGAATTTGGAGTTCAGTCAACTGAATCCTGCCTAGCTACAGTTCTTTCTCTTTCCCGCAGATTTTCAGTCGACTGAAATACAGATTCAGTCGGCTGACTTTGATTCAGATTATCTGTTTGTTCAGCCAATTCAATTTCAGTCGACTGAATCACAGATTCAGTTGGCTGAATTATCAACCAACCATTTACGTGTTCAATAAGCATCCCTTCAGTCGACTGAATCATATATTTAGTCGGCTGAAACTTCCAGAACCCTTTTCTTATCCGTGACGTCTATGTTCAGTCGACTGAATCATCAGATTCAGTCGGCTGAAACTTCCAGAAACTCGTTTCTGATTCGTCCATTATCAGTTCAGTCGACTGAATCTTTGATTCAGTCGACTCACTGTTTTGTCAGTCTTTTCCATTGCATATTTTGTACATCCTTCCTTCATGATTTCCTTTAATAACATCTTGTTGAGTGCAATTTACCTATCCATTTAATTCCATAACCTCCTTAATCATTTTATTTTTCTTAATCTATCTCTCCCATTTTATCCATTCCTCATCTTATCATTGGATGGATCTTAGATCTAAGGCCCATAACATTTGTGGCCACCATCCATTCTAAGAAATGGGTTCCATAAACACATCTTAACCTTTAAAAAAAAAATATAAATTCTTGTTTAAGAATTTCTTACCACACCGACGACTCCTCCGGCCTTTCTTTGCTCCCGTCGGACTCCTTGGCCTCCTTTCTCCTTCCTCTTGATCTTTGGTCGGCCAAAATGCTTGATCCATGGTGGAAACCTCCAAGCTTGGGGTTGGCTAAGGTAGGGTTTGCTTGAGAGAGGGAGAGGAGGAGATGGTGAGAAATAAGATCCCAACCTTTGATCTTGGAGTGGTGGGCCTTTGCTTACACCCTTTTTCCTCTCCTTTCTTCTCTTCTTCTTCCAAGTTTTTTTTCTTCTTCTTTTCCTTAGAGATGAGGGACGGTGGTGAGAGGGAGGAGGAGAGGAATGAGAGTGGCTTGAGTGGTAGGGTGAAAGCCATCCATCCTTGGTTCCTGAGACCACACACTTCCATGATGGCCTTCACCCACCAAGTATGGGCTCCTTGTCCTTGGTGGTGGTGGTTGAGACCAAACCACCACTAAGCCAACGGTTTGGCCTCTTTGTGAGGGAGTGGTTTGGTCTTCCTCCCTTTGACCTCTTGACCATATGATGAGAGGTATGGGTCCTCCTACCTTGAGTGGTGGTGGTTGAGGTGAAACCACCACCCTAAGTCCATGGTTTCTTTTGTGTTTCCTTGGGTGGTTTCAATGAGATAAAACCACTCTTTGACTTGCCCCTTTGACTTATTCACTTGACCCTAATTTGACCAACCTAATTAATTAAATTAGATCCTTACTTAGGTTAATTAATTCCTACTTAAATTAATTCCATTAACTTCTGTTTCTAAGAAATCCACCCATGGTTGACCAAGTCAACATGGTGGACGGCCCCCGCCCACACCTACCCTACCCACCACCTCACTTGGTCCTAAATTAGATGATTTAAAATCATTTAATCAACTTAATCTACTTTAATTCTCCTTAGTCCTCTTAACTTTTCCATGGTTGACCAAGTCAACCATGATGGTCGGCCCCACCTTTTCCTTTGTCCACACGCCACCTCACTTGGTGAGGTGGAGGTGGGCCCCACTTGGTTATGCCATCTTAACCATATCATCATTAACTTAGGTGGTTTAATTCCAATTCAACCCATTTCAATCAATTGGGTCACCATTGGGCCCATGGCCCAATTAAATTATTTTCTATTATTTACCTTAAGCTTGACTCATTTTGACCCATTGGGTCCCAAATGGTTATCGGGCTCGCTTTGACCATTATTGACCCCTCAGATGAATTCCATCCAATCTATGGTCCATTGGACCATATTTGGACCTTTGCCCCAAATTTTGATCCATTTAATATCCTTAACATCAAAATTCCAATTTTTCCATTATTAAAATAAATAAATGCCATATATATATTGATTTAAAAATTTGGGCTATTACATTACCTCTACGCCTACACATATTATTAACATAGTTCATCACATGACAATCAGGTGTATACAACACTATTTATCACAGCTGGCATGTTAACATCCAAACATGTAATAATATCTAGCAGTTCAAACTAACTATCACATATCATATAGCATATTATCAACACGACATATCACACCATAATCAGGCATGTATCACCACATATCACATGTTCGCATGTTGGCATCTTAACATAGTATCAATAAAAATAAACCCTAATCATGTCACCACACAACCAATCAACCGTGACATCAGATAATCAACTTGTATATGCCTCTACGGTCATCGGATACAAATACACCCGGATGAGGGCTCGCCACATAATGGTATCAACAATTCCCTTGCCGAGTGGCTCATAATACCGAGGACCCCCATTCGCCGTATTTCGTACCCACACATTTGATAGAGGTAAGATGCATAGATGCATGCTAAAAGCGGTAATGAGTTCCCTCACCTGTGTGTGTCCTTGAAATCCAATGCGAGAAAATGAGTCCTGGGGTTGAAGGGGCTCAATCTATTGAAACGAGAACACAAGAATAAGTAACCGAGCAAAACGGGTCAAACTAAGTCTGGACTACAAATGGGCCCGAAAACGAGTCGGGTCCAAACCGGACTGAAGTGGGCCCGAAACTGAAAATTGGGTCCAAACTTGGGCCGGGCTCTAAACTGAGCCCAAAACTGGAAACTGGCTTTGAAATTGGGTCGAGCCCGAAACTGGGTCGAATCGGGCCGAGCCGAAGGTGGGCTGGACCGAACTGGCTGAGTTGGGTCTAGGCCTAGCTGGACTAGACCAAATATGGTGAACTAGGCCAAATCTGCGAGTCGGGCTGGGCCTGGTCTACTGGCCCAACAGCGAAATGGGCCTGGGCTGCCAAGCCTAAAATCGAACCCACCCGAGTCAACTCAGTGACTCGACTGGGTTGGCTCGGAACTCACTGAGAAACCAGGAAAAATAAGGGAAATGAGATGAAAAAGAAGGAAAATAAGGGAAGGAGGAAAATAGGGGAAAATGAGAGAAAGGAAGAAGAAAAAGGGCAGGGAAGAGGTTACCAGGTTCGGCCGAAGGGAGGGGCGGCGAATCCAAACTCCGACGACGGCGGGAAGGATGGGATCCGACAGTGAAGCCGTCCGAACGAGATGGGAGCAGGAGAAGGGAAGAGCATCGGTAGAAATGGGAGAGGGGAGTGGCCGAGAGAAGGAGAGAGGGAGAGAGGACGGCGGTGGCGGCGGCTGAAGGAGAGGGAAAGGAGAGCTAGGGTTTGACGAAAGGAGGGGGAAAGAGAACATGAGAAGAGAAGGTAGAGATGCTGTTGTAACGCCCGCCCCTTTTCACCATAATCAGAGTCTAATTTTTTTTTTTCTAAAGTGATAAAGGGCGCGGACGTCACAACGCGAGTTAAGTCCGAGCTTCTAAAGCCCGGCCCTTAACTGGCCAACCCTACGTGTGCGTGGAATGAAGTCCACGGAGAACGGTTCACACGTAGAAGTAAGCATCGGGGAACACTTAAACCAATTGCGGAAAATTATAAAAGAGTCTAACCTACAAATTCTTAGATAGTAGGGAAGATACATTCATTTAATTTCTAACATACCTTAACTGATAATGTCCAAAATAACATCCAAACATTGCAAGTAAGTTAAATTATTACATTCCGACAAACTAAATTACTCAATTTACATTTTCCCAAAATAACATCAGTAAACTATCTAGCACGCCTTCCCAAGCTCCTCAGCTTGGCTCCCGTCTCGTCCTTCACTTCTGGCATCTCCTGTGTCATCAGCTAGGGTAGAAGTAGGGCGTTAGACCACGCGCCCAGTAGGACTCCGAGTAGGGCTAACACATGGATTAGTGATAACAAAGCATACAAATAATACATAACGAAGACCATAAAATGAATGCTATGCCATGGGTGTCTGTGTTATGAATCCCACCCATCATCCATACCATCATGATGTCATATCCCCCTTGACGGCAAAACCTCGTCAAGATACAAACAATCACGAATCATCCCCCTGGACGGCAAAACCTCGTCCAGATATAAAACAATCACAAATCATTTCCCTGAACGGCAAAACCTCGTCCAGATATAAAACAATCACAAATCATCCCCCTAGACGGCAAAACCTCGTCCAGATATAAAACAATCACAAATCCTTCCCCTTGATGGAAGAACCATCATCAAGGTATCATAATTACATACAACATCCCTGATACATCAAACACATCAAAATATCTCCATGTCTGTTTATCGGTCGCCCCGACGGAGCATGGACTCCGGTTTCATTTCATCCTTCCCCTGTCATATCCCTCCCATGCCATGCATGAGATGTAGATGCCATATGCCATGTAATGAATATAATAACAAACCATGACATTTAAAGAAGATCCCATCAATAAAACATATAACTTGATTACCCAAAATAGATCAAACAAAGCCTCAATAATCACATCATAGCATTAAAACCCATTTTAAACCAATCATATGCTTACCGGAATGAATCAAGTAAAAACCCCTGCATAATACAATATTCAAAACCAATCTTAAAATATACCATATAATTTCCAAAATAATTCAAGGAAACCATCACTCAATCCATGGCTTGCAAAAAGGTTAGAATCCTACCAAATACCGACTAGCGTCTTCGTTTCGTTTTCGTCCGATAGTCCGCCTACCGTCACGCGTACTGCCCGCGATATCCAATACCTTATTAAATTTCCAAATCAGTTCAAATTTTAACCATTTCTAAGCCCATATGAAAAACCGGTCACTATTTAGGTTTTGTGGGTCTCATGTCATCTATTAAACCTTTTAATCCCATAAGTTTTAAAATTCGGCCACCCTAGGCTTTATTAATCACTTATAAGGTTATTACATTAGATCCCCTAAGTCCATGATCAATTTTCCATGGAATTCTTGAATTTGGCCACTAATTACGGTTTTGCCACTACCTCATTTTCCATGATTAAACACTCGTTTATCCATACATGATTTAATCCATAATTGATCATAGACTTAGATCCCTAACTTAGGTCCATTAATGACCCATTGAACCATGTCATAACATCATTAAAATTAGCCTTTTTTTATTAATTTCACCATTATTCATTTAAACCCATCCACAACCCCATACTTAACCCTTTAAATGGTTCACCAATGGCCATGCAAATTACCTAATTCATCAACTCTTCCCATGGGATTTACCTCATGTATTTAACTTCAATGAGTCCATTACTCATTCATTTCCTTTGGAGGCCACACACACACCATTCATCATCCAATTTAACCCACCAAAATGGATCACAATTGGGCCATGGGTTCGGCCATACACCATGGCCGAACCCATGGTGTCCTTTCCCCATTTTTTCTTGGATCTATTTACACCATTTAGATCCAAAATAAATCCTTCCTTGAGGTGGTTTAAATCACACTTTTAAACCACTACTCTTAGCCCCATTTGGATCATTACATTTGTTCATTTAAAACCCTAAATTCATCAACACATTATCCTTTAAACCCACCATTTAATCACCATTTCATCACCATAGGGTTCGGCCATATACCATGGCCGAACCCATGGTTCAAGGTTCATTCCATCCATGCATTTCAAAGCCATAAAACTCCATTACATTTTTATCATAAAATCATTTTTAAACTTACCCACACTCACTCATTTAAAACCCTAATTTTCATTAGCTACAAACCCTCATTGTCTTCCATCCATAAAACCCTAACCAATTAAACCACCACCAAATCACCCACCATGGGGTTCGGCCATACTACATGGCCGAACCCTATGGCCCATGATTCTTATTCCAAGCACCCCATTCCATGCTCAATTCCATAAATTATACAATGCACATACTACATTTACTTATTTCTTTTCCCTAACCCTAATTCACCCATTTAGGGTTTTCTCCATCTTCCACCCTTCCATTTGATGGATCTAAATTCCATAGCATAAAATTATCTATCCACCATTTATTTCACAAAAATAAATTCCAATTCTTAAACCCTAAAAATCCAAAATTTCTTATTTAAGAAACACTTACAATCCGTCGTCTCCTCCGATTTCCGTCACTCCCGTCGGTCTCCGTAGCCTCCTCTCTCCTTCCTCTTGATCTTTGATAGGTCAAGATTCTTGATTAATGGTGGCAATCCCCAACCCTAGAATCGGCCAAGGTAAGTTTAAATTGAAAGAGGGAAGAGGAAAGGATGATGAGAGGGGAGATGATCACCTTGACCTTAGAGTGATTTTGTGTAAATTTCCACTTCTTTCTTCTCTCCTTCTCTTCTTAGCTTCCTTTCCTTAATTTTTTTCTTCTCTTCTCCTTCCTAGTGTGGGACGGTCATGGAGAATGAAAATGGAGAGAGTTGAAAAGAGGATAAGAAAATGGGAAAGAACTCAAGACTTACCCCCCATTTGGTGACTTAAACTTACCCTTTACATTAACTACTCTCACCAACCAAAGCAAGATATTTTAAAGATCTTTTATTTGCTTTATGGTGGTGGTTATCTAAACCACCACCAAGCCCAACGTGTTTAACCTTGGAGGTGGGGTAGCTTGGTCTCCATTTGACTAATTTTAACCCATTTAGCCACCAATTTAATAATTTAATTATTTAATTAATTTGATAATTTCCTTAGGTTAATTCATTTGTACTTAACCTAATTCCCATTATTCCACCCATGGTTGACCAAATCAACCATGGTGGCCGGCCCCACCAATCATTGACCCACACGCCACCTCACTTGATGAAGTGGAGGTGGGTCCCACTTGGCCACATCACCTTGGTTTAATTCCAAATAACTTAGGTAATTTAAATTTCATTCCATTCATTCTAAATGAATCACCATTGGGCCCATGGCCCAATTACACTTTCATCTTACCCACTTACCTTAGAGCTTAACCATCTTGATCCATTGGATCCCAAATGGGTACTTGATCCAATTTGACCATTCTTGACCCATTTAACCCTCATTGCCCCTTAAATGAATTTAAATCAACTCCATAATCCATTGGGCCATACTTGGGCCTTTGCCCAAACTTTGGCCCATTTACCATCTAATCCACAAATTTTCCAATTTCCATCACTAAAATAAATAATATCCACATTTATATTAATTTAAAAATTTCGGGCCATTACAGCTACGGCGGCATTGTAGTTATGCGCTACAGTGCTGCCGAAAATGGGTGTTAAGGGTGGGGTTAGGTTTAGGGTTTCCTTTATGTATTTTTTATAAAATAAAAATCTTTAATTTCCAAAATATTTTTAAAAAGCCCGAATAAATCAAATGACAAATGTCGGGGGAAAAACATGTGATTTTTAAACTTTTAATTATGACAGAATGTTCAATAAATCCAAATTAGTAAAGTGCCCTTTGAGTCTCCGAACTCAAAATCGGGCAAACAAGGACCCACCACGGGGCCCACACTCACCCCACTGCTACGTAGACCCAAAAACTCTGAAAAATCGGGTCGGGTCATTACATTACCCATCTAGGGTCCATATCAATTAATTCACAAATTAAATGGGAAAATTTCCTATATATTGATAACTTGAAAATCCGGGATGTTACATTGGCCACGTGTAAGTTTATGTTTTTGAGATGGGATTGTATTGAGATCGTTCATCGAATAATCCGATTGAAGGAACTATAATCAAAATATCACTCTTGTAGACGGAACTCCGCCGAGAGTACAGTACGACTTTCCAGTATTTGATGAATCTAGTATCATGATAGATTTCCCCCATGTGTGTATATGGAAACCCTCCTACGAGAGAATTGGCGTTGATTCGGAATTTGCATTTGTGATTGAAATTAGGTGTTAAAAAAATCCCGTCCCGTGACTAATGGGACAAGCGTGACCGGTTATAACAACATGTTGACCGAAATTTCAATATATTTTCTTCTTTTATTTTCAAATAAATCAATTTTAAAACTAATAAAAAAAAAACTAAAATAAAATGTGACCGACCCAATGTAGAGATTTTAGGTTAAAACTTATTGAAAACATTTTTCTGATGCTCTGAAAATTTAAAGTACCATCGGTGTTGCCTATCAATGAGAGAAAACTCTCTTGAATCATCCATCATATCAATGACTAAACTGTCATCCATGCATTTCTTTTTTTTATCTGGGATCTCCACATTTCGACTTCACCATATTTAGGATCATAAACTATATAAATGCCACCTAAAGCATTTCTACCATATCCACACTGTCCTCGACATTTATCACCAGGTACACAGGACACTGTCATCATCACCGTAATCCTTAAAATCAAATTCCATCTATCTAGATAGTAAGCTTTTGAGTTCTATTCCTCTACATGACTTGCATTTTCTGTGATAACTAGAAAACTACCAAAACAAATAAAGTACAGAAAAGTGTGATAATATTTTGTGACCATGCAAAACTACATTGATATTGTCCATATAACAGAGGTATATTGCGCATCTCAACGAATTATATAACATATAAATCGTGTATTTCAAATTGAGCAGGGTAAAAATATTGGCTTGGCCGATATCAATGATATTTTTCTAAATTATGGAATTTATGAATATGTAATTTTTTTATGTTCAAATATCATTTTTAAATTACGAACTCGAAAATTTCAAATATTTTTAAAAAAGTGAGAAAAATTACAAAAATGTAGAAAAAATTAAGTGGTTATTAAATGAATCTTATGACTGGAAAAAAATCGTTTAAACCCATGTTGTGGCTGAAATTTTGGAAATTCAAATCCATTTATCAGCCCATTTGAGGAATTTAAAAGTCAGGTGTATATTTCCTTTTTTTTTCTCCATTCTTTCTTTTGTTTCTTTGACCTTTTCCACTTTCATCTCTCTTTTCTTTCATTCCTTTCATGCTGTGCAATTATATCCCACCTTTTTTTTTCTTTTTTTTCATTTATTCTTATTCCACTAATTCTTTCCCTATAATTCCACCATGATTCCACTATTTTTTATTTCCATTTTTCCTTTAGGTAAAAAAACCCAGGCGATTGATGTCACAACCTATCTTCCACATCCAAGGATTTTGTCAATAATTTTGAAAGGATAAATTTGGTAGTGGACAATGCTGAAAATCAGCCAAGCATAATTCCTGCTGTCAGCGTTTTAAATGGGAGAAGAGAGAAAAAGATTAGAAAGAGAAAAAGGAAGGAGTGATGCTGGCAGCGTTTCACATGGAAGAAGATATGAAAGAAGATTAAAAAGAGAAGGAAAGAAAGGCACACCTCTCCCTAAACGCGAAAGGAAGGCTTTAGCACAAAATCAGCAACCAAATCCAATCAAGGTGTTGACTAACGATTGAAGCAACCAAAAGAATTCAGCCTATTTCCTTTTTTTTTTTTTAATTCTTTTCAGAAATAAAAAAAATCATATCAGCCAATATCTTGGCCGATATATATTGATTATATCGGCCAATATCACTCATGTACGACTGAAATATATAGTATCATCGGATATATATCTACCTTAAAAAGCTGATATATATCATCCGAAATAATATGTATCGATCGATATTTTAACCTTTGATTTCAATATGAAATTGTTGTTTGAAATATACAAGCTCATAAATCAGTAGCATTCATTCTAGAAGAAGAAAGCAACCACTTGCCTGATTCACCCAAAAGAACTTTTCGTTTTATCAATAAGAAACTCAAAAGGAGCGTGTAACTAACCCTATTGGGACGTTTCAGTCGGTAAAATTATAAAAAGGAATGAAAAATCATTGAAAATGGTCAATGGCAAATTACAGAAGCTTAAACCCTAATATGTAGGTAAAGGTAAATTAATACAACAAAATTCCTCAAGCTATGATTTCTTCCATAAATATCATTGCTTAAACAAGGTAGCCCTCCAAAATTTTCAAACAAATCCCTTACAAGCGGGGTACCCTCACCACCTATTGAAATAAAGGATTATAATGCCTGATAGATAAAGTTCACGATGATAACATAAGAATGCTGCTGCAGTGAAGCTACATCTTGATATTGAAGTAATCTGGGTCAAAATGATGCAGTCTAACATAACCGTCTTCACCACCACTTGTGAAACTGTTCAGGAAAGAAAAGAGGAAGGCAATCGAATCAAACTAGATCATGTTAAAAGTCAAAGTATGGGAACAGACTTACCTTTCAAAAAAGAAGGAAACAGACTTTAGAATTAATTACATCAAATGATATCCAAATAAACCCATACTATAGGAAATTAATGGATAAAATTCCTTTGTCCATGCATGCATGTCCATTCAAATTCATGTTTATGGTCAGGACAGCAATAAGAAGCAAAAGGATTTTAGTAAAATTAAAGCATGAACATCATAGCAAATGATTGGTGCTACATGAATCATTACAAAAAATGGCAATGAGTACTGAAAGCCAACAAGACAATGGTAGTATAAAAGGTGTTGGTATTATAACTCTCTTACCAAGACTGAATGCGGAGGTTCTGGGAGCTGTACATTTGAGTGCTCTGATGGGGACTCGATACAAAAGACTGCCCCCTCAAATGGGTTCTAGGGCCCATATATTTGGGTCAAATGTATAGGACACTACATGGTTATAGTATGCATATATAATGCAGATGAAGCTTCAATCCTACTGATTTTTTTCCATTTTTATCCTAGCTTTGTGATCTGGGCCCGGACACATGATGAGGGTGAAACTGAACCTTGCCTCTATCCATGTGATCCCCCTGTAAATCACACCCAAACCATGTGGGACCCAACATTCATTTCAGGGCACTTTCAATACTGTATCTTGTAAGGGAAACCTTCATCTATTTGCCAAGTAAGCTGACACACATGAAAACTCAAAATTTTAACACTGCTTGATGTTGAACTTTTCTCCAGTTTCTAAATCCAAGAGTCCATTAGAAACCATTCAATTTTGAAGCAAAATACAGATGGGTGGACATCAAATCGTACTTGGGTCATGAACCTTAGTGAAAAAAGTTGCATAATCTCTGCTCACGATTTGATGGTCAGGAAAACATGCTAGAGAACGTGTTTTTGAAATTTTGATTTCCTCAACAGTTAAAGATGGTTTTGTTTCATAAGTAGAGAAATGAGACCTCCTTCCATCAGGATTGAAAGCTAGTGCATTTATTGGTCCAAAGTGTCCTTTAACTCCTCCAATTTCCTCCTGAAGAATCTGCAAGGCAAATAGAAAAGGCAAAGGTCATTCTCCATGGTGTGGTCAAAGAAAAGAAACATCTTATGCTATATCTTAAGCATAAAAATGTGTATGAGAAGAGAAAAGGGACCACCTTGTGGAAGAACTTTGCCTCAAACTTCCCTGCACGATGGTCGGTTGTCGTGACAGCTGAAGCATCCTGACCACTCCAAGCACCACCTGGCAAAAGGAGAACCCATTGCAGCCACAGATATTGAGTTATTATATCAAGTAGATGTTACACATAATTAAGCCACCCACACTCCCCCTCAGTAGTGCCTCACATGATTTTTTTTTAATAATCCTCACATGAACAAAAAAAAGAAAATTCAGAACACAAATACACAAACAATCACTTGGCCATTCACAAAATGTTGGACAAATACCATTCAAAAAACAAAATGTTGCACAAATTACCACATATTATGTGACAACTTGGCCAGATGGACCTCATTTGCTCTACTTCCCTCTGACAGATCCCCAGCTGCTAAATTAAAACTCCTGTTCTGTGGCACCAATGATCTTTTGGGGGCCCTTCAAAGGCTTACTTTAAGTAATCTGATCAAACTGATATCTGGTGTGCTCACAATCCATGCAAAGACCTTCCATACCCAACCTCATCCTCCCATTGGATCCCATCCAGTTGGGCCCCATAAATATGACCCTATCAACCATCAGCAACTTTGGTGGCATTAAATCCATAACTACAGTCATCCAATTGAGTCAATTTTTGGTTTGCTGAACGTCCAATTCTTAGATGTTACCCACCCATCCAATCCTGGCTGCTGCAACCTATTAAGGTTGGCCCCATAGACTGGTGCACAGCATACTTAAGCTGTACACTGGTGCTTGACTGATAAAGTGATTATTATATGTTGGGGTAAAGAGATGGATGGATGGATATACATGGGTAGATAGATAGACAGGTAGAGGGATAAAGGGAAAAAGATGATGCCATGTTTTTGCATGGGCTGGGGGAGGCAGGGAATGGCGCAAGATGGTGCCACAATGTGTTGTGTGAAAAAGCCACATATCAAACTCATACATAAAGATAACAAACAAAACAATATAAAAAAAAAAAAAAGATGTCTGCATACGTACATGATCAAGAAGTGGTGAAATATCACATGCATTGACTGGGCGTTCTGTCACGTATGTCTTGATGAGTGTCAATGTTCTGGTATCCCAGAGCTACCATATTGGCAAAAAGAAAAAAGCAACATAAGAATGGGGCAGGTCAACTCATAAGCATGGAAAAGTACAGATACATGATAAACTACCTTGGCCGTTTTATCCAAAGAAACCGTGATAAAATGGGACCCATCTGAGGATTTTGACAGAGATGTAATGGTTTTATGATGACCAGTCTCCTTGTCGGATTCCTTGAGAAGCTTCCCTGTCTGACAATATACAAATGGAATTTAAAGAACAAGTTCACAACTTGATTGAAAAAGAGGAGTGAAAAGCAGTAAACAGATGGAAACAAGTTGCAAGAGAAAAATTGCTTCAACTGCTGGGACCAGTAAATCACCAACAAATACCCACCTTTTACTGTTTTGATAAAATCAAATTGATAAGCTTGTGAAACGTTTTCTTTCATCCAATTTTTGAACTTATTATTTATGTTCTTTACAAGTAACCCTACTCTGTTTTCGTATCTAAACTAGGTTTTTGCAGGGAGAAAAATGTATACAAGACAAGGCTTGAGCTAGAAGTGGAATATAGAACACAGCATTGGATGACAGTTACAGCAACTGTGTTGAAACTCATCTCCATTTGCAAACCCTAATAAATTCCAATAAAACCAAACCCTAGAACCCCATCATCTTTCCCTAATTAGATCTCTGACTAGAAGATGTTCTATCCTTTGCCTCCTCAAATTGCCCACCTTCATCATTGAACCGCACCATTTACTAGAAACTTCCAAGCCTACAATCCCCTCAGTAGAAGTGTCTACTTCACCAAGCTCATGGTATACAAGTGCATCCTTCCACATTCACAAATTCAATCTCATCTTATTCCAAGGGTGACAGGTCATTTGCCGATACAGTGCTTGAGATTTCACCCAATCAGTGAAAGGCGTGTTTTGCCTTTGGAAGTCCTAGACCACGTGTAGTTGTTTTACTCTCAGATAGCCAGTACGGATTTCATCCTCTTGCACATCCATATGTCAGTTAACGAAAAGGCAGCACATCTAGCCAAAAAAACAAAGGGGGAGATATGGAACAGGAGTCTCTGATCATAGGCAGCAATATGTTACCATCAGGCATCACCTCTTTCTGGGCTAGGAATTTTCTTACATTGTGGCTTTCCTGTAAATAAAAAGGGAGCCATGAAATAGGAGTAAAATGCATCATAGACAGCAATACGTCATCGTCAGGCGTCACCTCTTCCTGGACTAGGAACTTTGTAAAATTGAGGTTTCCTGTTGGGTGTCTTTAGCAACCATGAGATTCTGAGCTTAGAGTTAGAGATTCTAAGGTTGGGAGATCATAAGAAAATCCAATAAGAATGAATCCTTTTTGCCGGCTATTGAAGGAGGAAAGGATGGGCAGAGAGGGCCAAAGGAAATGAGAATGGTCTTCCAACAGAGTACTTAGTCTAAGGAGATGGACATCTCCTCAGATAGAGGTCCCCATTGGCTGAGACTCCTATTTTAAACATATTCAGTCCAAATCCATTGTTTTCTGAACACAGAGACTGAAATATACCATTATCTAGATATTGAAATTTTCAATCACCAAAGATTTAGGGTTGGTAACACACTTTGTTAGCTATTATAGTGGATCTCACATTGTATTTATGGTGATGCTTTCATACTATAGGTGTATGCCTGCTTACCATCTCTCTCTCTTGAAAAAAACAAACAAACAATGTAAGTGCTATATGTGCCTAGGCATGTTTTAAAAAAAGTCAGCTCCTTCATGGGGGGAGTAGAAACTAGAAAGTAACGGTCACTTTAAGGGGTTGTGAGTTAAAAGTTTAAATTTGGACATTTTCAATGGGCCCATCATCATCACCATAAGTGACCATCACCAATCAAGATAATCAAGGTGGGCGCCATTTGAAAGGTATTTTCCAGATAATGCTTCTCATAAAAGATCAAGTCCATCGGATTTCAAAGGCCATAATTTTTAAGGGCTCCAAATTCAATGAAAAACAATGGGGCAGTTTTGAATGGATTTAAACCCAGTAGTGAGATCAACTCAAGATGGATTCAAACTGGGTAGGGATCCAATTCACCAAGCAGGGTAGGGTAGGGTAGGGTAGGGCGTGAGGGAGTAAGGGTGTATGTGGGGCCCAAGTAGACCCGATGTGGGCTTTTTCGCTCATGGATGTGTGTATATATATCTCCTAAGAACAGTTCTCATGGGAATCCATGAGAACTTCGATTTGTGGGGCCCAAAGTAGACCTACTGGATCCAATTTCCCCCTCAGCCACCTATCCTCGTGAATTGCACTCGAACCCAATTTTATACTAATTAAAGCCCGTTAATCTAACCCGATGAATTTCTACCATTAGATAAATTTGAAATTTTGAGTGCCCTAGCATGCTTATCTTATTCAATTAAAATAAAAATTTATGGGCATCATATACAAGCCAAGACCTTTCAAACCCACCCATCCATGTGGGCCCCAAGTGGTGCCCATTGACTGTTCTCACTAAAGCATAAATTGTTATTTCTGATTTCATCACAACTTTAGGCATGAACCATGCATATGACTACAATAACTTAAAATTTTATAATATTCATTTTAACAACAAGAAACAAATAATGCATCTACCTACCTCAGAATCCCATATGCGGATTGTAGCATCTTCACCAACACTAATTATGGTCCTATTTAAAGGTCCCCATACAGCTCTAATTATTCTTGATCTTCCTTCAGGTCCTTTGATTGTAAGCACTGATTCACTAGTCTCTGAAAAAATAATCTCACTTGCGGTTTAAAATTACCTCAATCATATGCTTATAAATGAGCAAAATCACTAAGACGGAAAGCAAAGGAACAAAGAACAAATATTTAGAGGCATGAAAATAAAGCATCTCAAAACATCTTTAAAAAAAAAAGGATCTCAAAAATGGCATTTTCACACCAAATAGAAAGTTCACCCTGTCATTCCTATCAGTTCTAAAAAGAATTGATCTAAATTAAAAATGCCATGAACTTCTTCTTTTCGAAGAGGGGGCAGGGGGTTAACAGTATCACAAACTTGCAAAAGATATGTTCTTTTTGTTGGGTTTTCAATAGGATACAAATTAAATATGATATCTTATCCACTTTCATCCTTTTTTCTCCGCTCAATCGAATCTAGTCAAGACACTTGACTAGACCATGTTCTTCACATGATCAAATCAGATGCTAGAGTCCAGCAAAAACTTATTAGTCAATCAAGTTTGACTTGAGTATTTAATTGAAAACAAGTCAACTCAATCAAATCAACTTCAAGTTTTAGAATCATGGAAACCTTTATTGGAGAAGTTGCAACGAAATTGATTATATAGGGCTTGTTTGTCACTGGCTCCCCGGAGTTCAGGGAGAAATGGATTATCTAAGGCCATGGTAATGGTTGGGGCAATTGTCCCAATCATCCAATTACGATTGCAATATAAGCCCAACATTTGGACAAGGGAGATATGGTTAATCTGCTGGCAAACTATATATATATATAACCATCAACATTAAGGATGCTCCTACTGAAAACATTCATTCATCTAAAAATATTATGAATGCATGCATTTAAAGAATTAATGAAGTAAATAAATTTAATTGCAATAATAACAAAAACATGGATCAGGTGTAACAAAGCTCCAACAAGTAGGAAATGCATACGTTCACTGGGGTCTCTTGCAATGCGTTTCACATGAATGGAGGATGTCAGCTCCATAAATGGATCAAGTGTGATCACAGCAAGCTTATCACCAACAGCAAAATCAACAGATTTAGCTGGTTGATCAAAATGGAAAGTGTAAAGCTGAGCCCCAGTCTGGACACTCCATAGCTTCACCGTCTGATCTGCACTTCCTGTAATCAGTCGTGTAGAATCCCCTGGATGTACAAGAAAGATATGCAAATCAGAAAACAACAATATATAAATAGGATGCAAGCAACAAAAAACAGAAATAATATCAAAAGAATGGTCGGTCCAATCACTATTGAATCCAGTAAAGTAGTTTCCTGAAGCAAAACATAAAAAATTACATAATGAACCTTAAAATTGAATACATTTTTTAAATTCAAACCTAAATGGGTCAATGCTCTTGAATATTTGAAATAAGCAGAAGAATTGAATGCATGGAGCATATGTAAGAATCTACAAGATACTAGAGACATCACTCATTAACAGATACAGCTGAGCCTGTCAACACAACCGCTCAAACCAGATTGTAATGGATGGACCTATCTTACACTAGGGTTTTCTCAAGTCCAGACCTAACCCATGAACAGTCTTACATATAAGGCAATGGAGTACTACACAGCGTACACACAAAGACTTATATAAAAAAATATAAAGCAGTGAAGTGCAACAAAAGTTAATTAAAAAATAAATAAAAGAAGTTCAACATTATCATGAAGGTCATTCTAAAGTCAAAGACTATAATCAAAGTCAGACATCTGATGATAAGTTACCATCTTTGTCACCTTATCCAGAAGCATCAGTAAATGGGAGAAACCAGTCTTAACATGAAAATCCCCATAACTCTGAGTGTCACCAAAAGCATATAATTCTCATTCATCAAACAGCATACAGCAGACTTGGAAAAGATTCTAACACAGTACACAATTAGTTCGCTTCTGAAGTTGGGATATTTTCTTTCATTTATCAAAGTTCAATAGGTTTTGCAGGAGTCACTTGCCCAACTGAAGTTTGGCAGGAAATTTGCATTCTCTTCCAAGATCAATTACAGCGAGGTGGTCAGCAATGTCAGACGTCCTGTGATCAATCCAAAGAGAGATCGACAACGAGGTAGCTTAGAAGAAATTCATCTGATGAGAAGTCGAGAGTCATCTCAAGGGCATCACTAATAGAATTCGATTGGGTTCCCCAAATCGGATTAGTACCATTTCTTCGTAGAATCTCTAAATGGATTAATCTATAGCAATTGTTTGGGCTTCTCTCCAAGAGGGAAAGCCAAAATTCAACTTTGAAACATTCCCTATTACTACAAGGGGTGTTGCCAAAATATGGGCGACCATAAGAAATCGTGAAGAGATAAGGCTATAAGGATCTAAACATATAAAAGAGATAAGACTATAATTCAGGAAGGTTGTCATTCCAATGGGCATATTTTACTTTTATACAATGGGGCAGTGGAGAAGGTGTAGTAAAACCATTGAATAAATACTACATACTGTTGATATTCAAGCCAACAGTGATAACGAATTAGTCTACATCAGCCAAGGACAAATTTGAATTCAGGGTGAAAGTTCATGTGTAGGGAAACCAGGAACCACATAGCTTCTCACTTCTCAGGATTTCTGCCTGAGATTCTCTTAAATTTACCGTGATGATGATTTCAAGGCGATTGAGGGTTTCAAAGTATGAAATTGCGTACTCCTCATAGCCTGGGTCTAGCTTAGACATATCATGGCTTATAGAAAAAAGGACATAGGGTAAAAATATGATTACGGGAGACATCGCAGCACCAAACGGCACCATTATGGCCTTTGTAAGTGCCCAACCGCTCGCCGTTGTCGGCAAACCATACATTGGGGGTGTGATCCTTGGCGCAGGAGAAGAGCAGATCACCTTCTCTGTTGTATTTCAAAAAGGTAAGCGGCCTTTCATGGCCCTTCATCAATATAGGCCTCATTTTCAGATCAAAGACTAAGTATCAATAAGAAGAAGATCGAAGAAGCAATCCTCAACACCCACCCAACAAGAAGAAGATCGAAGAACCTCAAAACCCTAGAAAAGAAGAAGAGAGTGAACCAAAAGGAAAGCGGAAGTATTAATACAAGTCTTTGAACGTCGGTCGCAGAATGTCTCCAGGTCGGAGGGCGACTCTCGCTCATCCGAGGCCGTCGTGCCCCTAAAGTGGGTTCCTCGTGAAAATCGGCGGGATTGAAAAGAAAATTTTCTCCTAAAAGCTCTTGAGTTTAATTAAGTTTAATTTTTTATATCACTTAAAGTTACAATAGATATGTGTAGAGAGGTTTGTACACAAGACATGTGATAATTTTTAGCTATAAAATAGATTTATTATAACTTTTTTTTAAAAAAAAAGTTTATTAAATTTTTAACCGTTCAAATAATGAACAGTAAAATAAAATTGATCTTAAATTGTGTACAACAATTCATAAATGCAACGGGCGTGAGAATGTGTGTGTTGTAAAATTCTTCTCTTTTATTTAAGTAGCAAATATATTTTTAATTGAGATTTCATATAAGAGTTAATTGTTATTTTAAAATATAAAATTATCATTTAAAAATTAAAGCAAAAGAAAAGTATAAAAGTGTCACTTGATGAAAAGAAAGAAAACACTTTTATTGATTTCCAATTCTAAATTGTCACACCGAAGGACGATCCACTTCAAAATGGATGGGCTCAATTGGATGAAACCAACGAAGTTTCTCTCCCAACCTATACTATAATTGGAGGGAACAAAGGGCTTCAAAAGCATTCAAATGGAAATGAAGCCCATTCGGACCAGCAATGGACTTGGCCCAGTTTGGCACTACTTAGGCCTCCAAAACCCAAGATATAAAGCTCGTTTGTTGCCCTAAAGCAAGGGTAAAAAAAATTGACTGATTTATTTTTTATTTAAAAAAAAAACGAATATCAGTTGTGGGCCCGGGCCATTATCTCTGCCGATATTTGCCTATGTCATGCCCCGACTTGAAGGGTGGGTCCGAAACGTGACCGATTTTTTTTTTTGAAACTAAACCAACTCAAGCATTCTAACTGGGCTGGATTAACAGTTAGGTCCAAAGGTCACACATGATCCTAACATGTGTACTCAAACATATACCATAAGTCTACCCAACAAAAGCACCATCATTTACACAAAACATGAACACATAATTCCAACACTGAATTATCATTGAAACATCATCAGAGTAACTACGGATACATGGTAGTTTAATACATCACATTAACATAAATCAAGTACCACACCCGGTATTTTACAAAAACAAACAGTTCCAATAACCAAAAAGCAAAGACAATGGTATTCCCCTCAGTGGGAATCCCAAGGCAGCGTCGTAGCTTATCCACCCTAAGCTTCAAACAGAGGGTCTCCTCCTCGGGTTCATCTCCTGAAAAGTGAGTGGGGTGAGCTAACTAGCTCAGTGAAGGAAATATAACAGTGCAGTTTAAGTAAACATCAGGTTAGTAAATAATCAATAGTTGCAATATAATATTTCATGCTTGATAATAAATTCTCAATATCAAGTACAATCTCATCATCATTCCACATTTCATCATCTTTTCCATTACTGTTGTCATCCAATGTAACGCCTACATACTATGCTGAGACCATCGTATTAAGTCTCGATACGGTCAAAATACATCCTTACAAGTACATCTCCGGCCCTCACATGGCCAATACTGACACTCCTCAAGTCACCAACTGTCGACACCCATGGTCCAGTAGACGTAAACCATCTCACACACATGGCCGATATTGGTTCAATAGTCAAGGGCACGTGGAAGCCGTATTGCATATCTCATATGGTCAACATCATAGCATTCATAATCATCATAAGCACTTCTTACAACAATGCATCATGTCTAGGCACATGGGTGGGTTCATCAAATCTGAAACCACTCATTGCTCAAGATCCATCTTATAATAAATGTAACGCCCCGCCCTTTTCTAGAAATCAGAGTCTAATTTTTTTTTTTAATAAAAATAAAACATCGAAAGAGAGCGGGCGGCGTCACGACGCGAGTTAAGTTCAGACTACTCAAGTCTGAACCTTAACTGGCCACCCATGTGTACATGGACTACACCATGATAATGAATCACACATGGAACTAACAACAACATGCGGAATAAACTAGATTAACTGCGGAAATAATATGAAAAGATAGCAAGTAACAATCTCAATTGATAATTAAGGTAAACAACCATCCATAGTTAATAGTCTAATCAAACCATAGCAAGTATTAACTTATTACATATCCATCAAAATATAATTCAAATGACAGTAGATAAGTAATCTTGTTCATCATTCAAGCACTTAGGCTTGGCTCCCCTCCCGGTCATCGACCTTTTCTTTCCCTTTCCTTATACCTGCATTCTCCTCTGAGGATAGAATTAGGGCATTAGATCAACGCGCCCAGTAGGTTCCCGAATCAGGGCTACCACATGGTTAGCATATAAAACATGCACATATATCATAGTACATGATTATCAATAAAACATCTGAAAACAATGCTATGTATATGCACATGTAATGAGTCCTACCCATCACAAGTCTACATAGCCATTATCTCAAGAAACTCTTACATCAGGGTATTCCGAAGTAGTCCTCAGTTCCTCCGGATGGGTAAGCCAGAGTAATCCACATTCCTCTGGGTAGGGTACTTATGCCAAGTTAATCCAGAGTAATCCACATTTCCTCTGGATAGGATACTTATCATTATGTTGTTCCATTCCCATCACCCCATGCCATGCATGAGATGTCAATGCATTGTATATCATTTGTAAATACATAACTCATCATTCAAAATATGGTAAGTAATAGTATGTCAATATCTCATAAAACTCTTCATGAAAACAGGTGTAAATGTGGTTACAAGTAGGTAGGAAACCTACTGAAGATTCGCTTCGGTGATTGTTCTTTCTTAAAGCGTCACTTGCTCACGACTTGCACGTCGTTAAACTTCCGATACCTTGACCATAGGACAATCAGTAAATCATACTATCATCTACTGGTTCATTCACATCTAAGACCCAACCACATCATGTGGGGTTTGGCCATGCCCTTGGCTGAACATTACCAACTTAGGATTTAACTTCCTTTTTCATTTAATCAACTCTTAGTTACTTAACCCATTCCATCAAATAATTGTTGATGGGGTTCGGCCATACTACATGGCCGAACCACATCCTATGGATTTTTATCCCATAATCCATCATCATCAATGGTTGATTATTTTCTTACACATAGTCCATAACTTATCATGTATGATTCCTTAATTAAAACAACCATAACCTCCCATCCAAAACAGTCCATTTATCTCAAAAACAGCCCCATGGGGTTCGGCCATACTCATAGCCGAACCCTAGGGTTCACTTGATCCAATAACCACCATGATTACTCATGGTTTAATCATGCTAACTCAACCATGAATTATACATGGTTCAGCCGCATAATAATCCACCAAAACAGTAAACATGTTATTCCATTATTTGCCATAAGAACACCATAACTTATATGGTTTTTAACTCACCAAAACCTTCAATTACTTACATGGGGTTCGGCCATCCAATCAAACTTGACCTTTATAGTGTGCTCATATGATCTTAATTTGAGCAATGGGCCCCACTATTTCCTTATTTGTCATCACAAAATAATTAATTTAACAAACCAGGGGCATTTTCATAATTATCCACTTCATTGAGAAATCAGGGTGTCACAATATAACCCTCTTTTTAAAATTTTCGTCCCGAAAATCGAGTGAAGTAGGGTTCTCAAATTAAATTACATAAACAATTCGGGGTGAGCTGTTCTCATCTCCGATTCAAGTTCCCATGTGGCCTCTTCATCACCATGTCGGTCCCATACCACTTTTACAAACTGAATCGCTCTGTTTCGCAACACCCTTTGTTCGGTCTCCACTATCCTGACCGGCTTCTCGACGTATGTCACGTCGCTCTGCACTTCAATATCCTGAACATTTAAAACATGGGACGGATCCGGATTATACTTTCTTAGCATTGACACATGAAACACATCATGTAGAGCTGCTAACTGCGAAGGAAGTGCCAACTAGTAAGCTACATCCCCCACTCTTCTCATGATGGAAAACGGTCCCACAAATCTTGGTGACAGTTTTCCTTTCTTTCCGAACCTCATATGTCCCTTCCGTGGTGAGACCTTTAGAAATACCATGTCTTCCACTTCAAATTCCAGAAATCTTCTTCTTTTGTTAGCATAGTTCTTCTGCCGACTCTGTGCAGTCAATAAGTGTTGACGAATCAACTTAATTTGTGCGGTAGTCTCTGCAACTAGTTCCGGTCCAATCAATGCAGGCTCTCCTACCTCTGTCCAACATACCGGTGACCTACACGGTCTACCATATAATGCCTCGTATGGAGCCATCTGAAGGCTTGCCTGATAGCTGTTGTTATACAAGAACTCCACCAGTGGTATGTGATCTTCCCATCTACCTTTGAAATCTATCATGCATGCTCTCAGCATGTCTTCCAAGGTTTGTATTGTCCTTTCAGACTGTCCATCAGTCTGTGGATGGAAAGCAGTGCTAATCAACAAGTCTGTCCCCATGGCTGACTGCATGCTTTGCCATACTCTGCCGGTAAAACGGCCATCTCTGTCTGATACTATCGTTCGGGGAATGCCATGTAGCCGAATGATCTCTTTAATATACCGCTGACCCAACGTCTCAGATGAATCTGTCATCTTGATAGGAATGAAATGTGCGGACTTGGTCAGTCGGTCGACTACGACCCATATGGCGTCATTGCCCTTTGAAGACCTCGGCAACCCCGATACAAAGTCCATGGAAATGTGTTCCCATTTCCATTCTGGCACTGCTAAGGGTTTGAGTAACCCTGGTGGCTTTTGGTGTTCAGTCTTAACTTGCTGATAAGTTAGACAATGTGCCACGAATTCCACCACATCCTTTTTTAGTCCATGCCACCAATAATGCCTCTTTAGATCATGGTACATTTTGGTGCTACCCGGATGGATAGAAAGCTTGGACTGATGTGCCTCAATCAGTAGCTCTTTCCTGCAACTCTTTGGCACATAAGTTCTTCCCCGGAATAAAAGACCTTGTCCCGGTCGTAATTCCCATTCCGGTACAACGGTGCCAGTAGACATCTTGGCCCATATGTCCTCCACTTCCGGATCTGCTCTTTGTTCTTGTTCAATCCTGGTGACCATGTTAGATTGTATGACCAGATTGTATATGGTCCCACGGTTGTTGTAATAGAGTTTAAATTCTCAGATGGTATTTAACATCTCCCATTCCGATCTGATCAAACACGCCACGGATGCATGTGGTATACGGCTGAGGGCATCCGCTACTTTGTTTGCCTTGCCTGGATGATATCTAAGCGCAAACTCATAATCCGCCAGATACTCCATGCATCTTCGTTGCTTGAGGTTGAGCTCCTTCTGGTCAAAAAGATATTTTAAGCTCTTATGATCCAAAAATACCTCAAATTTCTCGCCGTGGAGGTAGTGTCTCCAACTCTTGAGGGCGAAAACCACTGCAGCTAATTCAAAATCATGTGTGGGGTAAATACGTTCATGTATTTTTAACTGCCTTGAACCATACGCCACCACACAATTACTCTGACTGAGTTAACAACCCAGTCCCTCTCCCGAGGCATCGCAATATACCTCGTAACACTTGCCACTTACCGGCAAAACTAAAATAGGGGCAGTGGTAAGTCTTGTCTTTAGCTCTTCAAACCTTTGATTACATGGATCTGTTCACTAGTACTTGACTCCTTTCTGTGTGAGTCGAGTCAATGGAGATGCTATTTTTGTAAAATCCATGAAAAATCTTCTATAATAACCAGCCAATCCCAAGAAGCTACGAATTTCAGTTAAATTCTTGGGTGCTTTCCAATCTTTCACTGCCGCCACCTTAGCCGGATCCACGGCTATACCTCCCTCAAATATGACATGTCCCAAGAAGTTTACTTGAGATAGCCAGAACTCAGACTTACTGGCTTTGGCATACAGCTTATTCTGCCTCAAAATATTCAAAACTATACGTAAGTGCTCTGCATGTTCCTCCTGACTCTTAGAATAGATCAGGATATCATCAATGAATACGATTACAAATTGATCCAAATAGGGACGGAAGATTCTGTTCATTAAATCCATGAACACAGCCGACGCATTTGTGAGTCCAAATGGCATGACTACAAACTCGTATAGTCCATACAGCGTCCGGAAGGCTGTTTTCTCTATATCTTCCTCCCTAACTCGGATTTGATGGTATCCAGACATCAGATCTATTTTCGAAAAATGGCTAGAACCCTTCAATTGATCGAATAAATCATCGATCCTGGGTAGAGGGTACTTGTTCCGGACTGTTAGCTGATTTAGCTTTCGGTAGTCCACGCACATCCGTAGTGAACCGTCCTTCTTCTTCACGAACAGCACAGGTGCTCCCCATGATGAGGTACTGTTTCGGATGCAACCCAACCTAAGTAGTTCATCAATCTGCTTCTTTAGCTCCGACATCTCTGTTGGTGCCATCCGATAATGTGGTAACGACACTGGTGCTGTGCCAGGGTACAACTTGATTTCAAAGTTAATCTCCCTCATAGGTGGTAATCCAGGGAGTTCCTTTGGAAATACATTCGCAAATTCTTGTACAATTGCCGGAAGTTCAGTAACTGGAGCTTTATTTATGGTGATATTATTCAATACCACGTGGTTTAACCCTTCCTGCAATCCACTCTGTTTATCTGCAAGAACTACGCATTGCTTGCCCTCGGGTGACTTAAATGTCACTCTTCGGCGATAACAGTCGATGTTTGCATGAAACTTAGCCAACCAATCCATGCCGAATATTATATCATACTCAGACATGCCAAGCACCAGATAATTGAACTCAAATCTGAGTCCAGCTAATTCAGTGTTAATCGCCGTACATATAAGTCTCAATGCCGAGTCTCCGACAGGGGACACAATAGTAAGTGTTGTGGCTAATCTTTGAACTAATGTACTGGTAGCAATAATAAATGATGCAGCTATGAAGGAGTGTGATGCTCCAGAATCAAATAGTGCATATGCATAAGAGCTACTCACTACCGCCATACCTTGTATCACCGCATGGTCCTCTTCTTCTGGAGAAGTTAGGGTAAATAATCGTCCAGCTCCAGCAGGGTTAGACCCTCGACCTCCCCGACTCTGCATTCTGCCTCCTCTGGAGTATGACAGCCTATTGAGTTTTGGGCAGTCCTTTTTATAGTGACCTGGTTGATCACAGTGAAAGCAGGTGTGCACTCTTCGAGAAGCTTGAGTGACTGCTATAGATTGAGTGGGCTGGTTGGGGCGAAAGCCCCCACTAGATCCAACAAACGGCAAGGGCCTACCGAAGTTCGACCTGAACTTCTTGTTGGGTTGGTACGCACCCCTCCCACTCGGCGCTCGGCGGTTGTCCACTCTTGTAAATTCCGTCATTTCCTGTTCCACAATGGTAGCCTTGTTGACCACTTCCGCCAGCGTGGCTGCTTTGAACACGGTTACCCTGGCCCTAATGTTTGGCCGTAACCCACGCTCGAACTTGTGAACCCTCCGATATTCCGTGTCCACAACATAGAATGCATAAATTGACAGGCTGAGAAATTCTTGGTGATACTCAGCCACCGTCATCGAGCCTTGCACTAATGTCATAAAGGCCTGAATCTGACGTTCCCTTTCTTCCTTCGGAAAATAGCCCTCTAAGAATGTCGCTGAGAATTGCTCCCAGGTCATAGCAATTCTTTCTCTTCTTGGCACAAGTGCCTGCTGTTTTTCCACTACTTTCTACCATTTAGCAGCGTCTCTATCAGCTGTGACGTGGCCAATAGGATTTTGTGTGCATGACTCTTGATATTCAAAAGAGTCAGTATGTGAGAGATCTTTTCCAACTAGTTCTCCGCCTCGACAGGCCCTTCTCTGCCTTTGAAGTAAGGTGGGCACTGTTGTTGAAAATCTCTGACCATGTTACGGTCATTATTTTCACTCGTGCTTCCCCCTCCGTTCATATGTTGTTGGAGGACAGATGTTACTACAGCTTGCACCAAGCTGTGCAGTTCAGGAGGCACATAGGGTACAGTCAGGTTGCTGTTCTCTTCCTCCTCTCGTCGATATGACGAGTCATATTCCTCCTCCTCGTCCTGTTGATACGTAGGGTCACTCTCCTCCTCTTCCCGCCGAGAATGATGAGACTCTTCCTCATTGCGAGATCGTTCATGAACTGATCTCTCTTTGTCATGAACGGACCGCTATTCGTCATGTACCGATGGCACCTTCTCATGTACCACCTTCTTGCGTTGAGGTACCACCTTCCCTTGTGTTGTGATTATGAACACCTCATCTTTCTTTTTACCGTCCTGACGCGTCCTTCTCTTTGATGCCCCCTCACCTAATCCAATTTGCAAAACTTTTTCCTTTCCCTTCGGACTCTTTATAACCTTTTTCTGTGGCGCCATTTATTCCTAATTCATGGAAACATCATAGACTTAGTTTCCATTATCAATATGCATTAAATGCCATAAATCCTCATAAAATCATAAAATCGCATACTTTATATTAATTCATAATTCATTTTTTTTTTGTACAAGGGCGGATAGGGTTAAACTAAACCCTATGAATAACAAAATGCACCCTTACAATAACCCTCTTTTTAATACTCCTTCAATTACTTCCTAGCCTAGTCTTCCGTAGAAGACTCCGCATCATCAGTGAACTTGAAATGGTTATCAGGACACGTCATCGTCGTGTACCTCAATACTTCACAAGTCGTGCAGGGTATTAATCCAAGTCCTCCAATATATGGACAATTAGTCCTCGCCTCCCCATGCCCATGTAATCCACAAAACGAGCAGACAATGCCTAGTGGGTGAGGACAATACATACAGTTGTGCCCGTCCTGGTTGCACAACTCACACGTGTCATAGAGATCTATCTCCCCAAGCGATTCCAATATAATAGGAACATCTGCAATAGGATCCTCCAGAAAAGGTGCTAGATCCTCTTCTTCTTCCTCAGGAGGTCCCACTAACCAAGGAATATCTTCCATATGATACTCCGGTAATGGTGCTAGCTTCACCTCCTCCAGTGATGCTAAGTTCCATTCCTCCTCCTCGAGAGGCCCCTCTTGAAGGTCCACATTGACTTCCATGCTGATACTGTTGGAAGTTGATACCAAATCTACCGGACAACTAGGTGTCCCTTTATCCCATAACTCAGTGTATTCCTTGTTGCTCGACATATCTGTGCCACAACATTTAAAACACAATAATATTCAACAGCAATTCTAAATAAACCACTCTTGGTTTTCAGGGAAATTTGATCATGCATAATATTATGTACTTTGTTTGGGAAGATTACCAAATCATCACTCTTTGTGTTCTTTTGTTTCTGGGGAAATCCCTACATTCCTGTTGTTTGTTTCTCAATGGGGGATATCAGGGGAGTATATCCTACTTTGCTATGTTTGATATGTCCAGTTATGATGACTGTACTTTACTTTACTATCTTTCATTGTCGTTCTCAGATTGATTGTTCAGTCTGAGTCACTCGAAGTAAATTAATCCGGCCCCCAGTCAGCGGACTCCGAAAAGTCGGTCAGTTGGGATTCTTATCCGTCAGTGAGACATGAAATCATCTTAATCTTACTTCGATGATTCAACTTCCTGTTTCACTCTGATCCCAACTGTAACGCTCCGCCCTTTTCGAGAAATCAGAGTCTAATTTTTTTTTTAATAATAATAAAACATCGAAAGAGAGCGGGCGGCGTCACGACGCGAGTTAAGTTCAGACTACTCAAGTCTGAACCTTAAGTAGCCACCCATGTGTACATGGACTAAACCATGATAATGAATCACACATGGAACTAACAACAACATGCGGAATAAACTAGATTAACTGCGGAAATAATATGAAAAGATAGCAAGTAACAGTCTCAATTGATAATTAAAGGAAACAACCATCCATAGTTAATAGTCTAATCAAACCATAGCAAGTATTAACTTATTACATATCCATCAAAATATAATTCAAATGACAGTAGATAAGTAATCTTGTTCATCATTCAAGCACTTAGGCTTGGCTCCCCTCCCGGTCATCGACTTTTTCTTTCCCTTTCCTTGTACCTGCATTCTCCTCTAAGGATAGAATTAGGGCGTTAGATCAACGCGCCCAGTAGGTTCCTGAATCAGGGCTACCACATGGTTAGCATATAAAACATGCACATATATCATAGTACATGATTATCAATAAAACATCTGAAAACAATGCTAGGTATATGCACATGTAATGAGTCCTACCCATCACGAGTCTACATAGCCATTATCTCAAGAAACTCTTACATCAGGGTATTCCGGAGTAGTCCTCATTTCCTCCGGATGGGTAAGCCAGAGTAATCCACATTTCCTCTGGGTAGGGTACTTATGCCAAGTTAATCCAGAGTAATCCACATTTCCTCTGGATAGGATACTTATCATTATGTTGTTCCATTCCCATCACCCCATGCCATGCATGAGATGTCAATGCATTGTATATCATTTGTAAATACATAACTCATCATTCAAAATATGGTAAGTAATAGTATGTCAATATCTCATAAAACTCTTCATGAAAACAGGTGTAAATATGGTTACAAGTAGGTAGGAAACCTACCGAAGATTCGCTTCGGTGATTGTTCTTTCTTAAAGCGTCACTTGCTCACGACTTGCACGTCGTTAAACTTCCGATACCTTGACCATAGGACAATCAGTAAATCATACTATCATCTACTGGTTCATTCACATCTAAGACCCAACCACGTCATGTGGGGTTTGGCCATGCCCTTGGCTGAACATTACCAACTTAGGATTTAACTTCCTTTTTCATTTAATCAACTCTTAGTTACTTAACCCATTCCATCAAATAATTGTTGATGGGGTTCGGCCATACTACATGGCCGAACCACATCCTATGGATTTTTATCCCATAATCCATCATCATCAATGGTTGATTATTTTCTTACACATAGTCCATAACTTATCATGTATGATTCCTTAATTAAAACAACCATAACCTCCCATCCAAAACAGTCCATTTATCTCAAAAACAGCCCCATGGGGTTCGGCCATACTCATAGCCGAACCCTAGGGTTCACTTGATCCAATAACCACCATGATTACTCATGGTTTAATCATGCTAACTCAACCATGAATTATACATGGTTCAGCCGCATAATAATCCACCAAAACAGTAAACATGTTATTCCATTATTTGCCATAAGAACACCATAACTCATATGGTTTTTAACTCACCAAAACCTTCAATTACTTACATGGGGTTCGGCCATCCAATCAAACTTGACCTTTATAATGTGCTCATATGATCTTAATTTGAGCAATGGGCCCCACTATTTCCTTATTTGACATCACAAAATAATTAATTTAACAAACCAGGGGCATTTCGTAATTATCCACTACATTGAGAAATCGGGGTGTCACAATAAACCTGACTACCCCTACTGCAAAGTTAAGTTTCCTCACCGTAAATGTGTGTATCGCGGTCTCTGTACAAAAAGCAAACAAGTGCACAGTCAATCATAAATCATACATAGCATTCACTTGTATTCATACAAGTAGTATTTTCAAAACTATACTTGTTTTCCCAAAAATCTCCAAGGTAAATGGAATTGAGTCTCCTACTTGGTTTTTAAGCATTTTAAGTTATAATAATCTACAGTATAGTAATAGTAAGGTGCTCAGTCCAAAACTCATATTGTCTTCTGGGCATGACCAGATTGACTTATTGAGTTAGGTCTAGATACTTAGGTCACTTCTCAGTTGTCTTCTGGATAGGGCCAGATCTGACATGTTGAGTAAGGCCTTGAGGTCACTCAGTGCCCGACAAATATAGCATCGGCCTGGAAGTGAAGTCACTCAGTGCCCGACCAATAGAGTCGGCCTGGAAGTGAATACAATAGTATATACACTATCGTAATAAGAGAAGAGAGTTAGTACGCATTTTTAATTTATCCATGGGGTATAACATCACATGCATCATTAACAATCAAACAATAGTTTACACTTCAAAAACTAGGTCCCTCAGAACAAGCCTCGGAACCAGGTATTGTGGCTTCGGATCATCCGAACCACTGCCTAAACTAGTCACTGACTTCGGTGTAACTCCCCGTCCTTTTTCACTCGCTTTCACTTTCCGAAAATCAGAGTATATTTTTTTTTTTTTAAAACGAAAAGTGATAAAGAGCGGGACGTCATGACGCGAGCTAAGTCCGAACTTCTAAAGTTTGACCCTTAGCTGGCCAACCCTATGTGTGCATGGACTAAGTCAATGAAAACGGTTAATGCATAACAATATAGACTTGCGAAATAAAATCATAACATGCGGAATTATAATAGAACTTAGTTCTATTCCATTTCAGATAGCAAAGTACGTCAAGTCCTTAATCATTATTAACATACCGTAATTATTCGAATAAACATCCAACCATAGCAAATCATCTAAGTTATTACATGTCCGATGTCTAGTTACTCAAATTACAAAGCCATAAGTAACTTAATTAAAAATATAAACTAAAAGCATCCAAGCTCCTATGCTTGACCCTTTTTGTGTTCATCGTTCCCCTGGTTTCCTGTGTCATCCAGTAGGGTAGAAGTAGGGCCTTAGAACAACGCGTCCACTAGGTATTCCAATTAGGGCTAACACATGGTTATTACAAAACATATATAATAACATAAAGTCCAAAAACCATATAAATCATGTCATGTCATGATGTCCAATGCAATGAGTCCCACCCATCACAAGTACATAAAAGTACCCCCACATAGGTTTTTCGGACGCCCTGACGGAGTGTGGACCCTCCGGTTTCTTCTCGATGGAAAAGCACATTAAGGTATCCCACATAGGTTTTTCGAACGCTCCGACGGAGTGTGGTCCCTCTAGTTACATATCCTTCACCCCATGCCATGCATGAGATGCCAATGAAACACATGCTATCTTATCATATAAACATAGTATTAAAATCACAATTTGAAACAATATTCTTTACAACATAATTCATCAAAAAACAAGATAAAAGCATTGTACATAAACCCATGGTTTCAAAGAGGTGGAATCCTACCAAAGACCAGTAACGTGTCCTTGCGCTTTCGTCCGGTAATCGCTCACGATCGTACACACCTTGTGAGGTCCCGGTACCTTATAATATAGCAATCAATTAAAACCATGTCCCATTTGGTTTATAATAATGTCCAAGTCCATAAAACAATCCCCATGGGGTTCGGCCATACACCATGGCCGAACCCATGATCTTTCATTTTTACTTATATTTACAACAATGCCATTCATACCACTTTATTCATTAATCTAATGATAACCAAATTAATCATCTAAGATACATCAAACCTTAAGTTCAGCAAACATTTCCCATGGGGTTCGGCCATACACCAAGGCCGAGCCCATGGTCCATTGATTTCAGTTAATTACACCCTTGCCATTATTATATCCATGGCTATTTACCTTGTTTATTTTCATAAGGCTTATGTTCCAAAAATGATCCATACATGGTTCTTTAATCCAAAACACATAATCCATCAAATAGTTCATGGGGTTCGGCCATACACCATGGCCGAACCCTATGTCCATTATTTTCACCTATTTACAACATTGTCATCCACGACTAGCATAACCCATAATTCAATAACATATATTTGTATCCTCCAATTAATTCTCCATTCATTTAAAATATTCATAAACATAACATCTATAAAAATTGTTTCATGGGGTTCGGCCATACACATGGCCGAACCCATGATGTCTAAATTCCAATTTTAGCAATTACCATCCTTGAATCCATAAATCAAGGTCCATTCCTTTTGATCCAAAAGTCCATAATTAGAAACTTTCTAATTTAATAACCATTTTCCATGGGGTTCGGCCATACACCATGGCCGAACCCTATGGTTCATAATATTCTCTTTAAAAAAATCATTAGACCATTATTATTTCCTTAACAACTCAAGTCCATAAAAATGGGGTTCGGCCATACATCATGGCCGAACCCATGATCCTCCATTTTAGCATGTATTTACAACTTTGCCATTATCTCCAAGATCTCCATTTAATCAATCACCAAAATAAGTCCATCTATATTTTTCCATGGGGTTCGGCCATACACCATGGCCGAACCCATGATCCATGATTCTTATCCATTTTAAACCCTTTAACATCATCATAACATTCCATGGTTTTCATCACTCAAACACCCATAAATTAAACCATGTCTTTCCATGGTTTTCATCCCTTAAAAATAACCAATAACCTTCCATTAAAAATCACCAAAGTCCTTCCATGGGGTTCTGCCATACAACATGGCCGAACCCTATGGTTCATCCCTTTTTATTAAACCTCAACATTCATCCCTTAATTTTCTTCCATGGGGTTCGGCCATACATGTAACACCCCGCCCTTTTCACGCTTAAAAATCAGAGTTTTTTTTTAAATATAATAATAAACAAGTGATCGGGGTGGGATGTCACGACGCGAGTTAAAGTCCGACCCTTAACTGGCCAAGCCCATGTGCGTATGGATTAAGTTCATAAGAATCGATCCACACATGGTACAATAAACTTGCGGAATATATTTAGTCTTAATCTAACTGAGGTTATAATAGATCCTATGACTACTCAATTTATAACTTAAGATAGCAAAGTATATGATTTATTCTCCAAAATTACTAAATAACCTTAGTCTACCATTCATTCCAAACCATCCAAATAAACCAAACCATAGTAGCTACTTAACTACATTATTACATGCCAACACATCTAATTATCAAATTACATTGTCCAAATAACTTAAATAAAAAGTCCATAAACAGTCCATTCAAAGTCTATTCAAATCCATTCAAATTGTCCAAGCTCCTATGCTTGGTTTCTTTCTTGATCCTCGTTCTTCCCCTTTCCTGTGTCATCCACTAAGGATAGAGATAGGGCGTTAGATCAACGCGCCCAGTAGGTCATCTGATTAAGGCTACCACAAGGTTAGTATAAAAACATGCAAATAATATAATAATACATGTTTAACAAAATTCCATAAAACAATGCTACGTATGAAATGAATATGTAATGAGTCCCACCCATCACCATTATACATAGCCTCCTCTTGACGGGATTCTCATCGTCAAGGTACCCCACAGTGGTCTTTCGGACGCCCCGACGGAGTGTGGCCTCCGGATTCCTCTTGATGGGATTCTCATCATCAAGGCACCCCACAGTGGTCTTTCGGACGCCCCGACGGAGTGTGGCCTCCGGTTGCAACACCATCATCCCATGCCATGCATGAGATGTCTATGCAAACATGCCATTTGTAAATATAACTTTACATTCAAATAACTTATCAAACTCAACGTAAAATCAACAAATATCATGCGGTTACAAAAAGGTAGGAAACCTACACAATGTTACTTAGCTTGACCCTTCATTTGAACCGTCTCCCGTTCACGACTTGTATACCGTTCTAGCAATCCCAATACCTTATTTACATAACAGCAAGTTAAACATAAATCCATTTAATTGCCAACTAAACCTAAGTTCCAAAAACCACTTGGTGGGGTTCGGCCATACCCCATGGTCGAACCTCACCCATCTAAATTTTGGTCTTTCTTTTCATTTAATCATATTAAACCTCCTCACACCTCAAACATACTTTGGTAGGGTTCGGCCATACAACATGGCCGAACCTTACCACTTGATTTTGGACCCCTCTTTTCAAGTCTTTTGATCAATCCATTCACATATACAATTTATCTTGTATTTACAGTTTTGCCATTGGTCTAACCAATGCTTAATTTTGCTAACTTTCATCGCCTAAAATAAAACCATCTTAGTGGGGTTCGGCCATACCACATGGCCGAACCTCACCATCTTAATTTGGTCCTTTTTAAATCCTTCATACATCCATATACATTAACCACTAAGTCCATCAATCACCATTAGTGGGGTTCGGCCATACTACATGGCCGAACCTCTCCAAACTGGTTTTTGTTCCTCTTTCCATCATCCATGATGGTTGATCAACTTAATATTAAATCCATAACTAAGCCTAGGTAATTATTAAATCAAAAGCATAAAACAAATCATAGTTTTCCAATATGATTTAATCCAAACATACCATCAAAACAGTCCATGAAAAAAAAAAAAAAAAATAAACTCTGATTTTTAAGCATGAAAAGGGCGGGGTGTTACAATACACCATAGCAGAACCCTATGGTTCCTTATTTTTTTAAAACAAAATTATCAAATACTAACCGGTTCCGCGACTCCTTCGGTTTTCCTTTGGTTGTTCTTGCTCTTCCATTCATTTTCTTCCTTAGCCTCTTCTCCTCCTTGAACTTTCACAAAGCTAAGAACACCTTCTTGCCAAGAGCACACCCAACGTCAAGACCTTGCTGATTTGGATGTGCCGTGCGCCCCTTTGTTTCCTCTCCTTTATTAATCTCCAATCGGTCCTAATTTAGAAGGTACCATGAGCCCCTTGTTGCCTGATGCGCCTCCCTTCTATAAACTCTCAATCGGCCAATCTTAATCCTAAATTTAGAAGGTGCGATGCGCCCCTTGTCTTTCTTTTATTAAATTCCCAATCAGTCCTAATTTAGAAGGTGCCATGCGCCCCATGTTTAGCCCTTGCCTTAGTGCCATTTTTAACAAGGAAGGGACCCATTTTGCCATGTGCATAGATTGCAATTGCTATCCTCATGGATATGTATAAATAGACACCTTTTGCCGTGTGCATAGATTGCAATTACTATCCTCATGGATATGCATATCTCCCATACACGGCTTATGCAACTCCTAAAATCTTTTCATCAATATCTTCAATGCGCATGCAATCTTCCAATTCCTAAAATCTTTCCAAAACATCCTCACATACACGGCCAAAGTAATCCATATTTAATTTTTAGATATATTGCATACCCTTTTAACTCAACCCCATTTAAATTTATTGAAACCATTTCCATAATCCGTTGGGTGGGCAATGACCCAACACTTTACCCATATAAGGTCCCTATCTAATAATTCACAAATTAAATGGGTAATTTTCATATATATTAATAACTTGAAAATCCGGGGTGTTACATTCGGACTATGGGTTTGTCTTCGGGTCGTCCGAAGATCGGGCCTCGGATCATCTGAAGGTCCTTCTGAACCGAAAAAATCTGAGAAATTGGTCTCGGTGGGTCTGTGTGTCTCGGAACATGCCGAGTGAGGCTCGGATCATCCAAATGGAGTTCGGTCCTTCCGAACTCAGCTCAGAACATCAGGGCGAGTAAGCTTGCCTCGGACGCTTCGGGGCTTCGGGTGAAGCTCGGAACGTCCGAAGGGTTCCTCTCGGACAGTCCGAAGGGTGTGACCCTCGGACCGTTCGAAGCTCGACTCTCTAACGGTCCGAGAGTAGTCTGTAACGTCCCGCCCTTTTTCACTCACTTTCCGAAAACCAGAGTCTATTTTTTTTTTAAATAGAAGAGGAGACCGGGACGTCACGACACGAGCTAAGTCCGAACTTCTAAAGTCCGACCCTTAACTGGCCAACCCTACGTGTGCATGGACCAAGTCCATAAAAACGGTTCACACGTAATAAGTTAGCTTTGCGGAAAATAACATAAACTGTGGATTAGAATAAAATCTAACTCTAGTCCATTTTTAGATAACAAAGTACTCCGTCAATTATAAATGATTAACTTAAATTAAATAACCAAAGTAACCATTCACAAACCATAGCAAATATCTAAATTATTACATGCCGATTGCTAGCTACTCAAATTACAAGTCCTCAAGTAACTTAAATCAAATATAAAATTAAATCCATTCAAGCTTCTATGCTTGGCTCCGATCACGATCATCGTTCCCTTCGTTTCTTGTATCATCCACTAGGGTAGAAGTAAGGCGTTAGAACAACGCGCCCAGTATGAATTCCATTTAGGGTCTTACACATGGTTAGTACAAATCATAATATAATAACATAATAACAAAACCATATAAAACCATGCCATGTCATGATGTCAAATGCCATGAGTTCCACCCATCACAAGTACATATAACCTCTTGATGGGATTCTCATAATCAAGGTACCCCCACATAGGTCTTTCGGACGCCCTGACGGAGTGTGGCCCCTCTGGTTTTATCTTGATGGAAAATGCACATCAAGGTACCCCACATAGGTTTTTCGAACGCCCCGACGGAGTGTGGCCCCTCCGGTTACATATCCTTTACCCCATGCCATGCATGAGATGCTAATGAAACACATGATATTTTATTTTATAAACATAGCATAAAAACTCACATTTGGAACATATCTTTTACAACATAATTTCATGAAAATAAGATAAAAACCATCATACATAAACCATGTTTGTAAAAGGTAGAATCCTACCAAAGACCACTAACGTGTCCTTGTGCTTTTGTCGGGTAACCACTCATGATCGTACACACCTTTTGAGGTCCCGTTACCTTATAATATATCAATCAATTAAAACCATGTCCCATTTGATTTACAATAATGTCCAAGTCCCTACACCCAACCTTGTGGGATTCGGCCATACACCATGGCCGAACCTCACTTACTAGGTTTTAGCCCCTCCTTTGATTTATTAACCCATCACCCCTAAGTTAATTTATTTAAACACTTAGTCCACCAAAACACACATTAGTGGGGTTCGGCCATACAACATGGTCGAACCTCACCATGTTGGTTTTGTGCCCTTCTTTGAGTCCTTTGATCTTTTAACTTAATTCCAAGATCATACCCCTTTAATTCATTAACCTAACATACATAAACCCTAAGTCCACCAAACGTTCCCCATGGCGTTCGGCCATACACCATGGCCGAACCCATGGTCCATTAATTTTGCTTATTTACAACATTGCCATTGTACAAATCCATAATCAATAACATAAACCATGAACATAGGTATATATAATTAAATCCCTCATTTCCTTGCTCAATCCTCCATTTACTTAAGTATGCATAACCACTCTAAGTGTACTTTTTAAAATATTCCAACAAATGGTTCATTAAATGGTTCTATGGCCGAACCCATGATGTTTCATTTCCATGGTCTCCATTTAATCAATCACAATCTTAAGTTCATAAACAAGTCCCTCCATGGGGGTTTAATCATATACTTTAGATTCATCAAATACACCCAAGAATCCATAATACATCTCTTAATTTTCTTCCATGGGGTTCGGCCATACACCATGGCCGAACCCATGGTCCATGATTCCTTCACCATTTACCACCTTGATACTATTTAAATTGATTAACAACCTTCCTTATTTTCCTCCTTTAAAACTTTTTTTAAAACCTTAACATACATGTATAATTTTCATCTTTCAATTCCATTAAAACTAACTAATGTCCTTCCATGATTTTCATCCTTCAAAAACCATTTACAATTAGCAACAAACTCCCATGGGGTTCGGCCATACAACATGGCCGAACCCTTATGGTTCCTCATTTTCTCTTTTAAATCAAATATCCATGATCTTAACCTTTGATGGGTTCGGCCATACATCATGGCCGAACCTAATCAACCCCTTTTTATTCTTAATGGTTCTTGTATATCCCCTTTAGGGTTTGGCCATGCAATGGCCAGATCATGTTCCCTTGACCATCTTACTTAATAAGAGTTTATTGAGCACTTACCAATTCCGCGACTCCTCCAGTTCTTTCACTCCTACTTGTTCTTCCAATCCTTTTGCTTCCTTATCCTCTTCCTCCTTCTTTCTTGTTCCTTTGGCCGAGAGTGAGACTTGAGAGAGAGAGGGAGAGTTCGGCCTTGAGTGGTAGCTTGAGATCAAACACTTTTCTAAGTCTTTTGTCTTGAGGAGTGGTCAGCCAAGAGAGGGTTTGAGGGAGAGAAACAGCCAAGAGGGAGAGGGAGAGAGTAAAATGCAAGTCCAATTTGTTTTGTTCCCATGAGATGGTAGGCCAAGGTGATACCCTTTTGGTTAAGTCTTTTGTGTAACTCCCATTTCCATTAACTTCCCTTCTTAGTGCTCCACTTGGGGGTTTCATCCATAAGATGAAACTCCCAAGGCTCCAACGGTGTGGCCATGGTTTGAATTGGGTAACCACTCCAAAACCGTCCTCTCTCATTAATGACCATTTGGGGGTTTCATCCATGGGGTGAAACTCCCCTGAGGCCAACGGTCTTGTCTTGAGTTGGTTTGTGTAAACCCCACCAAACGGCCCACCTCCCATTGATTCCCCCTTTGAAGTTCCATGCATGAGATAAAACTCCCATGCATCCAACGTGTAGCCATGGCTTGTCTTGGTGTAACAACACATAACCGCCATCTCCCATTTATGATATCATTAGGAGTTTCATGCATAATATGAAACTCCCATTCCAACGTGTGTATACCTTGTGTTGATTTTTGAAACAACCAAAACACCCTTCATCTTCACACTTTAATCACTTAAGATAAATATCCCCATAACTTTCCATCCAACCCATTTAACTCAACTCATCCATTTAATTCAACTCATCCATTTAATCTCAACTCACCCCTTTAATTCAACTCATTTAATTCACTTGAATCAACTCAATTATTTGATTCCATTTCCAACTCAAATCAGCCCCAACCTAATTTAAGCTTGGACTCACTTGGTGGTCAACCAAGTCAAACACGACCCATTGGGTCCCAATTGAACATTTTGACCCAATTAACAACCTCGACCCAATTAAATGCACCTTACCCATTTACTTTAAATTGAACCTTATACCATAACCGTTGGTTCTTAATTGGGCCATTGACGTAACACCTTACCCATCTAAGGTTCAAATCTGTTAATTCACAATGAAAATGGCAAATTCCGTAAATATTGATAACCTAAAAATCCAGGGTGTTATAATACAACCCTCTTTTTAAAATTTTCGTCCCGAAAATCGAGCGAAGTAGGTTCCAAAATAAATTACATAAATAGCTCAGGGTGAGCTGATCTCATTTCTGGCTCGAGTTCCCAAGTGGCTTCCTCAATACCGTGTCGATCCCATGCCACCTTGATGAATTGAATCGCTCGGTTTCGTAACACCCTTTGCTCTGTCTCCACCACTCCGACAGGCTTTTCGACGTATGTCATGTCGCTTTGGACATCTATATCTTGTATGTTCAGTACATGAGAGGGAAGAGGATTGTACTTCCTCAACATCGATATATGGAACACATCGTGTAAAGATGCCAACTGTGAAGGGAGTGCCAATTGATATGCCACATCCCCCATTCTTCTTATGATTGAAAACAGTCCCACATATCTTGGCGACAGTTTCCCCTTCTTTCCAAATCTCATGTGTCCCTTTCGTGGCGAGACTTTCAAGAACACCATGTCCCCCACCTCAAATTCAAGGAAGCTCCTCCTCTTGTCAGCATAGCTCTTCTGACGATTCTGTGCAGTCAATAGGTGCTGCCGTATCAACTGTATCTGCGCTGTGGTCTCTGCAGGCTCACCAGCCTCTGTCCAGCACACTGGTGACCTACAAGGTCTACCATATAATGCCTCAAATGGAGCCATCTGGAGGCTTTCCTGGTAACTATTATTATATGAGAACTGTACCAGCGGCAAGTGATCCTCCCATCCACCCTTGAAATCTAGCATGCATGCTCTCAGCATATCCTCCAATGTTTGTATTGTCCTCTCAGACTGTCCATCAGTATGTGGATGAAATGCTGTGCTAGTCAGTAGATCTGTCCCCATGGCCGACTGCATACTTTGCCATACTCTGCCGGTGAATCGACCATCTCTGTTGGACACTATAGTCCTAGGAATACCATGTAATCTGATGATATCCTTGATATACCGTCGACCCAAGGTCTTAGATGAGTCTGTCATCCTGATGGGAATGAAATGTCCAGACTTGGTCAGTCGGTCTACCACGACCCATATCGCATCGTTGCCCTTTGAAGACCTTGGCAACCCTATCACAAAATCCATGGAGATGTGCTCCCGCTTCCATTCTGGCACTGGTAAGGGTTTGAGTAACCCTGGTGGCTTCTGATGTTCCGTCTTAACCAGCTGACAAGTTAAGCAATGAGCCACGAATTCTGCCACATCTCTTTTGAGTCCGTGCCACCAGTAATGTCTCTTCAGGTCTTGATACATCTTGGTGCTGCCCGGATGAATAGAGAGTTTGGTCTGATGTGCCTCAATCAGTAACTCTTTTCTGCAGCTCTTAGGCACATGTATCCTTCCTCGGAATACAAGACCCTATCCTGGTCGTAACTCCCATTCCGGTATGACTTCACCAGTAGGCATCCTGACCCATATCTCTTCCACTTTCGGGTCTATCCGCTGTTCCTGTTCAATCTTGGCAACCATGTTGGACCGTATGATCAAATTGTACATACTCCCATGGTTATTGATATATAAATTGAACTTTCGTATGGTATTCAACATCTCCCATTCTGTCCTGATCAAACATGCCACTGATGCATGTGATATGCGGCTGAGGGCATCTACCACCTTGTTCGCCTTGCCAGGGTGATAACGAAGCACGAACTCATAGTCCTGCAGATATTCCATCCATCTGCGCTGCCTTAGGTTGAGCTCTTTCTGATCAAACAAGTACTTCAAGCTCTTATGATCTGAAAACACTTCAAATTTCTCGCCATATAAAAAATGTCTCCAGCTTTTGAGAGCGAAGACCACTGCAGCTAGTTCTAGATCATGCGTGGGATAGAGGCGTTCATGAATTTTTAACTGTCTTGATCCATAAGCCACCACACGATGAGTTTGACTGAGGACACACTCGAGTCCTTCTCCTGAAGCATCGCATTGTACTTCATAACCCTTGCATCTTTTCGGTAAAATTAAGATAGGTGCAGTTGTAAGTCTCTTCTTCAGCTCTTTGAATCTCCGGTTGCACACATTTGACCACTCAAATTTGACTCCTTTCTGAGTGAGTCGGGTCAGTGGAGATGCAATCTTGGAGAAGTCCATAATAAACTTCCTGTAATAACCTGCCAATCCCAAAAAGCTACGGATCTCAGTTACATTCTTTGGCACTTTCCATTCGCTCACTACAGTCACCTTAGCTGGGTCCACGGCTATACCTTCTACTGATAACATGCCCCAAGAAGTTAACCATGGGTAGCCAGAATTCACACTTGCTGGCTTTGGCATATAACTTGTTCTTCCTCAAAGTGTCAAGAAATATCCTCAGGTGCTCAGCATGTTCTTCCTGAGTTTTGGAGTAAATCAAAATGTCATCAATAAATACAATGAAAAATTTGTCCAAATAAGGACGAAAAATCATGTTCATTAGATCCATGAACACAGCCGGTGCATTGGTGAGTCCAAATGGCTTGACTACAAACTCATATAGTCCATACCTCGTTTTGAAGGCTGTCTTCTCTATGTCTTCCTCCCTAACCCGGATTTGATGGTATCCGGACATTAGATCAATCTTAGAGAAGTGACTGGAACCTCTAAGTTGATCAAATAAATCATCGATCCTGGGTGGGGGATACTTGTTCCTGACTGTCAGCTGATTCAGCTTTCGATAGTCTACGCACATATGGAGTGAACCGTCCTTCTTCTTCACAAACAAAACCGGAGCTCCCCAAGATGATGTACTGTTCCGAGTGCACCCCAGTCTGAGCAGTTCATCAATCTGCTTCTTTAACTAGGACATCTCCGCTGGTGCCATCCGGTAGTGTGGTAATGACATAGTTGAAGTGCCAGGATACATCTTGATTTCAAAATTAATCTTCCTCATGGAAGGCAAGCTAGGGAGTTCTTTTGGAAATACATCCGCATAGTCCTTTACTATTGCTTGAAGTTCAGCCACCGGTGCCTTGTTGATTTTGATACTGTTCAATACTAGGTGATTCAACCCTTCATGCAGTCTGCTTTGTTTGTTAGTACGCACCACATGTTGTTTTCCCTCGGGTGACAAGAATGTCACCCTGCGGCGATAGCAATCAATGTTGGCCTGAAAGCTAGCCAACCAGTCCATGCCGAAAATAATATCGTACTCATTCATATCGAGTACCAAATAGTTGAACTCAAATCTGAGTCCAGTAAGTTCAGTATTCACTGTTGTGCATATAAGCCCCAATGACGTGTCTTCGACGGGGGATACGATGGTGAGTGATGTAGACAGTTTTTGTACTAATGTCCCAGTAGCAGTTATAAATGCAGCAGATATGAAAGAGTGGGATGCTCCAGAATCAAATAAAGCAAAGGTGTGGGAACTACTGACTACAACCATACCTTGAATCACAAAATGATCTACTACTGCTGGACGAGCTAGAGTAAACAACCATCCAGATCTAGTAGGGTTAGGCACTCGTCCCGCCTGATTATATGTCCTGCCTCCTTGTGAGTTAGTTGGCCTAGCTGGTGGGCGAAATGAACCTTTGGAATAAGAGGGTTTACTGAGCTGCGGGCATTCCCTCTTGAAGTGACCGGGCTGGTCACAATGAAAACAGTTGTTCACCCCTCGGGGAACCTGAGTGACTGATGTTGAAGGGGAGGGATGATTGGGACGGAAGCCCCCGTTGACCCAGTGGATGGTGAGGGTCTGCTAAAGTTCGGTCGGAACTTCTTGTTGGGCTGAAATGTACCCCTCCCACTCTGAGCTCGGCGGTTGTCAAAACGCACCAACTCAGCCATTTCTTGCTCTGCTATAGTGGCCCTGCTAACCATCTCTTCCAGTGTGGCTGCCTTGAATATGGTCGCCTTGGCCTTAATGCTTGGCCGTAGGCCCCGCTCAAACTTGCGTGCCCTTCGCTATTCTGTATCCACCATATAGAATGCATAGCAAGACAAACTAAGAAACTCTTGGTGGTACTCTGCCACCGTCATGGTACCTTGTACCAAAGATAGAAAAGCTTATGTGTGGCTCCTTCTCCTCCTCAGGAAAATAATGATCCAAGAAGGAAGCAGAGAACTGATCCCAAGTCATTGCAGTCCTCTCTCCTTCCGGAAGGAGGGCTCGCTGCTTCTCTATCACCTCCCACCATTTACCGGCATCATCGATCAATTGTGATGTAGCTAGCAAAATCTTGTCAGCATGACTCGAAATCTTGAGTAGGGTCAAGATCTGAGTGATCTTCTTCAACCAGTTTTCCCCTCCGACAACCCCTTCTGTCCCTTTGAAGTAAGGAGGGCATTGTTGTTGGAAATCCCGGACCATGCTCCGGTCATTGGCGTCACTGGTGTTTCCATTTCCGTTCAGGTGCTGCTAAAGAACAAAAGTAACTACTGCTTGAACCAAGCTTTGGAGTTCAGGAGGCACCACAGGTATATTCACAGTGCTCTGTTCCCCCTCATCGTGGTGGGATGGTTGTTCATCATGTTGAGATGGTTGTTCTTCCTCTTCCGATTGAGTTTGTCAATCCTCCTCTTCATGTCGGGATTTTTCTACCTCCTTTTCACGTTGAGAGGTTTGTACTACCTCTTTTTCCTTCCCTTTCTGGTTTTGTCGGGTCTTTCTCTTTGGAGCCATTTTCCCTAAGTCATGAAAACATCATTGACTTAGTTTCTTCGTACAGTATGTATTTTCACAATTTTGGGGAAATTTCCAAATAAGCACTCTTGGTTTTTTCTTTGTTTTTGGGGAAATTTCCTAAGTATCTATTGTTTGTTTCTCAATTTGGGGATATCAGGGAAATATATCCTATTTTGCTAGGTTTGATAAATCCAATTATTTTGACTGTACTTCCTTTGCTATCATTCATTGTTGTTCTCAGATTGAATGTTTCAGTCTAAGTCTAACGAAGTAAATTAATCCGGCCCCCATGCAGCGGACTCCAAAGAGTCGGTCAGTTGGGATTCTTATCTGTCAGTGAGACATGAAACCATCTTAATCTTATTTCGAAAGATTCAACCTTCCCGTTTAGCTCTGATACCAACTGTAATGCCACGCCCTTTTTCACTCGCTTTCCGAAAATCAGAGTCATATTCTTTTTTTTTTTTAAATAGAAGAGTGAGCTAGAGCGGGACGTCACGGCGCGAGCTAAGTCCGAACTTCTAAAGTCCGACCCTTAACTGGCTAACCCTATGTGTGCATGGACCAAGTCCATAAAAACATTTCACACGTAATAAGTTAACTTTGCGGAAAATAACATAAATTGCGGATTATAATAGAATTTAACTCTAGTCCATTTTTAGATAGCAAAGTACTCCGTCAATTATAAATGATTAACTTAAATTAAATAACCAAAGTAACCATTCACAAACCATAGTAAATATCTAAATTATTACATGCCGATTGCTAGCTACTCAAATTACAAGTCCTCGAGTAACTTAAATCAAATATAAAATTAAATCCATTCAATCTTCTAAGCTTGGCTCCGATCACGCTCATTGTTCCCTTCCTTTCCTGTATCATCCACTAGGGTAGAAGTAATACGTTAGAACAACGCGCCCAGTAGGAATTCCATTTAGGGTCTACACATGGTTAGTACAAATCATAATATAATAACATAATAACAAAACCATATAAAACCATGCCATGCCATGATGTCAAATGCCATGAGTCCCACCCATCACAAGTACATATAACCTCTTGATGGGATTCTCATCATCAAGGTACCCCCACATAGGTCTTTCGGATGCCTCGACGGAGTGTGGCCCCTCCGGTTTCATCTTGATGGAAAATGCACATCAAGGTACCTCACATAGGTTTTTCGGAGCCCCCGACGGAGTGTGGCCCCTCCAGTTACATATCTTTCACCCCATGCCATGCATGAGATGCTAATGAAACACCTGCTATTTTATTTTATAAACATAGCATTAAAACTCACATTTGGAACATATCTTTTACAACATAAGTACATCAAAATAAGATAAAAACCATCATACATAAACCATGTTACCTTTTGATTTATTTTTGTAATGACCTGACCCGAAAATAGGGTTTAGGGCTTGACTCAATGTGATATTGTCCGCTTTGGGCCTCGCACACAGCTCGAACAGGCACAGTTTTGCATTTGGGCCCAGGCCCATGTGGCTTGGCCCAAAAGGCCTCACACGAGTACAAGGGTGGTGGCCTCTTATAACCACCCAACCTCCTCTCTCCCAAACAGATGTGGGACTCTTCCCACATCAGTTTAGGCAAGGTGAGGTATCACGATCACCCCCCCTAAAGCCTCGAGCCGTCCCCGGCTCGACTCCGGTCCAACTCAACAACTCTAGAGAAGGATGATAGGCCCACACAGTCCGAGTGTTGAACTCGGCTCTAATAACAAATTTGTAATGACCCGACCCGAAAACAGCGTTTAGGGCTTGACTCAGTGTGATATTGTCCGCTTTGGGCCTTGCACACAGCTCGAACCCGCACGGTTTTGTATTTGGGCCCAGGCCCACGTGGCCCTGTCCAAAAGGCCTCACACGAGTACAAGGGGTGGTGGCCTCTTATAACCACCCAACCTCCTCTCTCCCAAACCGATGTGGGACTCTTCCCACATCAGTTTGGGCAAGGTGAGGTATCACAATTTTAGTGAGGCTTTAAATTTAATTTAGAATTTATTAGTTCGATTTGATTTGAAATTTGAAAAGAAAATTATAAATTCGTGCAATTAATAAAAAATTTAAAATGAAAAATGCATCTAATTTTAGTGGTTCCTGAAATTAAATTGAACATGAATTTTAATGATTTAATTAATTTGAATTTTCCCTTTAAATGAGTAAAATAAAATTGTCCTGATTTCCACTCAAATTCATCCTGATTCCTACACGGACCTCTTGTCATGTCCCGCCCCGTGAGGAACTCATGACACCGACATGTCACGCATCTGCCCCGAGACGAGCGCATGAGATTTTTTTTTAAGCAAACCTCATTCACATCCCAAGTCTCATTCATTCACAAACCATCTCACAATGGGAGTTCCACACACACCCACGGGGAAACTACCATTTCTAGGTTCTCAAATATGACAGGAGAATTCCACCAAAATTTTGACAAAGTTCCGTTTAAAAACAGGATAGTTGGGGAAATATATTTCCTCTATCTCATCAACCATATCACATAACATCTCATATCTAATTGAAACATAAACCATTTCATTTCACCCATAAAAGGGGGTTTAAAAATAATGTACTCAAGTAATTACAACCAAAGTAACAAATCTTGACGAGAATTTGAAATTTCTCATGTTATTAACGAGAAAATATTGTTTCCCATTAAAAATTGTACTTTTTCGACTCTGTCGCTTTATCGTTAAATTACTGTTAAAACATTATTAACGTAAAAAAACTCTCAAGCTAAAAACACATCTTTAACATATTTTTAAAATCCGTCAAAATTTTAATTTAATTTCATGTGGCCCGAGGCAGCCAAAATCAAAAGAAGAAAAACAAAGTATATAATCTACATTGCCATATTCATTTTTATATAATCTTCAAGTCACTCACCCTTTTTTCTCACTTTCGATGTGGGACGTGGGATAGGGAGTAGCAAGCTTTAATGAATGCAGGCAAACTCACATGTCTAGCTCTCTTGGTCTTATTTTCGGCATTTACTCCTTCATTGGGACATGCACTTAGACATAATGACAGTGAAACTAGCTTTTAATTTTTGAAAATTCACAAATACATGCAGTCTTACTTTTGGTTGAATTTTCAAGTGGCAATCCATATAATAGAGACTAGATATTTATTTGATAAAGTATTAATCTTGCATTTGAAATAATTTATGTCATGCCCCGACCCTTACGGGCACTTGAAGGAGGGATAAAATATGCATTTACATTTTTTTTAAGTGCACATGTGTGCCAAGGAATACGTAGAAATACACGTGTTAAGAACAATGGATTTTGAATGGTTTGGGATACAGAGATCCTACCGAAATTTCAACAGAGTCTCTCCTAAAAGTGGGATGTTTGACCCATCAAGGTCTACCATCCATCCAGCCCATAACATCATGTCTTTTTCCAATAACATGGTTATAATAATACGAACATGGTCTAAAGTAAATTAACATATCCATTGGGTCCTAGTGATACCCAATAGTGAACCTACCTTGAGTCTTAAAGTACATCCATAGTCACAAAAACATAGTTATACATGGCTTCCGCTAGGGCCAAGATGCGACTGGGATTTTTTTTTTCTTCTAGCACTGGGCACTCATCTTAACGAAAGTCTTAACTCAACATTATGGGCTTTACTCAAATGTTCAGGCACATCTGACAGTCTCGGACACAAACACGACAGGTTAACTCCCTAGGCAGCTGGAGGGGTCACAATGGTCTCGCTTAGGCCCCAGTTCCAATAGGCAGAACCCATCTAACTGCGCGGTATGAGGATACACCACTATTCAGCATGCAGTCTATAATTTTGATTTCCATTCTTCTTAAACCCATAATAAAATGTCACACATGCTTTTCATGTTGACTCCAACATTCACCAAAAACTAACGACACATATCCATCAGAATTTCATATAAGAAACGAAGTAGTTTTATTACATGTCTACTGTGTCTCAATCAGACACATAAGGTTTTATTACATCACGGAGTTCATACAGACAGTAAGCAAATACAACATAATTATTCCCAACAACAGGGAAATATAATAGAGTATTCATCCTTTATTGCTGAGGCTCATCCAAGCCATCCTCATCTAGGTTTCCTGCGACGTAAGGGATGTGAGCTGAACAACACAGTGAAGAGAAAACAACAGATAATAAAGCATGTTACCATCGTAAACATGTTATCACTCAACATTTTATACACTCAGAAATCATGCCACTTTTACTATGAGATTAACATCTAACATAGTTATCCAAATGCATGCTCTTTCATTCTCAAACCAATACCCTATCTATCGACATATTCGATTTACACAAAGACCGCATATACATTATGTTAGTGTCTCGGCTTTACTGAGTCCTTGTTTGTCAATTCTATGACTCGGGGGGGAAGCACTTGTTAAGAAACTAGAAGACCCAAGATGATCAAGAATGAAGATCGTGTTCCACTAGGTTCAAAGCTCATCGTCATGGCAATCACAAAAATAGGTATTTAGCCATAAATGACCTTAGGTTGTATCCACACCTTAGAGAGGACTATCTCTAGGTTTAGTTAAACAAATGATAAAACCATAAACAAGCCTAAGAGAGGAAGCTGGACAGTGAACTAGAAATGAACTTGGAAATATGAATTAAGTTCACTGTCAGCTCTACCAGTCGTTCTCACCAACCTCTCGGTGGAGACAAGATCGACTCATTGTTGTCAAAGACTGGACAACCAGTTTGATAGAGATTCTGGATCAAAGAATTGTCATTCTGGGTATGCCTCTGACCGAGAGTCCCGTATGCACCGACCCCTCGGTGATGAACTTAAACGACCTCTCGTGGTTGACGACTCATCGGTAAAAGACTTGAGACTTTTGGACTGTGAACTTAAATAGGCTCTCGAGAAAACAAACATATCGGTATATCAAGACTGATCGAGAGTACCAGGACCGACCCCTCAGTAAAGGGCAACATGTCATTCTGGGTAAGACAAGTTTCTGACTTGAAACTACTGTCAGCACGGTTTGCCCTAGATCTAGACACTCGTATGGACTGAACTCTCGGTTCCATAATTGTCGACCCATCGGCGACACCGACATGTCGACCGGAAAGTATTAAAGCGGTTGGGAGTGCATTTAATACGTAACGGTAGGGTGGCTGAACGGTAATAAATATGAACAATGACCCATCTGTGCCACCGACTTGTCGGTTCTGAACAGTCAGAAAAACCGTTAAGACTCCTCTATAAATATGAGTGTTGGGTGATCATTTTACTATCTCCCTTAAACTAAAAAGAGTTATATACTCTAAGGAACGATCAAAACTCTCATGAGAAGAATCATAAACAACCAATCTATTGATTGTGTTTGTAAGTGAGAAAGAGAGGAGGAAAAGCCATAAACAATCAATCTATTTATTGCGTTTTTAGTGAGGAAAAATAAAGAAAAGACATAAACTAGGAAACTTGAAACTAGTTTCCTTGTCACTCTGAGATTGTGATTACTCTACGACGACTATAAGGAGGAGCGTCGGCACTCAGTGTAACGCCCCACCCTTTTTCACTATGCCGAAAATCAAAGTCTAATTTTTTCTTTTGAATAGAGAGTGAGAGAGAGCGGGACGCCACGACGCGAGCTAAGTCTGAGCTTCTAAAGCCCGACCCTTAATTGGCCAACCATACATGTGCGTGGACCAAGTCCACTAAAACGGTTCACACGTACTCAAGTTAACATGCGGAATAAAACATAAATGCCGAAATACAATAGAGTGATAATTCTATTTCATTTTAGATAGCAAGGATATCCATCACTTAATAATATTTACCTTTAATTAAAATATCCCAAAATTAACATTCAACCCATAACAAATATTTCTACGTTATTACATTTCCGACTGCTAGTTACTCAAATCATATTGTCCATGAATAACTTAAACTAAATGAAACTTAATCATCCAAGCTCCAAGCTTGGCTCCGATCACATCCTTCGCTTTGTCCATTTTCTGTGTCACCATCTAGGGTAGAAGTAGGGCATTAGACAACGCGCCCAGTAGGTATTCCAATTAAGGTCAAACACATGGGTTAGTATAAAAATCCAGATATAACACATCATATCGTATCTGTAAAACATCGTATCCAAAATCATGTATGATAATAGAGATCCAATCATACAGATAAAACCAGCAACAGTACATGATAATAGAGATCATAATCATGCTGATGCAATGCCATGACATGGGTGCCATATGCCATGAGTCCCACCCATTAGCCATACAAAACATCCTCTTGATGGAAAGCTCCTTATCAAGGTACCAAACAAACATAGTATCCTTTTGATGGAAAACTCATCATCAAGGTATCCCCACAGTTGTTTTTTGGATGCCCCGACGGAATGTGGCCTTCGGTTACCTCTTGATGGGATAATGCACAACAAGGTACCCCTCACGACTTACGGACGCCCCTACGGAGCGTGGGTCTCCAGTTACCTCTTGATGGATAATGCACATCAAGGTACCCCCACAGTTGCCTTACGGACGCCCCGATGGAGTGTGGTCTCCGGTTACATATCATCCCTCCCATGCCATGCATGAGATGCAAATGTCCACATGCTATGCAATTACATAAATCATAGCATTAAAATCTCATATTTGAAACATATCATTTATACAAAATAACTCATCCAAATAGGAATTAAAACCATCATACATATTCCATGGTATCAATGAGGTAGGAATCCTACCAATGATCAACTAACGTGTCCTTGCTTTTTTGTCCTAAAACCGATCACCGATCGTATACCGTTTGTGAGGTCCCGTTACCTTATTACATATCAATCAATCAAACCCATGTTCCATTTGATTTCCAATCATGTCTAAGTCCATAAACACACCTTAGTGGGGTTCGGCCATACAACATGGCCGAACCTCACTCACTTGAATTTGGGTCCCTCCTTTTTATTTATTAACCAAACACACATAAGTTAATCATCTAACATTCATAAAAACCCTAAGTCCATAAAACCTTTTCCCATGGGGTTCAGTCATACACCATGGCCGAACCCATGGTCCATCATTTTCACCCATATTTACCTCTTTGCCATTCATCTTTCCATGGCTACTCACTTAGCTTATATTTACATGACTTAAGTCCCAAAATCATTCCACTAGTTTTACATTAATGGAAGCCCTAAATCCATAAAACATTTTCTATGATTCAATCATTCATTTATGCCATTTATACATGTCTAGAACCAAAAACATGATCCATGTGGTTCGGCCATACACCATGGCCGAACCCATGGTCCTTTAATTTCACCATTTGGCCATCATTTCCTTCCTTAGGTAATTACTTTACTTACCCATACTTAAGTCCATAACATAGATCCATGACTAAACATTTCATTCATTTAAAACATGCCTAGATTCATAAATAACCCATTAACATGATTCATGGGGTTCGGCCATACACCATGGCCGAACCCATGATGTCTCATTTCCATGTTCTCCATTAAATCATTTACAATATTTAAGTCCATAAACAAGTTCCTCCATGGGGGTTTACTCATACCCTTAGGTCATCATTTACAACCCAAAGTCCATCAACATGATTTCCATTATTTTCATGATCAAAATGCATCTAAGTCCATCAACATCCCTCCATTTAAAGCCTTTTAAAAACATTAATAACCTTCCATGGGGTTCGGCCATATTGTATGGCCGAACCCCATGGTTCAATAAATCACACCTCCATGATTTATCCTTTTAAAAACCTATTAAGATCATTAACCAACTCCCCATGGTTTTCACCCTTGAAAACCCATAACAATTACTAACATACTTCCATTTTAAAACCTTTTAATAACCTTAACCCTTTCCATGGTTTAACCACCTTTAAAACCATTTAAACCAATGATATTCTTACATGGGGTTCGGCCATGTGGTTCATCAATTTATTCTAAAAATCATACTTCCAAGCTTTAATCCTTTGATGGGGTTCTCATTCATACATCCATTTACAGCCTTTGAGACCATTTAAAATGGTTAACATTACTCCATTGTTTCCCTCCTTTAGAACCCTTTAATGTCACCAACATAAATCCATATAAAACCTTTTAATATTATTAATAACCTTCCATGGGGTTCGGCCATACACCATGGCCGAACCCTATGGTTCAACATATTCTCTTAAAATCGTTTACTTATGATTATATCCTTTGATGGGGTTCGGCCATACATCATGGCCGAAACTCATCCAACCCTTTTTGTTGTCCTTGATGGTTCTCATACATATAACATAGGGTTTGGCCATGCAAGGGCCAAACCATGATCATCAGTCATTTACCATTCCATACATGGTTCATGCATGAAGTCCTTAGCCATAAGAATTAGGGTTCGACCATGCAATGGCCGAATCATGTCCTTGACCATCTTACTTAATAAAATCTCATGGAGTACTTACTGATTCCGCGACTCCTCCGGTTTCTTTCACTCCTCCTCGTTCCTTTGATCTTCTTCTTCCTTAGCCTCTTTTTCCTCCTTGATCCTTGGCCGAGTGTGAACCTGAGATGTCTTGAGATGAAACTTCAAGGAGAGGGTTCGGCCAAAGAGTGTTGGTTTGAGAGAGAGAGAGAAGCTTAGGATAGAAAATACTCTTAAGTCCTTTGTCTTGAAAGTGGTCGGCCTTGAGTGAGAGAGGGAGAGAGTGAGATAAAGCAAATAATTCTCTTTACTGCCCAATGTAGTTCAGCCAAGGGTGGTATCCTTTAGTTGATACCCTTTTTGTAACTCCCATGACTCTTCACCTCCCCATTGACACTTACTTTGGGGGTTCATCCCATGAGATGAAACTCCCAACCATATGCCCCTTGGGCTTCCATGTTCCAACATGTATGCATGGGTATGTGTTGTGTAACATCAAAACCCTTCAACTTTCTTATCTTGGTCAATGAGGGTCGGCCAAGGGTGGTGTCCTTTGGTGATACCCCTTTGTAACCACCATGCCCCTTCACCTCCCTCCTTAATGATCCAATTGGAGGTTTCATCCATGAGATGAAACACTCCCACCGTTTGACCCTTTTCCATCTTGAGATGGAAACCCTCCATCTCATCCAACGTGTGTGCCTTGTGTAACCTCCAAAGACCTTTCACCTCCTCATTAATGATCCATTTGGAGTTTCATCCAGTGAGATGAAACTCCCACCTTCAACGTGTACACCTTGATTGTGTCTTTTGGGTTTCCTCCTTTGAGATGGAAACCCTCCATCTTCCCACTCCACTCATTTTAATTCAACTCAACTTAAATGAACTCATTTTCCAACTCAAGCACTTGAACTTAGATTAATAAATTCTCAACTCATGTGAATTCACTTTCCAACTCAAGTATTATTTATCCCACTTGAGCTCATTCATTAACTCAACTCTATTGAACTCACCCATGGTTGACCAAGTCAACCATGGCTTAGCCGATTATGAACCATATAGTATTTAGGGTCCCACTTAGCCATTTCATTTACATGCCAGCTCACTTGATGAGGTGGATCTCATGTCTTATATCTTAATTGGTTATTAGACCCAATTATCAAACCTTACCCATTTACTTCTAACTAACTCATATAAGATCCATTGGGTCCCAATTAGACTTTTGACCCAATTGACAACCTTGACCCAATTAAATAAATCTTACCCATTTATTTCAATTGAACCTTATTCATAATTCGTTGGGTCTTAATTGACCAATTGACCCAACTCCTTACCCATCTAAGGTCCATCTCCATTAATTTACAAATTAAATGGAGAATTTCCATATATATCCATAGCTTGAAAATCCGGGGTGTTACACTCAGTGGGTGGAATCTTCAAGAAGCACACATCAGCTAGAAAGAGCTTTAAGGCAAGTGCTTCTTGGTTTTAATTCTGTTTTTAAAACCTTTAATCCGAAAGTTGATTAAGGAAGCTTGGTTCTGGAACCACTATAAAAAACTTTAGAGTGTCGTCTCTGGCACATGTGGTGGGTGGAATTCTCAACCGATTGAGTGATGTGTATTCCTACTCTAATTGTGAGGGTGTAAGTCCCCACTTAGTGAATTTGGGGATAGCTCAAGGTGGAGCTAGTCCTAACAGTGGATGTAGGTTGGTGAACCGAACCACTCTTTATCTTTTGTCCTTGAACTTGTGGTGTTAGAGTTAATTTCTTGTGTTGATTGTTTAATCATATTTAATAACAAACACTCAATTGATTGGTATATCCGTTGCACTTAATTCATCAATTAAGATAATTTTAAAAATGACCAATGATATTATATTGATCTATTCACCCCCCCCCCCCCCTCTAGGGTCAGTCAATTGTGTTGTTATAGATCCGATTGGAACTTTCAATTGGTATCAGAGCCTAGTGCTCGTTACAAGGATTTAATCATCCGGGTAAATCCAAGTTAGAACACCATGGAAGATAGTCATGCAATATCCAAACATCCTTATCTTGTTGGAACAAACTATGCCTCATGGAAGGCTAAAATGAGAAGTTTCTTTTGTTTTTATAGATTTGTCGGTATGGGATATTGTTAAGACTGGTGGGCAACATTCCATGGAAGAAAAGACGGTGGGAACCACATCAACCATGGTGATGACACCCAAACCTTATAGTTCTTGGTCCCCTGCTGAGAAAGCTTCTCAAACATTTGATGGTAAAGCCACGAATGCCCTAAACTGTGCAGTCTCTGATAGTGAGTACAAACGAATTATGACATGTAAACTTACAAAGGAAGCATGGGAAGTTCTTGAGAGAACCCATGAGGGCACCTCAGTAGTCAAGAGGTCCAAACTTCAGATTCCCCAGAATCAGTTTGATACTATTAAAATGAGGGAGGATGAAGTCTTCTTGGATTTTTACTCCAAGGTAAGCTACATTGTAAATCAAATGTACGCTTTAGGAGAATGGATTCCCGGGGACAAGGTTTGCACCAAAATTGTCTGGAATCTTGCTGAAAGATTCAAGTCCAAGGTTGTGGCCATAGAGGACAATAGAGGTGTGTCCTTAATGAGTATAGATGATTTGGTTGGTTCTTTACAAACCTTTGAACTACATTTGAACAACCCATGGATAAATCAATTACCTTGAAATCTTCCCTAAAATAGAAGAGTATTAAAGAAAATCCATCAGATGATGAAATGGCAATGTTTGCCAAGAAATTTTACAAAAAAATTGTAAAAAGAAATAACTTAAGAAGAATGGATAAGGGTGAAATGAGTAAAAATTACCCAAGAAAGCAAGAAGAAAACAGGGGAAAAGGGAAGGAGAGAGAGGTGGCTAAAGAGCCGACCTGCTTCATTTGTGGGGGGAGGGGACACTTCATGAATGAATGTCCCTAGGATAAAGTTATGAAGGCTATGAGTGTGGGTGTGACCCATGTTGAAGCTTCTGAATCAGAAAATGATTCAGATGATGAGACCGAACGAAAAGTTGATGTATCAAAAGGTCTCACAGCCTCAATCATATGTGATTAAGAAAATCCCTAAATTGAAACAGAAGATGGAAGTAAAGAAGATGAAAATCATCAAGCTTCCTACAGTGCCTTGTTCATTGAGAGTGAGAGGTTAGCCAATAAACTAAACAAGGTTAAAAATGAAAACTTAGACCTCTCTAATCAAGTGAAAGATTTAAAAACTGAAAAATCTCTCCTTACCTCTAAGTTGGAACTCTTTAACAATGAAAACACTAAACTAAAAGAGAGTAATAAATTTCTTCAAGAAGAAATAAGTATAGATTGCAAGGATGTCGAAATTTTTTGGCAGCACAACAAACTGTTTGAAAAAGATATTAAAAAATTGTCTTTGGAAGTTAAAGAATTGAAAACTCATAAAAAAAAATTCCAAGATAGGTTTACCCAAGGAGCTGAAAGACTTAAAAGACTCCTTGGTTCGAGAAAACAACATGGTGATAGGTCTAGTCTTGGTGCATCATCCACCAAAGAACCTATACATCATGTGATGTTCAGTAAAACAAGTATCTCTCACACCCTTCGAATGGTAGTGCAATTTCTGTCACAAGGATGGGATTTTTAAAAGAAATGGCTATCATCTGAAGCGATACTTGGAAAAGAAAGCACAAAGGCACAATCAAGTAAAGGCTATGCTTAAAAGATATCCACCAACACCTAACCTTAAGAAAAAACCTAAGGAAGATGGATACAAGGCAAGAGTCTTTGTTAAAACAGATGAATCACATCTAAAAAAGTTGATGGATGCCAAGGTTGGTCATCAAATGTACGATCGTAGGGGTGTGTATGCAACACCAAATGCCACAATCTCCGTACTTAGGAGATAGACCATTAATCATGTTTTGTCGTGGGGTAAGATTCAATCCCATATCTTAGACCACTACAAATGGATTCACAAGAGACCATGTAAGTTCACATAGCAGAAAAGTGATATGACATGAGGAGAGAAATTCGCTAACTACAAGTCTAGAATATACTTTTCTTGGCTATAGTACATATTCTACTTGGAAAGCCATACATTTCATTTTTAAAGTATTTTGAATTGTATGTGCCTTGGAATTATTGTGTGCATGTTTAATGATTTGATGAATTATGTTTGGTATATTTATGCTTTGCAATTAATCTATGAATGCCACGCTTAGAATAAAACTTCATCAAGTTGCACATATGAAAGATGATTGCACTGCAATTTGGAACCTCTCCGTGTAATTGACATGTCGGTGAATACGATCAGTCGGTGTGACAGACATGTTGATACTGTGCTAAATTAAGCACTGTTGAAAAGGGGAATTGTCGAAAAGGTCTACCTATCGATGGAACCGACATGTCGGTGGGATAGAAAGTTTGAATTAAAAAGGGACCCTTTCTGTGAAAGTGACAATTCATTCGAATCTATCGTCCCCTCTCCGGTGAAGGACTTGTGGTCCTTCTTTCTCCTCCCGTGCGCTAGACTAGTCAATAGGACCTTTCGGAGCGATTTCTGTGCCGGAAACTAGAAAATCACTGTTTCTGTGATTCTCCTAAATCAAGTGAGGCTCAGTCTTCATGTCATCCACTTTCGAACTACTGGCTGAGGATCCCCTTAAGGAAAATCCATGCCTAGAAGGATGTCAGCTCAGACACGTCCTACGACCTCTATAGAACGAGGAGAATCCAATCGGGCTGGTCGATGGGCCAAACGAACCAAAAGTTCTGCCTCTCGGTTGTACCTGGGGTCGAGCTCTGAAAATCTTGATCATGTTCAGGACCAACAGGAAACCCAACCCGAAGTGGAAGAAGAACCAATCGTTGACGAATGTGTCATCTTCGTCAAAGAGAGACGTGAAGAAAGGAGACAAGATGCAGAAGAAGGGATTGGTTTTCAAACTGGTAATGAAAACCATCTCAATATCCCTGATGACACCAGTGAGGAGGAAAGTCACAGTTATGAGGAAGAAGAATTTCAGTATCCTCCTCAAGAGGATATAAATCTGGGTAGGAGAGTTTTCAGACTTGAAAGAAGAATAGACTACCTTGAAAGAAGTCTAGATAGTCTTGTGTTGACTGTCTGAGATCTAGTTTCTGTTGTCTCTCGCTCTGACATTGTTCTAGATTCTCCGTCTCCTCCTCCTCCAGCACCTCCCCAAGATGGCTCTGCTTAGTGTAGTTTTTCATGTCTTATGTTTTTGGAAAAACTATATGTTTGATGTTCTATCTAAGCATCCACAATTCCCCTTTATCAAAAACCATATGTACTCAATGCCCATTTTGTTTATCAATGAAATGATATGGTTTTGTATGATGTGTGTATTACTATGATTTGAATGCCTTATATCTTTTGTATATGGTTAACATTGTTTTTGTTAAATAAACTAACATGCAGGTTTGAATGAGTTGGTTTTGTATTGGTATGTTAGGGAGATAGGGTTCAGACTGTGATGCTACACATGTTGATGTTTTTAAATTTGTAAATCTCTCAAGTGCATGAACCATTCATAGTATAGTAATGTGAAAGCGAGGTCGAATCCAATGGAAAATCTAAAAATATATGAATTTAAATTAATGTCTTCTAAAAATGAATTGTTTTTAAGAAATTGAATCATTATATGAGTCATGTATCTAACTTGGAAAAACAGCAAATAAGATGTGTGATTTCTTATTTTTATATGGTGAATTAAATTTTAACCTTAATCAAGTTTAGGATTTCAAGTTACAAAATTATTTACACATCTTCCTAACTTTAATTAAATGGATTTTTGAGAGAGAGTGATTTAAGAGAGAGAGAGAGAATCAAAGAATTAAAGAATGAATTAAATAATTAAATAAGGAATTAAAGAGTTACAAAATTAAAGATTAGATTATACAAGATTCGGGCTAAAACAATTATTACACAACAAACATGAGATTTAACACAATTAAAAGGCAGAAAATTAAATTGCATGAAAATAAATGACTGAAATTAAATATGCAGTAACAGAAAGGTTTGTTGCTTGGAATAGACCATTCATCACCCAAGATATGTAAATAAAGTAAAGGCTTAGATCTGAAATTCACGTAAAAATCTAAAATACAATTCATATTTATTAATAAAACAAGATTCACAACTTTTAATTTAATTAATCAAAACCTTAGTAATCATGATTCAAGTCTTACAATCAAGATCCTAACCTCATGTTCAATCAAATAAATAAAATTTGTTTTCTTAAAATTAAAAATAAAATAATCATGAAAGTGTTTTAGAAATTCGATATTCCAGGGTTCTAAATGAATGCTTTACTTTATTAAATGGAAGAATTAAAGTAAAAGGCTTTTCTAAATTAAATATAAGAAAGACAACATAAAAGATAAAAATCTGCACTCACACTTGTAAATTCGCATGGTGTTCCTTGTCTTCCTGTCTTTTGCTCCAACCTTTAGTCCTCTTGAATTCCAGGTCATATTTGAATTTTACCGTTGGGGTAATGGGGTATTTATAGGTTTTGAAAAGAGATGGATGGCTTGGATTAAATCAAGGTTTAAGGTTGGAAATCAAATGACTGGATTTGATCTAAATGGAAATGGATGATGGTGATTTAAGCTTGGATTCTAGGGTTGCACAAGGAGGGTCACACGATTTTTGTGTGGCTTTCCTTGGTGGCTAAGTGAAGGTGGAGAGAAGATAGGATATTTAGGAGAGAAATTAGGAATTGGATTAGTTTGGGATTGGGAAAATCGTGTGAGATACTTGGGGATTGGATGGTGACGTGTGTTTGGATCTTGGGAATGTATCTAAATGGTTTTTAGTCTATGTGTATGGAGAGGTTTTAGGTTGCAAAAATCATGGGATGTGAGGTGTGATATGCGCATGGGGGTTAGCTTGAACTACAAGTTGTTCATAGCTTAGGGTTTTATGAATGGAGGGCTTAGATTAAATGGGTTTTGATCTAATAGCTCTAACGTATTTGGGGTAAAATCATTATAAAAATGGGTAGATGGTTGATGGAGGGCTTAGATGCATAGGTGGATCTTAAATGGATGATGAAATGCATGACCTATATCTAAGGTAATGTGTTTGTGTGATGGATGCATGTGGAGACTCCAGGGTTTCTAAGAGATGAATGAATGGATGTGATTGGATTACCTAATATCTAATGGCTAAGATGCTCAATGCATGAAATGATGCAAGGATTAATAGGTGATGCATTGATGAATACTAATCTAAGGTTAAGATGATCATGATGACGATGGATGACCTAGATCCTAATGATAGATGAATGGATGGGTTAGATTTGATGGTGGATCTAAGGTTTGACCTAATTGGGTAGGTAACACCCCGGATTTCCGAGCTATTAATATATATGAAAATTAACCATTTAATTTCTGAATTACTAAATATGGACCTTAGATGGGTAAAGTGTTGGGTCATTGCCCAATTAAGGCCCAACGGATTGTGGAAATGGTTTCAAATAAATTAAATGGGGCTGAATTTAATTGGTAATACAATATCTATAAATAAGGGATTAGGAATGGGATAATTGTGCATGGCCGAATATTAGATATGCAATCCATGATTATGCGCATGGAGAGAATTAGAGATAGATTGCTTATGGCCGTGTATGTGGGATTTTCATATCCACATTGATATGCTAGAATATCTTAAGAAGATATCTAAGATTAAATAAAGATTGCTTATGGCCGTGTGTGACATTGCATATCTAAGATATGCGCATGTGCAAGAATATTTTAAAGAGGGTCTTTCTTGATTAAAAACGACATTAAGGCATGGCTAAAAGAAGGGGCACATGGCACCTTCTAAATTGGGACCAATGGGAGGTTAATAAAGGAAGAAGGGGCGCATGGCACCTTCTAATTATAGATAAGACTGATTGGAAGGTTGATACAACGTACGCAACAAGGGGGCGCGCGACATTAGACAATTACTTATATAAAGAGTCTTGGCATCTTCTAAATTAGAACCGATTGGAGATCAATAAGAGAAGGGCATCAAGGGCGCACTGCAATACACAAAACATCAAAGATCAGTCTCGGTATTATCAAGAGAAGGAGAGGGCAGCCAGCAAGTGTGCAAGGAAGAGAAGGATTGGAAGAGCAAGAACAACCGAAGGAAAACCGGAGGAGTCGCGGAGCCGGTTAGTATTTTGATAAATTTGTTTGAAATAAGGAACCATAGGGTTCGACCATGGTGTATGGCCGAACCCCATGGAAGAAGATTAGGAGATGATTATGGTAATTCAATGGAAGATGATGAAACAACATGGCCGAACCCCATGAATGAAGGTTGGTTATATTTTAATGGATTTGAATGATGAAAACCATGGAAAATTATGTATGTTTTAAAAGAGTTTAAATGGAAGTTTGGAGGATAAAAATCATGGACCATGGGTTCGGCCATGGTGTATGGCTGAACTCCATGGAAAAATATAGATGGATTTAATTTGGTGATGATCGAATGGAGATCATGGAGATGATAGCAAGGTTGTAAATACATGCTAAAATGGATAGAAGGTTTGATGGTTTTAGATGCAATTGGATCATGAAAACCATGGAGGGTTATGATGTTTTGATTGCATTTAAAAGAGAACATTATGGACCATAGGGTTCGGCCATGGTGTATGGCCGAACCCCATGGAGGTGTATTGGTATTGTTAATGGATTTTAATTGATTAAAATGGAAGATGTTTATTAAATTAGAAAGTTTCTAATTATAGACTTTTGATAAAAAAAAAGAAGGAACCTTGACTTATGGATTCAAGAATGGGAATTGATGAAAACGGAAAGTTAGACATCAAAGGGTTCGGCCATGGTGCTTGGCCGAATCCCATGAATTAATTTTATGGAGCATGTATGGACTTAATATGGTGATTGGATTAATGGAGAGACAATGATGGAGGTAATGACAATTTGGTAATATCGGCTGAAAATGAAAGATCATGGGTTCGGCCATGGTGTATGGCCGAACCCCATGAATCTTGTTAGTGGGTTATTTATTAGCTTAAGTATATTGTAAATGAAAATAATGGACATAGGGTTCGGCCATGGTGTATGGTCGAACCCCATGAATTATACGATGGATCATGTGTTGGAATATTTTAATGGACACTTAGAGTGGTTATGCATGTATAAGGTAATGAGGGATTTAATTACATATAGACCTATGTTTATGGTTTATGTTATTGGTTATGTTATTAGGTATAATGACATTATTGTAATTAAGTGAATTAATGGACCATGGCTTCAGCCATGGTGTATGGCCGAACCCCATGGGAATTATTTGGTGGACATAGGGTCTATGTATGACATATTAAAATGAATGAAATATTAATTAAAGATTAGACCAATGGCAAAGTTGTAATAAAGGGTGAAAGTGATGAATCATGGGTTCGGCCATGATGTATGGGCGAACCCCATGAGGAATGGTTTATGGACTTAGACATAATAGGAAATCAAATGGAACATGGTTTAATTGATTGATGTATTATAAGGTAACGGGACCTCACAAGGTGTGTATGATCGTGAGCGGTTACCGGACGAAAGTGCAAGGACACGTAGTGGTCTTTGGTAGGATTCCACCTCTTTGAAACCATGGGTCTTATGTACAATGTTTCTTATCTTATTTGATGATTTTATGTTGAAAAAGATATGTTTTAAATGTGAGTTTTAATACTATTTTTATTATATAAAATAGCATGTGTTTCATTGGCATCTCATGCATGGCATGGGGTGAAGGATATGTAACCGGAGGGGCCACACTCCCTCGGGGTGTCCGAAAAACCTATGTGGGATACCTTGATGTGCTTTTCCATCAAGAAGAAACCGGAGGGTCCACACTCTGTCGGGGCGTTCGAAAGACCTATGTGGGGGTACTTTTATGTACATGTGATGGGTGGGACTCATTGTATTTGTCATCATTGCATGGCATGGTTTATATGGTTTTTGACATTATGATATTATTATATGTTTTGTACTAACCATGTGTTAACCATAATTGGAATACCTACTGGGCGCGTTGTTCTAATGCCCTACTTCTACCCTAGTGGATGATACAGGAAACAAGGGGAACGATGAGCGCGAAGGGGGACAGGCATAGGAGCTTGAATGATTTTAGTTTATATTTTGATTAAGTTACTTATGGACTTGTATTTGAGTAACTAGACTTTGGACATGTAATAACTTAGATGATTTCCTATGGTTGGATGTTTATTCGGATGATTGCGTTATGTTAATGATGATTAAGGACTTGACGTACTTTGCTATCTGAAATGGAATAGAACTTGGTTCTATTATAATTCCGCATGTTATGATTTTATTCCGCAAGTCTATATGGTTATGTGTGAACCGTTTTCATGAACTTAGTCCATGCACACATAGGGTTGGCCAGTTAAGTGTCGGACTTTAGAAGTTCGGACTTAGCTAACGTCGTGACGTCCCGCTCTCTATCACTCTTTGTCTATAAAAAAAAAAAAGTAGACTCTGATTTTTCAGAAACGAAAGTGAGTGAAAAGGGCAGGGTGTTACAGGGTATGTGAGATGGAATGTTATGATCTAAGATGGAAATTGGATGGTGTGGATGTGAAATTGAGTTATAGGTTTTGGACATAGGTAGTTGGGTTGGACTTGGGTAAATTCATACATGGACCATGGAGTTCATTGGACTTTGGGTTTTGGATTTGGATCTAGACCTCAACTCAGGCCCATTTGAATTGGATTTGAGAGCTTGGGCCTTAGTTGGACTGAGCATGCATACTGGCCTGGCCCAGAGTGTGAAATGCTCATGGGCTTGCTTGTGATTTGGCCCATTGAAGTTTTGTGGAGCATAGCTTTGCCCACTTGAACTGAATCTTGGCCCAATGACTTGAAATTCAGGCTTTGGCTCTTGGATTGTAGCTTTTAACCTCTAGAATTAAATAATTATTTAGCACTTTAAATCTAAAAAAATATTAATTTATCATAGACTCTCATAAGTGGAACTAGATTAATTAATTTATGTGAAATCCTACAAAGTGACATAAAATAATTATAAGAATTCTAGGCCTTCTCTTTAAAGCACTAAACTTGCAATCTTCTATTGTTTTAACTTGATTTTCCTGAACTTTCTATTTTTTACTATAAAACTGACAAACTACATTAAATGCATCATTATATACAAAATTGAGGATTAACTGAACCAATAATTAGGGGTAAAAATGTAATATTTCAATGCTCAATAACACACATCCATGGAGTATGGGGTAACACAAAACTTGTGCTGATTAGCTATTGTCACTGGTCATTACAGTATATGAAGGAAAGAGGATGCAAGCCTGAAAGAAAGTTTGATTGAAAAATAAACTTAGAGGCAGCTAAGTTTATGGGGGAGATAATTTGGAGAAGCTGGAAGATATAGCTTACTCCATGGGGGAAATGAGTCAAAGAAGCTACAAAAAATAGCTTGGTGAAGAGGGAAAAGACTCTACGGAAGCTACGTAAATGAGCTTGTCCCATGAAAGAAATCAGCTAAACTAGATTTTAGCTTGAGCAGGAGAAACATAAACCTTGTTGCACAAGGAAATGCATTAAACCATGGGGAAGAACCATGAGTTGCAGAAAAACTTAGTTAATCACTAAGTGCAAAAAGCATAGAGGAAGTACTGCTAATATCTACTAAATCTTTGTCAATTGTATGACAAAATGGGGGAGAAAATTAGTAGAAGCTGTAAGCATGGGGAGTGCATGGTAAAGCCAAAGTGCTTGGGCCTCTAGAAAGAGAGAGCCATAAAGGGGAGGAATATGATAAAGCCAATGGACATGGGGAGAAAGTCTATGCTTGCTTGGAGTTTGGGAAATCAAATTCAAGAAGATTGGGGGATAAAATCTTCTCAACACTGGGTAGTATTGTTGGCTAGGAAACCTCGTTTAGTCCTTTGATTTATATTTTGGACTAACTCCTCTAATGATTTCTCTAGTGTTGCTTGCTTATGTGTTTAAATAGGAAATCATGATTTGAAGTAAGCAAAATAAGAATATGTGAAGACCATAGTCATGCCGTCAATTTGAATATATACATGTGATGTAATATTTTATATTCAAATGTGTTGTAATAAGGGTGTGCTTGTATTTGGGTTAACTTCTAGGTTTTGTCATGAAATTGACAAAGGGGGAGATTGTTAGTGACCCGGCTTTACCGAGTCCGTGTTTGTCAATTCCATAACGCGGGAAAGAGCACTTGTTAAGAAGCTTGAAGACCCAAGATGATTAAGAATGAAGCTCATCATCATGGCAATCACAAAAACATGCATTTGGCCATTGATGACCTTAGGTGGTACATACACCTTAGAGAGGATTATGTTTAGGCTTAGTTGAACAAATGGTAAAACCATAAAGAAGCTTAAGAAAGGAAGTTGGACAGTGAACTGCAAGTGAACTTGGAAATATGAATTAAGTTCAGTGTCAGCTCGACCAGTTGTTCTCATCAACCTCTCAGTGGAGACAGGATCGATCATTGTGGTCAAAGAGTAGTCAGCCAGTTTGATAAAGGTTCTGGATCAAAGAACTGTCTTTCTCGGTATGCCTCTGACCGAGAGTCTCGTATGCACCGACCCCTCGGTGATGAACTTAAACGACCTCTCGTGGTCGACAACTCGTCGGTAAAAGACTTGAGAGTTCTAGACTGTGAACTTAAATAGGCTCTCGAGAAAACAGATATATCGGTATATCAAGACCGATCGAGAGTACTAGAACCGACCCCTCGGTAAAGGGCGACAGGTTGTTCTGGGTAAGACAAGTTTCTGACTTGAAACTACTATCAGCATGGTTTTCCCTAGATCGAGACACTCGTATGGACCGACCTCTCGATGCCATAATTATCGATCAATCGGCGACACCGACCTATCGACTAGAAAGTATTAAAGCTGTTAGGAGTGCATTTAATGCGCAACGGTCGGGTCATTGAACGGTAATAAATATGAACACCGACCCATCGGTGCCACCGACCTGTCGGTTCTGGACAGTTAAAAAAACCATTAAGGTTCCTGTATAAATATGAGTGTTGGGTGATCGTTTTACTATCTTCCTTAAGCTGAAAAGAGTTATATACTCTAAGGAACGATCAATACTCTTGTGAAAAGAATGATAAACAACCAATATATTGATTGTGTTTGTAAGTGAGAAGGAGAGTAGAAAAAGCCATAAACAACCAATCTATTGATTGCGTTTGCAGTGAGGAAAAGAGAAAGAAAAGACATAAACTAGGAAACTTGAAACCAGTTTCCTTGTCACCCTGAGATTGTGATTGCACTATGCCGGCTACAAGGAGGAGTGTCGGTACTTAGTGGGTGAAATCTTCAAGAAGTATACATTAGCGAGAAAGAGCTTCAAGGCAAGTGCTTCTTGGTTTTAATTTTGTTTTTAAAACATTTAACTCGAAAGTGGATTAAGGAAGCTTGGTTCTGGAACTACTATAAAAAAACTCTAGAGCTTCGTCTCTAGTACATGTGGTGGGTGGAATTCCCAACCGATTGAGTGAGGTGGAATTCCTAATCTAATTGTGAGGGTGTAAGTCCCCACTTAATGAATTTGGGGATAGCTCAATGTTGAGCTAGTCCTAACAGTGGATGTAGGTTGGCGAACTGAACAACTCTATATCTTGTGTCCTTGAGCTTGTGGTGTTAGAGCTAATTTCTTATATTGATTGTTTAATCACATTTGCTAACACATTTACTTGATTTCTATATCCGCTGCACTTAATTAATTAATCTAGATAATTTTAAAAAGGACCAATGATGTTAGATTGACCTATTCACCCACCTCTAGGGTCAATCGTGTTGTTCTAACTTCTAAGGGAACTTTAACATTATACACCGTTGAACTATAGGGTTTAGTGCTTCACCTTAGTACGTACATACGCTCTACACCTGAGTTATCCACAACCAAGTTCTTCACACAGTGTGTGTGTAACACCCCAATTTCTCAATGATATGAATATTTACGAAAATGCCACTGAAATGGTAAATTTAATAGATGCGATTGTAAATGAGAAAATGGTGGGCCCATAACCCACAGGTCCCAGGATCGAAACTTGGCTCTGATACCAACTGTAATGCCCCGCCCTTTCCGAGATTCAGAGTCTAAATTTTTTTTTATAATAATATAATAACACTAGAAGAGGGCGAACGACGTCACGACGCGAGCTAAGGCCGAACTACCCAAGTCCGACCCTTAACTGGCCACCCATGTGTCCATGGACTAAACCATGAATAACAATCCACACATGGAACTAATCAAGTCATGCGGAATAAAACTAGACCAATTGCGAAATTAAACTGAATAGATAGCAAGTACAAGTCTCCCATTAAAACTGCTTAAACCAAGCATCCAATATCAAACCTTAAACAAACCATAGCAAAGTTACTAGGTATTACACGTCCATAAAATGTAATTCAAATGACAGTAAAATATAAATCCGTTCCAACACTCAAGCGTTTAAGCTTGGCTCCCCTCCTGGTCCTCAACCTTTTCTTTCCCTTTCCCTTTTCCTGCATTATCCTCTAAGGATAGAAATAGGGTGTTAGATCAACGCGTCCAGTAGGTTTTCCGATCAGGGCTACCACATGGTTAGTATATACAACATGCATCTATATAGTATATGATCATCAAAAACATCTGAAATCAATGCTATGTATGTAAGTGCAAATGTAATGAGTCCCACCCATCACACATATACATAGCCATCACTTGACGAGACTCTCCTCGTCAAGGTAAACCATGGTACTCTTTCATTTCTTCTTGATGATATTCCTCCTGGCGGGACCCTCATCTCCTAAGGAGGCCGATGTGACTCTCATCATCATGATATTCCTCCTGTCGGGACCCTCATCACCTAAGGAGGCTCCACAGTTACATCACAGTGTTCTCTCATTGGGACTCTCACTTCAAGGTAATCCATAATCATCACCCCATGCCATGTATGAGATGTCAATGAATATGTCATTTGTAAATATATCTCATCATTCAAAACCCATTTGAAACATAAAACAATAACAACATAACTTATAAAAACCATGATAAAACCAATATAACAGTGGTTACAAGTAGGTAGGAAACTGACAGAAACTTCGCTTAAGTGTCCGTTCTTTTTGAGCTTCACCCGATCACGACTCGCACGCCGTTCAAATTCCGTTTCCTTGTTTATACAACAGCAAGTTAACACTTAATCTTCTTGATTTCTAGTCAAGTTTAGATCCCATAAACCATCTTGTGGGATTCGGCCATACCCATGGCCGAACCTCACCCACTTTAACTTGATCTTTTTTGTTTTGGATTAACACCATCCAAATAATTTATTAAAAACCTCAAACCACTAAATATCACTTGGTGGGTTCGGCCATTCAACATGGCCGAACCTCACCATTTTGGTTTGAGCCCCTTTTTCAAGTCTTTTGCTCTTTTCATTCATATTTACAATTAATACCTGTATTTACAGCTTTGCCACTAGGCTAAGCCTTGTTTAATTTTCCTTTATAACCAAGGTTCATAATAGATCTACCTTGGTGGGTTCGGCCATATTACTTGCTTGAACCTCACCAATCCAAATTGAGTCTCATTTCAATCCTTCATACTTAACCAGACCTTAGTCTTTCATCATCTTTATGGCTTCACAATTACTTAAGTCCATCAAAATTATTTCATGGGGTTCGGCCATATCTATGGTTCTTTATTTCTATCCATTTTCATACTACAATCCATCCATAATTTCCACTCCAAATAAACCATAAAATGGTCCATGGCGTTCCCTTGGTTCAATGATTCCATCATATGTACATAACTTAGGCTCTACTCTTTAACCATGATAACTACATGGTTCAGCCATTGGCATCATATGTACATAACTTAGGCTCTACTCTTTAACCATGATAACTACATGGTTCAGCCATCCAATGGCCAACCCAAAACAGTAACTATATCTCTATTTAAATCACATAAAAGCCCCATAATTTTGTATGGTTTTTATCTCTCAAAAACCATCACAAATTACCATATAATTATCATATCATTTCATGGGGTTTGGCCATCCAAAGTGGCCGAATCCAATGGTCCATTTTTATCATTTTAAACCACCTTCTTTGATGGGGTTCGGCCATACCCTTGGCCGAACCTCATCCACCATTTTCTTATCTTTGAAGGTTCTTACCCTTATAGCTTAGGGTTTGGCCATACAAAGACCAAACCATAATCCTTGATCATGATAATTAACAAAACCTTAATGAAGTACTTACCAATGCACACTCTTCTAGTTTTCCTTGGCTCCTTCTTGTTTCCTTCCTTCTTGCTCTCCTTTTGATCCTTGGTTGATTGTATGCTTGAATAATGGTGAAAACACCAAAGCATAATTCAACCAAGAGGGTATGTTCTTGAGTGAGAGGGAGAGATAAGAATTCTACAACCTTTGCAATGTAAACTTCGGCCAAGAGGGTGGTGTTTATTGTTTTTGTTAAACAGCCCTTGGACCCCTCATTACTCTCATCAAATCTTGATTAAACCAAGGAGTCACTTGATGCCAACCAAGGCATCCCTTGGCACCAACCATTGCATCCCTTGGCACCAACCAACGTGACCCTTATCTCCCCATTGAATTCCATGCATAAGTTCCCAACGTGTGGGACCTATCCTTGGTGGTGTTTGAGACCAAGGCAACTCCTCACCTTCCACCTTGACTCACTTGAATTTCAAGGTCTCTTTGGTTTCCATTTTAACTCACCTAACTCATTAACTCAACTCACCATATTTAATGTCATTCATTTAATGCACTTGAGTCAACCCCATTGCTTAATTCAAATCCAACTCACTTCAGCCCCAACTCAACCTGATTTGACTCATACTTTAAGCTCATTTGAGGGTCCACACAGTCAACCATGGTTAACATGCTCAACACGCCCCATTGGGTCCCCATTTAGCTCATTGACCCAATTGACGCCATGACCCATTTATGGGTGGTTTAGCCCTTTAAATGGACCTATCCTTTATTTAATTCCCAATCAATTCAGCTTGACCCAATTAAATTTGAGCTCACCCAATGGTCAAATACGTCCATCATGAACCATTGAGTCCCAATTGAGTCCTTTGACCCAAATAACCAACTTGACCCAATAAGAGGTACAATACCCATTTACTTAAATTTGATCCTTATAATATGTTCATAGGGTCTTAATTTGAACAATGGGCCCCACCATTTTCTCATTTACAATCGCATCTATTAAATTTACCATTTCAGTGGCATTTTCATAAATATTCATATCATTGAGAAATTGGGGTGTTACAGTATGAAGGTAATTTGATATGTACAACACATCAACCAATGCATACCAATAATGAATTAAAATTATTAATATATCTCACATGATCATGATATCTTTCACTCAGCTAACATGGATTCCTAAGCCCACTCGCATTGAGTCATACACAATAAATTAACAGTTCGTATTTAACTGTAGGATGCTGAAAATAAACACAGTTCGAACCCCACCAACTGGAAAATAAATCGCAGTATAACAACTGGAATTTCACACTCATTTAATAAGACTATAACTGTTATTGTCATTTCTAGTCGGGTACGTCTACCCTCTGTTTTACCATTTACCGTGTAAAGGTATTCATTCTGCAACACAACATTATACACACAAGTATACAAATACGTGCATTCCAATTGGAACCACTGGTTGGAACGAGATCTATTACAAGATCTCCAACTAGATGATCAGTCAACCTCTAGGCACATGAGTAGGTTCCGTACTTCGTTTCAAGATTGCTAGGCCTTGGCATCCCGCACACTCCTATTCACATTTCACACATGGAAACATATATCTCATCCCGTTACGTTGTGAACAATGTCGGTATCGTATTCCGGTCCCATTCACATCTCTTTTGTCAGTATAATAACCACGGACCCCCATTCATTTCGTAGGAATAACGATTAAGAATTCAGATATTTATAATTGTTATGCAGTAAACAGTTTTACATTTATTTTACTCGCAAGCGCATGAACCATTTATAGTATAGCGATTCAGTGCGAGGTCGATCCCACAAGGAACATTCAAAATATATGGAAAAACAAATATATGTGATTGGGATAGTGAAGTTTAAGAAAAAAAATCCTAGAAATAATCTAAACATGAAAATCAGGATTCTAATCACTAGAAATAATACATTAGTTTAAAAACTCTCAAAATTCCTTGTTAGTGCCTCAGCTTGCCGAGTAATCTATTTTACAATTTCATGACTTAGGTGAAGGAGAGCCACGAAAGATTGAAACAAGAATACAAGACTCAAATGGTGGTGAAGACAGAAGATCAAGTTGGAGAATCAAGCATCACAATTTGTATGGCAATCACACAAGTAAAATTGGTCATAGATGACTTTAGGTGGAACCCTCACCTTTAGTGGACCTTGCCTAGACTTAGGGATCATACTAGTAAAAATTAATCTAACTCTAAGTGGTTCGTAGACAGTCTCAGAATTAGATGAGATAAACATTGGAAATCTGGTAATCTGTCAGGTCGACCCTTCGAGTCCACCGACCCATCTATGAAGACGGGACTGACCCATCGAGGTCCTCGACATGTCGACCGGATTGAATGGGTTCTGGACTGGAAGGATTGTCACTCGGGGTGACTCTCAGTTCAAGCATATCTAGTTCACCGACCCCTCGGTGTTACTGGACCGACTCGTCGAGGTCTTCGAAACGTCGACTGGAAAAATGAGCTCCTGGTTTGAAACCGACTGTAAAACCAAGTTGCTCTACGATAGAGTGTCTCGTGCCACCGACCCATCGATATGAACAGACAGACCCATTGGTGTGCACAATCCGTCGACATATCTTAAGTTTGAGTTCTAGAATTTAGAACTCTAGGTACTCTCAAAACCAAGCAGACCCATCGGTAGTGACTGTTTTATATCCGTTGGAAGTTCATTAAATGCGTAACGGTTACATTACAACGGCCTTTTCAAATTCACCGACCCATCGGTATGCTCGACCCATCGGTGACCCTGAGTCTTGATTTCTTGGATGCCTAATTAAACTTCTGATTTTGGAGAAATTTGTTAGAGCTTTTAACAAGGATAGTTTGAATTAAAAGGGACCTTTTCTACGAAAACGACAATTCACTCGAATTTATCGTCCCATCTCTTGCGAAGGTCTGGTGGTCCGTCCTTCTCCTCCCGTGCCCTAAACTAGTCGATATGACCTCTCGGAGTTATTTTGTACCGGAAACCATAGGGTTTTTGCTCCTTGCGTCCCTAGAAGCCAGAAAATCACTGTTTCTGTGATTGTCCTAAATCAGGTTAGGCTCAGTCTTCACCTCATCCACTTTCAAACTACTGGTTGAGGATCTCCTCTAGGAAAAACCATGCCTAGAAAGATGGTAGCTCAGACACGTCCTAAGCCCTCTATAGAACGAGGAGAATCCAGTTGTGCTAGTCGATGAGCGAAATGAACCAAAAGGTCAGCTTCTCGATCTTGCACTGGGTTGAGCCCTGAAAATCCTGCTATGTTCAGGATCAACAGAAAACCCAACCGGAGATGGGAAAAGAATGTATCGTTCACAAAAGTGTCATCTTCGTCGAAGAACGACATAGAGAAGATGCAGAAGAGGAGAATGGTCGTAGACCTACTAACGAAGACCATGTTGTTATCCTCGTTGATAGCAGTGAAGAGGAAAGTTTTAGTTCCGAGGATATTTTGAAAGACTCAGAGGAAGAAGAAGAATACGAATATCCTTCTCAAGAAAATGTCAATCTGGGCAGAAAAGTCTTCAGACTAGAAAGGAGAATGGACTATCTTGAAAATAGTCTAGATAGTATCCGATCGATTGTCAAGGATCTAGTCTCCGCTATCTTCTTCTCGAACAGAGTTCCAAATTCCCTGTCTCCTCCTCAAGATGGCCCCGCCTAGGATAGTTTTTCATATTCTTTGTCTTTGAAAAACTAAATGTTTTGATATTTTGTCTAAGCATCCATAGTGCCCCTTCTCAAAACCACATGAACTGAATGTATTTTTTGTTTATCAATGAAATGTTATGGTATAATGTGTGTATTACTGTGTTTTGTATGCCTTCTATCTCTAAGTCTAAAGCTAACATGGTTTTGTTAAATAGATTAACATGCATGTTTGAATGACATGTTAGGAAGATAGGGATCGGGCTACGGTGGCACACATCCTTGGAGTTTTAAGGAGCACAAAATATGTGCTGTTTAGCAATTATCACTGGTCATGACAGTGCAGGAAGGAGGATGCAAGCTTCAAAGAAAGCTTGGAGGAAAATGAACTTAGAGGCAGCTAAGTTTGTGGGACAGATAATCTGGAGAATTCAGAAAATATAGCTTACTCCATGGGGGAGATGAGTCAAAGAAGCTACAAAAGATAGCATGGAGAATAGGGAAAAGACTCTAGAGAAGTTAAGTAAATGAGCTTGTTCCATGGAAGAAATCAACTAAACTTGAATTTAGCTTGATCAGGGGAAAATAAACCTTGTTGCACAAGGAAGTGCATTTAGCCGTGGGGAGGACCATGAGTTGTAGCAGAACTTAGTCAATCACTAAGTGCAAGAAGCATAGAGGAAATGTTGCTGCTGTTTATCTACTAAACCTTTGTCAATTGTGTGACAAAATGGGGGAGAAATTAGTAGAAGCTGCAAGCACTAGTAATGGGGGAGTGTATGATAAAGCCGAAGTGTTTGGACCTCTAGAAAGGGAGAGCCATACATGAAAGAAATATGAAGACGCCAATGGACATGGGGAGAATGTCTATGTTTCGAGTTTGGGAGATCAAACTCAAGAAGCTTGGGGGAGAAAATCTTCTCAACACTGGGTTGTTGGCTAGGAAATCTCATTTAGTCCTTTGATTTATGTTTCGGACTAACCTCACTAATGATGTTCCTAGTTGTTGCTTGCTTATGTGCTTAAATAGGAAATCATGATTTGAAGCAAACTGAATATGAGTATGTGAAGATCATAATCTTGTTTTTTCATTTGAATATGTAATTGATATAATATTTTGTATTCAAATGTAATGTAATAAGGGTGGGCTTGTATCTGAGTTAGCTTCTAGGTTTTGTCATGAAATTGACAAAGGGGGAGATTGTTAGTGCCCCGGCTTTGCCGAGTCCCTGTTTGTCAATTCCATGACTAGGGAAGAAGCACTTGTTAAAGAAGCTTGAATACTCAAGATGATCAAGAGTGAAGATCATGCTCCACCAGGTTCAAAGCTCATTGTCGTGGCAATCACAAAAAATAAGTATTTGACCATAGATGACTTTAGGTGGTACCCACACCTTAGAGAGGACCATTCCTAGGCTTAGTTGAACTAATGGTAAAACCATAAAGAAGCATAAGAGACGAAGCTAGACAGTGGCATAGAAGTGAATTTGGAAATATGAATTATGTTCACTGACAGCTCGACCAGTCGAAAACACCGACCCCTCGGTTGAGATAGGATCGACCCATCCTGGTCAAGGACCAGTCGGCTAGATTGACAGAGGTTGTGGATCAACGAACTGTCATTCTAGGAAAGCCTCTGATCGAGAGTCTCGTTTGCACCGACCCCTCGGTGATGAACTTAAAAGACCCCTCGTGGTCGACTACTCATTGGTAAAGGACTTGTGAGTTCTAGACTATGAAGTCAAAAAAGCTCTCGAAGAAACAAGCATATCAGTATATCATGACCGATCGAGAGTACCAGGACCGACCCCTAGGTAAAAGGCGACAGGTCATTCTAGGTATGACAAATTTCTGACTTAAAACTACTCTCAGCATGGTGTTGTCCAAGATTGAGACACTAGTATCGACCGACCTCTCAGTGCCATAATTGTCGACCCATCGGCGACACCGACCTGTCGACCGGGAAGTAATAAAGTCGTTGGAGTGCATTTAATGTGTAACGATCAGGTGGTCGAACGGTAATAAATATGAACATCGACCTGTCGGTACTGGACAGTCAGAAAAACCGTTAAGACTCCTCTATAAATGTGAGTGTTGTCGGATCATTTTACTATCTTCTCTGAGATTAAAAGTGTGATACACTTTAAGGAACGATCAACACTCTTGTTCTGAGAATCACAAACAACCAATCTATTCATTGATTTTGGAAGTGAGAAAGAGTGGAGGAAAGAAGAACAATAAACAACCAATCTATTGATTGAGTTTGAAAGTGAGAAAGAGAGGAGGAAATAAAAGTCATAAACTAGGAAACCTGTGGTGAAACTATTTCCTTGTCACCCTGAGATTGTGATTACTTTACGACAACTACAAGGAGAAGTGTCGGCACACATTGGGTGGGATCTTCAAGAAGCACACATCAGCGAGAAAGAGCTTCAAAGGCAAGTGCTTTTTGGTTTTTATTTTTTTTGAAACCTTTGTCCCAAAAGTGGAATAAAGAGGATTGGCTCCGGAACCACTATAAAAAACTCTAGAGCGTCGTCTCTGGTACAATGGTGGTGGAATTCCCAGCCAATTATGTAACGGCCGCCCTTTTTTCACTCGTCTAAAAATCAGAGGCTATATTTTTTTTAAAAAAAAAAGAGTGAGTGAGAGCGGGACGTCATGACGCGAGCTAAGTCCGAACTTCCAAAGCCCGGCCCTTAATTGGCCAGCCGTACGTGTGCGTGGACTAAGTCCACTAAAACGGTTCAAATGCGATAAGTTAAGCTTGCGGAATTAAACATAATGTGGAAATTATAATAGAGTTCTATCCTATCCATTTTTAAATAGCGAGGAAGTCCATCACTTAATAATAATTATCTTAACTTAAAATGTCCAAAATTAAAATCCAAACCATAGCAAATAGTCTAAGTTATTACAGTCCCAATAAGCTAATTACTCAAATTACATTGTCCATAAACAAACTTAAAATAAAATGAAACTAGATTATCCAAGCTCCTAAGCTTGGGTCCGATCGCGCCCTTCGCTCTGGCCATTTCCTGTGTCATCAACTAAGGTAGAAGTAGGGCGTTAGACAATGGGCCCAGTAGGTACTCCGAGTAGAGTCAAACACATGGGTTAGTATAAAAATCACATAGCCATACATAATATCAAAACCATGCAAGTCAATGCCATGCCATGGGTGTCATATGCCATGAGTCCCACCCATCATCCATATCACAATCACATAGTATTCCTCTTGATGGATAATCTACATCAAGGTATTGTCATGACTCCCCGCGAATGCTTTATCGGTCCCACCAAACGGAGCGCGGACTCCGGTTACATTTCAAACACAGTATATCTCTCCCCACGAATGCCTTATCGGTCCCACCGAATGGAGCGTGGACTCCGGTTACAATTCAATCATATATCCATTGGAATCAGTGTGGATTCCTCCCCACGATTGTTTATTGGAAATCCAAATGGAGCGTGGACTCCCCTCATTTGATCCCTCCCATGCCATGCATGAGATGAAAGTGCAAACATTCTATGTAATAATAAACATCATAGCATTAAAATCCCATAGTTGAAACATAGTACTTTGATACCAAAATTAACATAGAAGTAAAAACATCACATATACATATTCCATGGTTTTCAATAATGTAGGAATCCTACCAACGACCAAATATCGTGTCCTTGCTTTTTCGTCCAAAAACCGCTCACCGATCGCGTCAAGTCGATCGTATGCCGTTTCTGAAATCCCGTTACCTTATTACATTTAACACATATACATATATCAATTTGGTGATCCATTTGATTCCATCAACCCCTACATCATCCTAGGTTCATCTCCCTTTACCATCCTAATCTTTTATCCGATTAAGTCCCCTAAGAGGTTTCCATCATACATTGGGGCTGAACCATGTTTAAGTCCAACCAAAATGCATTAGTGGGGTTCTGCCATACAACATGGCCGAACCTCACTCTCTTGGTTTTGGGCCCCTCTTTTTAATCCTTGATCATTTTAATCAATGTGGGTCCAAGATCATTCCATCTTTTGATTTATTAATCCAATCACATAAGTTAATCATTTAACTTGATAAAAATAACCTAAGTCCATAAGACATTCTCCATGGGCTTCGGCCATACAACATGGCCGAACCCATGGTCCTTTATTTTCACCATATTTCCATCTTAGCTATCACTCTTTCCATAGCTAATCACTTAACTTATTTATACATAACTTAGGTCCATAAACGATTCATTAACATAAACATAGATCCATAATAAATCCCTCCATTCCTTAGCTTGATCATTCAACTCTTAAACATGCATAGATCTACAAAATGATCCATTAAAATGGTTTATGGGGTTCGGCCAAGTTCTTCCTTGTTTCCATCTTCCCATGGTCTAAATACATTTAAATCCATCTATATTTCTCCATCGGGTTCGGCCATACAACATGGCCGAACCCATGGTCCATTGTTCTTCATCATCTTCTCATTTTAAATCATTATTTACAACACCTAAAACCCATTTAAAATCACTAACGTTCTTCCATCATTTTCATTCTTTAAAACCCATTAAAATCACTAATATACTTCCATGGGGTTCGGCCATACAACATGGCCGAACCTATGGTTCATCATTTTCTCTAAAAAATCACATACCCCATGATTAGATCATTTGATGGGGTTCGGCCATACATCATGGGCGAACCTCAACCAATCTTTTTTGTCCTTAATGGTCCTTATACAAAAATCTAGGGTTTGGCCATGCAAGGGCCAAACCATGATCTTTATCATTCCCCATTCCTTATATTGAACATGCATGAGGTCCTTATGCATAACAAGATTAGGGTTCGGCCATGTAAGGGCCAAACCATGATCTTTGAAAATGCATGTTGTCATAAAGCCATATATACATATTGTCCTTAATAATATTCATTTATATAACCTATCTTACCCATTAGGGTTTTGTCCATTTTTCCATCTAAAACCATATTTTGGATTTTGTATCATACGTCACTTTTATGTCACCTTATTGACATTCCTTGGATGGATTTCAAATCCATGGCCCATAACATTTTGGCTAACTATTTTTTTTTTTAATCCGAAATGGAATGTTCCCTTAACCTCTTAATAAAATCTTGCAAGCAATACTTACCGATTCCGCGACTCCTCCGCTTTCTTTCGTTCCACCTTGCTCCTCCGTTTTTCTCCTTCTTTAGTCTTTTCTTCTTCCTCCTTGATCTTTGGCCAAAGAGTGTTGCTTGAGAGGGAGAGGGTTTTAGATGAAAACCCAATGAGAGGGCTCGGTCAAGGAGAAAGTTTGAGAGAGGGAGAGGAGGAGAGAATGGGAGAAAACTCTTAGTGTTTTCTTGTCTTGGAGAGAGGTCGGCCCTAGGGTCTTTTGGTGAGAGGGAGAGAGTGAATGAGATGGAACACTCTCCACTCTTTTTGTCTCAAGGTGGATCAGCCAAGGGAGGGTTGAGATGAGCCCTTCCATCTTGTCTAGGGTTTCATGGATGAGACCTCACCTCCCAACCACCCTCATTCAATGTGGAGTCTTCCCCATGAGTTCCTTGACCAAGCAAGAAGATGCATGCCCTCCACATGGCACACACACCCTCTCCAACGTTTTTTGGTCTAGGGTTTCCATTGAGATGGAAACCCTCCACCTCCCCTTTGACTAACCATGAGGATGCATGCCCTACACATGGCGCACACAGCCTCTCCAACGAATCTGATGTCTAGGGTTTCCATTGAGATGGAAACCCTTCACCTCCCCTTTGACTCACTCCATCTTTTCATCTTCCATGTGACTCACCACCCATCCAACTCACTACAATAAATAAAACTCATTCTCCTAACTCAAGCACTTGAATTTATTTTTAATTAATTAATTCCTTAACTCCACTCATTTTACTTAATCCTCTTGGACTCACCTTTGAACTCACCCATGGTTGACCAAGTCAACCATGGTGGCTGGCCCCACATGTGCCTTAGTCCACACGCCACCTCACTTGATGAAGTGGACTTGGGTCCCACTTGGCTATGCCACTTTGATATCAACTCCTACACTTGCTACCTCATTTGATGAGGTGGACCCCATGCCTTTGATCTTAATTGGGTCCATGACCCGATTAAATCCATTCCTTACCCATTTACCCTAATCATCAATTCATCTCGACCCATTGGGTCCCAATTGGGCATTTGACCCAATTGACCAAATTGACCCAATTAAATAAACTTAATCCTATCCATGATCCATTGGACCATACTTGGGCCATTGCCCCAATTCTTATCCATTTAACATCCATTCCATCTATGGATCTTAATTTTTAACAATTTAAAATAGATAATAGCCAATATATTTATTGCATTGAAAATTCGGGCAATTATAATATTACCCACTTTTGAAATTTTTGTCTTGAAAATTGAGCGAAGTAGGGTTTCAAAGAACTTATACAAAAAGTTCAGGGCGAGCTGCTCTCATTTCTGATTCGAGTTCTCGGGTGGCTTCCTCATTACCATGTCGATCCCATACCACTTTGACGAACTGAATGGCTCGGTTTCGGAGTACTCTCTGTTCCTTTTCGATCACTCTGACCGGCTTCTCCACATAAGTTATGTCGCTTTGCACATCAACATCTTGCACGTTCAACACGTGTGAAGGATCAGGGTTGTATGTCCTCAGCATGGAGACATGGAACATGTAACGCCCCGCCCTTTTTCACTATGCTTTACGAAAATCAGAGTCTATTTTTTTTTTTAAATAGAAGAGTGAGCAAGAGCGAGACGTCACGACGCGAGCTAAGTCCGAGCTTCCAAAGCCCGACCCTTAAATGGCCAACCATACGTGTGCGTGGACCAAGTCCACTAAAATGGTTCACACGTACATCAAGTTAAACATGCGGAATAAATCATGTGGATTAATAATAGAATAACAATTCTATTCCATTTTAGATATCAAAGTACAACCATCACTTAATAATAATTACCTTAAGTTGAATATCCAATATTAACCATCCAAACCATAGCAAATATATCTACGTTATTACATTCCCAATTACTAGCTACTCAAATACAATATCCATGAGTAACTTAAATAAATTATAATCCAATCACATATCCAAGCTCCTATGCTTGGCTCCGATCTCGTTCATCGTCCCTTTCCTTTCCTGTATCATCCACTAGGGTAGAAGTAGGGCGTTAGAACAACGTGCCCAGTAGTTATTCCATTTAGGGTCTACACATGGTTAGTACAAATCGTAATATAATAACATAAAGTCAAAACCATATAAAACCATGCCATGTCATGATGTCAAATGCAATGAGTCCCACCCATCACAAGTACATATAACCTCTTGATGGGATTCTCATCATCAAGGTACCCCCACATAGGTCTTTTGGACGCCCGGAAAGGAGTGTGGCCCCTCCGGTTTCATCTTGATGGAAAATGCACATCAAGGTACCCCACATAGGTTTCTCGGACGCCCCGACAGAGTGTGGTCCCTCCGGTTACATATCCTTCACCCCATGCCATGCATGAGATGCTAATGAAATACATGCTATTTTATTTTACAAACATAGCATTAAAACTCACATTTGGAACATATCTTTTACAACATAAGTACATCAAAATAAGATAAAAACCATCGTACATAAACCACGTTTTCAAAAAGGTAGAATCCTACCAAAGACCACTAACGTGTCCTTGCGCTTTCATCCGGTAACCGCTGACGATCGTACACACCTTGTGAGGTCCCGTTACCTTATAATATATCAATCAATTAAAACCATGTCCCATTTGATTTACAATAATGTCCAAGTCCATAAACATGTCTTGGTGGGGTTCGGCCATACAATATGGCCGAACCTTACCCACTTGGTTTTAGTCCCTCTTTTGATCCTTTAACTTAAGTCCAAGATCATATTGATTTTAATTCATTAACCCAACATACATAAACCCTAAGTCCACCAAACATTCCCCATGGGGTTCGGCCATACACCATGGCCAAACCCATGGTCCATTAATTTTACTTATTTACAACATTGCCATTATACAAATCCATAACCAATAACATAAACCATGAACATAGGTATATATAATTAAATCCCTCATTTCATTGCTCAATCCTCCATTTATTTAAACATGCATAACACTCTCAGTGTACCTTTAAAATATTCCAACAAATGGTTCATTAAATGGTTCATGGGGTTCGGCCATACACTATGGCCGAACCCATGATGTTTCCTTTCCATGGTCTCCATTTAATCAATCACAATATTAGGTCCATAACTGATCCATAACATAGCTCCATAAACGATCCATTAACCGTGACATAAAACCCCAAATGACCCATTAAGTTGGTTCATGGGGTTCGGCCATACATCATGGTCGAACCCATTATATCATTTTTCCATCCTCTTTCTTAAATTATTTACAATAATAAATCCATGACCCAAGTCCTTCCATGATGGGTTTAATCATACACTTAGGTCTCTTAAAAACATCATCTTCTTTATTTAAAAACCTATTAAGATTACCAACTTTCTCCATCATTTTTATGGTCTAAATACCTCAATATTTCCCCATGGGGTTCGGCCATACACCATGGCCGAACTCATGATCCATGGTTCTTCACCATTGCTTCATTTAAGTTTATCATTTACAACCTTTCAAACCTACTTAAAATCATTATCATACCGTCCATGGTTTTTATTCCTCAAAAACCCATAAAATCACCAATGTCTTTCCATGGGGTTCGGCCATGCACTATGGCTGAACCCTATGGTTCATCCTTCCATTAAAATACCATATTCATCCCCTAATTTTTCTTCCATGGGGTTCAGCCATACACTATGGCCGAACCCTATGGTTCCTTACTTAAACAAAATTTATCAAAATACCTACCGGTTCCGCGACTCCTTCGGTTTCTTTCGCTCCTTCTTGTTCCTTTGATCTTCCTCTTCCTTAGCCTTTTCTTCCTTAGTCTCTTCCTCCTTCCTTCTTAATCCTTTTGCCGAGAGTGAGAACTTGAGAGAGAGAGAGAGTGTTCGGCCTTGTGAGAGGGAGAGAGTGAGATGAAGATCAACAATTGCTTTGTTCCAAATGAGGGTGGTCAGCCAAGGGTGGTGCCTTTTAGCAAAGCCCTTTTGTAACTCCCATAACTTATCACCTTCTCATTGATACCTACATTGCGGGTTTCATCCTTGAGATGAAACTCCCAACCGTTTGCCCCTTGGTTACCTTGTGCAACACCAAAACCGTCCCCTCCATTCATGACCCATTTGGGGGTTTCATCTATGAGATGAAACTCCCATCTCCCATCATGTAGCCTTGGTTTGAATTGTGTAACAACACCAAACCGTCCATCTCCATTGATGATTCATTTGGGGGTTTCATCCTTGAGATGAAACTCCCATGTCCCAACGGTGTAAGCTTGGGTAAGAATTGTGTAACTCCCATTTTCATTTATCTCCTTCCTTAGTGCTCCACTTGAAGGTTTCATTCTTGAGATGAAACACTCCCAACGGTTTGGCTCTTTGGTTTCCATCTTGAGATGGAAACCCCCATGCTTCCAACGTGCAAGCCTTGGTGTAAGTTTGTGTAACCTCCACAACCCTTCAGCTCCCATTAATGTTCCGTTTTGGAGTTTCATTCTATGAAATGAGACACCCATGTTTCCAACGTGTACTAAGGTTAAGCCTTGTGTAACCTCCAAAACTTTCATCATGCATGAGATGAAACTCCCCAAGGCTCCAACGTGTATGCTATTGTTTGAATTTCGAAACAACAATCCACCTTCATCTTCACACTCCACTCACTTGAGATGAATATCCCCATAACTTCCCATCCAACTCATTTAACTCTACTCATCCATTTAACTGAACTCACCTCTTTAATTCAACTCATTTAATTCACTTGAATCAACTCAATTATTTGATTCGATTTCCAACTCAAATCAGCCCCAACCTAATTAAGCTTGGACTCACTTGGTGGTCAACCAAGTCAACCTCGGCCCATTGGGTCCCAATTGGGCATTTTTGCCCAATTACCAATTTTGACCCAATTAAATACACGTTACCCATTTATTTCAATTGGACCACATTCACCATCCGTTGGGTCTTAATTGGGCCATTGACCCAACACCTTACCCATCTAATGTAACGCCCCGCCCTTTTTCACTCTCTTTCCGAAAATCAGAGTCTATTTTTTTTAAAAAATATAAAAGTGATAGAGAGCGGGACGTCACGACGCAAGTTAAGTCCGAGCTTTTAAAGCCCGACCCTTAACTGGCCAACCATACGTGTGCGTGGACCAAGTCCACTAAAGTGGTTCACACGTACTCAAGTTAACTTGCGGAATAAATCATGCGGAATAATAATAGAATAACAATTCTATTCCATTTTTAGATCTACGTTATTATAATTCCGAATGCTAGCTATTCAAATACATAGTCCATGTATAACTTAAACAAAATATAACTTAATCATCCAATGTTCCTTCATGGGGTTCGGCCATGCACTATGGCCGAACCCTATGGTTCTTCCTTTCAATTTAAATACCAACGTCATGCTCCTACTTTCTTCCATAATAAAAATTAGGTTCGACCATGTAATGGCCGAACCATATCCTTGACCTTTGACCCTCCTTTCTAATTTATAAAATTTGTCGAGCACTTACCGTTTCCGCGACTCCTCCAATTTGTTCTTTGCTCCGGGTTGTTCTTCCGTTCCTTAGCCTTTTTCCTCCTTCCTCTTGATTCTTTGGCCGAGTGTAAACTTGATCAATATAACTCCTCCAAAAGTGATTCGACCAAGAGGGGTAGTTTGAGAGAGAAACTTGAGATCAAATCATGCTAAGTCCTTTTTGGTCTTTGAGAGAAGAACCGACCTTGAGAGAGAGGAAAAGAATGAGATAGAATTCTCAAAGTGTGTTCTTCTTTCCTTAGAGTGCTGGTCGGCTAAGAAAGGGAGAGAGGGAGAGAGTGAATGGAAATGAAACTCCTCCTTTGGTTAATCAAATTCAGCCCCAAGGTGGTGTCTCTTGGTGGCACCACTTGTAACTCCCAATTTCATTAACCATACACCTTAATGCTCACTTGGGGGTTTCCTCCAAGGGATGAAACTCCCAAGGCTCCAATGGCCACAATGAGATGCCTTGTGTACTCGCCACAAACCTCCTTCATCTTCCATCTTGCAGTTTCATCCATGAGATGAAACTCCCATGTAGCCAACGGTTTTGTCTTGCCTTAGCCCACCAAACCATCCAACTCCCCTTTAGTTCTTATTTGGATTTAAATTTTGAAATAAGAAACTCCTCAACTCTTCATTATCCATTTTGGGGGTTTCATCCATGAGATGAAACTCCCATGTGCCAATTGTGTGCCTATGTTTGAAAATATGAAACCGTCCCCTCCCATTGGTTCTCCATTTGAAGTTACATGCATGGGGTAAAATCTCCATGCATTCCAACGTGTCCATGCCTTGTGTTGATATTTGAAATAACCATAACCCCTTTGTAACTCCACAAAAACGCCACCTCTCATTAATGATTCAAATGGAAGTTTCATGCATGAGATAAAACTTCCATGCATTCCAACATGTATATTGTTTGAATTTTGAAACAACCCAAACATCTTTCATCTACACACATATAATTTAATTCAAATCTCTTTAACTCACTTAATCTCAACTCATTAATTTAACTCAACTCAACCATTAAACTCAACTCATCCATTTAACTCAACTCCACATTAAGCTCAACTCATCCATTTAATTCACTTGAATCAAGTCAAACACTTGTTTGCATTCCCGTTTAATTCAGCCTTAACCTAATTAGACTTGAGCTCACCTAATGGTCAGCCAAGTCAACTACGACCCACTGGGTCCCAATTGGGTCTTTTGACCCAAATAGCCGTCTTGACCCGTTTAGATATATCTTACCCATTTACCCTACATTGAACACTCATTCCATAACCATTGGGTCTTAATTGGGCCATTGCCCAACACCTTACCCATCTAAGGTCCATGTCCATTAATTCATAATTAAAATGGACAAAATTCATGTAAATTGATATCTTGAAAACCCGGGGTGTTACAATACAATCCTCTTTTTAAAATTTTCGCCCCGAAAATCGAGTGAAGTAGGGTTCCAAATAGTTTTCACAAATAATTCCGGGTGAGCTGTCCTCATTTCCGATTCAAGTTTCCAAGTGGTTCCCTCATTACCATGTCAATCCCACACCACCTTGACGAACTGAAATGCTCGGTTCCGTAACCCCTTTGTTCAGTCCTTTGCTGATTCCATTTTAACTAGGTTTCTAGCTGCACTCTTCTGGAACTCCATCGGCTAACTACAGAGTCAACTAGCTAGACTAACTCAGCAGTCGCCCATAGCTTCCCATTTGAGTTTCACTAGACTCTTATCTTTTCCATTAAATACATCTCCAAAATTTAGCATGTCTTCATTTGCACATAAATCACTATGTGACCAACACCTTTTGCTCCAACTTCCACGAGACCGAGTATCTCTCACTACTAACTCTCCTGTGATACAAGTCGTAATACGACTAACACCTTTTCCTTATAACGTGGGATGTAAATCGAACATGTCCTAGAAATTAGAACAATACATCATCTATGGGACCAACAGGTCCATTACACTACCAACATGTCTACCATGGTACTGATACTCGTCATCAAGCCAAACCACATGGAAAATATTTGATGGGTTTAAATGGCGATCAATTATAAACATTTGTGGTACAAGTGATTAGATGTAGAGGTCATGATCTTGTATCTAACTTGAAGATCAAAGGATTGAAAAAAATAAGCATAAAATCAAGGGAGTGAGGTTCGGCCATGGTGTATGGCCGACCCCCACTAAGGAATTTTATGGACCTAAGTTGTTATGTGTGTTAAATGGTTAATGTGTGAATGATTAGATTAATGGATTGGTGTTTGGACTTAATTAAGAAGGACTAAAGAACTTGAAAGAGGAACCAAAATTAAAACGGTGAGGTTCGGCCATGTTGTATGGCCGAACCCCACTAAGGTGGATTTTGGTGAAATAAAGGTTAAGTAATTAGTTAAGAGGTGATTAAGTGATAAATAAAAAAAAGGGTTAAAATAAGGTTAGTGAGGTTCGGTCATGGGGGATGGTCGAACCCCACAAGTTGTGTTTTTGGGACTTAGACGTTATTACAAATCAAATAGGTTGTTGGTTTGATTTAAGGTCATGTTATAAGGTAACGGGACTTCACAAAGGGGGCACGATTGAGAACGGTTGCAGGTTTAGAGCTCAAGGACACCTTAGTTGTCTTGGGTAGGATTCTACCTCATTGAAACATGGATATGTATATGGTTTTATCTTATTTGATGGTTTATATTGTAATTATATTATGTTTCAAAAGGAAAATTTTTAAATGCTATGGTTAATTATATTGCATAGCATATGGACTTGTACATCTCATGCATGGCATGGGAGGGGAATTTGTAACCAGAGGCCATGCTCCGTTGGGACGTCCGTAAGGCAATCGTGGGAAGACCTTGATGTGGATAATGCCATCAAGAAGAATCCAGAGGCCACACTCTGTCGGGGCGTTCGAAAGACCACTGTGGGGATACCTTGATGAGGAGAATACCATCAAGAGGTTATATGTATGTGATGGGTGGGACTCATTGCATAAGACATATGGCATGGCATGATTTTACATGATTTTGATGATATGATATTTTATATGATATTTGATACTAACCCATGTGATAGCCCTACCTAGAATTCCTACTGGGCGCGTTGTTCTAACGCCCTACTTCTACCCTAGTGAATGACACAGGAAAGGAAGGGATTGAGGATCGTGAAAGAAGCCAAGCATAGGAGCTTGGATATTTGAATGGATTTTATTATTGATATTTTGATAAGTTTACATGAACATGTAATTTGAGTAGTTAGATGTTGGCATGTAATAACTTAGTTAATATTTGCTATGGTTTGGAATGGTTTGATTGAATGATTAAGTTAAGGTAATTTTGGATAAATGACTATGTACTTTGCTATCTAAAATGGAGTAGACTTAGGTTCTATTATAATCCGCAGTTAGATTAAGTAATATTCAGTAAGATTATAAAGTACTATGTGTGAATCGTTTTTTATGGACTAAGTCCATGCACACATAGGTTTGGCCAGTTAAGGGTCGGACTTTAGAAGTCCGGACTTAACTCGTGTCGTGATACTCCGCTCTTATCACTCTTGTTTATTTAAAAAAAAAATACTCTGATTTTCGGAAAGCGAGCAAAAAAGGCGGGGTGTTACATCTAAGGTCCATATCCAATAATTCATAACTTAAATGACAAATTCCGTAAATATTGATAACTTGGAAATCCGGGGTGTTACAATACAACCCTTTTTTTTTAAATTTTAGCCCCGAAAATCGAGTGAAGCAGGGTTTCAATCGATTTACATAAATAGCTTAGGGTGAGCTGCTCTCATTTTCGATTCTAATTCCCAAGTGGCTTCCTCATTACCATGTCAATCCCATAGTACCTTGACGAACTAAATCGCTCGGTTTCGGTAACATCCTTTGTTCTGTCTCATGTTATCTCTTTTTCCCTGTGAGCCCAATTGTGATCTCATGTAGATCAATGTGCTCTGTTTCACTTTACCCGCTACCAAAATATTTTCCATATGTACTCGTTCAATACGTTCATTTGTCTACTCTCTGTATGAGGTTAGTGATGACCTTACCCCTCATTGAAATTTGTTAGTGAGGTAGCCTGCCAATGCTAGCCTATGCTCAAGACTTCAACTGATTCCATTTTAACTAGGTTTCTAGCTGCACTCTCCTGAAACTCCATCGGCCAACTCCAGACTCAGCTGATCAATCTAACTCGGTAGTCGCCCATAGCTTCCCATTCGAGTTTCACCAGACTCTTATCTTTTCCACTAAGTACATCTCCAAAATTAAGCATATCTTCGTTTGCACATAAGTCTCTATGTGACTAACCCTTTTGTGCATAATTTCTATGATACCAAGTATCTTTCAACACTAACTTTCCTGTGATACAAAATACGACTAACACCTTTTTCTTATAACGTGGGATGTAAATCGAAACATGTCCCAATAATTAGATCAATATGTCCTCTATGAGACCAACACGTCCATCATACTACCAACATGTCTACCATGGTACCGGTACCCAACTTCAATCCAAACCACTATGGGAACCTTCATCCACGGTTATACACATCCATCCCTAGTATCTCTCTATCAGTGAGTATCATCTATTCATGGTTAATAACCATCCATGAATATAACCCTCCTATGGTATAATCCATTCATGGCATAATTAATCTAGGGTGCATCATCCACCATGAGATATTTTATCCGTAGGAACAACATTCGAATGAATAACTACTTGACTGTGGCAACAATATCAAATCGTAAATATACCCCGACCCCTAGCAAGACTTAGGGCCCATGACTTACTAAGCGGAAGACCCACGTCCAACGTGATCAAGTCTACCTCGCCCTGCATCCCTTCACCCCAAGGGTGATTCAGTCAAGCTCTAAGGCGGTCGGACCGCGTCCAACGAAGCTAGCACCAACCACATGGGGTAAAATAGTATCTTGCTCTGCACATCCATGCACATCAAATGTGTGAAATAGCCGTGAGAGCGCCCTCCAGTGCGAAGCATGCGTGGGACCCACTCCTCAATAGTAACCCTACGGAACCAAGTCTCCGTATCTCATATCGAGGCTCCCACAGTCTCATGGCTACTCTAAGCCTTACTCATGGAATCCACATACTTATCTCATCAATATCACGTGAGGGACGCACCCATACCACGTCTCAACATCATTAAGTGACCTCGTCACCTACATCTCAGTGCCAAAGTCTTTATAAACTCTTAAGTTTGCATACTTTATTGAAAATTATTCAAACTTCCATCATACTACAAGGGTTGGTAAGGTTAGAACAAACCCTTTAAAATGTACCCACAACCCTTACAAAATCTCCCCTTTCCCCGACATTCTCTTACCACTCCCTAGCCTAATCTTCCGTAGAAGACCCTGCATCATCATAAAAATCGAAGAAGTTGTCAGGGCATTTCGTCGACATGTGCCCCAACACTTGACAAGTCAGACAGGGTATTATTCTCGGTCCCCCAATGTAAGGACATTTACTCCTCTCCTTCCCCGTGCTCGTGAAGTCCACAAACAGGGCAAATAACCTCAAGGGGGTAGGGGCAACAAGTACAGTTGTGCCCTTCCTGGTTGCACAACTCCTACATATACCCAGGCGCTATCTCCCCTACTGATTCTCCTATCATTGGGATATCTCTCATATACTTTTCTGGAAAAGGGACTAGATCCACTTCGATATCCTCGGCAAATCCTACCTGGATGTCTACATTAACTTCCACAACGCGGTCTGGCCTGTTGGAGTTGCCAGAAGAAGAAGTCAGATCTATAGGATAGCTAGGAGTTCCTTTGTCCCACAACTCTGTATACTCTATGTTGCTTGACATATCTGTATCATAACAACAGAAACATATCAATGACAATAGCAGTTCTAATCAAACTAATCTTTGTTTTGGCAAAATTTCCCTAATCATCATCTTGTATTTCTTGTTTTGGGGAGTTTCCTATGTATCACATAATGTCTTTGGTTCGAGGAAATTTCCAAATAAACATCTTTGTATTTCTTTGTTTTTGGGGAAACTTCCTAAGTATCAATTGTTTGTTTATCAATTAGGGGATATCGGGTAAGTGTATCCTAATTTGCTATGTTTGATAATAAAAATTATTGTGACTGTACTTCCTGTGCTATCATTCCTTGTTGTTCTCAGATTGAATGTTTCAGTCTGAGTCTAACGAAGTAAATTAATCCGGCCCCGTGCAGCGGACTCCGAAGAGTCAGTCAGTTGGGATTCTTATCTGTCAGTGAGACATGAAACCGTCTTAATCTTACTTCGAAAGATTCAACCTTCCCGTTTCGGTCTGATACCAACTGTAATGCCCCGCCCTTTTTCACTACGCTTTACGAAAATCAAAGTCTATTTTTTTTTAAATAGAAGAGTGAGTAAGAGCGAGACGTCACGACGCGAGCTAAGTCCGAGCTTCCAAAGCCCGACCCTTAACTGGCCAACCATACGTGTGCGTGGACCAAGTCCACTAAAATGGTTCACACGTACATCAAGTTAAACATGCGGAATAAATCATGTGGATTAATAATAGAATAACAATTCTATTCCATTTTAGATATCAAAGTACAACCATCACTTAATAATAATTACCTTAAGTTGAATATCCAATATTAATCATCCAAACCATAGCAAATATATCTACGTTATTACATTCCCAATTACTAGCTACTCAAATACAATATCCATGAGTAACTTAAATAAATTATAATCCAATCACATATCCAATCTCCTATGCTTGGCTCCGATCTCGTTCATCGTCCCTTTCCTTTCCTGTATTATCCACTATGGTAAAAGTAGGGCGTAAGAACAACGCGCCCAATAGTTATTCCATTTAGGGTCTACACATGGTTAGTGCAAATCGTAATATAATAACATAAAGTCAAAACCATATAAAACCATGCCATGTCATGATGTCAAATGTCCCACCCATCACAAGTACATATAACCTCTTGATGGGATTCTCATCATCAAGGTACCCCCACATAGGTCTTTCGGATGCCCGGACGGAGTGTGGCCCCTCCGATTTCATCTTGATGGAAAATGCACATCAAGGTACCCCACATAGGTTTCTCGGACGCCCCTACAGAGTGTGGTCCCTCCGGTTACATATCCTTCACCCCATGCCATGCATGAGATGCTAATGAAATACATGCTATTTTATTTTACAAACATAGCATTAACTCACACTTGGAACATATCTTTTACGACATAAGTACATCAAAATAAGATAAAAACCATCGTACATAAACCATGTTTTCAAAAAGGTAGAATCCTACCAAAGACCACTAACGTGTCCTTGCGCTTTCATCCGGTAACCGTTCACGATCGTACACACCTTGTGAGGTCCCGTTACCTTATAATATATCAATCAATTCAAACCATGTCCCATTTGATTTACAATAATGTCCAAGTCCATAAACATGTCTTGGTGGGGTTCGGCCATACAACATGGCCGAACCTTACCCACTTGGTTTTAGTCCCTCTTTTGATCCTTTAACTTAAGTCCAAGATCATATTGATTTTAATTCATTAACCCAACATACATAAACCCTAAGTCCACCAAACATTCCCCATGGGGTTCGGCCATACACCATGGCCAAACCCATCGTCCATTAATTTTACTTATTTACAACATTGCCATTATACAAATCCATAACCAATAACATAAACCATGAACATAGGTATATATAATTAAATCCCTCATTTCATTGCTCAATCCTCCATTTATTTAAACATGCATAACACTCTAAGTGTACCTTTAAAATATTCCAACAAATGGTTCATTAAATGGTTCATGGGGTTCGGCCATACACTATGGCCGAACCCATGATGTTTCCTTTCCATGGTCTCCATTTAATCAATCACAATATTAGGTCCATAACTGATCCATAACATAGCTCCATAAACGATCCATTAACCGTGACATAAAACCCTAAATGACCCATTAAGTTGGTTCATGGGGTTCGGCCATACATCATAGCTTAACCCATGATATCATTTTTACATCCTCTTTCTTATATTATTTACAATAATAAATCCATGACCCAAGTCCTTCCATGATGGGTTTAATCATACACTTAGGTCTCTTAAAAACATCATCTTCTTTATTTAAAAACCTATTAAGATTACCACCTTTCTCCATCATTTTTATGGTCTAAATACCTCAATATTTCCCCATGGGGTTCGGCGATACACCATGGCCGAACCCATGATCCATGGTTCTTCACCATTGCTTCATTTAAGCTTATCATTTACAACCTTTCAAACCCACTTAAAATCATTATCATACCCTCCATGGTTTTATTCCTCAAAAGCCCATAAAATCACCAATGTCTTTCCATGGGGTTCGGCCATCCACTATGGCCGAACCCTATGGTTCATCCTTCCATTAAAATACCATATTCATCCCCTAATTTTTCTTCCATGGGGTTCGGCCATACACTATGGCCGAACCCTATGGTTCCTTACTTAAACAAAATTTATCAAAATTCCTACCGGTTCCACGACTCCTCAGGTTTCTTTCGCTCCTTCTTATTCCTTTGATCTTCCTCTTCCTTAGCCTTTTCTTCCTTAGCCTCTTCCTCCTTCCTTCTTAATCCTTTGACCGAGAGTGAGAACTTGAGAGACAGAGAGAGAGAGTGTTCGGCCTTGTGAGAGGGAGAGAGTGAGATGAAGATCAACACTTGCTTTGTTCCAAATGAGGGTGGTCGGCAAAGGGTGGTGCCTTTTAGTAAAGCCTTTTTGTAACTTCCATAACTTATCACCTTCTCATTGATACCTACATTGGGGGTTTCATCCTTGAGATGAAACTCCCAACTGTTTGCCCCTTGGTTACCTTGTGTAACACCAAAACCGTCCCCTCCATTCATGACCCATTTGGGGGTTTCATTTATGAGATGAAACTCCCATCTCCCATCATGTAGCCTTGGTTTGGATTGTGTAACAACACCAAACCTTCCATCTCCATTGATGATTCATTTGGGGGTTTCATCCTTGAGATCAAACTGCCATGTCCCATTGGTGTAAGCTTGGGTAAGAATTGTGTAACTCCCATTCTCATTTATCTCCTTCTTTAGTGCTCCACTTGAAGGTTTCATTCTTGAGATGAAACACTCCCTTCACCTCCCATTAATGTTCCATTTTGGAGTTTCATTCTATGAAATGAGACTCCCATGTTTCCAATATGTACTAAGGTTAAGCCTTGTGTAACCTCCAAAACCTTTAATCATGCATGAGATGAAACTCCCCAAGGCTCCAACAAGTATGCCATTGTTTGAATTTTGAAACAACAATCCACCTTCATCTTCACACTCCACTCACTTGAGATGAATATCCCCATAACTTCCCATCCAACTCATTTAACTCAACTCATCCATTTAACTCAACTCACCTCTTTAATTCAACTCATTTAATTCACTTGAATTAACTCAATTATTTGATTTCATTTCCAACTCAAATCAGCCCCAACCTAATTAAGCTTGGACTCACTTGGTGGTCAACCAAGTCAACCAAGGCCCATTGGGTCCGAGTTGGGCATTTTGACCCAATTACCAATTTTGACCCAATTAAATACACCATACCCATTTATTTCAATTGGGCCACATTCACCATCCGTTGGGTCTTAATTCGGCCATTGACCCAACATCTTACCCATCTAAGGTCCATATCCAATAATTCACAACTTAAATGGCAAATTCCGTAAATATTGATAACTTAGAAATCCGAGGTGTTACAGAACACATCGTGCAAAGATGATAACTGTGGAGGAAGTGCCAATTGATAAGCCACCTCCCCCACCCTCTTTAGGATTGGAAATGGCCCCACAAACCTGGGCGATAGTTTCCCTTTCTTCCTGAATCGCATGTATCCCTTTCGTGGCAAGACTTTCGAGAACACTAAATCTCCCACCTCAAACTCTAGAAACCTCCTTCTCTTGTCAGCGTAGCTCTTCTAACGACTCTGTGCAGTAAGTAGATGTTGTCATATCAACTTGATCTGCGCTGTAGTCTCTGTAACTAGCTCGGGTCCAATAAGCGTAAGTTCACCTGCCTCTGTCCAACACATTGGTGATCTACATGGACTACCATACAAGGCCTCGAATGGAGAGATCTGGAGGCATGCCTGGTAACTGTTGTTGTAGGAGAACTCCACTAGCGGTAAGTGATCCTCCCATCCACCCTTGAAGTCTAGCATACATGCTCTCAGCATATCCTCCAATGTCTGTATCGTCCTCTCCGACTGTCCATAAGTCTGTGGATGGCACGCTGTGCTAGTCCATAAGTCTATCCCCATAGCCGACTGCATGCTCTGCCACACCCAGCCGGTGAACCGGCCGTCTCTGCCAGACACAATAGTCCGGGGAATACCTTGTAGTCTGATGATATCCCTGATGTACCGTCGACCCAAAGTCTCAGATGAATCTGTCATCTTGATAGGGAGAAAATGTGCAGACTTGGTCGGTCGATCCACCACGACCCATATTGCATTGTTGCCCTTTGATAACCTTGGCAACCCCGTCACAAAATCCATGGAGATATGTTCCCATTTCCACTCCGGCACTGGTAAGGGTTTGAGTAAGCCTGGTGGTTTCTGATGTTCAGTCTTAACCTGCTGACAAGTTAGGCAGTGAGCAACAAACTCTGCCACATTTCTTTTGAGTCCATGCCACCAATAGTGTCTCTTCAGATCGTGATATATGTTGGTGCTGCCCGGATGAATAAAGAGTTTGGTTTGGTGTGCCTCGATCAATAACTCTCTTCTGCAGCTCTTAGGCACATATGTCCTACCTCGGAATACAAGATCTTGTCCCGATCGTAACTCCCATTCTGGTATAACCTCACCAGTAGACATTCTTGCCCATATTTCTTCCACTTCTGGATCTGTTCGTTGTTCCTGTTCAATCTTGGAGACCATGTTGGATCGTATGATCAGATTATACATACTCCCATGGTTCTTGATATACAAGTTGAACTCTCGAATGGTATTTAGTATCTCCCATTCCTTCCAGATCAAACTGGCTATTGTTGCATGTGACATGCGGCTGAGGGCATCTGCCACCTTGTTCGCCTTGCCAGGATGATATCGGAGCGCGAACTCATAATCTTGTAGATATTCATCCATCTGCGCTGCCTCATGTTGAGTTCCTTCTGATCAAACAAATATTTCAGGCTCTTGTGATCTGAAAATACCTAAACCTTCTCGTCATAAAGATAGTATCTCCAGCTTTTAAAACGAAGACCACTGCGGCTAGTTCCAGATCATGTGTGGGATAGTGGCGTTCATGAATTTTCAACTATCTTGAACCATAAGCCACCACATGTTGACTTTGAGTGAGAGAACACCCAAGTCCCTCTCCTAAGCATCACAATATACTTCATAGCCCTTGCCCCTTTCCGGCAAAATCAGAATAGGAGCGGTTGTAAGCCTCTCCTTCAGTTCCTCAAATCTCCAGTTGCAAACATCCGACCATTTGAATTTGACTCCTTTTTGAGTGAGTCGGGTAAGTGTAGATGCAATCTTGGAGAAGTCCATGATAAAATTCCTATAGTAACCAGCCAATCCCAGAAAGCTACGGATCTCGGTCACATTCTTCGGTGCTTTCCATTCTCTCACTGCCTCCACCTTAGTTGGGTCCACGACTATACCTTCCGCTGATATAACATGCCCCAAGAAGTTAACCTCGGATAGCCAGAATTCACACTTGCTTGCTTTGGCATACAGCTGGTGCTTCTTCAGGGTGTCCAAGACTATCTGCAAATGATCAGCATGCTCCTCCTGTCTTTTGGAATAGATCAGGATGTCATCAATAAAAACAATTACAAACTTGTCCAAGAAAGGACGGAAGATCTTGTTCATCAGATCCATGAACACAGCTGGTGCATTGGTAAGTCCAAACGGCATGACCACATACTCATATAGTCCATACCATGTCTTAAAAGCTGTCTTCTCTATGTCTTCATCCCTCACCCGGATTTGATGGTAGCCGGACATCAGAACAATCTTGGAGAAGTGGCTGGAATTGTAACACCCTGCCCTTTTCACTCTAAAATCAGAGTTTATTTTTTTTTTTATAATAATAAACAAGTGATCGGAGCGGACTCCTAATATCCAACCCTTAACTGGCCAAACCCATATGTGCATGGACTAAGTCCATGAGAAACGTTTCACATATGGTTCTAATTAAACTTGCGGAATAAACCTAATCTAACTGAGGGTTATAATAGAACCTAGCACTACTTCATTTTAGATAGCAAAATTAGATAGCAAAGTACGAGTCTTAATCCAATGTTACCTTAAACTAAACATTCATTCAACCATAGCAAACCATAGCAAATATTTAGCTAAGTTATTAGATGCCGACATCTAATTAACAAATTACATGTCCATGTAAACTTAGAGTGAAAAGGCGTTAGATCACTAAGGATAGAAATAGGGCGTTAGATCAACGCGCCCAGTAGGTCATCCACTAAGGATAGAAATAGGGCGTTAGATCAACGCGCCCAGTAGGTCTTCCGAATAGGGCTACCACAAGGTTAGTATAAAAACATGCATATAACATATAATAAATGATGACCAAAACTTACAAAACAATGCTATTTATTAAAAAAAAAAATAGACTCTGATTTCGAGTGAAAAAGGGCAGGGTGTTACAGTTGGTATCAGAGCAAAACGGAAATATTGAATCTTTCGAAGTAAGATTAAGACGGTTTCATGTCTCACTGACAGATAAGAATCCCAATTGACCGACTTTTCGGAGTCCGCTGACTGGGGGCCGGATTAATTTACTTCGTTAGACTCAAACTGAACATTCGAATCTGAGAACAACAATGAAAGATAGCAAAGGAAGTACAGTCATCATAATTGGATATACCAAACATAGTCAAATAGGATACACTTCCCCGATATCCCCAAATTGAGAAACAAACAATAGGTATTTAGAAATTCCCCCAAAAACAAGGAAAACCAAGAGTGTTTATTTGGAAATTTCCCCAAAATAGTGATAACACAAACTGTACAAGGAAACTAAGTCAATAATATTTTTTTATGACTTAGGGAAAATGGCTCCAAAAAGAAAGACTCGACAGGACCAGAAAGAGAAGGAAAAAGTGGTAGAAAACTCTCAACATGAGGAAGAGAGGGAAAAATCTCAACATGAGAAGGAGCAGTCTCAACATGAAAAATCTCAACATGAGAAGGAGCAATCTGAGGAAGATGAATGGCACTCACGGCAGGAAGAGGAAGAGCGACACTCTCACTATAGTGAACGAGAGAATGAGGAGCAAAGCAGCGTGAGTATGCCAGTGGTGCCTCCTGAATTACAAAGCTTGGTTCAAGCAGTAGTTACTTCTGTTCTCCAACAGCATCTGAATGGAAGTGGAACCACTAGTGACGCCAATAACTGGAACATGGTTAGAGATTTCCAGTAACAACGCCCTCCCTACTTCAAGGGAAAGGAAGGGGCTATCGGAGCAGAACATTGGCTGAAGAAGATCACTCAGATCTTGACCCTACTCCAGATCTCGAGTCATGCTGACAGGATTTTGCTGGCTACATCCCAACTGATCGAGGATGCGGGAAAATGGTGGGAGGTTATAGAAAAATAGCAAACACTTGTGCCGGAAAGGGAAAGGGCTGCAATGACCTGGGAGCAGTTCTCAGCTACATTTCTGGATCACTTTTTCCCTGAGGAAGAGAAGGAGCACCATACCCAAGCGTTCATATCCTTGGTACAAGGCTCCATGACGGTGGGGGAGTATCACCGGGAATTCCTCACTCTGTCTTGTTATGCATTTTATATGGTGGACACAGAGCACCGAAGGGCACGTAAATTTGAGTGGGGTCTACGGCCAAGTATTAGGGCCAAAGTGACCATATTCAAGGCAGCCACACTGGCTGAGTTGGCGCGATTCGACAACTGCCGAGCTCAGAGTGGGAGGGGCACATTTCGGCCCAACAAGAAGTTCCGACCGAACTTCAGCAGAGCCTCACCATCCACGGGGTCAACGGGGGGCTTTTGTCCCAATTATCCCTCCTTATCTGCATCAGTCACACAGGCTACCAAAGGGGTGAACAACTGTTTCCATTGTGATCAGCCGGGTCACTACAAGAGGGATCGCCTAAAGCTCAATAAGCTCTCTTATTCTAGAGGATCATTCCGTCCACCAGCTAGGCCAGTTAACTCCTGAGGAGGCAGGACATATAACCAGGCGGGACAGGCGCCTAACCCTACTGGATCTGGACGACTGTTTACTCTAGCTCCTCCTGCGGATGTGGATCATTCTGTGATTCAAGGTATGGCTGTTGTCAGTAGTTCCTATGCCTATGCACTATTCGATTCTGGAGCTTCACACTCTTTCATATTTGCATCATTTATAACTGCTACTGGAACTTTAGTTCAAAAACTGTCCACATCACTCACAATTGTATCCCCTATCGGAGACACGTCATTGGGACTCATATGCACGGCAGTGAATACTGAATTCACTGGACTCAGATTTGAGTTCAATTATCTGGTACTCGACATGAGTGAGTACGATATTATTTTCGGCATGGACTGGTTGGCTAGTTTCCAGGCCAACATCGATTGTTATCGTCGTAGAGTGACATTTTGGTCACCTGAGGGAAAGCAATATGTGGTTCGTACAGACAAGCAGAGCAAACTGCAGGAAGAGTTGAACCATTTGGTATTGAACATTATCATCATAAACAAGGCACCAGTCACTGAACTTCCGGCAATTGTGAAAGAATTTGTGGATGTATTTCCAAAATAACTCCCTGGCTTACCACCCATGAGGGAGCTCAACTTTGACATCAAGATATACCCTGGCACATCGCCAGTGTCTTTACCACATTATCGGATGGCACTGGCAGAGATGTCCGAGCTAAAGAAGAAAATTAATGAGCTGCTCAGACTGGGTTGCATCCGGAACAACACATCATCTTGGGGAGCTCCAGTGTTGTTTGTGAAGAAGAAGGACGGTTCACTCCGAATGTGTGTGGATTACCAGAAATTGAATCAGCTAACTGTCCGGAACAAGTACCCTTTACCCCAGGATCGATGACTTATTCGATCAATTGAGGGGTTCTAGTCACTTTTCGAAGATTGATCTGATGTCCGGTTATCATCAAATCCAGGTTAAAAAGGAAGATATAGAGAAGACAACCTTTAGGACGGTGTATGGACTATATGAATTTGTAGTCATGCCGTTTGGACTCACCAATGCACCGGCTGTGTTCATGGATTTAATGAACAGGATCTTCTGTCCGTATTTGGACCAGTTTGTTATTGTGTTTATTGATGATATCTTGATTTATTCCAAAAGTTAGGAGGAACATGCAGAGCACCTGAGAATAGTTCTGGACACCTTGAGAAAGAACAAGCTATATATGCCAAAGCCAGTAAATGTGAATTCTTGCTATCCAAGGTTCACTTCTTGGGGCATGTCATATCTGAAGAAGGTATAGCCGTTGATCCGGCTAAAGTGGCGGCAGTAAGCGAGTGGAAAGCTCCAAAGAACGTAACTGAGATTCGTAGCTTCCTGGGTTTGGCCGGATATTATCGGAAGTTCATCATGTATTTCTCCGAGATAGCATCTCTGCTTACTCGACTCACTCAAAAAGGAGTCAAATATGAGTGGTCAGATCTGTGCAATCGGAGGTTTGAAGAGCTGAAGAAGAGACTTACCACTGCTCTTATTCTAATTTTGCTTGAAAGGGGCACATGTTATGAGGTACAATGCGATGCTTCAGGAGAGGGACTGGGGTGTACACTCAGTAATCATGTGGTGGCATACGGATCAAGACAGTTGAAAATTCATGAATGTCTCTATCCTACGCACGATTTGGAACTAGCCGCAGTGGTCTTCGCTCTCAAAAGCTGGAGACATTATCTTTATGGTGAGAAGTTTGAAGTATTTTCAGATCATAAGAGCTTGAAGTACTTATTTGATCAGAAAGAGCTCAATCTAAGGCAGCGCAGATGGATGGAATATCTAACGGATTATGAATTCGCGCTTCGATATCATCCGGGTAAGGTGAACAAGGTGGCAGATGCCCTCAGCCGTTTATCACATGCATCAGTGGCATGTTTGATCAGGACAGAATGGGAGATGCTGAATACCATTCGAGAGTTTAAACTCTACCTCAATAACCATGGGACAATATACAATTTGATTATACAATCCAACATGGTTACCAAGATTGAACAGGAGCAGCGAATGAATCTGGAAATGGAAGAAATATGGGCCAAGATGTCTACTGGCGTGGTCATACCGGATTGGGAATTACGACCAGGATAGGGTCCTGTATTTCGGGGTAGAGTATATGTGCCAAAAAACTGCAGAAAAGAGTTGTTGATTGAGGCACATCAGACCAAGCTCTCCATTCATCCGGGCAACACCAAGATGTACCATGATATAAAGAGACAATATTGGTGGCACGGACTCAAAAGAGATGTTGCAGAGTTGCTTAACTTGTCAGCAAGTTAAAACGAAACATCAGAAGCCACCAGGGTTACTCAAACCCTTACCAGTGCCAGAATGGAAATGGGAGCACATCTCTATGGATTTCGTGACAGGGTTGTCAAGGTCCTCAAAGGGCAACGATGCTATATGGGTCGTGGTAGATCGACTGACCAAGTCTGCACATTTTCTTCCCATCAAGATGACAAACTCATCTGAGACCTTGGGTCGGCGTTATATCAAGGATATCATTAGATTACATGGTATTCCTAGGACTATAGTGTCTGATAGAGATGGTCGTTTCACCGACAGGGTATGGCAGAGTATGCAGTCGGCCATGGGAACGGATTCACTGACTAGCACAGCTTTCCATCCACAGACTGATGGACAGTCGGAAAGGACAATACAAACATTGGAAGATATGCTGAGAGCATGCATGTTAGAATTCAAGGGTGGATGGGAGGATCACTTGCCGCTAGTGGAGTTCTCATATAACAACAGTTACCAGGCAAGCCTTCAGATGGCTCCATTCGAGGCTTTATATGGTACACCATGTAGGTCACCAGTGTGCTGGACAGAGGCTGTTGAGCCTGCGCTGATTGGACCCGAGCTAGTCGCAGAGACTACAGTACAAATTCAATTGATACGTCAGCATTTATTGGCTGCACAGAGTCGGCAGAAGAGTTATCTGACAAGAGGAGGAGGTTCCTTGAACTCGAGGTGAGAGACATGATGTTCTTAAAAGTCTTGCCACGGAAGGGACACATGAGGTTTGGAAAGAAGGGGAAACTGTTGTCAAGATATGTCGGACCGTTTCCCATCATAAGAAGGATGGGAGATGTAGCTTATCAATTGGCACTTCCTTCACAATTGGCATCTCTACACGATGTGTTTCATATATCGATGTTGAGGAAGTATAACCCCGATCCTTCTCATGTATTGAATGTACAAGATATAGATGTACAAAGTGATGTGACTTATGTCGATTGCCCAATTAAGACCCAACGGATTGTGGATATGGTGACCATTGGAATAATTGGGTAAGATGTATTCAATTGGGTCAAAGTTGTTAATTGGGTCAAAATGTCCAATTGGGACCCAATGGGTCATGTTTGACTTGGTTGACCACCAAGTGAGTTGAGTTAAATTAAATGAGTTGAGATGGACGACTTGCATTTTAAATTTAAATTCAAACAAATGGGAAGGACGGTTTACATTTTAAATTTAATTTCAAATAATGGGATGGACGGTTTTTATTTCAAATTCAAATGAGTTGGGATGGATGGCTTTTACATTTGGAATTCAAATTCAAAACAAAAGTAAGGATACACGTTGGGGAGAAGGTTGGTTTGTTTCAAAATTTAAATGTTGGAGAGATGGAAAAGTATTGTTTTTATTTCAAACTCAAACGTTGGACAGATGAAGATGGTTTATTTCAAATTCAAATAAGAGCTACACGTTGGAGAGGTAGGGAGGTTTGGCTTATTTCAAAATCAAAACAAGGATACACATGGAAAGATGATGGAGATAGTTTTACATTTAAAAAATTCAAATTTCAATGGCAAACACGTTGGAGTCTTGAGAATTCTATCTCATGCAAAGATAAGGAAGATAATGAAGAGGAAACCCCCACATGGAGAGATAATGAAGTTGGTTTAAATCTCAATTTCAAACAAGGCTACACGTTGGAGAGATAAGGGGGGAGTTTGGGGTTTATTTATCAAATTCAAACAAGATTCAACTCTCCCTCTGCAATAGCCCGAAATTTTAAATCAATATATAGTTGGCATTTATTTACTTTAATTTGAATTTTGATGTGATGGAATACAAATGGATCAAATTTTGGGACAAAGAGCCAAAAAGGACGCAATGGACCATAGAGTGAATGGAATTCGTCGGAAGGATCAACGATGGTCAAAGTGAGCCCGATCACCATGTGGGACCCAATGGATCAAAATTGGTCCAAACTCTAAGGTAAAGGGTAGAAAATAATTTGGTTGGGCCGTGGGGCCAATGGTGGCCCAATTGATTTTAAAAAGGGTGAATTGGAATTAAACCCTCTAAGTTAGTAATGAAATGAAATGGCATGACCAAGTGGGGCCCACCTCCACCTCACCAAGTGAGGTGGCGTGTGGACCAAGGCAAAGGTGGGGCCAACCATCATGGTTGACTTGGTCAACCATGGATAAATTGAGAGGACTAAGGTGGATTAAGGTGGATTAAATTGATTAAAATTATTGTAAAATTATCTAAGTTAAAATTAATGGAATAAAAGTGACATGGCCAAGTGGGGTCCACCTCCACCTCATCAAGTGAGGTGGCGGGTGGGGTAGGTATAGGTGGGGGCCGTCCACCATGGTTGACTTGGTCAACCATGGGTGGATATCTTAGATAGATAAATTTTATGAAATTAAATTGGATGGAAATTAATTAACCTAAGTGAGGATTTAATTTAATTAATTAGGTTGGTCAATTAGGGTCAACATAGACAAGTCAATGGTGGTTTCATCTCATTGAAACCACCCAAGAAAAACAAGAAAAATACCATGGACTTGGGTGGTGGTTTCATCTCAACCACCACCACTCCAAATATGGTGACCCATACCCAAATGAGTGGGTCAAGTAGTCAAAGGGGGGAAGACCCAAACCACCCCTTTTCAAACACCAAAAACTGTTGGCTTGGTGGTGGTTTGGTCTCAACCACCACCACCAAGGTCAAGGGAGCCCATACTTTGGTTGGTGGAGCCATAATGGTGTAGTTTAGTTTGGTCAACCAAAATGAGATGTGTTTGATCTCATTTCTCATCTCCTTTCCATCTCACTCTCTCCCACTCCCAAAAACCGTCCCACACAAAAGAAAATAAGAAGAAGAAGGCTAAGGAGAAAAGAAGAGAAGAAGAGAAGAAAAGAAGTGAAGCATTAGTTCACCACCCTAAGATCAAAGGTTGGATCTTGTCTCTCATTACTTTCCCCTCTCCCTCTCTCAAGCAAAACCCACTCTACCTTAGCCGATCCAAGCATGTTTCACCATTGATCAAGCACACTTTGACCGATCAAACATCAAGGAGAAGAAGAGAAGAGAAGGCTAAGGAGAGCAAGAGGAGAAGCAAAGAAAGACCGGAGGAGTCGTCGGGTGGTAAGAATTCTTAAAACAAGAGTTTATATATTTCTTTTAAGATAAGCTATGGAATCCATTTCTTAGACTAAATATGGCCAAAAATGTTGTGGGCCATGGACCTAAGATCCATCCAATGGTAGGATAGGAAATGGATAAGATGAAAGAGATGGTTTAAGGAAAAATAAAATGAATGGATTAAGCATGGAAAAATGGAATTTTTGATGGATTGATGGACCTTAGGGTTCGGCCATGTAGTATGGCCGAACCCCATGGTAAATGAGTAATGATTTTATTAGGGTTTTGAGAATTAAAATTATGGAGAATGATTAATGACATTAAGGTTTTAAATGATTAAATATGGTTAAATTTTAAAGGAGGTTTTTGTGATGAAATCCATGGAAGAAGTGAATGGTTTACATGGCCTTGAAAAGCATAGATGGGAATGAGCCATGAACCATGCGTTCGGCCATGGTGAATGGCCGAACCCTATGGTGTGACTTTGTGATTTTGATGAAGGTAAAAAGAATGGAAAATTGTGGAGAGAGATGATAAATTAAATGGATTTATGGGTATGGTATGTGATGTTTTAAATGGGATGAAAAATGGGGATTTAAATGGATGATCTAAATTCATTTGAGGAAAGATTAAATAAGGTAAGATGGACCCAAGAAAATGGGAAATAGACATCATGGGTTCGGCCATGGTGTATGGCCGAACCCATGACCCCTTTTTTGTGGGCCACATTTTGGGCCAAATATGGAATGATATATGGGATTAAATGTTTTTTCAAAATTAATTAAATAGGTGGCTGATTTTAGGTACATGATGTCATGGTTAGGGAATCACAAATGGGCCCAAGCTTATGGGTCAAATATGAGTTTAAAATGTGCATGGAAGAGGAGTGGCAAAACCGTAATGTGTAGCCACCTTGAAGAACCATGGGTTCGACCATGGTACATGGCCGAACCCTATGTGGTTGGACATGAAAATGGATATATTATGAATGAGTAAATGAAACGGATAGTTGCTGCGTTTAGGCTCGCAAATCGGAATATTTAAAATGAGCAAAATGGGAATTATGCATATGGTTAAGCCAATGGGAAATGTGGCTAAGTTAGGGGCTGATTTTGATAAACGTGTAACGTAATTAGGAATCTAAGGTTGAAATCAGTTAGGGATTTAATCATGAAATAAAATACGGACTAATTGGGTAAATGTGTAATAAGGTATTGGGACGTCGTAAAACGGTGCGCGATCGGCGACCGGTTTATCGAAAGGAAACGTAACGGGACGCTAAGCAGTATTCTGTAGGATTCCTACCTCTTTGTAAGCCGTGGATATGTGATGGCTATTTTAATCTATTTTGATAATTAGGTGATTTGTATTATGATGGGTTTTTTATTTATGAATTATATATTCATACTATGGTTTATATTTTTAATGTTATGCATTATATGGCTATGTATGATATATATATTAAGTTTATGAGATATATATGTATATTACATAGCATAATGCACTTACATCTCATGCATGACATGGGCGGGAAAATAATGAAACTGGAGTCCATGCTCCGTCGGGGCAACCGAGAAGCAAACATGGGGATAGCCCGAGGGGCTATAACTGGAGTCCATGCTCCGTCAGGGCGACCGAGAATCAGACATGGGGATAGCTCTTATGCTATAACTGGAGTCCATGCTCCGTCGGGGCGACCGAGAAGCAAACATGGGGACACCTTGACGAGGTTTTGCCGTCAAGGGGGATACAATATTTTATGATGATACGGTGGATGGGTGGGACACATGACATAGGCACCCATGGCATGGCATTCATCATATGTTTATTATATTATTGTCGGTATGGATGTTATCACTAACCCATGTGCTAGCCCTACTCGCAGTCCTACTGGGCGCGTTGACTAACGCCCTACTTCTACCCTAACTGATGACGCAGGAGATGGCGGAAACGGTGGACACGCCGGGAGCCAAGCTTAGGAGCTTGGGAAGCGGATATCTAGTTTTATTTAAGTTTCATTTTTGGAGATGTAATTTAAAGTAGCTTAGCTCGTCGGACTGTATAATTTATATTTCTTGCTATGGTTTGGACTGCATTATGGACAATATCGTTTTGAGGCATAAATGTGAACATAGGGGTATTTTGGTAATTTAATGTTGTATCTTCCCTTCTATCTAAAAACCGGTAGGATAGACTATATTATCATGTTCCGCATTCAGTTAGTTTCCGCGAGCTTACTTTCTACGCGTGAACCGTTCTCGTGGACTTAGTTCCGCGCACGCGTGGGGTTGGCCAGTTAAGGGTTGGGCTTTAGAAGCTCGGACTTAACACGCGTCGTGACGTCCGCGCCCGTTGTCACTTTTATTTCCAAAAAAAAAAAAAAATTAGACTCTGATTTCGGTGAAAATGGGGCGGGCGTTACAGTTGGTATCAGAGTGAAATCGGAAGAATGAATCTCTCGAAGTATGATTAAGACGGTTTCACGTCTCACTGACGGATAAGAATCCCAACTGACCGACTCTTCGGAGTCTGCTGCAAGGGGGCCGGATTAATCTACTTCGATTGACTTAAACTGAAACATTCAATCTGAGCGCCACAATTGACGTAAGAAAATGATAGTAAGGGAAGTACAATCATCATAACCTTGATGGATTAATCGAACGTAGGAAAATTTCCCCGATTTCACCAAAATGGACAAACATAGCAATTTGGGAAGTTTTCCCCAAACCAAGTATGCATATTTGTTAATTTTCCCCAATATGAGAGACAATACGTAATACTTAGGAATTATCCCATCGAAAACTAAGTATAGTTATTTGATAATTTTCCCCCAAATTGAAGAAAATATTTTATCCATAGGAAAATTCTTTTCCCAAAATGTGAACGCACCAACATTATGAAGGAACTAAGTCAATAAATGTTTTTCAATGACTTAGGAAATGCCTCCAAAGAGAAAGACCCGCCACAACCCACAGGTAGAGAAAGAGGTAACACCCCCTCGACAAGAAGAGGAGGTACCGCCACCTCATCAAGAGGAAGTACACCCACCGCATCAAGAGGAGGTGCCACCACCTGATCCAGCCGAGGGACAGAATAGTATAAACATACAAGGTGTACCTCCCGCGCTAAGAGACATAGTTCAAGCGGCAGTCGCTTCTGCTCTTCAACAACACTCAAGCGGAAATGCGACCGCCAGCGACTCCAGTAAACGGAAGATGGTCAAGGATTTTCAACAACATCACCCTCTCTACTTTAGGGGAACAGAAGGGGCTTTCGGAGCGGAACATTGGTTAAAAAGGATCAATCAGGTCTTTAATCTGCTCCAAATTTCCAATCCTGCTGATAAAATCTTGTTGGCCACTTCCCAACTGATCGAGGATGCCAGTAGTTAGTGGAAAATTGTGGAAAAGCAACAAGCACTGATGCCAGAAGGGGAAAGGACCATCATGACATGGAAATGGTTCTCAACCACCTTCCTAGAGCAATATTTTCCAGATGAGGAAAGAGAGAGCCAGACTCAAGCCTTCCTCTCAATGATACAAGGCAGCATGACGGTGGCAGAATACCACAGAGAATTCCTTAGGCTGTCCGTCTATGCATTCTACATGGTGGAAACTGAGCACCGAAGGGCCCGTAAGTTTGAACTGGGCCTTCGACCAAACATTAGAGCCAGGGTGACAATCTTCAAGGAACCCACATTGGCAGGGGTGGTCAGCAGGGCCACCATAGCAAAATGGGAGTTGAACGAAATAGTACGGTTTGACAACCGCCCAGGGCAAAGTGGGCGGGGTGCATTTCAACCCAACAAGAAGTTCCGCCCAAATTCTAGCAGACCCTCACTCTCCACAGGATCTACAGGGGGCTTTCGCCCCAATCGGCCCTCCTCATCAACATCAGTCACACAGGTTCCCCAGGGTGGGAACACATGTTATCAGTGTGGCCAACAGGGCCACTTCAAGAGAGAATGTCCCCAGATCAGCCAACCCTCCAACTCCAGGGGTACCTTCCGCCCTCCATCCAGATCAACTCAGTCGCGAGGAGGTAGAACATACAATCAGGTAGGATGGACGCCAACCTCTACCGGATCTGGACGACTTTTCACCATACCGACTCCAATAGCGGTGGATCGCTCGGTGATGCAAGGTATGGCTGTAATTGGTAGTTCCTATGCTATTACGTTATTTGACTCTGGAGCTTCACATTCATTTATATCTGCTACATTCATATCTGTTACGGGCACATTAGTACAAAACCTGTCCACATCACTCACCATTGAACACTGAACTCGTGGGATTCAGATTCTAGTTCAACTACTTAGTAATCGATATGGCCGAATACGATGTTATATTTGGCATGGACTGGTTAACTACATATCAGGCCCATATTGATTGCCACCTTCGTAGGGTGACATTTTGGTCACCCGAGGGAAAGCGGTGCGTGGTACACGTTGACAGACAGGGCATCTCTAGAAGGTTGCAGAAAGAATTGAACCATTTTGCCTTGAACAACCTCAGATTAGGTAGGGCTCCAATAACTGAACTTCCAGCGGTAGTAGCAGATTATGCCGAGGTATTCCCAACAGAGCTCCCTGGTTTACCACCCAAGAGGGAGATAGACTTTGAGATCAAATTATACCCCGGCGCCGCTCCAGTATCATTACCCCATTATAGGATGGCACCAGCTGAAATGACCGAGTTGAAGAAGCAGATTGATGAACTGCTCAGACGGGGCTTTATTCAGAACAGCACATCCGCATGGGGAGCCCCAGTGTTATTCGTAAAGAAGAAAGACGGTATCCTGCGAATGTGTGTGGATTATAGAAAGTTGAACCAACTGACTGTCAGAAATAAGTATCCCCTACCACGGATTGATGATCTATTTGATCAACTTAGGGGTTCTTCTCATTTCTCTAAGAGTGATCTGATGTCCGGATACCATCAAATTCGGGTTAGAGAAGAGGACATAGAAAAGACAGCTTTTAGGACACGGTATGGTCTGTATGAGTATGTAGTCATGCCGTTTGGGCTTACGAATGCACCGGCGGTGTTCATGGACCTGATGAATAGGATATTCCATCCTTACTTAGATCAGTTTGTGATCGTATTCATTGACAATATTCTGATCTACTCCAAAAGTCAGAAGGAACATGCCGAGCACCTGCAGATAGTCCTAGACATCTTGAGGAAGAACCAATTGTATGCCAAAGCCAGCAAGTGTGAATTTTGGCTATCTGAAGTCAACTTCTTTGGGCACATCATATCAGAGGAAGGTATAGCCGTGGACCCGGCTAAGGTAGCAGCAGTCAAGGAATGGAAAGCGCCGACAAATGTGACCGAGATCCGCAGTTTTCTGGGATTGGCCGGTTACTATCGGAAATTCATCATGGACTTCTCCAAGATTGCAGCTCCACTTACCCGACTCACTCAGAAAGGAGTCAAGTTTGAGTGGTCCAATCTGTGCAATCAGAGATTTGAGGAGCTAAAGGAGAGGCTTACGACCCCTCCTATTCTGATCTTGCCGGAAAGAGGCAGAAATTATGAGGTGTACTGCGATGCCTCCGGTGAGGGACTGGGGTGTACACTCAGTCAAAATAGTCGTGCGGTGGCGTACGGATCAAGACAGTTGAAAATTCATGAACGCCATTACCCCACACATGATCTAGAACTAGCAGCGGTGGTCTTCGCTCTCAAAAACTGGAGACACTACCTCTATGGTGAAAAGTTTGAGGTATTCTCGGATCACAAGAGTCTGAAGTATTTATTTGATCAGAAGGAACTCAACATGAGACAGCGCAGATGGATGGAATATCTGGCGGATTATGAGTTCGTACTTCGGTATCATCCTGGCAAGGCGAACAAAGTGGCGGATGCCCTCAGCAGTTTGTCACATGCGACCGTAGCCAGCATGATCAGGACGGAATGGGAGGTACTGAATACCATCAGAGAATTTAAACTCTACCTCAATAATCATGGGACCATATATAATTTGATCATACGATCCAACATGGTCTCCGAGATTGAACGGGAGCAACGGACAGATCCAGAGGTGGAGGAGATTTGGGCTAAGATGTCTACCGGCAAGGTTATACCGGAGTGGGAGTTACGACCAGGACAGGGTCTTATGTTCCGAGGCAGGACATATGTGCCTAAGAATTGCAGAAAAGAGTTGCTGATTGACACACACCAAACCAAACTCTCTATCTACCCGGGCAACACCAAGATGTATCATGATCTTAAGAGGCACTATTGGTGGCATGGACTTAAGAAAGATGTGGCAGAGTTTGTTGCTCGTTGTTTAACTTGTCAGCAGGTTAAGGCAGAACATCGGAAACCACCGGGCTTAATCGTACCCTTACCGGTACCAGAATGGAAATGAGAGCACATATCCATGGACTTTGTAACAGGGTTGCCAAGGACATCAAAGGGCAATGATGCGATATGGGTCATAGTGGACCGGTTGACCAAGTCCGCACATTTCCTTCCCATCAAAATGACAGATTCATCAGAAACTTTGGGTCGACGATACATCCGAGAGATCATCAGGCTACATGGTATTCCCCGGTCTATTGTGTCCGACAGGGATGGTCGATTCACCGGCAGAGTATGGCAAGGCATGCAGTCGGCTATGGGAACCGACGTATTGACTAGCACTGCATTTTATCCACAGACTGATGGACAGTCAGAGAGGACGATACAGACACTGGAGGATATACTGAGAGCATGCATGCTAGACTTCAAGGGCGGATGGGAAGATCATTTGCTACTGGTGGAGTTCTCTTACAATAACAGTTACCAGGCAAGCCTCCAAATGGCCCCGTTTGAGGCCTTGTATGGTAGGCCGTGTAGATCGCCAGTGTGCTAGACAGAGGCCGGTGAGCCTGTGTTGATTAGGCCGGATTTGGTTGCGAAGACTACAACACAGATTAAGTTGATACGGCAACATCTACTCACTGCACAGAGCTATCAGAAGAGCTATGCCGACAAGAGGAGAAGGTTCCTCGAGTTTGAGGTGGGAGACTTAGTGTTCTTAAAAGTCTCGCCACGGAAAGGGCACATGAGGTTCGGGAAGAAAGGGAAACTGTCGCCTAGATTTGTGGGGCCGTTTTCGATACTGAAAAGGGTGGTGGGGGGGGGTAGCTTATCAGTTAGCGCTCCCTCCACAGCTATCGTCTTTACATGATGTATTTCATGTGTCCATGCTAAGGAAGTACAACCCCGATCCTTCTCATGTATTAAATGTTCAAGACATCGATGTACAAAGCGATGTGACATATGTGGAGAAGCCGGTTAGAGTGATCGGGAGCGAACAAAGGGTACTGCGGAACCGCGCCATTCAATTCGTCAAGGTGGTATGGGAACGACATGGCAGTGAAGAAACCACCTGGGAACTTGAGTCGAAGATGAAAGCCGCTTATCCGGAGCTCTTCACATGAGTTGTCTTGAACCCCTACTTCGCTCGAATTTTCGAGACGAAAATTTCAAAAGAGGATTCTATTGTAACAGCCCGAAACTTTAAATCAATATATAGTTGGCATTTATTTACTTTAATTTGAATTTTGATGTGATGGAATGCCAAATGGATCAAATTTTGGGACAAAGACCCAAGAAGGACCCAATGGACCATAGAGTGAATGGAATTCGTCGGAAGGATCAATGATGGTCAAAGTGGGCCCGATCACCATGTGGGACCCAATGGATCAAAATTGGTCCAAACTCTAAGGTAAAGGGTAGAAAATAATTTGGTTGGGCCATGGGGCCAATGGTGGCCCAATTGATTTTAAAAAGGGTGAATTGGAATTAAACCCTCTAAGTTAGTAATGAAATGAAATGGCATGACCAAGTGGGGCCCACCTCCACCTCACCAAGTGAGGTGGCATGTGGACCAAGGCAAAGGTGGGGCCAACCATCATGGTTGACTTGGTTAACCATGGATAAATTGAGAGGACTAAGGTGGATTAAGGTGGATTAAATTGATTAAAATTATTGTAAAATTATCTAAGTTAAAATTAATGGAATAAAAGTGACATGGGCAAGTGGGGTCCACCTCCACCTCATCAAGTGAGGTGGCGGGTGGGGTAGGTATAGGTGGGGGCCGTCCACCATGGTTGACTTGGTAAACCATGGGTGGATTTCTTAGATAGATAAATTTTATGAAATTAAATTGGATGGAAATTAATTAACCTAAGTGAGGATTTAATTTAATTAATTAGGTTGGTCAATTAGGGTCAACATAGACTAGTCAATGGTGGTTTCATCTCATTGAAACCAACTAAGAAAAACAAGAAAAATACCATGGACTTGGGTGGTGGTTTCATCTCAACCACCACCACTCCAAATATGGTGACCCATACCCAAATGAGTGGGTCAAGTAGTCAAAGGGGGGAAGACCCAAACCACCCCTTTTCAAACACCAAAAACCATTGGCTTGGTGGTGGTTTGGTCTCAACCACCACCACCAAGGTCAAGGGAGCCCACACTTTGGTTGGTGGAGCCATAATGGTGTAGTTTAGTTTGGTCAACCAAAATGAGATGTGTTTGATCTCATTTCTCATCTCCTTTCCATCTCACTCTCTCCCACTCCCAAAAACCGTCCCACACAAAAGAAAATAAGAAGAAGAAGGCTAAGGAGAAAAGAAGAGAAGAAGAGAAGAAAGGAAGTGAAGCATTAGTTCACCACCCTAAGATCAAAGGTTGGATCTTGTCTCTCATTACTTTCCCCTCTCCCTCTCTCAAGCAAAACCCACTCTACCTTAGCCGATCCAAGCATGTTTCACCATTGATCAAGCACACCTTGACCGATCAAACATCAAGGAGAAGAAGAGAAGAGAAGGCTAAGGAGAGCAAGAGGAGAAGCAAAGAAAGACCGGAGGAGTCATCGGGTGGTAAGAATTCTTAAAAAAAGAGTTTATATATTTCTTTTAAGATAAGCTATGGAATCCATTTCTTAGACTAAATATGGCCAAAAATGTTGTGGGCCATGGATCTAAGATCCATCCAACGGTAGGATAGGAAATGGATAAGATGAAAGAGATGGTTTAAGGAAAAATAAAATGAATGGATTAAGCATGGAAAAATGGAATTTTTGATGGATTGATGGACCTTAGGGTTCGGCCATGTAGTATGGCCGAACCCCATGGTAAATGAGTAATGATTTTATTAGGGTTTTGAGAATTAAAATTATGCAGAATGATTACTGACATTAAGGTTTTAAATGATTAAATATGGTTAAATTTTAAAGGGGGTTTTTGTGATGAAATCCATGGAAGAAGTAAATGGTTTACATGGCCTTGAAAGGCATAGATGGGAATGAGCCATAAACCATGGGTTCGGCCATGGTGAATGGCCGAACCCTATGGTGTGACTTTGTGATTTTGATGAAGGTAAAAAGAACGGAAAATTATGGAGAGAGATGATAAATTAAATGGATTTATGGGTATGGTATGTGATGTTTTAAATGGGATGAAAAATGGGGATTTAAATGGATGATCTAAATTCATTTGAGGAAAGATTAAATAAGGTAAGATGGACCCAAGAAAATGGGAAATAGGCATCATGGGTTCGGCCATGGTGTATGGCCGAACCCATGACCCCTTTTTTGTGGTCCACATTTTGGGCCAAATATGGAATGATATATGGGATTAAATGTTTTTTCAAAATTAATTAAATAGGTGGCTGATTTTAGGTACATGATGCCATGGTTAGGGAATCACAAATGGGCCCAAGCTTATGGGTCAAATATGAATTTAAAATGTGCATGGAAGAGGAGTGGTAAAACCATAATGTGTAGCCACCTTGAAGAACCATGGGTTCAACCATGGTACATGGCCGAATCCTATGTGGTTGGACATGAAAATGGATATATTTTGAATGAGTAAATGAAACCGATAGTTGTTGCATTTAGGCTCGCAAATCGGAATATTTAAAATGAGCAAAATGGGAATTATGCATATGGTTAAGCCAATGGGAAATGTGGCTAAGTTAGCGGCTGATTTTGATAAACGTGTAACGTAATTAGGAATCTAAGGTTGAAATCAGTTAGGGATTTAATCATGAAATAAAATACGGACTAATTGGGTAAATGTGTAATAAGGTATCGGGACGTCGCAAAACGGTGCGCGATCGGCGACCGGTTTATCGAAAGGAAACGTAACGGGACACTAAGCAGTATTCTGTAGGATTCCTACCTCTTTGTAAGCCGTGGATATGTGATGGGTATTTTAATCTATTTTGATAATTAAGTGATTTGTATTATGATGGGTTTTTGATTTATGAATTATATATTCATACTATGGTTTATATTTTTAATGTTATGCATTATATGGCTATGTATGATATATATTAAGTTTATGAGATATATATGTATATTACATAGCATAATGCACTTACATCTCATGCATGGCATGGGCGGAAAAATAATGAAACCGGAGTCCATGCTCCGTCGGGGCGACTGAGAAGCAAACATGGGGATAGCCCGAGGGGCTATAACCGGAGTCCATGCTCCATCGGGGCGACCGAGAATCAGACATGGGGATAGCTCTTATGCTATAACCGGAGTCCATGCTCCGTCGGGGCGACCGAGAAGCAAACATGGGGACACCTTGACGAGGTTTTGCCGTCAAGAGGGATACGATATTTTATGATGATACGGTGGATGGGTGGGACACATGACATAGGCACCCATGGCATGGCATTCATCATATGTTTATTATATTATTGTCGGTATGCATGTTATCACTAACCCATGTGCTTGCCCTACTCGGAGTCCTACTGGGCGCGTTGACGAACGCCCTACTTCTACCCTAGCTGATGACACAGGAGATGGCGGAAACGGTGGACACACCGGGAGCCAAGCTTAGGAGCTTGGGAAGCGGAAATCTAGTTTTATTTAAGTTTCATTTTGGGAGATGTAATTTAAAGTAGCTTAGCTCGTCGGATTGTATAATTTATATTTCTTACTATGGTTTGGACTGCATTATGGACAATATCGTTTTGAGGCATAAATGTGAACATAGGGGTATTTTGGTAATTTAATGGTGTATCTTCCCTTCTATCTAAAAACCGGTTGGATAGACTCTATTATCATGTTCCGTATTCAGTTAGTTTCCGCGAGCTTACTTTCTATACGTGAACCGTTCTCGTGGACTTAGTTCCGCGCACGCGTGGGGTTGGCCAGTTAAGGGTCGGGCTTTAGAAGCTCGGACTTAACTCGCGTCGTGACGTCCGCGCCCGTTGTCACTTTTATTTCAAAAAAAAAAAAAATTAGAGTCTGATTTCGGTGAAAATGGGGCGGGCGTTACACCCTCTCCCTCTTGGCTATCTCTCCCTCACACCCTCTTTTGGCCGGCGAGGAACCTAAGAGAAAGAAGAACAAACATTTGGAGAAGTTTATCTCATTTTCTCCCTCTCTTGGCCATTCCTCTCAAGTCAAGGACTTGGAGTATTTTTCCATCTCAAGTTTTTCTATCTCTCTCTCTCTCAAATCAATACTTTGGCCAATCATCTTCAAGGAGTTTCCAGCAAGATTAGGCTCGGCTAAAGGAGGAAGGAAGGACTAAGGAAGGTGAAGATCAAGAAGGAGTGAAAGAACCGGAGGAGTCGCTGTATTAGTAAGTGCACTATAAACCCTTGTTAAATAATTTGGTTAAGGGAACATGATCTGGCCATTGTATGGCCGAACCTATCAAGGGTTTAAGTCATGGATAATGATGTTTAAAAAGGGTAGAAAATGGATCATAGGGTTCGGCCGCTTTGGATGGCCGAACCCCAGGAAAAGACTTAGTTATTTTTATGGTTTTGAGAGATAAAAACCATACATTGTTATGAAGGTTTTAAGGTGTTTTAAATGGAGAAAAGGTTAATGTTTTGGGTTGGGCATTGCATGGCTGAACCATGTTGTTTTTATGGCTAAGGTGCTGTGCACAAACCATGTATAAATGTTGTAATGTTTGGATCAAGAAAACCATAGGGTTCGGCCATGTGTATGGCCGAACCCCATGGACCATTTTTATGGGTAATTGGAGTTAAGAGCATGGTTGGAAATTATTAATGGTTATATGCTTTTGATTAAGGAATCACATATGTTTATCTTGGGATTTAGTATTAAATAATCAGCCATTATAGATGATGGAAAATGGGACAAAATCAGTATGGTGAGGTTCGACCATGTTGTATGGCCGAACCCCACTAATGGATAATTGGTGGATTTAGTTTCTTTGAAGTGGTTAACTTGTAATATAATTGGTCAAATCAAAATGGAGATTTGTCAAGGATTAAAAGGACCAAATTTAAAATGGTGAGGTTCGGCCATGTTGTATGGCTGAACCCCACTAAGGTGGATTGTTTTATGGACATTGGTTATTGGAAATATTAAGCAAGGGTTAGGTTAATGGCAATATTGTAAATATGAATGAAAAGATCAAAGGACTTGAAAAAGGGGCTCAAACCAAAATGGTGAGGTTCAGCCATGTTGTATGTCCGAACCCCACCAAGGTATGTTTGGTAGATTGAGGTTTTAAATAAGTTATTTGGATGGTATTGATTAAATAAAAAGGGAGATCAAATTCAAGTGGGTGAGGTTCGGCCATGTAGTATGGTCGAACCCCACATGGTGGTTTTTGGACTTAGATTTAATTAGAAATCAAAAGGATATTGTCTTGACTTATTGTTATATAAACAAGGTAACGGGACTTCTTGAACGGTGCGCAATCGCAAACGGGTGACGGTTTAAGAAAAGCGGATATTTTAAGTGACATTGGTGTAGGTTTCCTACCTCTTTGTAACCACACTTTATATTTTGTTTTTATCTTAATTTTGATGAGATATGTGTTAAACTATTCTGTTTCAAAGTGGATTTGAATGCTAAGATTTATTTACAAATGGTATGTATTCATTGACATCTCATGCATGGCATGTGTAATGCCCCACCCTTTCCGAGATCCAGAGTCTAATTTTTTTTTTAAATATAATATAATATCACCGGAAGAGGGCAGACGACGTCACGACGTGAGCTAAGTTCGGACTTCCAAAGTCCGACCCTTAAGTGGCCACCCATGTGAGCATGGACTAAACCCATGAATAACAAACCACACATGGAACTAATCAAGTCATGCGGAATAAACTAGACCAATTGCGGAAATACTGTTTGCGAAATTATACTGAATAGATAGCAAGTACAATTCTACCATTAAAACTGCTTAAACCAAGCATCCATTATCAAACTATAAACAAACCATAGTAAAGTTATTAGCTATTACATGTCCGTAAAATGTAATTCAAAAGACAGTAACATATAGAATCATTCCAATATTCAAGCGCTTAAGCTTGGCTCCCCTCTCAGTCCTCGACTTTCTCTTTCCCTTTCCCTGTTCCTGTGTTATCCTCTAAGGATAGAATTAGGGCGTTAGATCAACGCGCCCAGTAGGTTTTCCGATCAGGGCTACCACAAGGTTAGTATATAAAAACATGCATATATCATAATATATGATCATCAAAAACATATAAAATCAATGCTATGTATGTAAGTGCACATGTAATGAGTCCCACCCGTCACAAGTATACATAGCCATCAAGTTATTTCACAGTGTTCTTTCTTTGGGACTCTCAAGACAAGGTAATCCACAGTACTCCTCATTTCCTGTGGATAGGACTCTTATCATTGAGTTATTTCACAATGTTCTTTCATTGGGACTTTCACGTCAAGATAATCCACAGTACTTCTCACTTCCTGTGGATAGGACTCTCATCATTGAGTTATTTCACAGTGTTCTTTCATTGGGACTTTCACGTCACGGTAATCCACAATACTCCTCATTTCCTGTGGATAGGAGTCTCATCATTGAGTTATTTCACAGTGTTCTTTCATTGGGACTTTCACGTCGAGGTAATCCAGAGTACTCCTCATTTCCTCTGGATAGGACTCTCATCACTAAGTTGTTCCATACTCATCACCCCATGCTATGCATGAGATGTCAATGTATATATGTCATTTGTAAATATATCTCATCATTCAAAACCCATTTGAAACATAAAACAATAAAAATATAACTCATAAAAACCATGATAAAACCAATTATAAAAGTCGTTACAAGTAGGTAGGAAACCTACGGAAACTTTGCTTAAGTGTCCGTTCTTTTTGAGCTCGACCCGATCACGACTCGCAAGCCGTTCAAGTTCCGTTACCTTATTTCATGTCAATAAGTCAATACAATATACTATCTAATTTCTAACTAAGTCCAAAACCCCATAAATCATCTTGTGGGGTTCGGCCATACCCATGGCCGAACCTCACCAACTTAGGATTTAATCTTCCTTTTCATTTGATCAACCCTTAAACACTTTACCCTTCAAACATATCTTGGTAGGGTTCGGCCATACCACATGGCCGAACCATACCACTTTGGTTTTGGACCCCTCTTTTCAAGTTCTTTGATCAATCCTTTCATATTACACTTTGACTTGTATTTACGGTTTTTACATCGGCCTTAAACCATATTGAAACTAACATCCATAACCAATCCACCTTAGTGGGGTTCGGCCATACAACTTGGCCGAACCTCACCAATTCAATTTGGGTCTTCTAATCTTTCATAATTAAGTCTAGTAACCAATTTGTCCATGTGATTAACTAGTCCTTAATGTTCCATCATTTTCTTGGTTCCACAAATGCTTAAGCCCTCCAAAGTCACTTCATGGGGTTCGGCCATACATATGGCTGAACCCAATGGTTCTTCATTTCTATCCATTTTCATACTACAATCCATCTATAATTACCACTCCAAATAAACCATAAAATGGTCCATGGGGTTCGTGTATCCAATGGTTCCCTTGGTTCAATGATTCCATCATATGTACTTAACTTAGGCTCTACTCTTTAACCATGATAACTACATGGTTCAGCCATCCAATGGCTGACCCAAAACAGTAACCATAACTCCATTTAAATCACATAAAAACCCCATAATTCTGTACGGTTTTTATCTCTTAAAAACCATCACAAATTACCATAAAAATATCATACCATTTCATGGGGTTCGGCCATCCCAATTGGCCGACCCAATGACCCATGATTTGGACCTTTTTAACTTACACCTTATGTCCATTAAAAACATGTAAAACTATCCATCATTTTGCATGGTTTTCAATTTACAAAAACCATCCAATTACCCAAGTAACTTCATGGGGTTCGGCCATCCAAAGTGGCCGAACCCAATGATACATTTTAACCATTTTAAACAACCTTTATCCAAGGTTTAATTCTTTGATGCATTCGGCCATTCCATGGCCAAATCATGACATCCAAATCCATGATTTAAACACCCTTTCAACTTGCATCTTAGGTCTAAAATAAAACATCCAAAACAGTCTATCATTTTGCATGGTTTTAACTTACAAAAACCATCAATCATAACCATAATATTTCATGGGGTTTGGCCAACCAAAGTGGCCGAACCCTATGGTCCATGTTTGCTATCTTTTAAACATCAAAATACATACTCCAAACCCTTGGTAGATTCGGCCATCTCATGGCCAAATCATATTCCATTTAACCCATTTTACAATAAAAACTCTATGGATTACTTACCAATTTTCCAAGCCTTTCTTCTTGCCTTTGCTCTTTACTTCCTTCCCTCTTGCTTCCTTCCTTCTTTCTTCCTTGGTCTCTAGCCGAGTAGGTGCTTGATCAAAGGTGAAAAACTCCAATAGCTGGTTCGGCCAAGGAGATGTGTTCTTGAGAGAGGGAAAGAGATGAGAATTCTAAGGTTTTGCAATTGACAAATTCGGCCAAGTGATTGGTGCATTCCCTTTTGTTAAACAACCCCATATCCTCTCATTACTCCTCATCAAATTTTGATTAAACCAAGGAGACACTTGCTGCCAACCATTGCATCCCTTGGCACCAACCAATGCATCCCTTGGCACCAACCAATGCATCCTTTGAGATGGAAAGACCCCTCCATCTTACCTCATTAATGCCGCCCCAACCATGGTGACCCTTGGCTTGGCCAAGGTACCACTTCACTTCCAACATGTGGGACTTGTTCTCTTGGTCTTGTTTGAGATCAAAGCAACTCTTCACATCCCATTTGACTCACTTGAGTACAAGATCCCTTTGATTTCCAACTCAACTCACCCAACTCACTACACTTAATGCATATCATTTAATGTACTTGAGTCAACTCATTACTTGATTTAATTTCAACTCACTTCAGTCCCAACACCACCTGATTTAACTCATATTTGAGCTCACTTGATGGTCCACACGGTCAACCATGGTCCACATGGTCAACACGACCCATTGGGTCCCCATTTGGCTCATTGACCCAATTGACGCCATGACCCATTTATGGGTGGTTTAGCCCTTTAAATGTGGTTTACTCATTAGTATCAAGCCTACCCATTTATCCTTTATTTAATTCCCAATCAATTCAGCTTGACCCAATTAAATTTGAGCTCACCCAATGGTTAAACAAGTCCACCATGACCCATTGGGCCCCAATTGGGTCCTTTGACCCAATTAACCATTTTGACCCAATTTTGATGTACATTACCCATTTACTTAAATTTGATCCTTATAATATGTTCCTAGGGTCTTAATTTGAACAATGGGCCCCACCATTTTCTCATTTACAATCACATCTAATAAATTTACCAATCCAGTGGCATTTTCGTAAATATTCATATCTTTGAGAAATCGGGGTGTTACAGCATGGGGTGATGGTTATGTAACCGGAGGGTCCACACTCCGTCGGGGCGTCCAAACAACCTATGTGGAGGTACCTTGATGATGAGAATCCCATCAAGAGGAAACCGGAGGGTCCACACTCTGTCGGGGCGTCCGAACAACCTATGTGGAGGTACCTTGATGATGAGAATCCCATCAAGAGGAGGCTATGTATACTGGTGATGGGTGGGACTCATTACACTTGCATACATACATAGCATTGTTTTTGTAAGATTTTGATGATCATGCATTATTATGTTATATGCATGTTTTTATACTAACCTTGTGGTAGCCCTAATCGAAAGACCTACTGGGCGCGTTGATCTAACGCCCTATTTCTATCCTTAGTGGATGACACAGGAAAGGGAAAGGTCGAAGATCGCAAAGGAAACCAAGCATAGGAGCTTGGGCATTTGAATGGTTTAATTATGGACATTTTATTTAAGTTTACCAGGACATGTAATTCGTTAGTTAGATGTTGGCATGTAATAACTTAGTAATATTTGCTATGGTTTGGTATGGTTTGGAATGAATGTTTAAGTTTAAGATAGCTTTGGATAAACGACTATGTACTTTGCTATCTAATAAAATGGAGTAGTCGTAGGTTCCATTATAATCCGCAGTTAGTTTAAGTAATATCCCACAACGATTATACTTTACTATGTGAGAACCTTTCTCATGGACTTAGTCCATGCTCACATAGATTTGGCCAGTTAAGGGTCGGACTTTAGAAGTCCAGACTTAACTCGCGTCGTGACACTCGCTCTTATCACTTGTTTATTTATTAAAAGAAATAGACTCTGATTTCAAGTGAAAAAGGGCGGGGTGTTATAGAGAATCAAGTTGTGCTAGTCGGTGAGCCAAACGAACCAAAAGGTTAGCTTCTCAGTCTTTCCCTGGGTCGAGCTCTAAAAATCTTGCGTATGTTCAAGATCAACAGAAAGCCCAACCAGAGGTGGGAGAAGACCCTTTCATTGACAAAAGTGTCATCTTCGTTGAAAAATGACATAGAGAAGATGCAGAAGAGGAGAGTGGTTGCAGGCCTATTAACGAAGACCATGTTGTTATCCCTAATGGCAACAGTGAAGAGGAAAGTTTCAGTTCCGAGGATTTTTGGAGAGATTCTGACGAAGAAGAAGAATACAAATATCCTTCTCAAGAAATTGTCAATCTAGGCAGAAAAGTCTTCAGACTAGAAAGGAGAATGGACTATCTTGACAATAATCTAGATAGTATCCGGTTGATTGTCCAGGATCTAGTCTCCGTTATCTCCCTGTCGGACAGAGCGTTCCAGATTCCCCGTCTCCTCCTCCTCTAGCACCTCCTCAAGATGGCCCTGCCTAGGATAGTTTTTCATGTTCTCTGTCCTTGAAAAACTATATGTTTTGATATTTTTTCTAAGCATCCATGATGTCCCATCTCAAAACCATATGAACTGAATGCACATTTTGCTTATCAATGAAATGTTATAGTATGATGTGTGTATTACTGAGTTTTGTATGCCTTCTATCTCTAAGTCTAAATTAAACATGGTTTTGTTAAATAGACTAACATGCAGGTTTGAATGAGTTGGTTTTGTATTAGCATGTTGGGAAGATAGGGATCGGGCCAAGGTGGCACACATCCTTGGAGTTTTGGGGAGCATAAAACTGTCACTGGTCATGACAGTGTAGGAAGGAGGATGCAAGCTTGAAAGACAGCTTGGAGAAAAATGAACTTAGAGGTAGCTAAGTTTGTGGGGAAGATAATATGGAGAAGCCAGAAAATATAGCTTACTCCATGGGAGAGATAACTCAAAGAAGCTACAAAAGATAGCATGGAGAACAGGGAAAAGACTCTAGAGAAGCTAAGTAAATGATCTTGTTCCATGGAAGAAATCAACTAAATTGGAATTTTGCTTGAGTAGGGAAAATAAACCTTGTTGCACAAGGAAGTGCATTTAGCCGTGGGGAGAACCATGAGTTGCAGCAAAACTTAGTTAATCACTAAGTGCAAGAAGCATAGAGGAAATGCTGCTGCTGTCTATCTACTAAACCTTTGTCAACTGTACAACGAAATGGGGGAGAAATTAGAAGAAGCTGTAAGCACTAGTCATAGGTGCTTGGGCCTCTAGAAAGAGAGAGCCATAAAGGGGAAAAATATGAAGAAGCCGATGGACATGGGGAGAATGTCCATTGTTTGGAGTTTGGGAGATCAAACTCAAGAAGATTGGGGGAGAAAATCTTCTCAACATTGGGTTGTTGGCTAGGAAATCTCATTTAGTCCTTTGATTTATGTTTTGGACTAACCTCACTAATGATGTTCCTAGTTGTTGCTTGCTTATGTGCTTAAGGAAATCATGATTTGAAGCAAGCTGAACAAGAATATATGAAGATTACAGTGTTGTTTTTTCATTTGAATATGTAATTGATGTAACATTTTGTATTCAAATGTAATGTAATAAGGGTGGGCTTGTAACTGAGTTTGGTTCTAGATTTTGTCATGAAATTTACAAAGAGGGAGATTGTTAGTGCTCCGATTTTGCCGAGTCCCTGTTTGTCAATTCCATGACTAGGGAAGAAGCACTTGTTAAATTAGCTTGAAGACGCAAGATGATCAAGAGTGAAGATTATGCTCCACTAAGTTCAAAGCTCATCGTCCTGGCAATCACAAAAAACATGTATTTGGCCATAGATGACTTTAGTTGGTACCAAGACCTTAGAGAGGACCATTCCTAGGCTTAGATGAACTAATGGTAAAAGCATAAAGAAGCCTAAGAGAGGAAGCTGGACAGTGAACTGGAAGTGAACATTGAAATATGAATTATGTTCACTGACAGCTCGACAAGTCGTACTCACCGACCCCTCGGTCGAGGCAAGATCGACCCATCGTGGTCAAGGACTAGTCGACCAGATTGATAGAGGTTCTGGATCAAAGAACTATCATTCTGGGAAAACCTCTGACCGAGAGTCTCGTACGCACTGACCCCTCGGTGATGAACTTAAACTACCCCATATGGTTGACGACTCATCGGTAAAGGACTTGTGAGTTCTAGACTGTGAACTCAAAAGGGCTCTCGAAGAAACAAACATATCGGTATATCATGACCGATTGAGAATAGCTGGATCGACCCCTCGTTAAAGGGCGACATGTCTTTCAGGGTAAGACAGGTTTGTGACTTGAAACTACTGTCAGCATGGTGTTGCCCCAGATTGAGACACTCGTATGGACCGGCCTCTCGGTGCCATAACTGTCGACCCATCGGCGACACTGACCTATCGATCGGGAAGTAATAAAGCCATTGGGAGTGCATCTAATTCGTAACGGTTGGGTGGTTGAAACGTATAAAATTTGAACACCGAACTGTCGATACTAGACAATCAGAAAAATCGTTAATAGTCCTCCTATAAATATGAGTGTTGTGTGATCGTTTTACTATCTTCCTTGAGCTTAAAAGAGTGATACACTCTAAGGAACAATCAACACTCTTGTACTGAGAATCATAAACAACCAATCTATTGATTGAGTTTGGAATTGGGAAAGAGAGAAGAAAAGAAGAATCATAAACAACCAATCTATTGATTGAGTTTGAAAGTGAGAAAGAGAGGAAGAAAGAAAAGTCAAAAACTAGGAAACTTGTGGTGAAACCAGTTTCCTAGTCACCCTGAGATTGTGATTGCTTTATGACGGCTACAAGGAGAAGCGTTGGCAGACATTGGGTGGGATCTTCAAGAAGCACATATCAACGAGAAAGAACTTCAAAGGCATGTGCTACTTGGTTTTAACTTTGTTTTTAAAACCTTTGTCCCAAAAGTGGAATAAGGAGGATTAGCTCCGAAACAACTATAAAAAACTCTAGAGCGTCGTCTATGGCACAGTGGTGGGTGAAATTCTCAGCCAATTGGATAGGTGGAATTCCTATTATACAATGGTGGGTGAAATTCGTATAAGTCCCCATTGAGTGAATTTGGGGATAGCTCAAGGTTGAGAGAGTCCTAACAGTGGATGTAGGTTGGCGAACCGAACCACTATATATCTTGTGTCCTTGTGCCTGTGGTGTTAGAGCTATTTTCTTGTGTTGATTGTTTAATCACATTTGCTAACACACACTCACTTGATTGATATATCTGTTTCGCTTAAACTAATCAATCGAGGAAATTTTAAATGGACCAACGATTTTAGAGTGACCTATTCACCCCCCTCTCTAGGGTCAATTGTGTTGTTCTAGCTCCCAAGGGAACTTTCTATCTGGTCTTGTGGTGTTAGAGCTAATTGTTTGAATTCTTGTATAATCACAATTGCTAAGACACACTCACTTGATTAATTTGTAACCGCTGCAAATTGTTTAATTAATCAAGTAATTTTTGAAGGACAATCAAATTTGGAGATTGCCCAATTCACCCCCCCTCTAGGGTCAATCTTTGACTCGTGTTCTAGTACCCTCGGGAATTTTCAATTGGTAGTAGAGCCTCGTGCTCATAGAATTGATCTAATCATCCGAGTGATCTGTGTTAGAACAATGTCTTGTTGTAAAAGACAAACCCTTGAATCTGTTGTTAAGAGAACTAATTCTATGTAAGACTCATTGAAAATTAGTAAAAGAAGGAACTCACCTACGAAGATGCACCTAAATCTGAAAGTGATTCAGATGAAGGGATTCTAGAAAATGTAGTATTTTCTAAAGGACTCATTGTTTGCACCACACCTGATCTAGAGGATTCCATCCGTGAATCTGAGGATAATGATGATAAGGATCTTCTTGAGTTCTACAATAGCTTGTATCTTGAAAGCTTAAGTTTGATTAAAAAGATTCATGAAGTAAAATCTAAAAATGCCAAACTTTCAAGCAAATTGAATATTGAAAAATATGAGAAGAAGTCTCTCTCCAAATGTTTGAAAACTTCAAGTGATGAGATCATGAAGTTAAGAGAGACTGAAAAATCTCTTCAAGATAATATCAAAATGTTTGAGAATGATATTGTGAATCTAAAGGATGTAAAAAACTATCTTGAAGAGGAAAATATCAATCTTCTCTCAGATTTAGAAAGTCACAAGGTAAAAGCTGCCCAAGGTGAGCTAAAATTGGAAAAATCTCTCAAGTTGGCTATTCTTCGAGTTATTGATTTGGCTAAGGTTCTTGGTAAGGTGACAATTGAGAATGCCAAACTCTTTACTGAACTTCAAAGTATAAATGATGAAAAAGATATTCTCTCTTCAAATTTGAAAAATTCAAATGATGAAATTGTGAATTTGAGAGAGTCCCAAAAATCACTTCAAGAAATCTTAAAGGTATATGAAAATGAAAACTTGAAGTTGGAAACTAAGAGAAGTTGGAAGATGTCTTGAAGATAAAAATATGAATTTAAGCTCAAATTTGGAAAATCTTAAGAAATCTCAAGACTTGGTTGTAACGCCCCGCCCTTTTCCACCCTTCCGAAAAATCAGAGTCTATTTTTTTTTAAATAAAATAAGTAAAGTGGAAGAGAGCTGGGAGCGTCACGACGTGAGTTAAGTCCGGACTTCAAAGTCTAACCCTTAACTGGCCAACTATACGTGTACGTGGACCAAGTCCACTAAAATAGTTCACACGTACTCAAACTAACTTGCGGAATAAAACATATATGCGGAATAACAATAGGATAACAATTCTATTCCATATGAGATAGCAAAGTACATCCATCACTTAATAAATATTAACAACCAATCCATAGTAAATAAATCAATGTTATTACAATTCTGAATAACATAAACAACATATAGATTAATCATCCGAGCACACATCCAAGCTCCAATCACGTCCTCGTTCCGTTCCCTTCCTGTGTCATCCACTAGGGTAGAAGTAGGGCATTAGAACGACTGTGCCCAGTACGTATTCCAATTAGGGCTAACACATGGGTTAGTATATAAAATCCAGATATAATATACCATATCATACTTATAAAACATCATATCCTAAAATCATGTATGATAATAGAGATCCAATCATACAGATGAAAACCAGAAACGTTGTATGATAATAAAGATCATAATCATGCGATTGAATGCCATACCATGCTATCATATGCAATGAGTCCCTCCCATCGCAAATCACATGGTATACTCATGATGGAACTCTCATCATCAAGGCATCTTCCTGGTGGGACTCTCATCACCAAGGTCGCAATACATATGGTATACTCTTGATGGGACTCTCATCATCAAGGTATTTTTCTCCTGGTGGGACTCTCATCACCTAAGGAGGCCCCACAGTTGCATCACGGACATTCCGACGGAGTGTGAGCTCCGGTTGGTAACATCCCTCCCATACCATGCATGAGATGCAAATGCCAACATGCTACAGAATATTACAAAACATAGCACAAAAATCCCATAATTGCAACATATTGTTTGATACCAAAATAACTTATCAAACATGAAATAAAATCATCAAAAGTACATAATACATATCCATGGTTTCAATGATGTAGGAATCCTACCGAAAGACCGCTCCAGTGTCCTTTGCTTCTTAATCCGGCAACTGCTCACGGTCTTGCACCGTTTGTGAGGTCCTGTCACCTTGTTTATATATCAACAAGTTAAACACATAATCTTTTGATTTCCAATTAATTCTAAGTCCCAAAAACCAACTTGTGGGGTTCGGCCATACCCCATGGCCAAACCTCACCCACTTATATTTGATCTTTCTTTTCATTTAATCAACACCATAGAACACCTCCAACTACAAACATACTTTGGTAGGGCTCGGCCATACAACATCGCCGAACCTTACCACTTTGGTTTTGATCCCTCTTTCAATTCCTTTGATCATTTCATTCCATATTTACAATATTGCCACTAGACTAACCCTTGTTTAATTTTTGCTTAATAATCAAAGTCCACAACAATCCACCTTAGTGGGGTTCAGCCATATAACATGGCCGAACCTCACCATCTTTAAATTAGTCCTTTAATCTTTTATACATAGGACTAATTATCAATCCATCCATTTAACTATCTAGTCCTTAACCATTCACCATTGTCACTATATGGGGTTCGGCCCTACACATGGCCGAACCCTATAATTCCTTTTATCCATTAAAATCTTTATCCATCTAAGAATGGTTCTCAAAACTCCATTCATTGGAATATTTTTAAACCTTTTAAAACAAAACCCCATATTTAGCACTTGGTGGGGTTCGGCCATACACCATGGCCGAACCTCACCCCTTTGGTTTTGGTTCTCCTTTTTTTGCCATTCTTTTTGATAAATCTTAACCATCCAAGTCTATCATTTTTCCATCTATGTTAACCCTTTTAAAACATCATAGAACCATCAATGATTTCTAAACATATTCTTAAATCCAAATACCCATAAAATGGTCCATGGGTTTTGGCCATACACATGGCCGAACCCTATGGTTCTCTTGATTCAAACCTTCTAATAATCATGCATGGTTTAATACTCAACATTTTAACCATAATCATAATATGGTTCAGCCATGCCATAGCCAACCTAAACATTAATCTTAACTCCAATTAAAACACCTAAAAACCTCCATAACATTGCATGGTTTTTAATTCTCAAAAACCATCAAAATAACCAAATCATTTCATGGGGTTCGGCCATCCAAAGTGGCCGAACCCTATAATCCATGTTTCTACCCTTTTAAACATCATCATCTATAATTTAAATCCTTCATAGATTCGGCCATACAATGGCTGGATCATGCTCCCTTAACCAATTTATTTAGCCAAATTTCATGGAGTACTTACCAATCTTCTTAGCCTCTCTTCTTGCCTTTGATCCTTCCTTCCTTCCTCCCTTATTGTTCCTTTGATCCTTTAACCGATTGTGAGCTTTGATCAATGATGAAATCACCAAGGGCTGGTTCGGCCAAGGAGGTAGGTTTTGAGAGAGGGAGAGAGATGAAACTCAATGCTTCTTGAGATGTAAAATTCGGCCAAATGATGTATTGTGCCTCTTTTGTAGTATTTCTTTGAAATCAGCCCCAACTTCTTTCAATACCATCCTTAATCTTTCTCCTTCATTGATGCTTTACTGGTCCTCTAAAGGCAAAACGTGGGAGAGAGTGGAAGAGAGAAGAGAAGAGAATGAGATGGAAATTCCTCAATGGAGGGGTCAGCCAAGGGGTGTGAAGTACCCCTTTTATAATTAGCCTAAGTCCTTTCCCTTTCCCCTCTTTACTTCTTGGTTTGTTCAAGGTGTCCCTTGGTTTAACCAAGGAGACCTTTGACACAAACCAAGGCATCCCTTGGCACTCCCAACGTGTACATCTTGGATTGTGCTTCTTGGGTTTCATTCCATGAGATGGAAAATCCTATCTCATTGTGGTTTGTGCACTCCCATTAATCAGCCCACCTTCATTGAAGTTTAAGCATGGGCTACCTCTCCAACGTGTATGCCATTACTTGTCCTTGAAACAAGTTCAACCCCTTATCTCCTCACTTGACACAATTGAGATGAGGGTCTCCATATCTTCCAATCTCATTCATTCAACTCAATTCAGCTCAGCTCACTCATCTCAACTCAACTTAATTAACTTAACTCTTTTGAACTCAATTTCCACTTAACACACTTCCCACTTGACTCAAGTAAACTCATGGATCAACTCAACCTAATTTAACTCAACCTTTGAGCTCACTCAATGGTCAATTTGGTCAAGCTCGACCCACTGGGTCCCCATTGAACTCCTTGACCCAATTAGGCGCCATGACCCATTTAAATGTCAATTACCCATTTAAATGTGGTTTACCCAATTGCACATAGCTTACCCATTTACCCTTCATTGAACTCCCATTCAATTCAGCCTAACCCAATTAAACTTGAGCTCACCCAATGGTCAAACAAGTCCACCACGACCCATTGGGTTCCAATTGGGTAGTTGACCCATTTAATCACACATACCCAATTATTTCCAACCCAAATTCTAACCTTGATCCATTGGATCATAATTGGGCTATTGACTCAATTCTTAGCCATTTATCTCCATTGATCAACATCTACCATCCGTTGGGCAATTGACCCAACATTTACCCATCTAAGATTCATATCTTTTTAATTCACCATTTCAATGGCATTTTCGTAAATATTGATATCTTTGAAAAATCGGGGTGTTACATTGGTTACCCAAGGAAATAAAAAATTGGAAGAATCTATATTGGGTAAACCTCATGATTGGCATGTCAATTCTCAATCAAACCCAAAGTGACTCATGAACCAATCCAAGCTTGGTATTAGTCATACCACACACTTTTCTAGTATTGTAATAGCCTGGCTTTTTTTAATACAATAAATATATTGGCTATTACTTGATTTAATTGTGAAAAATTAAGAATTATAGATGGAGTGGATGTTAGATGGATCAAAATTGGGGCAATGGCCCAAGCATGGTCCAATGGACCGTGGATAGGATCAATTCCATTTAATTGGATCGATGATGGTCAATTGGGTCAAATGCCCAATTGGGACCCAATGGGTCAAGATGATTGAGCATTAGGGTAAATGAGTAAGGAATGGATTTAATTGGGTCATGGACCCAATTAAGATCAAAGACATGGGGTCCACCTCATCAAGTGAGGTGGCAAGTGTAGGAATGGAAATCCAAGTGGCATAGCCAAGTGGGACCCAACTCCACCTCATCAAGTGAGGTGGCGTGTGGGCTAAGGCACAAGTGGGGCCGGCCACCATGGTTGACTTGGTCAACCATGGGTGAGTCAAAGATAAATTAAAGAAGATTAAATGTAGTGAGTGGAATTAAATTATTTAATTGTAGTAACCTAAGTTAGATATAAATTCAAATGATTGAGTTGGGAAATGAGTTGCATTTAAATGGAGTGAGTCAAATGGGGAGTGAGTCACATAAAAGATCAAAAGATGGAGTGAGTCAAGAGCATGGTTTCAGCTCATGGAAACCACTCCACCAAAATCGTTGGGATGAGGGTGGTGTGTGCCATGTGGAGGGCATGCACCCCCTTGGCTAGACAAAGAGCTTAAGTGAAGGACACGCAAGGACCATGAATGGGCAAAAGAGAGGTGGTGGTTCCATCTCATGCAAACCACCAAACCACCAAGAGGAAACCACCAAGCCCAAAACCGTTGGAAGGGTGGTGTGTGTCATGTGGAGGCATGCAAGATTATGGATTCTTCAAATGAGAGGTGGTGGTTCCATCTCATGCAAACCACCAAACCACCAAGAGGAAACCACAAGCCAAAACCGTTGGATGGGGGTGGTATGTGCCATGTGGAGGGCATGCAAATCCGTTGTGTGGTCAATGGACTCATGGGGAAGACTCCACATTGATGAGGGTGGAGTCTAACCCAAGCAAACCCTAGACAAGATGGAAAGAAGACTTTTGATCTCATTCATCTCATCTCACTCTCTCCCTCTCTCTCTTGGCCGATCCCCCTCTCAAGGCGAGAAACACTTATAGTATTTTTCATCTCAAGCTTCTCTCCCTCTCACTCAAGGTCGACCCTCCCTCTAAGACAAAGGAGAAAGGACTTAGAGTTTTCCATCTCAAGCTCCTCTCCCTCTCACAAGAACCCTAGGGCTGACTCTCTCACAAAGACAAAGAAAGAAGACTTATATTCTCTCCCTCTCAAGTTCATTCTTGGCCGAAGATCAAGGGAGAAGAAAGAAGAGACTAAGGAAGGAGAAAAGCGGAGGAGCAAAACGGAACAAAAGAAACCAGAGGAGTCGCATAATCGGTAAGTACTTGATAAGATTTTATTAAGTAAGAAAAGAGGTTAAAGGAACATCCCATTTTTGGATTGAAGAGTTGGCCAAAATATTTGTAACACCCCGGATTTTCAAGTCATAAATATTTATGGAAATTGCCCATTTAAATTATGAATTAATGGATATGGACCTTAGATGGGTAAGGTGTTGGGTCAATTGCCCAATTAAGACCAATGGATTGTGGATATGGTTCAATTGAATTAAATTGGTGAGACTTATTTAATTAGGTCAAAGTTGTCAATTGGGTCAAAAGTCCAATTGGGACCCAATGGATCATATATGAGCTAGTTAGAAGTAAATGGGTAAGGTTTGATAATTGGGTCTAATAACCAATTAAGATACAAGACTTGGGATCCACCTCATCAAGTGAGGTGGCATGTAAATGAAATGGCTAAGTGGGACCCTAAAATACTATATGGTTCATAGTCGGCTAAGCCATGGTTGACTTGGTCAATCATGAGTGAGTTCAATAGAGTTGAGTTAATGAATGAGCTCAAGTGGGATAAATAATACTTGAGTTGGAAAGTGAATTCACATGAGTTGAGAATTTATTAATGTGAGTCCAAGTGCTTGAGTTGGAAAATGAGTTCATTTAAGTTGAGTTGAATTAAAATGAGTGGAGTGGGAAGATGGAGGGTTTCCATCTCAAAGGAGGAAACCCAAACAACAGAATCAAAGTGTACACATAGCACACTCAATGAGGGTTTCCATCTCATTGGATGAAACTCCAAATGGATCATTAATGAGGAGGTGAAAGGTCTTTGGAGGTTACACAAGGTTACACATAGCACACGTTGGAAGCATGGCGGGGGTTTCCATCTCAAGATGGAAACTCAAGAGCCAAATGGTGGGAGTGTTTCATCTCATGGATGAAACCTCTAAATGGAACATTAAGGAGGGAGGTGAAGGGGCATGGTGGTTACAAAGGGGTATCACCAAAGGACACCACCCTTGGCCGACCCTCATTGATCAAGATAAGGAAGTTGGAGGGTTTTGATGTTACACAACACATACCCATGCATACATGTTGGAACATGGAAGCCAAAGGGGCATATGGTTGGGAGTTTCATCTCATGGGATGAAACCCCCAAAGTATCAATGGGGAGGTGAAAAGCCATGGGAGTTACAATAGGGGTATCAACCAAAGAATACCACCCTTGGTTGAACTACATTGGGCAGAAAAGAGATTTCCTTGCTTCATCTCACTCTCTCCCTCTCTCACACAAGGCCGACCAGTCTCAAGACAAAGGACTTGGAGTATTTTCTATCCCAAACTTCTCTCTCTCTCAAACCTACACTTCTTGGCCGAACCACTCCTAGAGGCTATCAAGATCAATCTCGGCCAAGGATCAAGAAGGAAGGAAGAAGAGGCTAAGGAAGGAAAAGATTGGAGGAGCAAGAAGGAGTGAAAGAGACTGTAACGCCCCGCCCTTTTCACCCTTCCTAAAATCAGAGTCCGAAAATTTCTTTTGAAAGAAACATAGAGTGAAAGAGAGCGGCCGGCGTCACGACGCGAGTTAAGTTCAGACTACCCAAGTCTGAACCTTAACTGGCCACCCATGTGTACATGGAATAGACCATGATAGTGAATCACACATGGAACTAACATCAACATGCGGAATAATCTAGATAATTGTGGAATAGAAAGACGAGATAGCAAGTAACAGTCTTAAATATTAAATAACATAGATCAACCATCCACAGATTATTATCCTAATCAAACCATAGCAAATAACGAATTATTACATGTCCAACAATAGTATTCAAATGACAGTAATATAACGTAATCCAAATCCATCATTAAAGCACTTAGGCTCAGCTCCCCTCCTGGTCAATGACCTTTCCTTTCCCCTTGCTTGTACCTGCATCATCCACTAAGGATATAGATAGGGCGTTAGATCAACGCGCCCAGTAGGTTCCCGAATCAGGGCTACCACATGTTAGCATATAAAACATGCATATACATAATAATAATACATGTGAGACAAAATTCCATAAAATCATGCTATGTATGAAATGAACATGTAATGAGTCCCACCCATCACCATTCAACACAGCCATCACTTGACGGGATTCTCATCGTCAAGGTAACCCACAGTGGTCTTTCGGACGCCCCGACGGAGTGTGGCCTCCGGATTCCTCCTGATGGGATTCTCATCATCAGGGTACCCCACAGTGGTCTTTCGGACGCCCCGACGGAGTGTGGCCTCCGGTTACAACACCATCATCCCATGCCATGCATGAGATGTCTATGCAAACATGTCATTTAAAAACATAACTTTACAATCATATAAGATATCAAAATCAACATAAAACATCATATTAAATAGTGGTTACAACAAAGGTAGGAAACCTACTCAAACTTTGCTTAAGTGTCCGTTCCTTTTTGAGCTTCACCTGGTCACGACTCGCTCGTCGTTCAACTTCTGGTACCTTATCCATATATCAATCAATAAGTCATAACATCATTTACTTATTTAATCACATCATAGACCCATCCACATCAGGTGGGGTTCGTGTCCGTACATCCAACCCTATGATCATTTCCATCATTGATCATTCGACTAGTATTTACAGTTTTTGCCATTGTCCGTAATTATCATGAATGATCCCCTAATTAAAACAACCATAAGCTCCCATTTAAAACAGCCCATTAATTATCAAAACAGCCCCATGGGGTTCGGCCATACTCATAGTCGAACCCTAGGGTTCACTTGATCCAATCATCACCATGATCACTCATGGTTTAATCATGCTAATTCAACCATGATCAATACATGGTTCAGCCATCCAAAGGCTGACCCAAATCAGTAACCATGACCCTAAGTAAACCAAATAAAGACCATAAAGCAACCCATGGGGTTTGGCCATTCACATGGCCGAACCTCATGGCTCTTTGGGATTCAATTCTTCTAATAATCTTTCATCATTTATCCTGTATCTTAGGCATAAAAACAGCAAACCTAATTCTATTTAAACTCCTATAGAAACCCCATGGTATTGCATGGTTTCTAACTCTTTGATTTCACAACAATCATCAATCTCTTTCATGGGGTTCGGCCATTCAAGTTGGCCGAACCCTATGTCCATGAATTGATCCTTCAAACATGCATTAGGTGTTATTTAAATCATGCAATATCAGTACCCTTTTGCTGCCCTTATATCTCTTAGAAACCCTCTAATTAAATTCATCCAAACAGTCCATAAAAGTCCATGGTTTCCATGTTTCCCAACATGAAAACCAAGATTCTTTTACATGGGGTTCGGCCCTCCATGGTGGCCGAACCCAATGGTTATGTTTACTGTTTTTAAACCTCAGATAATCATGTAATAACAGTAAATAAAAATCAAGTTTTACCTTTCAAACAAACATCCAAAATCAACACAACTCCATGGGATTCGGCCATCCAAGATGGCCGATCCCCATGGTCCATTTTTTCCAATTTTAATCCACTGATTTAGACCACATAACTTCTACCTTTTTTGATATCCAAACCCATGTTTTAACCCTCTTTAAAACATGTATTTTAAATCTATTACAAACATCTAACATCAGTCCCAACTTATATGGTTTTAACTTCTAAAAACCATCAAAACTAGCCACTTGTTTTCATGGGGTTCGGCCATGCTAAGTGGCCGAACCCAATGGTCCATTTCCATCTTTTAATCCACTGATTTTAGACCATACAAACTTCAGTCCCTACGTCAATCAGATCCATGTTTTTTAACCATTCTAAAACATGTATTTAAATCTTAAATCAAAACCCAAAAACAGTCCACAAAATCCATGGTTTTCATGTTTCAAAACATGAAAACCAAGCCATCTCTTACATGGGGTTCGGCCCTTCATGGTAGCCGAACCCAATGGTTATTTTTACCACTTTAAATCCTCCATAATCAAGGTTAAACATTGGTGTATTCGGCCATGACCATGGCCCAATACATACCCTACTTGTTTTATGTTTTTAAACCAAAATATCATAAAGATACTTACCAAATTTTCCAAACTTCCTCCTTGTCTTTGATCCTTGTTTTCTCCCTTTTATTTCTTCTTTTCTTTTGCTGTTTTGTGCTTGAATATTTGGTACCAAAAGCCTCTGCTGTTCCAGCCAAGAACACCAATTGGAGAGAGGGAGAAAGAGATGGAAAAACTTGGGTTTGCAATGACAAAAGTTGGCTAACCTTGGTGTTCATTGCTTTTGTATATCAGCCATCATAACCCCTCCACTCCCTCATCAATTCTTGCCTAAACCAATGGGACACTTGCTGCCAACAAATGCACCCATTGACATTCCAACATTGAAGGCTTGGGGTTTCCAAATGGAATAGAAACCCCCCATATTCCCATTTAATGTTTTGCATGAAACTTACCATAACATGTCCCCAACATGTGGGACTTGTTTTGGTTTGTTTGAGATCACCACACCTCCTCATATTCCACTTAACTCACTGAATTTTCAGGCCATTTGACTTCCATTTTTGACTCACTCAACTCAATGTCCAACTCACCATAATTAATGCATTTCATTCAATGCACATGAGTTAACTCACCTTTTGATTTAATTCCAACTCACCTCAATCCCACTCAACTGATTTGAATCGTGTTTGAGCTCCCTTGAGGGTTCACACGGTCAACAATAGTCAACTCGACCCGTTGGGTCCACTTTTAGCTCCTTGACCCGTTTTTGACCCTATGACCCAAATATGGTATTTTGGTCATTTGCAATTGGTTTTTACATATGGGTCAAGCCTACCCATTTTTTCTCCACTTGATTTCCAATCAAATAGGTTTAACCCCACTTAATTTAAAATCACAAAACGGTCAAATAATCCAGTAAGACCCGATGGGTCCCATTTGAGCCCTTTGACCCATTTAGCCATTTTCGACCCAATTGATGTAAATTACCCATCCAATCAAACTTGACATTCATAATGTGCTCATATGATCTTAATTTGAGCAATGGGCCATACCATTTCCTTACTTAACATCACAAAATAATTAATTTAACACATCAGGGGCATTTTCGTAATTTATCCACTTCATTGAGAAATTACCCATCCAATCAAACTTGAAATTCATAATGTGCTCATATGATCTTAATTTGAGCAATGGGCCCCACTATTTCCTTATTTACAATCACATTTATTGAATTCACCAATCCAGGGGCATTTTCGTAATTATTCCAACCGTTGAGAATTCTTTGACCCAATTAACCATTTTGACCTAATTTGATGTACATTACCCATCCATTATAATTTGACCCTTATAATATGTTCATAGGATCTTAATTTGAACAATGGGTCCCACTATTTTCTCATTTAACATCATAATTAATAAATTTACCAATCCAGGGGCATTTTCGTAAATATTCATCTGATTGAGAAATCGGGGTGTTACAATATAACCCTCTTTTTAAAATTTTCATCCCGAAAATCGAGTGAAGTAGGGTTCTAAACGATTCCATAAATATCTCAGAGTGTGCTATTCTTATTTCCGATTTCAATTTCCCAAGTGACTTCTTCATTACCATGTCGATCCACACCACTTTAACAAATTGAATCGCTTGGTTCCGAACACCTTTTGTTCTGTCTCATGTTATATCTTTTTCTCGTGAGCCATTTGTGATCTCACATAGATCAATCTACTTTGTTTCACTTTACCTGTTCTCATAGTATTTTCCATACGTACCTGCTCAATATGTTCTTTCATCTACTCTCCGTGTGAGGTAGTCTGTCAACACGAGCCTATGCTCAAAGCTTTTTCTGATTCCATTTTAACTAGGTTTCTAGTTACATTCTCCTGGAATTCCATTAGCTAACTACAGAGCCAGGTGATCAGTCTAACTCGGCAGTCGTCCATAGTTTCCCATTCAAGTTTCACCAGACACCTATCTTTTCTGTTGAGTATATCTCCAAATTTAAACACATCTTTCTTTGCACATAAGTCTCTATGTGACTAACAACTTTTGTTCCAACTTCCACGATACCAATTCCCGGCATCAATCCAAACCACCATGGGAATAATCACCCATGGTTAAATACATCCATCCCTGGTGTTTCGCTTTCAGTAAATATCATCTATCCCTGTTTTATAATCATCCATGAATATAACCCCTATGGGTATAATCCATTCATGGTAACAATCCATCCTCGGTATTACTCTGTCCAGGAGGATCATCTAAACACAGTTACTAACCATCCATGAATATAACCCACCTATGGGTATAATTCATTCATGGAAACCATCCATCCTTGGTATCACTCTGTCCATGAGTATCATTTATGTATGATTAATAACTATCCATGAAATAACCCACCTATGGGTATAATCCATTCATGGAAACCATCCATCCTTGGTATCACTCTGTCCATGAGTATCATTTATGTATGATTAATAACTATCCATGAAATAACCCACTTATGGGTATAATCCATTCATGGAAACCACACTCTGTCCATGAGTATCATCTATCCATGATTTAATATCCGTAAGAACAACATTCAAATGAATCACTATAAGACTGTGGTAACCATATCAAATCACAATTATATCCTGACCCCTTGCAAGACGTAGGGCTCATGACTTACCAAGCAGAAGACCCACGTCCAACGTGATCCGGTCTACCTCGCCCTGCATCCCTTCACCTCATAGGTGATTCAGTCAAGCTCTAAGACGGTCACTCCGCGTCTGACGAAGCTAGTACCACCCCCACCAGGTAAAATAGTACCTAGCTCTGCGCATTCTAGCACATCTAGTGTGCCAAACAGTCGTGAGAGTGCCCTCCAGCGCGTAGCATGCGAGGGACCCACTCCTCAATGGTAACCCTATGGGACCAAGTCTCCGTAATTCGTATCGAGTTTCCCACAGTCTCAATCATCAATATCACGTAAGGGACGCACCCATACCACATCTCAATATACTCCAATAACTTATTCACATACATCTCAGTGTCAAAGTCCTCATGAACTCCTAAAGTTGCATACTTTATTGAAAATCATTTAAACTTCCATCACCATACAAGGGTTGATAGGGTAAAACAAACCCTTAGAATCACAAAATACACCCTTACAAAATATTTCCATTTCCCTAACCTTTCTTTCTACCTCTTAACCTAGTCTTCCGTAGAAGACCCTGCATCATCGTCAAAGAAATTGTCAGGGCATGTCATCGACACGTGCCCCAACACTCCGCACGTCAAACAGGGTATTATTCCCGGTCCTCCAATGTAAGGACAATTAGTCCTCTCCTTCCCGTGCCCGTGCAGTCCACAAACAGGGCAAATGACCTCAAGGAGGTAGGGGCAGTAAGTACAATTGTGCCCCTCCTGATTGCACAACTCGCACATATACCCGGGCTCTATCTCCCCTACAAATTCTCTTATGTTTGGGACATATTCCTCATCCTCTTCGGGTACAAAGGCCCCAACATTGTACTCGGGTGATCTTACCTCCATGTCCTGACTGTTTTCAACTTCATTGATGAAGTTTGGTATGCTAGCATCGTCAGAAGAAGAAACTAGGTCTATCGGACAGCTAGGTGTCCCTTTGTCCCACAACTCGGTGTACTCTATGTTGCTCGTCATATCTGTATCACAGCAACAAAAACATATCAATAACAACCATAAATCAAATCAAACTAATCATTGTTTTGGGGAATTTTCCCTAATCAACATCTTGTACTTCTTGTTTGGGGATTCTTCCTATGTATCATATAATGTCTTGTGTTTGAGGAATTTTACCAAATAAACATCTTGTGTTTCTTGTCCTTGGGGAAAATTGCCAAATAAGCACTCTTTGTATTTCTTTGTTTTTTTTGGGGAAACTTCCTAAGTATCATTTGTTTGTTTCTCCATTTGGGGATATCGGGGAAGTGTTTCCTATGTTGCTATGTTTGGTATATCCATTTATGTTGACTTTACTTCCTTTGCTATCTTTGTTGTTCTCAGATTGATTGTTAAGTCTGAGTCTACGAAGTAAATTAATCCGGCCCCCAGTCAGCGGACTCCGAAGAGTCGGTCAGTTGGGATTCTTATCCGTCAGTGAGACATGAAACCGTCTTAATCTTACTTCGGAAGATTCAACTTCCCGTTTCGCTCTGATACCAACTGTAACGCCCCGCCCTTTTCACCCTTCCTAAAATCAGAGTCCGAAAATTTCTTTTGAAAGAAACATAGAGTGAAAGAGAGCGGCCGGCGTCACGACGCGAGTTAAGTTCAGACTACCCAAGTCTGAACCTTAACTGGCCACCCATGTGTACATGGAATAGACCATGATAGTGAATCACACATGGAACTAACATCAACATGCGGAATAATCTAGATAATTGTGGAATAGAAAGACGAGATAGCAAGTAACAGTCTTAAATATTAAATAACATAGATCAACCATCCACAGATTATTATCCTAATCAAACCATAGCAAATAACGAATTATTACATGTCCAACAATAGTATTCAAATGACAGTAATATAACGTAATCCAAATCCATCATTAAAGCACTTAGGCTCAGCTCCCCTCCTGGTCAATGACCTTTCCTTTCCCCTTGCTTGTACCTGCATCATCCACTAAGGATATAGATAGGGCGTTAGATCAACGCGCCCAGTAGGTTCCCGAATCAGGGCTACCACATGTTAGCATATAAAACATGCATATACATAATAATAATACATGTGAGACAAAATTCCATAAAATCATGCTATGTATGAAATGAACATGTAATGAGTCCCACCCATCACCATTCAACACAGCCATCACTTGACGGGATTCTCATCGTCAAGGTAACCCACAGTGGTCTTTCGGACGCCCCGACGGAGTGTGGCCTCCGGATTCCTCCTGATGGGATTCTCATCATCAGGGTACCCCACAGTGGTCTTTCGGACGCCCCGACGGAGTGTGGCCTCCGGTTACAACACCATCATCCCATGCCATGCATGAGATGTCTATGCAAACATGTCATTTAAAAACATAACTTTACAATCATATAAGATATCAAAATCAACATAAAACATCATATTAAATAGTGGTTACAACAAAGGTAGGAAACCTACTCAAACTTTGCTTAAGTGTCCGTTCCTTTTTGAGCTTCACCTGGTCACGACTCGCTCGTCGTTCAACTTCTGGTACCTTATCCATATATCAATCAATAAGTCATAACATCATTTACTTATTTAATCACATCATAGACCCATCCACATCAGGTGGGGTTCGTGTCCGTACATCCAACCCTATGATCATTTCCATCATTGATCATTCGACTAGTATTTACAGTTTTTGCCATTGTCCGTAATTATCATGAATGATCCCCTAATTAAAACAACCATAAGCTCCCATTTAAAACAGCCCATTAATTATCAAAACAGCCCCATGGGGTTCGGCCATACTCATAGTCGAACCCTAGGGTTCACTTGATCCAATCATCACCATGATCACTCATGGTTTAATCATGCTAATTCAACCATGATCAATACATGGTTCAGCCATCCAAAGGCTGACCCAAATCAGTAACCATAACCCTAAGTAAACCAAATAAAAACCATAAAGCAACCCATGGGGTTTGGCCATTCACATGGCCGAACCTCATGGCTCTTTGGGATTCAATTCTTCTAATAATCTTTCATCATTTATCCTGTATCTTAGGCATAAAAACAGCAAACCTAATTCTATTTAAACTCCTATAGAAACCCCATGGTATTGCATGGTTTCTAACTCTTTGATTTCACAACAATCATCAATCTCTTTCATGGGGTTCGGCCATTCAAGTTGGCCGAACCCTATGTCCATGAATTGATCCTTCAAACATGCATTAGGTGTTATTTAAATCATGCAATATCAGTACCCTTTTGCTGCCCTTATATCTCTTAGAAACCCTCTAATTAAATTCATCCAAACAGTCCATAAAAGTCCATGGTTTCCATGTTTCCCAACATGAAAACCAAGATTCTTTTACATGGGGTTCGGCCCTCCATGGTGGCCGAACCCAATGGTTATGTTTACTGTTTTTAAACCTCAGATAATCATGTAATAACAGTAAATAAAAATCAAGTTTTACCTTTCAAACAAACATCCAAAATCAACACAACTCCATGGGATTCGGCCATCCAAGATGGCCGATCCCCATGGTCCATTTTTTCCAATTTTAATCCACTGATTTAGACCACATAACTTCTACCTTTTCTGATATCCAAACCCATGTTTTAACCCTCTTTAAAACATGTATTTTAAATCTATTACAAACATCTAACATCAGTCCCAACTTATATGGTTTTAACTTCTAAAAACCATCAAAACTAGCCACTTGTTTTCATGGGGTTCGGCCATGCTAAGTGGCCGAACCCAATGGTCCATTTCCATCTTTTAATCCACTGATTTTAGACCATACAAACTTCAGTCCCTACGTCAATCAGATCCATGTTTTTTAACCATTCTAAAACATGTATTTAAATCTTAAATCAAAACCCAAAAACAGTCCACAAAATCCATGGTTTTCATGTTTCAAAACATGAAAACCAAGCCATCTCTTACATGGGGTTCGGCCCTTCATGGTAGCCGAACCCAATGGTTATTTTTACCATTTTAAATCCTCCATAATCAAGGTTAAACATTGGTGTATTCGGCCATGACCATGGCCCAATACATACCCTACTTGTTTTATGTTTTTAAACCAAAATATCATAAAGATACTTACCAAATTTTCCAAACTTCCTCCTTGTCTTTGATCCTTGTTTTCTCCCTTTTATTTCTTCTTTTCTTTTGCTGTTTTGTGCTTGAATATTTGGTACCAAAAGCCTCTGCTGTTCCAGCCAAGAACACCAATTGGAGAGAGGGAGAAAGAGATGGAAAAACTTGGGTTTGCAATGACAAAAGTTGGCTAACCTTGGTGTTCATTGCTTTTGTATATCAGCCATCATAACCCCTCCACTCCCTCATCAATTCTTGCCTAAACCAATGGGACACTTGCTGCCAACAAATGCACCCATTGACATTCCAACATTGAAGGCTTGGGGTTTCCAAATGGAATAGAAACCCCCCATATTCCCATTTAATGTTTTGCATGAAACTTACCATAACATGTCCCCAACATGTGGGACTTGTTTTGGTTTGTTTGAGATCACCACACCTCCTCATATTCCACTTAACTCACTGAATTTTCAGGCCATTTGACTTCCATTTTTGACTCACTCAACTCAATGTCCAACTCACCATAATTAATGCATTTCATTCAATGCACATGAGTTAACTCACCTTTTGATTTAATTCCAACTCACCTCAATCCCACTCAACTGATTTGAATCGTGTTTGAGCTCCCTTGAGGGTTCACACGGTCAACAATAGTCAACTCGACCCGTTGGGTCCACTTTTAGCTCCTTGACCCGTTTTTGACCCTATGACCCAAATATGGTATTTTGGTCATTTGCAATTGGTTTTTACATATGGGTCAAGCCTACCCATTTTTTCTCCACTTGATTTCCAATCAAATAGGTTTAACCCCACTTAATTTAAAATCACAAAACGGTCAAATAATCCAGTAAGACCCGATGGGTCCCATTTGAGCCCTTTGACCCATTTAGCCATTTTCGACCCAATTGATGTAAATTACCCATCCAATCAAACTTGACATTCATAATGTGCTCATATGATCTTAATTTGAGCAATGGGCCATACCATTTCCTTACTTAACATCACAAAATAATTAATTTAACACATCAGGGGCATTTTCGTAATTTATCCACTTCATTGAGAAATTACCCATCCAATCAAACTTGAAATTCATAATGTACTCATATGATCTTAATTTGAGCAATGGGCCCCACTATTTCCTTATTTACAATCACATTTATTGAATTCACCAATCCAGGGGCATTTTCGTAATTATTCCAACCGTTGAGAATTCTTTGACCCAATTAACCATTTTGACCTAATTTGATGTACATTACCCATCCATTATAATTTGACCCTTATAATATGTTCATAGGATCTTAATTTGAACAATGGGTCCCACTATTTTCTCATTTAACATCATAATTAATAAATTTACCAATCTAGGGGCATTTTCGTAAATATTCATCTTATTGAGAAATCGGGGTGTTACAGAGACCGGAGGAGTCGCGGAATCGGTAAGTACCCAATGAGATTTTATTAAGTAAGATGACCAAAGAACATGGTACGGCCATTGCATGGCCGAACCCTATTCTTGTTGTGGCTAAGGACGTATGCATTACAATATGGGAAATGATGGATGATCAAGGATCATGGTTTGTGTAATAGCCCGGAATTTTTAAATCAATATATATGTGGCTATTATTTATTTTAATGATGGAAATTGGGAATATTGATGGAATAAATGTTAAGTGGATTAAAATTTGGGCAAAGGCCCAAGTATGGTTCAATGGACCTTAGATTGGATTAAATTCGTTTAAATTGTCAATACTGGTTAATTGGGCCAAAGATGGTCAAATTGGGCCCAATACCCATTTGGGACCCAATGGGTCAAAATGATTTAAGCTCTAAGGTAAGTAGGCAGGAAATAAAATTTGATTGGGCCATGGGCCCAATGGAGATACAATTAGTTGGAAGGGATTGAATTAATTAATGTGAAAATCACCTAAGTTAATTTTAATTAGACCAAGGTGACATGGCCGAATGGTGCCCACCTCCACCTCACCAAGTGAGGTGGCGTGTGGACCAAGGATTGGTGGGGCCGGCCACCATAGTTGAATTGGTCAACCATCGGTGGATACATGGAGGGAAATTAAAGAAATGGAATTAGACTAAATGAGAATTAATTAACCTAATGATCTAAGTAATTAAGTAATTAAACTAATTAAAAGGTGGTCAAATGGTCAAAGAAGGAAGACCAAACCACCTTATCTCTAAGGCCAAAAACGTTGGCTTGGGTGGTGGTTTATCCCAACCACCACCACTAAGCACATTAGCCCATGTGGTTGGTGGGAAAATTAAATGGTGGAGTGTAGGTCACTCCACCAAATGAGATGAATCTTATCTCTTTTCTCCATCTTTTTCCATCTAACTCCTTCACTCTCTTCCTCTCTTACTCTCCCTCAAAACCGTCCCACACCAAGGAGAAGAAAAGAAGAAAACTTAGAAGAAAAGAAAGGAAAGATCAAGCTTGGCCAACCATCACCGCCTCAAGACCAAGGAGACTAGGCATTTTTCTTATCCTCTCCTCCTCTACCTCTCTCAAACACACCCCATGTTGCCGAATCCAAGCATTGGGGATACCATTGATCAAGCTCATCTTGGCCGACCAACCAAGGGGAAGAAGAAGGAGAAAGGCCAAGGAGTCTAAGAGGAGAAAGAAAAGTCGGAGGAGCCGTCGGATTGTAAGTATCTCTAAACAAGATATTAAGTTTTTATGGTTTAAAAATGGAATCCATTTCTTAGATGGTGGCCAAAAATATCATGGGCCTTGGATTTAAAATCCATCCAAAAGATGAAGTGAGAAATGGACAAAATGGGAAGGAAAGATTAAGAAAAATAAATGGATGTATAAAGGACATTATGTATTAATTAAGCATGGATGTATGTAATTTTGGAAAGAACCCCATGGTAGGTGATTAAATGATTTTAATGAGCTTCTAAAGAATGGAAGCCATGGAGGATGATTTATGATTGTAAGGGCTTTAATGATTAAATGTGGTAATTTTTAAAGGGATTTTAAATGAGGAAATTCATGAAGATGTGAATGATTTTTGTGGCCTTAAAAGGCATGAATGAATGATGGACCATGAACTTATGGTGATGGTGTCAGAATTTTTAATGGGTTTAGATAATGGAGGCTATGTTAAGTGGTTAATGATTTTTAAAGTTTTAAATGAATGAATGATTAAGAATGTTGATGGTTTGAATGGATTTTTAAGCATAGTTTATAAGGTTTTAAAGGGGTGGAAATAATGTTTTTAAAAAATAAAACCATGGAGAGATTTTATGGAGGGAATGCTTTTGAACCTTATGGTGATGTATGTGTAATGATGATGGGTGTAAAATTATGGAAATTGATGGAGAGTGATTGGTGAACTTAGAGGTATTTGGACCATAGTGATGATGAGGGAATGTTGGCAACCTTAATGGATTTTAAATATATTTAATGATGATTTAAAATGGTGATTTAAAGGTATGATTTAAACCCCCTCATGGAGGGACTTATTTTGAATCTAAATGTGGTAAATAGGCCTAAGAAAAATGGGTGAAAGACATCATGGGTTCGGCCATGGTGTATGGCCGAACCCATGACCCATTTTACAAGCCAATTGATGGGCTAAGTATGGAGCTAAGTATGTGATTAATTGATGGGATTAGGGTAATTATGTGGCTGATTTTTGATGATGTTGTGTCATGGCTAATGAGTCATTAAAGGATCCAAGTCTATGGATCAATTATGGGCCTAAGAATGGAGGAATGAAATGAGAACTTAACCATGGAGGAAGAGTGGCAAAAACCATAAATAATGGCTAAATTCAAGAACCATGGGTTCGGCCATGTACCATGGCCGAACCCCATGGGAGATGATCATGGACTTAGGGCTCTAAGTAACAAACTTATGTGTGATTAATAAACCCTAGGGTGTTAGTTTTTTAGACCCATGTAATTAAAATAATTAATGGATTAAATGGGACCCACAAACCTAGTTAGTGAGGTTCGGCCATGGTGTAGGGCCGAACCTCGCTAAGGTATGATTAATGGATTTAAATGGTTAAAAACATGGGCTGATTATTCGTATGTAATAAGGTATCGGATATCGCATTCGGTGTGCATATCGGTGACAGGATTATCGGACGGAAACGTAAGAGGACATTGGTCAGTATTCGGTAGGATTCCTACCTTTTTGTAAACCATGGATTTACGTGTTATATGATGGTTCCCGTGATTTATTTTGATAATTTATATGATTTGTTTTATGATGGGTTTTAAGATTATGATTTATATATATTATATGGTACATTGCCAGGCTATGATTTGTATGATTAGGCTATGAATTATATATGAAGGCTATAAATTATTTATATTACATAGCATAATGCACCTACATCTCATGCATGGCATGGGCGGGAAAATAATGAAACTGGAGTCCATGCTCCGTCGGGGCGACCGAGAAGCAAACATGGGGATAGCCTGAGGTGCTATAACCGGAGTGCATGCTCCATCGGGGCGACCGAGAAGCAAACATGGGGATAGCCTGAGGTGCTATAACCGGAGTCCATGCTCCGTCGGGGCAACGGAGAAACAAACATGGGGATAGCCTAAGGTGCTATAACCGGAGTCCATGCTCCGTCGGGGCGACCGAGAATCAAACATGGGGATAGCTTGATGTGTTATAACTGGAGTCCATGCTCCGTCGGGGCGACCGAGATGCAAACATGGGGACACCTTGTCGAGGCTCTGCCGTCAAGGGGAATATGACATTTTATGATGATATGGATGATGGGTGGGACACATGACATAGGCACCCATGGCATGGCATTCATCATATGGTTTTATTATATTGTTATCGGTATGCTTGTTATCACTAATCCATGTGCTAGCCCTACTCGGAGTCCTACTGGGCGCGTTGTCTAACGCCCTACTTCTACCCTAACTGATGACGCAGGAGACGGTGGAGTAGAAGGACGAGACGGAAACCAAGCTTAGGAGCTTGGGGAGGCGGCTACTTAGCTTATTTGTATTATTTTGGAAATGTATTTGAGTAGCCTAGCTTGTCGGAAATGTAATAATTTAGATTGTTAGCTATATTTTTTGTTTTTATTGTTGGACGTTGAGACGTTGTGATATTTTGGTAATATTATGAATGTTATCTTCCCTGCTATCTAAGAATTGGTAGGATAGTCTTTATTGTAATTTTCCGCATTCAGTGTAATATTCCTTGATCTTACGTCTACGTGTGAACCGTTCTTCGTGGACTTTGTTCCACACACACGTAGGGTTGGCCAGTTAAGGGCCGGGCTTTAGAGGCTCGGACTTAACTCGCGTCGTGACGTCCGCGCCCTTTGTCACTCTTTATTTATAAAAAAAAATAGACTCGGATTTTCGGTGAAAAGGGGCGGGTGTTACATTTCATCCCTCAAATATGTAAATCTCATAGGGCTAGTTTTATATTATTTTCATGTCTTGAAAAGCACTGTCTTGGAAAATCATTCTAGATATTGGAAATGAGTTTTGGAGAAATGCTCAAATAAGGAAAATATTATCCTTTATCCAAATGTATGTATGGTTTGCATTCAGGGTTTAAACCTTCATATGTATTTTGGGATATGTCATCTAAGGTTTGAATGCAACCTAGTTATGCACCTATGTTGGAGCTTTCAATTCTTAAAGATGAATCTTAAAAATCAAATGGATTTTGGTAATGAAAGCCAACATGAGTATGTGGCCCAAATGTTAATGGACTTGGTGCATAGTTCTCTCAAATTATTGAGGAAACGAGAGCACACCTTGGAAAGTTTTTGGGAAGAAATAAGCCTCCATCTTCCACTGTGCATAATGGATTTCCAAGGATATGATTTTGTTCATTCATTGTCTTAATTGGTGAATGTTTTGATGAATGCACTTGTTTACATGGTTTGATGCATGTGCTTATATTGGTATATATTTGTGCATCACATTGTTTTCACTCATATGAACTTTCATGGAATATTTTTGTATAAGTGATTCCCTCCTCATTGCATGCATAATTTTTGTTTTCAAAATTGCTATAATCTTCGAAAATGCATGTGGTCCTTGGCCCTCCTTCTCCATCCCCTATTAGTCCAACATTTGTGGCTTGTTGAAGCACACCGAATGTGGTATACTTGTGCTTATATGTCCTTTGTCAATTTATGACAAAAAGGGGGAGAAACATGTAGAAGCTTGGAAGAAAGCTTGAAATGTTGGGGAAAAAAATTAGAAGCTTGATGAAAGCTTTGGGGGAGATTGTGAAAGCTTGAACGAAAGCTTAAGTTACGGGGGAGAAGAGAGGAAAGTCTTTGATTAAGGGGGAGTTTATTCAAGACTAAAGGGGTTTTAGTCCATTAGTTATGGGGGAGCACATTATGCTTTATGGACTAACATTTGAGGGGGAGACCTATGCTTGCTTCCACCATTGCTTGCATTGTTTGTGTGTGAAAGCATCACAATGGAGCTTGCAAGCTGACCAAGATGAAGAAGGCATCTTGAAGCATAGAGTCTAGGATTTGTCATTTGAATTTGTATTTATAATTGTTGTTGTATTATAATTTTTGTATTAATTTGTATTCAAAAGATGTAAATGGGTTGGGCTATGTCATCGAGTCTGTATTCATTAGTCTCTAAGTGTTTTGTCATAGAAATTGACAAAGGGTAGGTTGTTAGTGCCCCGGATTGCCGAGTCACCTATTTGTCAATTCCATGACTTAGGTGAAGCATTACCTCGGAAGATTGAAGCAAGAATACAAAACTCAAATGGTGGTGAAGACTGAAGGTCAAGTTGGAGGATCAAGCATCACCATGTGTATGGCAATCACACAGGTAAAATTGGCCATAGATGACTTTAGGTGGTACCCTTGTAATAGCCCGGAATTTTTAAATCAATATAAATGTGGATATTATTTATTTTAATGATGGAAATTGGGAAAATTGATGGAATAGATGGTAAATGGATCAAAGTTTGGACAAAGGCCCAAGTATGGCCCAATGGACCATGGATTGGATTTAATTTATCTTAATGGTCAATGATGGTCAAATTGGGCCCAATACCCATTTGGGACCCAATGGGTCAAGATAGTTAAGCCCTGAGGTAAATGGATAGGAGGGAATTTAATTGGGCCATGGGCCCAATGGTGATCCAATAAGAGAAATGGATTGATTTGGAAATTAAAACATCTAAGTTAATATTAATTGGACCTAAGTGACATGGCCGAATGGGGCCCACCTCCACCTCACTTGGTGAGGTGGCATGTGGACCCAGAGATTGGTGGGGCCGGCCACCATGGTTGAATTGGTCAACCATGGGTGTATGTATGAAGGCAATTTAAGCAAGTGGGATTAAGTTCAAGTGGGAATTAATTAACTTAACCTAATGATCCAATTAATTAGTTAATTAAACTAAGCTAAAATGGTGGTCAAAGGGGTCAAAAGGTGGGAGATCAAGCCACCTTATCTCTAACACCATGAAAAATGTTGGCTAAGGGTGGTGGTTATCCCAACCACCACCATAAAGCATAATAAAAATCTTAGGTGGGTTGGTGGGAGTAATTAATGGTAAAGTTATCTTAACCAATAAAAAGGAGATGACTTCATCTTATCTCTTAAGTTCCATCCTCATTTCACTCACTTCATCTCTTTCACTCTCAAAACTGTCCTACACCTAAGGAGAAGAAAGAAGAAGAGAAACCATGGAGGAAAGAAGAAAAGAAAGCTAAGAAGAGAAGAAAAAATTCAAAGCAAAGGCCCACCACTCCAAGATCAAAGGTTGGAATCTTATTTCTCACCATCTCTGTAATGCCCCTCCCTTTTCATCCTTCCGAAAATCAGAGTCTAAAAATTTCGTTTGAAAGAAACATAGAGTGAACAAGAACGGGAGGCGCCACGACGCGAGCTAAGTCCGGACTATCCAAGTCCGACCCTTAACTGGCCACCCATGTGTGCATGGACTAAACCATGATAGATAATACACACATGGAACTAAACAATGACTTGCGGAATAAACTAGACTAACTGCGAAAATAAATTGAATAGATAGCAAGTACCAGTCTCAATTAATAATTAACATAAATCAACCATCCATTGTTAATAACCTAAACAAACCATAGCAGTGTATCAACTTATTACATATCCACAAAATATAACTCAAATGACAGTAATAAAGAAGTCCAGATCAACAATCAAGCGCTTAGGCTTGGCTCCCCTCCCGGTCATCGACTTTCTCTTTCCCTTTCCTTGTTCCTGCATTATCCTCTAAGGATAGAATTAGGGCGTTAGATCAACGCGCCCAGTAGGTTCCCGATCAGGGCTACCACATGGTTAGCTTATAAAACATGCATATATATCATAGTACATGATTATCAAAAACATATAAAACCATGCTATGTATGTATGCAAATGTAATGCGCCACACCCCATCACACATACATAGCCATCACTTGACGGGACTCTCACCGTCAAGGTAAATCACAATATACTTTCATTTGGGACTCACATGATAAGGTAATCCACAGTAATCCTCGTTACCTGTGGAAAGACACTTCATCATTGAGTTGTTTCACTGTATTTTTTCATTGGGACTCACATGATAAGGTAATCCACAGTAATCCTCGTTACCTGTGGAAAGACACTTCATCATTGAGTTGTTTCACTGTATTTTTTCATTGGGACTCACATGATAAGGTAATAAACAGTAATCCTCGTTACCTGTGGAAAGACACTTCATCATTGAGTTGTTTCACAGTATTCTTTCATTGGGACTCACATGATAAGGTAATCCACAGTAATCCTCGTTACCTGTGGAAATACACTTCATCATTGAGTTGTTTCACAGTGTTCTTTCATTGGGACTCTCAAGTCAAGGTAACCCTTAATCATCACCCCATGCCATGCATGAGATGTCAATGTACATGTATGTCATTTATAAATACGTATCTCATCATTCAAAACCATATTTGAAACATAATGTCAAATACAACATATCTCATAAAAACATGATAAAACCAAATCATAATTGTGGTTACAAGTAGGTAGGAAACCTACTGAAGATTCTCTTCAGTGTTCGATCTTTCTTAATCGTCAGCCGTTCACGACTCGTACGCCGTTCTCGCAAGTCTCGATACCTTATTTTTATAGCAACAAATTAAACATTCATTATGTAATTCCAACTTGGTCTAAGTCCCAAAAATGCACTATGTGGGGTTCGGCCATACCCATGGCCGAACGTCACCTATTTATCCTTTGGTCTCTCATTCGTTTAAACCCTAATAAGCATCAATTTCTACAAAATAAACCTTAGTAGGGTTCGGTCATACAGCATGGCCGAACCATACCCCTTTGTTTTGGGTCCATACAACCATACCTATGATCATTCTACCTTTGATCATTTCTCCCATAACTACCATTATGCCATTGAGACCAACCTTTTCCTTAAACATCCTTGACTATGACCAAACCACCTTGGTGGGTATTCGGCCATACCCATAGCCGAACCTCACATCTTTATTTGCTCCTTTAAATCATTCTTTCACACATCTTTAATCACATAATTAGCTACACATTAAGGACCACCAATGACCTTTAGTGGGGTTCGGCCATACCACATCGCCGAACCTCACCAAATCTGATTTTTGTTCCCACTTTTCATCTTATTCATGACTAATCAGCTTGATATTAAATCCATACCTAAACCTAGGTAATTCTTAAATCAAAAACATAAACACATCATAGTTTCTAATGGAATTCAATCCAATCTTTTCACCCAAAAACAGCCCATGGGGTTCGGCCATGCACATGGCTGAACCCAATGGTTCTCTTGATTTAATTGGTCCATCATCTATCCATGATTTGAATCAGTAACTTAACCCTAACATTGACATGGTTCAGCCATATATTGGCCAAACAATAACAGCAAATTAATCTTCATCAAATCACATAAAACACCATAATCTTATATGGTTTTTATCTCACCAAAATCATCAAATACTTTCATGGGGTTCGGCCATCCATGGTGGCCGAACCCTATGTCCATGTCTTGGTCCTCATAAACATGTTTTAGTCTCATTTAAACATGTAATAATCAGTGTAAAATTACTGGGTTTTTACCTCTCAAAAACCCTCCAAATCAGTCCATCACTTTGCATGGTTTTCATTTTATAACAACTCAATCCAAATGACCATGACACTTCATGGGGTTCGGCCATCCAAGATGGCTGAGCCCAATGGTCCATTTTATCAATTTATATCCATTTTTAAAACATGTACTTTAAGTCTAATAAAACATCTAAAAACAGTCCCATACTTGTATGGTTTTAAATTCCAAAAACCATCCAAATCAACCAATTATTTCCATGGGGTTCGGCCATCCAAAGTGGCCGAACCCTATGGTCCATTTCCATCCCTTTTTGACACCATTTTCCATGGTTTAGACCTTTGACAAATTCAGCCATACTTGACCAAATTATGTCATCCAAATTCATAACTTAAAACTCTTTATTTAACATAGATCTATAAAAATACTCACCAAATTTTCCAAGCTTCTCCTCTTGCCTTTGCTCTTTACTTCCTATCCTTCTTTGCCTTCCTTCCTTTGCTGGTTTATGCTTGATCTATTGGTGCAACCACCTCTGCTGGTTCAGCCAAGAAGATAGTTTGGGAGAGAGGGAGAGAGAGATGGGAATTCTTTGGATTTTCAATGTGAAAATCGGCCAACAATGGTGGTCTTTCCCTTTTGTAGTTTCAGCCCCATCTTCCATTCATTTTCCCTCATTAAACATTGCTAAAAACGATGGGATATTGGGTGCCATCCAAGACACCCCTTCATTCCAAACGTTGCACCCTTTCATGTTTAACACATGCATCTCATGAGATGCATGATGCCGCCCAACCTTGGTGTCCCTTGGCTTTGCCAAGGCACCTCCTCATTCCAACGGCTAGGATTGGTTTGATTAAGAGTTAGTTGAGCTTAGAACTCCTTTCCACTTCTTCTTGACTCACTTGACTCATGATCTTTTTATTCCAACTCAATTCATCCAACTCAACACATTTAATGCACCATATTTGAGTCAACTCTTCTCTTAATTCAAACTCACTCCAAATCAGTCCAACTCAAGTTGAACTAACTCATACTTGAGTTCAATTGAGGGCCCACACGGTCATCCGTTGTCAACATAGTCAACCCGACCCATTGGGTGTAACGCCCCGCCCTCTCCGAGAAATCAGAGTCTATTTTTTTTTTTTTAAATAATAATAAAACATCGAAAGAGAACGGGCAGCCTCACGACGCGAGCTAAGTTCGGACTACCTAAGTCCGACCCTTAACTGGCCACACATGTGTACGTGGACTAAACCCACGATGACAAACCACACATGGAATTATACAATGACTTGCGGAATAAAGTAGACTAATTGCAGAAATAGTTTGAATAGATAGCAAGTACATAAATCAACATAAATCAACCAACCATCGTTAATATCCTAAACAAACCATAGCAAGTAACTACATTATTACATGTCCATAATAAAGTATCAAATAACAGCAATTATAAATTCATTCTAGCATTTATGCTTGGCTCCCCTCCATATCATCAACCTTCTCTTTTCCTTTCCTTGTACCTGCATTCTCCTCTGAGGATAGAATTAGGGCGTTAGATCAACGCGCCCAGTAGGTTCCTGATCAGGGCTACCACAAGGTTAGCTTATAAATCATGCATATAGCAAATGTCTGATTATCCAAAACATGTAAAACTATGCGATGTATGTATGCAAATGTAATGAGCCCCACCCCATCACACATACATATAGCCATCACTTGTCGTGTCTCATATCAACCTATTAATTCTCCTGGCGGGACTTTCACCGCCTAAGGAGGCCCCACAGTTGCATCTAGGGCATTCCGACGGAGTGTGGGCTCCGGTGTTTATAATCATCAGGTAATTCTCCTGGCGGGACTTTCACCGCCTAAGGAGGCCCCACAGTTGCATCTCGGGCATTCCGACGGAGTGTGGGCTCCGGTGTTTATAATCATCATGTAATTCTCCTGGCGGGACTTTCACAGCCTAAGGAGGCCCCAGAGTTGCATCTCAGGCATTCCGACGGAGTGTGGGCTCCGGTGTTTATACTCATCATCCCATATCCATGCATGAGATGCCAATGTATATATAAAACATGTAAATAATATCCATCATTCAAACCAGTAAAATAAAACATGAGTCTCATAAAAACCAAGATAAAATTGTGGTTACAAGTAGGTAGGAAACCTACTGAAGATTCACTTCAGTGTTCTATCTTTCTTAATCGTCACCCGGTCACGACTCGTACACTGTATACACAAGTCTGGATACCCTATTTAAATAGCAGCAAACCAAATATTCATCATGTAATTCCAACTTAGTCAATGTCCCAAAAATGCACTATGTGGGGTTCGGCCATGCCCATGGCCGAACCTCACCTATTTATCCTTTGGTTTCTCATTCGTTTAGTCTTTATTAAACGTCAAGTTCTACAAAAACACCTCGGTAGGGTTCGGCCATACAGCATGGCCGAACCATACCCTTTGATTTGGGTCCATACAACCATACCTATGCTCATTCCACCTTTGATCATTTCACCCATATTTACCATTATGCCATTGGTTCCAATATTCAATTATATCCCATTTTAACCTTTAAAACTACCGATCAATTCCATGGAATGGATCCACACCAAAACCTATTGTCATGGTCCATGATCTTTACATTGAAACCTTTTAATTCAATACAAACATTCCACATAAAATAATCCATATGAAGTGGTCCATGGGGTTCGGCCCTATACATGGCCGAACCCAATGGCTCCTTTGGTCCAATAACTTTAACCTAGTTATTTAACTTAGGCTACACCCTTTTTCCAAGGTTATTAAATGGCTCAGCCATCCATAGGCTGAGCCAAATCAGTAACCATAAACCCAAGTAAAACCCATACAAACAACCCATAAGGCAGCCCATGGGGTTTGGCCATACACATGGCCGAACCCAATGGTTCTCTTGATTTAATTATGTAATCAACTAACCTTGATTTAAATCAATATCTCAACCTCAACCTTAACATGGTTCAGCCATGTATTGGCCGACCAAAAATAGTAACTTATACCTTCATTTAAATCACATAAAACCCCAGAATTTCACATGATTTCCAACTCTCTAAAACCATACATTTCATCAAATTCTTTCATGGGGTTCGGCCCTCCAAGGTGGCCGAACCCTATGTCCATGACTTGATCCTCATAAACATATTTTTATGTTTCAATAATCTTGTAATAAAACAGTAACATATTACCAAGTTTTACCATTTAAAATTCATCCAATAACCAACCCAATTTCATGGGGTTCGGCCATGCTCATTGGCTGAACACTATGACCTTTGGTTTTGAACCACTTAACCCTTCATCTTAGATCTGAATCAAACATCCAAATCCATGTTTTAACCTTCTTAAAACATGCATTTTAAATCTAATAAAACATATAATAACAGTCCCAAACTTGTATGGCTTTAAATTCTAAAAACCATCAAAATCCACCAATTATCTTCATGGGGTTCGGCCATCCAAAGTGGCCGAACCCTATGGTCCATTTCCATCATTCTTTGATACCATCTTCCCTGGTTTAGTCCTATGACAAATTCAGCCATACATGACCAAATTATGTCATCTAAATTCATAACTTAACACTCATATTTAAAACCAAAATCCATAAGAATTCTTACCAAATTTCTCAAGCTTCTTGTCTTGCCTTTGCTCTTTACTTCCTATCCTTCTTTGCCTTCCTTCCTTTGCTTGTTTGTGCTTGATCTACTGGTGCAAACACCTCTGCTATTCCAACTAGGAAAAACGAATTGGAGAGAGGGAGAGAGAGATGGAAATTCTTGGATTTCCAATGTGAAAAACGGCCAACCTTGGTGGTCATTCCCTTTAGTACTTCAGCCCCCAAGACCCCTCCATTCCCTCATCAATTCTTATAAAAAACGATGGGTCTTGGGTGCTATCCAATGCACCCCTTGGCACCTGCCAATGTAGCCTCCCAACTCCCCAAGCGTCACCTCCCATTTCCCATGTATTTCATTTAAAATCCATCATGAAAATCACCCCAACAAGTCCCCAACGTGTGGGACTTGTTTTGGTGGTTATGACTGAGCCAACCTACTCATATTCCCTCTGAACTCACTGATTTACAGTCCCATTGATTTCCATTTTGACTCACCCAACTCACATGTCCAACTCACCTCATTAATTGGCAATCATTTAATGCATTTGAGTCAACTCATTTTTAATTCAAATTAAATAAAATCAGTTCCACTTAACCTGATTTAACTCACCATTGAACTCATTTGTGGGCCCACACGGTCAGCCGTGGTCAAACTTGGTCAACCCGACCCATTGGGTCCCCATTTAGCTCCTTGACCCATTTTGACAACATGACCCATTTATGGGCTGATTTTACCATTTTTAAATTGTTTCCACTTGTGCATCAAGCCTATCCATTTTTGCTCCACTTGATTTTCAATCAATTCAGCTTAACCCCATTTAATTTGGGCTCACCCAATGATCTAATAAGTCCATTTGACCGATTGGGTCCAATTGGGTCCTTTGACCCAATTAGCCATTTTGACCCAAAGTGATGTTCATTGCCCATCCAATCAAACTTGACATTTATAATATGCTCATAGGGTATTCATTTGAACAATGGGCCCCACCATTTCCTTATTTAACATCACAAAACATTTAATTTAACAAAGCAGGAGCATTTTCGTAAATATTCTTGTCTTTGAGAAATCGGGGTGTTACATTGGGTCCCCAATTAACCCCTTGACCCGTTTTGACAACATGACCCATTAATGGGCTGATTTTGCCACTTTTAAATGGTTTTCACTTGTGCATCAAGCCTACCCATTTTTGTTCCACTTGATTTCCAATCAATTCAGCTTAACCCCATTTAAATTGAGCTCACCCAATGGTCAAATAATCCATTATGACCCATTGGGTCCCAATTGGGTCCTTTGACCCAATTAGCCATTTTGACCCAATGTGATGTTCATTACCCATCCAATCAAATTTGACATTTATAATATGCTCATAGGGTAATCATTTGAACAATGGGCCCCACTATTTCCTTATTTACAATCACATTTATTGAATTCACCAATCCAGGGGCATTTTCGTAATTATTCCAATCATTGAGAATTCTTTGACCCAATTAACCATTTTGACCCAACTTGATGTTCATTACCCATTCATGATAAATTGGCCATTATAATATGTTAATATGATCTTAATTTGAACAATGGGCCCCACCATTTCCTCATTTGTAATCACATTTATTAAATTTACCAATCCAGGGGCATTTTCATAAATATTCATGTCTTTGAGAAATCGGGGTGTTACAATCTCCTCCTCTCCCTCTCTCAAGCAAACCCTACCTTAGCCGACCCCAAGCTTGGAGGTTTTCACCATTGATCAAGCATTTTGCCCGACCAAAGATCAAGAGGAAGGAGAAAGGAGACTAAGGAAAATAAGAGGAGGAGGAAAAATCGGAGGAGCCGTCGGATTGTGAGTATTTCTAAAACAAGAGATTTGGATTTTTAGGTTTAAAATTTGGGATCCATTCTTGTTAAATTTGATGGTGGCGAAATGATCATAGGCCTTGGATTTTAAATCCATCAAATGGAAGGATGGAAAGTGGACAAAACCCTAATGGAAAATTAGGGTTAAGAAAAAAAAATAAATGGACTAAGGACATTGTGTAATTAAGTTAATTAAGCATGGAAATATGTGGATTTTGAATGAATTGATGGACCCTAGGGTTCGGCCATGTAGTACGGCCGAACCCCATGGTAAATGGTTGATGAATTTAATTAGGGTTTTAAGGTTTAAAGCCATGGAGAGTGATTATGATTTTTAGGGTTGTAAATGATTAAATGTTGGAAAATTAAAGGGGTTTAAATGAGGAAAAATCATGGAGTGTGGGAATCGTTTTGTGGCCTCAAGAGGCATAGAAAATGATGGATCATGAACCATGGATTCGGCCATGGTGTATGGCCGAACCCTATGGTGATCAATGGTGGATTTAATGGTTATGAATTATGGAGAAATAAATGGGGAATGTTGCTGGTGTTGATGGACCAATGTGAACCTAATGTTGATAGTTGGAATGGGAATGTGGTTAAGTTAAATGGACTTAAATGTGATTAAGGAATGATGAATCAAATGTATGGTTTAGGTTCTCTCAATGGAGGGACTTATGATGAATCTAATGTGTAACCAAAGACCAAGGAAAATGGAGATTTGGTTAAGTTAAAAGGAGTTGATTTTTAATGAACCCAATGATAGATCACTTTTGGCCTAAGACTAATGTGTATGTATATGTTTAAAGGAATGGAGTTTAGGTTAAATTAAATGGCTGATGTAAATGGTCATGTGACATGGTTGAATGGGTCATTAACGGACCTAAGTTAGGGATCCAAGTTTATGATCAATTATGAACTTAGTTAGGCAAGGGTGAATGAGTGATTAACCATGGAAAAGAGGTAGTGGCAAAACCGTAATTATGGGCCAAAATGAAGGACCATGGGTTCAGCCATGTACCATGGCCGAACCCCATGGGGGATGAACTTGGACTTAGACATTTTTGTGATGACCTTAGGTGTGTTCTATGAAACCTAGAGTAGCTGGATTTTAAACTCACAAATTAAAATATCTAATGGATTACATGGGACCCACAAAACCTAAATAGTGACCGATTATTCATATGGACTTGGAAATGATTAATGGGCTTAGAAATAGTTAAAAATATGGACTGATTATGTGTATGTAATAAGGTATTGAATATCGCAAACGGTACGCGTGTCGGTAGCCGGATTATTGGACGAAAATGAAAAAGGACGCGAGTCGGTATTCGGTAGGATTCCTACCTTTTTGTAAGTCGTGGATTATGTGTATGTGATGGTTTCCATGATTTATTTCGGTAATTATATGATTTATTTTAATATGGGTTTTAATGCTATGGATTATATTTTAAATGTTATGGATTATATTTTAATGCTATGGATTATATTTTAAATGCTATGGATTATATTTTAATGATATGGATTATATTTTAATGCTATGAATTATGAATTAAGGATATGAATTATATATATTACATAGCATAATGCACTTACATCTCATGCATGGCATGGGCGGGAAAATAAAGAAATCGGAGTCCATGCTCCATCAGGGCGACCGAGAAGCAAGCATGGGGATAGCTTGATATGCTATAACCGGAGTCCATGCTCCGCCGGGGCGACCGAGAAGCAAGCATGGGGATAGCTTTATATGCTATAACCGGAGTCCATGCTCCGTCGGGGCGACTGAGAACAGGCATGGGGATAGCCTGATAGGCTATAACCGGAGTCTGTGCTCCGTCGGGGCGATCGAGAACAGGCATGGGGATAGCCTGAGAGGCTATAACCGGAGTCCATGCTCCGTCGGGGCGACCGAGAAGCAAGCATGGGGACACCTTGACGAGGCCTTGCCGTCAAGGGGGATAGGACATCATGATGGGTGGGATTCATAACACAGACACCCATGGCATGACATTCACTTTACAGTTTCATTATATGATTGTCTACCAGTTTTCTCTATATTATTATCTGTATGCTTGTTATTACTAATCCATGTGCTAGCCCTACTCGGAGTTCTACTGGGCGCGTTGTCTAACGCCCTACTTCTACCCTAGCTGATGACGCAGGAGATGGCTCAGCGGAAGGGCGCGACGGAAGCCAAGCTTAGGAGCTTGGGGAGGCAGCTACTTAATTTATTTAAATTTGTTTTGGAAATGTATTTGAGTAGCCTAGCTTGTTGGAAATGTAATATTTTAGTTTACTCGCTATGTTTTAGAGTTTATTTTGGACGTTGTAATTTTGAGGTATCTTAGTAATCAAATGAATGTTCTTCCCTGCTATCTAAAATTTGTAGGTTAGTCTCTATTGTCATTCCGCATTTAATTTAATATTCCTCGAGCTTACGTCTACGTGTGAACCATCCTCGTGGACTTCGTTCCACTCACACGTAGGGTTGGCCAGTTAAGGGCCGGGTTTTAGAAGCTCGGACTTAAACTCGCGTCGTGACGTCCGCGCCCTTTGTCACTCTTCACTTCAAAAAAAAAGTCGACTCTGATTTCGCTGAAAAGGGGCGGGCGCTACAGTTGGTATCAGAGCGAAATCGGAAGAATGAATCTCTCGAAGTAAGATTAAGATGGTTGCACGTCTCACTGATGGCTAAGAATCCCTACTGACCGACTCTTCGGAGTTCGCTGCACGGGGGCCGGGTTAATGTACTTCAATTGACTCAAACTGAAGCATTCAATCTGAGAACAACATTTGACGGAAAGGAATGATAGCAGGGGAAGAACAATCAATCTAAGTTGGAACTATCAAACGCAGCAAAATAGGAAAATCTCCCCGGTTTCCCCAAATTAAAAAGGAACATTTAATTTTTGGGAAGTTTTCCCTCAAACCAAGTGTGCTTATTTGGTAATTTCCCCCCCAAAATGAGAAACAATAATTAGGAAGTCCCCCCCCCCCCCCCCAAAATTGAAGAAGAACTAAGGCGATAAATGTTTTTCAATGACTTAGGAAAATGCCTCCGAAGAGAAGAACCCGACGAAACCCACGGGTAGAGATAGAGGTAGCACCACCTCGTCAGGAAGAGGAGGTACAGCCACCCCATCGGGAGGAGGGACAGAATAGTGTGAACCTGCCGGTTGTGCCTCCCGAGTTAAAAGAATTGGTTCAAGCGGTGGTCACCTCTGTCCTGCAACAACATTTGAATGGGGATGCGACCACCAGCGACTCCAAAAAACGGAATATGGTTAGAGATTTCCAGCAACAGCGCCCTCCCTACTTCAGGGGAAAGGAAGGGGCTGTCGCAGCAGAACATTGGTTGAAAAAGATCAATCAGATCCTGAGTCTACTTCAGATTTCCAGTCATACTGACAAGATCTTACTGGCTACATCTCAATTGATCGAGGATGCCGGTAATTGGTGGGAGGTTGTAGAAAAGCAGTAAGCATTTGTACCGGAAGGGCAAAGGATTGCCATGACATGGGAAGGGTTCTCAGCTACCTTTTTAGAGCATTATTTTCCGGAGGAGGAAAGAGAGCACCAGACTCAAGCCTTCCTATCATTGGTGCAAGGCAATATGACGGTGGCAGAATATCACCGGGAATTCCTGAGACTATCTGTCTATGCGTTTTATATGGTGGATACCGAGCACCGGAGGGCCCGTAAATTTGAATGGGGACTTCGGCCAAGTATCAGGGCCAAAGTGGCAATATTCAAGGCAGCCACACTGGCTGAGGTGGTCAGCAGGGCCACTATAGCGGAGCGAGAGTTGAATGAGGCAGTGCGGTTTGACAACCGTCGAGGGCAGAGTGGGCGGGGTGCATTTCAACCCAACAAGAAGTTCCGCCCGAATTTTAGCAGACCCTCACCCTCTACTGGATCTACAGGGGGCTTTCGCCCCAATCAGCCCTCTCCATCAGCATCAGTCACTCAGGTTCCACGGGGTGGGAACACGTGCTATCAATGTGGCCAACAGGGCCACTTCAAGAGGGAGTGTCCACAGATCAGCAGACCCTCTCAATTCAGGTGCTCCTTCCGCCCTCCAGCTAGACCAGCTCAGTCGTGAGGAGGCAGAGCATACAACCAAGCGGGGCGGGCGACAAACCCTACGGGATCTGGACGGCTTTTTACCATACCTTCTCCAGTAGCAGTGGATCGCTCGGTGATTCAAGGTATGGCCGTAGTTGGTAGTTCTTATGCTATTACATTATTTGATTCTGGAGCTTTCACATTCATTTATATCTGCTGCATTCATATCTGCTACGGGCACATTAGTACAAAACCTGTCCACATCACTTACCATTGTATCCCCCGTTGGAGACACATCTTTGGGACTCATATGTACGGCATTGAACACTAAACTCGCGGGATTCAGATTCGAGTTCAACTATTTGGTAATCGATATGGCTGAGTACGATGTTATATTTGGCATGGACTGGTTGGCTACATTCTAGGCCCATATTGATTGCATCTTCGTCGGGTGATATTTTGGTCACCCGAGGGACACGCTGACAGACAGGGCATCCCTAGAAGGCTGCAGGAAGAATTGAACCATCTTGCCTTGAACAGCCTTAGATTAGATAGAGCACCAGTGGCTGAACTTCCGGCGGTAGTAGCAGATTATGCCGAGGTATTCCCAACAGAGCTCCCTGGTTTGCCGCCCAAGAGGGAGATAGACTTTGAGATCAAGTTATACCCCGGCGCCGCTCCAGTATCTCTGCCCCATTATAGGTTGGCACCAGCTGAGATGACAGAGCTGAAGAAGCAGATTGATGAAATGCTCAGACTGGGTTTTATTCGGAACAGCACATCCGCATGGTGAGCCCCAGTATTATTTGTGAAGAAGAAAGACGGTACCCTTCGGATGTGTGTGGACTATAGAAAATTGAACCAGCTGACTGTCAAGAAAAAATATCCCCTGCCCAAGATTGATGATCTGTTTGATCAACTTAGGGGTTCCTCTCACTTTTCCAAGATTGATCTAATGTCCGGATACCATCAAATCTGGGTTAGAGAGGAAGACATAGAGAAGACAGCCTTCAGGACACGGTATGGCTTATATGAGTATGTGGTCATGCCATTTGGACTTACAAATGCACCGGCTGTGTTCATGGACCTGATGAATAGGATATTCCGTCCTTACTTGGATCAGTTTGTAATTGTATTCATTGATGACATCCTGATTTATTCCAAAAGTCAGGAGGAACATGCCGAGCACTTGCGGATAGTCTTGGACACCTTGAGGAAGAATCAGTTGTATACTAAAACCAGCAAGTGTGAGTTCTGGCTATTCGAGGTCAACTTCTTGGGGCACATTATATCGGAGGAAGGTATAGTGGTAGACCTGGCTAAGGTAGCGGCAGTGAGGGAGTGGAAAGCACCGACGAATGTAATGGAGATCCGTAGTTTTCTGGGATTGGCCGGTTACTACAGGAAATTCATCATGGATTTCTCCAAGATTGCAGCTCCACTTACTCGACTCACTCTGAAATGAGTTAAATTTGAGTGGTCGGATCTGTGCAACCAGAGATTTGAGGAGCTAAAGGAGAGGCTTACAACAGCCCCTATTCTAATCTTTCTGGAAAGAGACAGAAATTATGAGGTGTACTGTGATGCCTCAGGTGAGGGACTAGGGTGTACACTTAGTCAAGGTAATCGTGCGGTGGCGTACTGATCAAGACAGTTAAGAATTCATGAACGCCATTATCCCACACATGATCTGGAGCTAGCAGCAGTGGTCTTCGCTCTCAAAAGCTGGAGACACTACCTTTATGGTGAAAAGTTTGAGGTGTTCTCCAATCACAAGAGCCTGAAGTACTTATTTGATCAGAAAGAACTTAACATGAGACAACGCAGATGGATGGAATACCTGCCGGATTATGAGTTCGTACTTCGGTATTATCCTGGCAAGGCAAACAAAGTGGCGGATGCCCTCAGCCGCATGTCACATGCGATAGTAGCCAGCTTAATCAGGACGGAATGGGAGGTATTGAATACCATTAGAGAATTTAAACTCTACCTCAATAATCATGGGACCATATATAATCTGATCATACGATCCAACATGGTTTCCGAGATTGAACGGGAGCAACGGACGGATCCGGAGGTGGAGGAGATATGGGCTAAGATGTCTACCGGTGGGGTGATACCAGAGTGGGAATTACGACCAGGACATGGTCTTGTGTTCCGAGGCAGGACATATGTACCTAAGAGCTGCAGAAAAGAGTTGTTGATTGAAGCACATCAAACCAAGCTCTCTATCCATCCTAGCAGCACCAAGATGTATCATGATCTTAAGAGGCACTATTGGTGGCAGGGACTCAAGAGAGATGTGGCAGAGTTTGTTGCTCGTTGCCTAACTTGTCAGTAGGTTAAGGCAGAACATCAGAAACCACTGGGTTTACTCGCACCTTTGCCAGTGCCAGAATGGAAGTGGGAGCACATATCCATGGACTTCGTAACAGGATTGCCAAGGTCATCAAAGGGCAACGATGCGATATGGGTCATGGTGGACCGGTTGACTAAGTCTGCGCATTTCCTTCCCATCAAGATGACGGATTCTTTTTGGGTCGACGGTACATCTGGGATATCATCAGACTACATGGTATTCCCCGGACCATTGTGTCCGACAGAGATGGCCGATTCACCGGCAGAGTATGGCAGGGCATGCAGTCGGCTATGGGGACCGACATATTGACTACCACAGCATTTCATCCACAGACTAATGGACAGTCGGAGAGGACAATACAGACATTGGAGGATATGCTGAGAGCATGCATGCTAGACTTCAAGGGCGGATGGGAGGATCATTTGCCACTGGTGGAGTTCTCTTACAATAACAGTTACCAGGCAAGCCTCCAGATGGCTCCGTTTGAGGCCTTATATGGTAGACCGTGTAGATCACCAGTGTGTTGGACAGAGACCGGTGAGCCTGCGCTGATTGGACCGAAGTTGGTTACAGAGACTACAGCGCAGATCAAGGTGATACGGCAACACCTACTCACTACGCAGAGCCATCAGAAGAGTTACGCCGACAAAAGGAGAAGGTTCCTCGAGTTCGAGGTGGGAGACTTGGTGTTTTTGAAAGTCTCACCACGGAAGGGGCACATGAGGTTCGGAAAGAAGGGGAAACTGTCCCCTAGATTTGTGGGGCCGTTTCTGATCCTGAAGAGGGGGGGGGGGGGGGGGGGGGGGGGGTAGCTTATCAGTTGGCGCTCCCTCCACAACTATCATTTCTACATGATGTATTCCATGTATCAATGTTGAGGAAGTACAACCCCGATCCTTCACATGTCCTGAGCGTACAAGATGTCGATGTGCAAAGCGACGTGACGTATGTGGAGAAACCGATCAGGGTAATAGGGAGAGAATAAAGAGTGCTGAGAAACCGCGCTATTCAGTTGGTCAAGGTGATATGGGAACGACATGGCAATGAGGAAGCCACCTGGGAACTTGAATCCGAAATAAGAGCCGCTCATCCGGATCTTTTTGTATGAGTTGCTTTGAACCTCTACTTCGCTCGAATTTTCGGGACGAAAATTTCAAAAGAGGATTATATTGTAATAGCCCGGAATTTTTAAATCAATATAAATGTGGATATTATTTATTTTAATGATGGAAATTGGGAAAATTGATGGAATAGATGGTAAATGGATCAAAGTTTGGACAAAGGCCCAAGTATGGCCCAATGGACCATGGATTGGGTTTAATTTATCTTAATCGTCAATGATGGTCAAATTGGGCGAAGGATGGTCAAATTGGGCCCAATACCCATTTTGGACCCAATGGGTCAAGATAGTTAATCCCTAAGGTAAATGGATAGGAGGGAATTTAATTGGGCTATGGGCCCAATGGTGATCCAATAAGAGAAATGGATTGATTTGGAAATTAAAACATTTAAGTTAATATTAATTGGACCTAAGTGACATGGCCGAATGGGGCCCACCTCCACCTCCCTTGGTGAGGTGGCGTGTGGACCCAGAGATTGGTGGGGCCGGCCACCATGGTTGAATTGGTCAACCATGGGTGTATGTATGAAGGCAATTTAAGCAAGTGGGATTAAGTTCAAGTGGGAATTAATTAACTTAACCTAATGATCCAATTAATTAGTTAATTAAACTAAGCTAAAATGGTGGTCAAAGGGGTCAAAAGGTGGGAGATCAAGCCACCTTATCTCTAACACCATGAAAAACGTTGGCTAAGGGTGGTGGTTATCCCAACCACCACCATAAAGCATAATAAAAATCTTAGGTGGGTTGGTGGGAGAAATTAATGGTAAAGTTATCTTAACCAATCAAAAGGAGATGACTTCATCTCATCTCTCAAGTTTCATCCTCATTTCACTCACTTCATCTCTTTCACTCTCAAAACCGTCCTACACCTAAGGAGAAGAAAGAAGAAGAGAAAACCATGGAGGAAAGAAGAAAAGAAAGCTAAAAAGAGAAGAAAAAATTCAAAGGAAAGGCCCACCACTCCAAGATCAAAGGTTGGGATCTTATTTCTCACTATCTCCTCCTCTCCCTCTCTCAAGCAAACCCTACCTTAGCCGACCCCAAGCTTGGAGGTTTTCACCATTGATCAAGTATTTTGGCCGACCAAAGATCAAGAGGAAGGAGAAAGGAGGCTAAGGAAAACAAGAGGAGGAGGAAAAATCGGAGGAGCCGTCGGATTGTGAGTATTTCTAAAACAAGAGATTTGGATTTTTAGGGTTTAAAATTTGGGATCCATTCTTGTTAAATTTGATGGTGGCGAAATGATCGTAGGCCTTGAATTTTAAATCCATCAAATGGAAGGATGGAAAGTGGACAAAACCCTAATGGAAAATTAGGGTTATGAAAAAAAAAAATGGACTAAGGACATTGTGTAATTAAGTTAATAAAGCATGGAAATATGTGGATTTTGAATGAATTGATGGACCCTAGGGTTCGGCCAACCCTATGGTGATCAATGGTGGATTTAATGGTTATGAATTATGGAGAAATAAATGGGGAATGTTGCTGGTGTTGATGGGCCAATGTGAACCTAATGTTGATAGTTGGAATGGGAATGTGGTTATGTTAAATGGACTTAAATGTGATTAAGGAATGATGAATCAAATGTATGGTTTAGGTTCTCTCAATGGAGGGACTTATGATGAATCTAATGTGTAACCAAAGACCAAGGAAAATGGAGATTTGGTTAAGTTAAAAGGGGTTGATTTTTAATGAACCCAATGATAGATCACTTTTGGCCTAAGACTAATGTGTATGTATATGTTTAAAGGAATGGAGTTTAGGTTAAATTAAATGGCTGATGTAAATGGTCATGTGACATGGTTGAATGGGTCATTAACGGACCTAAGTTAGGGATCCAAGTTTATGATCAATTATGAACTTAGTTAGGCAAGGGTGAATGAGTGATTAACCATGGAAAAGAGGTAGTGGCAAAACCGTAATTATGGGCCAAAATGAAGGACCATGGGTTCGGCCATGTACCATGGCCGAACCCCATGAGGGATGAACTTGGACTTAGACATTTTTGTGATGACCTTAGGTGTGTTCTATGAAACCTAGAGTAGCTGGATTTTAAACTCACAAATTAAAATATCTAATGGATTAAATGGGACCCACAAAACCTAAATAGTGACCGATTATTCATATGGACTTGGAAATGATTAATGGGCTTAGAAATAGTTAAAAATATGGACTGATTATGTGTATGTAATAAGGTATTGAATATCGTAAACGGTACGCGTGTCGGTAGCCAGATTATCGGACGAAAACGAAAAAGGACGCGAGTCGGTATTCGGTAGGATTCCTACCTTTTTGTAAGTCGTGGATTACGTGTATGTGATGTTTTCCATGATTTATTTCGGTAATTATATGATTTATTTTAATATGGGTTTTAATGCTATGGATTATATTTTAAATGTTATGGATTATATTTTAATGCTATGGATTATATTTTAAATGCTATGGATTATATTTTAATGATATGGATTATATTTTAATGCTATGAATTATGAATTAAGGATATGAATTATATATATTACATAGCATAATGCACTTACATCTCATGCATGGCATGGGCGGGAAGATAAAGAAATCGGAGTCCATGCTCCGTCGGGACGACCGAGAAGCAAGCATGGGGATAGCTTGATATGCTATAACCGGAGTCCATGCTCCGTCGAGGCGACCGAGAAACAAGCATGGGGATAGCTTTATATGCTATAACTGGAGTCGATGCTCCGTCGGGGCTACCGAGAACAGGCATGGGGATAGCCTGATAGGCTATAACTGGAGTCCGTGCTCCGTCGGGGCGACCGAGAACAGGCATGGGGATAGCCTGAGAGGCTATAACCGGAGTCCATGCTCCGTCGGGGCGACCGAGAAGCAAGCATGGGGACACCTTGACGAGGCCTTGCTGTCAAGGGGGATAGGACATCATGATGGGTGGGATTCATAACACAGACACCCATGGCATGACATTCACTTTATAGTTTCATTATATGATTGTCTACCAGTTTTCTCTATATTATTATCTGTATGCTTGTTATTACTAATCCATGTGCTAGCCCTACTCGGAGTCCTACTGGGCGCGTTGTCTAACGCCCTACTTCTACCCTAGCTTATGACACAGGAGATGGCTCAGCGGAAGGGCGCGACGGAAGCCAAGCTTAGGAGCTTGGGGAGGCAGCTACTTAATTTATTTAAATTTGTTTTGGAAATGTATTTGAGTAGCCTAGCTTGTTGGAAATGTAATATTTTAGTTTACTCGCTATGTTTTAGAGTTTATTTTGGACGTTGTAATTTTGAGATATCTTAGTAATCAAATGAATGTTCTTCCCTGCTATCTAAAATTTGTAGGTTAGTCTCTATTGTCATTCCGCATTTAATTTAATATTCCTCGAGCTTACGTCTACGTGTGAACCATCCCCGTGGACTTCGTTCCACGCACACGTAGGGTTGACCAGTTAAGGGCTGGGCTTTAGAAGCTCGGACTTAACTCGCGTCGTGACGTCCGCGCCCTTTATCACTCTTCACTTCAAAAAAAAATAGACTCTGATGTCGCTGAAAAGGGGCGGGCGTTACAACCCTCACCCTTAGTGAACCTTGCCTAGACTGAGGGATCATACTAGTAAAAATTAATATAAAGTCTAAATGGTGCCTAGACAGTCTCAAAATCAGATGGGATAAACATTGGAAATCTTGTAATCTGTCAGGTCTACCCGTCGAGTCCACCGACCCATCGGTGTAGACAGGACTGACCCATCGAGGTCCTCGACATGTCGACGGATTGACAGGGGTTCTGGACTGGAAGGATTGTCATCGGGGCTACTCTTAGTTCGAGCGTATCGAGTTCACCGACCCCTCGGTGTTACAGGGCCGACCCATCGAGGTCTTCGATACGTCGACTGGAAAAATGAGCTTCTGGTTGGAAATTGATTGTAAAACCAGCTTTCTCTCTGAAAGAGTGTCTCGTGCCACCGACACATCGATTTGGCCAGATCGAACCATCGGTGTGCACGACCCGTCAACATATTTTAAGTTCGAATTCTGGAACTTAGAACTCTAGGTACTCTCAGACCGACCCATCGATGTATAGACCCATCGAGAGTACCAGAACTGACCCATCGGTGTACCAACATGTTGACCTGGGTTTGACAAGTTTTTGGACTCGAAACTCTATCACCATGGTTTTGCCTCAAGTCGATACTGTCGACATGATCGACATCGACAATGATCCTGTCAACCCATCGGTAGTGACAATTATATATCCGTTGGAAGTTCATTAAATGTGTAACGGTCACATTACAACGGCCTTTTCAAATTCACCGACCCATCGGTGACCCCGAGCCTTGATTTCTTGTATGCCCATTTAAACTCTGGATTTTGGAGAAATTGGTTAGAGATTTTAACAAGGAAAATCTAGAGGCATTCCAAGAGATTTCACTCCTCTCTGTGCACCTTACTTAGAAGAATCATTTGATAATCTAATTTTCCATAGATTGAGATTGAGAAAGAGAGAGAAAGGAAATGAAAATACTCTAGGGTAAATATTGGTAACCCAGTTTCCTAGAGACTTCCCAATGACTGTGATTGCTCTACACACAGTGCATCTTCATCAACATACATGATCACATTGGGAAGGAGTTTCAGAAGAACACATATATTGGACTCGATCTACAAAGGCAAGTGCTTCGGTGTTTTTTATTTTATTTTTAAATCATCTTCATTGTACAGTGGACTAGATCGAGGGATCGAACCACTCTTAAAAATAAAGGGATAAGGATGTAGACAGGGTTTGGTTGAACCTTTCAAAAACTTAGGCGATTAGGTGAAATTCCCAATCAATCGAGTTAGGTGGAATTCCTACTCTATTTGTGAAGGTGTAATTCCCCACATAATGAATTGGGATAACCTAAGGTTGGGTGAGTCCACCAGTGGATGTAGGAGGGTTTACTCCAAACCACTATAAATTTAGTCTTGTGGTGTTGGAGCTAATTGTTTGAATTCTTGTATAATCACAATTGCTAACACACACACACTTGATTAATTTGTATCCACTATAAATTGTTTAATTAATCAAGTAATTTTTAAAGGACCAACAAATTTGGAGATTGCCCTATTCACCCCCTCTAAGGTCAATTTTTGACTTGTGTTCTAGCACCCCTGGGAACTTTCATTTCTAAAATCAATCCAACATGGAGCCATCATCTAAAATTAAAATTTAACCATTATGAGATTTTATCTTTCATGAAAAAACACACATCCAGAAATTATCAACCACGACCTCTCTATTAAGAAAACAAAATTTAAGATCCAAACATAATAATTCTAACCTAGTTCCATTATTGAAACGGATTTATAAGAACAAAGAATAAAGAATAAAAATCAAGAAATTAAATAGAATACATATGGTACAATGGAATTGGATTTAAGAAATCAACGTCGCATTATTTTCCAAGTGTATTAATACAATTAAAGCCTATAATCCAGAGCTCATGTAAACTAAACAACACTGAATTCATATTGTCCATTTAAATTTTTTTTAAAAATTAATCCACGAGTCCCAAAGAAATACTAAAAAATTAGACCTTAGTCTGAACAGGTGTTCGGTTCTAGGTTCTAAATTTTCACCGCACTTTTGTAAACAAAACCTCAGACACCTAAAACGGAAGGGCTATTCAAGCCTAAATTTTCTTCACATCTATTCTCAGAGCATACACAATCTAATTCAAACATGGTATTATTTTTATAAATAAAATCAAACGGAAAATAATCATAACACAAACATCATCTAATTGGAAAACCAGAAACTAAATATTTCACCACACTTTGAATCTTACTAATAAACATGGAATTTGAATTACAAAACTTTGAAATTGAAATCGAGAACTACAAGAAATAATTGGAAAATAAAGAAAAAAAATCAAACCAATGGATCCTTTGGTGTACATGATTTTTCCAGAGTTCCTCTTGCTTCTCTTTTTCTCTCCTTCTGGTCCACACTTATCCTTTCTTTCTTAGAGTCCAAATTCATTTTTTTATGGAGACATAATGCTCTATTTATAGGTCTCAGGTTAGAATGGATGGTTGAGATTCAATTTTGGTTTAGTTGATGAGTGAAGGGCTAAGATTAAATGATATCAAACAAGGATGGCTGAGATTAAAAATGAAAAGATTAGGGTTTACATAGTGTTGGATGACTAGGGTTGTTTGGGGATGAGGTTGACTTGGTGGCCAATAAGGAAATAACATTGGATTAGATTGGATTTGGCTTGGTCGAATTTTAAATGTGGGATTAGGGTTTTGTGTTTATGCTGTAACGCCCTGCCCTTTTTCACTCTACGCTTTCTGAAAATCAGAGTCTATTTTTTTTTTATATAAATAGAAGAGTGAGAGAGAGCGGGACGTCATGACGCGAGCTAAGTCTGAACTTCTAAATTCCGACCCTTAACTGGCCAACCCTATGTGTGCATGGACTAAGTCCATGAAAACGATTCACACATAACAGTATAAACATACGGATTAAAATCATAACTGCGGAATTATAATAAAACCTAGTTTTATTCCATTTTAGATAGCAAATTGCGTCAAGTCTTTAATCAACATTATCATAACATAATTATTCAAATCAACATCCAACCATAGCAATTATCTAAATTATTACATGCCCGAAGTCTAGTTACTCAAATACAAGTCCATATGTAACTTAATCAAAATATAATTAAAATCATCCAAGCTCCTATGCTTGGCCCTTTTCACGTTCATCGTTCTCCTTGTTTCCTTTATCATCCACTAGGGTAGAAGTAGGGCGTTAGAACAACGCGTCCAGTAGGTATTCCAATTAGGGCTAACACATAATTAGTACAAAACATGCATAATAATATCATAATGTCAAAAACCATATAAAACAATGCCATGTCATGATGTCAAATGCAATGAGTCCCACCCATCACAAATACATGTAAGTACCCCCACATAGGTCTTTCAGATGCCCCGACGGAGTGTGGCCCCTTCGGTTTCTTCCTGATGGAAAAGCACATCAAGGTAACGCACATAGGTTTTTCGGATGCTCCGACGGAGTGTGGCCCCTCCAATTACATATCCTTCACCCCATGCCATGCATGAGATGCCAATGAAACACATGCTATTTTATCATATAAACATAGCATTAAAACTCACATTTTGAAACATTATCATTTACAACATAATTCATCAAAATAAGATAAAAACATTGTACATAAACCCATGGTTTCAAAGAGGTGGAATCCTACCAAAGACCACTAATGTGTCCTTGAGCTTTCGTCCGGTAACCGCTCACGATCGTGCACACCTTGTGAGGTCCGTTATCTTATAACATATCCATAAATCAAAATCCATGTTCCATTTTATTATCTATTATATTTAAGTCCATAAACCATTCCTCATGGGGTTCGGCCATACACCATGGTCGAACACATGATCCATCACTTGCACCCTTTATTACAACTTTGCCATTGGTCTAATCCTTAGTTAACATTTCATTCCTTTTAATCTACCATACATAGTTCTTTAATTCAAACACATGATCCATCAAATAATTCATGGGGCTTGACCATAAACCATGGCCGAACCCTATGTCCATTATTTTCACCTATTTACAACATTGCCATCCATGGCTAACATAACCAAAAACCCATAATCCAATAACATAATCCATAAGCATATATTTGTATCCTCCAATTAATTCTCCATTCTTTTAAAATATACATAGATATATTAGATCCATAAAAATTGGTTCATGTGGTTCGGCCATACACCATGGCCGAATCCTATGGTGTCTGACTTTCCAATTTTTATCAATTCCCATTCTTGTATCCATAAATCAAGGTCCTTCCTTTTTTATCCAAAAGTCCATCATTAGAAACTTTCTAATTTAATAACCATCCTCCATGGGGTTCGGCCATACACCATGGCCGAATCCTATGGTTCGTAATCTTCTTTTTTAAATGCAATCAAAACCTCATAACCCTCCATGGTTTTCATGATCCAATTGCATCTAAAACCATCAAACCTTCTATCCATTTTAAATAAATCATAAATAGCCTTTCCCATCATTTTCCATGATCAAAATACATGAACATAATTCCATAATTATTTATGGTGTTCGGCCATAGTCCATGGCCGAACCCATGGTCTAAGGATCTTCACCAAAAACATCCATTAAAACCCTTTAACATCTTTATTACATTGCATGGTTTTCATCCTTCAAAACCTATAAATTAAACCATGTCTTTCCATGGGGTTCGGCCATGCACCATGGCCGAACCCTATGGTCCATCCTTTTCATTAAAATTACTATATTCATCTCCCAATTCTCTTCCATGAGGTTCGGCCATACACCATGGCCGAACCCTATGGTTCCTTATTTCAATCAAATTTATCAAAATACTAACAGGTTCCGCGACTCCTCCGGTTTTCCTTCGATTGTTCTTGCTCTTCCAATCCTTCTCTTCCTTGCACACTTGTTGGCTGCCCTCTCCTTCTCTTGTTATGCCGTGAATGAGACTTGATGAAAACCCCTTGAATGTGTAAGCCGTGCGCCCCTTGCTACCTCTCTTTTTAATACTTCCAATTGGTTTTAATTAGAAGGTGCCATGCGCCCCTTGTGTCTTAATTAGAAGGTGCCATGCGCCCCTTGTGTCTTAATGAGATAGCAATTGCCATGTATATGCTTCCCACTTTGGAGAGTACTTTATTTAGAAGGTGCCTTGCGCTCCTTCTTTAGCCATTGCCTTAGTGCCATTTTTAATAAGGAAAGGACCCCTTTTTAGACACTCCAACCCATGCGCATATCTTCTATACACGGCCTAAGCAATCCTCTCAATTTAATCTATTCCCTAATGCCGTTTTTAATCTCTAGGAAAGACACCTTTCAGTGCATCCTTATGGATTGCGCAAATCCCACACACACGGCCATGCATCTTTTATTTAAAGATATTGCATTACCATTTTAATTAAGGCCCATTTAATTCTATTGAAAACATTTCCACAATCCGCTGGGTCTTAATTGGGAAATGGTCCAACACTTTACCCATATAAGGCCATATCTAATAATTCACAAATTAAATAGGTAATTTTCATATATATTAATCACTTGAAAATCCGGGGTGTTACTGGTGGCTTCTGATGTTCCGTCTTAACCTGCTAACAAGTTAAGCAGTGAGCCACAAATTCTGCCGCATCCCTTTTGAGTCCGTGCCACCAGTAATGTCTCTTCAGGTCGTGATACATCTTGGTGCTACCCCGATGAATAAAGAGTTTGGTCTGATGTGCCTCAATCAGTAACTCTTTTCTGCCACTCTTAGGCACATAGATCCTTCCTCGGAATACAAGACCCTGTCGTGGTCGTAACTCCCATTCCGGTATGACTTCACCAACAGACAACTTGGCCCATATCTCCTTCACTTCTGGGTCTATCCGCTGTTCATGTTCAATCTTAGTAACCATATTGGACCGTATGATCAAATTGTACATACTCCCATGGTTATTGATATATAAATTGAACTCTCGTATGGTATTCAGCATCTCCCATTCTGTCTTGATCAAACATACCACTGATGCATGTGATATGCGGCTGAGGGCATCTGCCACCTTCTTCGCCTTGCCAGGGTGATAATGAAGTGCGAACTCATAATCCTGCAGATATTCCATCCATCTGCGCTGCCTCAGATTGAGTTCTTTCTGATCAAACAAGTACTTCAAGCTCTTATGATCTGAAAACAATTCAAATTTCTCGCATATAAATAATGTCTCCAGTTTTTGAGAGCGAAGACCACTGCGGCTAGTTCAAGATCGTGCGTAGGATAGAGGTATTTTCAATTGTCTTGAACCATAAGCCACCAGATGATGAGTTTGACTGAGGACGCACCCAAGTCCTTCTCCTGAAGCATTGCATTGTACTTCATAACCCTTGCCTCTTTCTGGTAAAATTAAGATAGGTGCAGTTGTAAGTCTCTTCTTTAGCTCTTCAAATCTCCGGTTGCATAAGTCTAACCACTCAAATTTGACTCCTTTCTGCGTGAGTCGGTGTAACACCTCCGATTTTTAAGTTATAAATATTTATGGAAATTACCCATTTAAATTATGAATATTAGTTATGGATCTTAAATTGGTCAAAGAATTGGGTCATTGGCCCAATTAAGACCCAACGGTTTTGGTAAATGGTTTCAAATAAATTAGATGGGGTTGACATGGAAAGATTTTAGGAGTTGGAAGATTGTATACGCATGAAGAGGATTGGAGATAGATTGTTATGGCGGTATGTGACATTGCATATTTAGGATATGCGCATATGCTAGAATATCTTATGAGGATATCTAAGATTAAATAGAGATTGCCTATGGCCGAGTTTTAAATGTAAAAATCTAGGAATATGGACATGAGATATTTGTGGGATTTTCATATCCATGATGATATGCAAGAATATCTTAAGAAGATAATAAAAATTAAGTTAGAGTGTGCATGGCCGAATTTTGATAAATAATCCATGATATGCTCATGGAATGGAATCTAAGAAAGGATGCATGGTCGCATGAAGAGATATGAATATCTTTGAGATATGCGCATGAGGTGTTGGAGTGATACTAGGAATTACTAAATAAGAAAGGAGTGCATGGCACTTTCTATTAAGGATTAAGTGGGTGTTTAATAAATGAAAGCAAGGAGGCGCGAATAGCACTTTCTAAGTTGGGATTAATGGAAGTTTGTAAAAGAAGCAACAAGAGGGGCTCATGGGACTTTCTAAAGATGGAACCAAGTAGAACTTCTATAAAATAAAGTTACTGTACACGGCATTGTCTTAATGAAAAACTTATTGGAATTTTTATAAGAGAAGGAGAGGCACACGGCTTTGAGATTCAAAGGGAGGCAGCCATAAACAAATGGCTCACGGCAATTAGATTGTAGTATTGGTTGATTGGAATTTGATTCAAAAGAAGAGAAGGGCAGCAATGGTGCATAATACACATACAATCAAGAAGAAGAGAAAGGTTGGAAGAACAAGATCAACCGACGGAAAACCGAAGGAGTCGCGGAACCGGTAAGTGATCTAACAATTTTTGATTAATTTGTTTTAAGATAAAGAACCATAGGGTTCGGCCAAGGTATGTGGCCGAACCCCATGGAAGAAAAATTGGTAGAAGATCATGGTATTAAATTTAATGGAAAGACATGGTTATTGGATGGAAACCATGGAAGAAAATGAATGGACAATTATGAACCGTTTGATGGAAAAATATGGAAGGACTATGGAAATTTAATAAAAGTTTGAAAGATGGAAACCATGGAGAGAGATGGTTTGATTTATGAGTTTAGATAGTTTAAGAGAATTGGATAAACCATAGGGTTCGGCCATGGTGAAGGCTGAACCCCATGGAAGGTTATTAATAAATTGATATGGTTTAAATAGATGTTTTTGTTGATTTTTGATGGAAGGAGATTGGGGGCTGATTATAATATTTTTAATGGATGAATGTTGGAGTTTAATAAAAAGGGATGAACCCAAACATGGCTGAACCCCATGGAATGACTTTGGTGAGTTTTATGGAAGTGTGGATGATGAAAGCCATTGACTACCATGTATGGATTTTATGAACCATAGGGTTCGGCCATGGTGTATGGCTGAACCCCATGGAGTTGTAATGGTATTTTGATGCATGATTATTTAATTATGGAAAGTAAGGATTAAATAAGAAAGTTTCTAATTATGAAAAGTAAGTTTAAAATGGGAAGGTTTCTATTTTTGGAAGGTAGAGACTAAATTGGAAAGTCTCTAATTATGGAAGTTGTGTGCTAAATTTAGAAAGCTTTGAATTATGGAAACCTTCTAATGATGGAAGGTGGAGATTATTTATGGAAACCTTTTTAAATTATGAAACATTCTAAATATGGAAAATGGTTATTAAATTAGTAAGTTTCCAAGTTTAGAAGTGGGAGATTAAATTAGAATCTTTTTAATTAAGGAAAGTGGAAATCAAAATGGAAAGTTAGATATCATAGGGTTCGGCCATGGTGTTTGGCCGAACCCCATGAACCAATTTGTAGTGGATCCCTCAATCATAGATCATGTTTGGATTAAGGAATTGGTATGGAACAATTAAAGGGGTTATTTGGAATGTTAGGCATGATTAAATAAATGAGAGGTTGATGTTAATGCTACATGTTCTTAAATAAGGATTTTGGAGCCATAGGGTTCGGCCATGGGTATGGCCGAACCCCATGGAGTTGGATTGTTATTTTTAATGCATGTAAATTTATTAAAATGCAAGGATGGTTATTGGATTATTAATGAAAATGGAAAACTAGACATCATGGGTTCGGCCATGTGTATGGTCGAACCCTATGAACCAATTTATGGGTTCTTATGTCACAGATTAAAGGATTATTTTATGAATCATATTTAGGGTTCAATGATGGAAAAGGTCTATGATTTTAAAGGGGTTAAAATGGAGGAGTATTGTTTATATTTTAAAGGCAAAGGCAAAGTTGTAAATACTTGCTAAAAATGGAAGGTTAGCCATGGAGGGCATTTTAGTAATTATATGAGAATTAATAGACCTATGTTTTGGGACCTAAAACTTAGGTGATGAGATCAATGGCAATTTGGTAAATAAAGGGTAAAAATGAGGAATGGTTTATGGACTTAAAATATTGTCAATCAAGTGGAACTTGGTTTTGATTTATTATTATATTATAAGGTAACGGGATCTCACAAGCGGTGCACGATCGGTGATTGATTCTTTGACGAAAGACGTAAGCATACGTAGCTATCTTTGGTAGGATTCCACCTCTTTGAAACCATGGGTTTATGTACATTGTCTTTATCTTATTTTGATGATTTTATATTGCAAAGGATATGCTTCAAATGGTGATTTTTATATGCTATGTTTATTTGATAAAATAGCATGTGTTTTATGAGCTTTTAAATGCTATGATTTTGTATAATTGCATAGCATGTGGTATTTGCATCTCATGCATGGCATGGGAGGGATGACAGGTAACCAGGGACCCACACTCTGTTGGGGCGTCCGTAAAACACTTGTGAGGGGATACCTTGATGATGAGAATTCCATCAAGAGGATACTATGTATAATACCTTGATGATGAGAATCCCATCAAGAGGAATAATACTATGTATGAAGACCCTGGTGATGAGCATTCCATCAGGGGATACCTTGATGATGAGAATTCCATCAAGAGGATACTATATATCCGGAGATCCACACTCTGTCGGGGCGTCCGTAAAACACTAAGGAAGGATACCTTGATGATGAGAATTCCATCAAGAGGACACTATGAGCTTGTGATGGGGTGGGACTCATTGCATATGATAGCATGGCATGGCATTGAATCGGCATGATTATGACTTTTATTATCATGCAAGGTTTTGGTTTTTATCGGTATGATTAGATCTTTATTAACATACACTGTTTTGGATACGATGCTTTATAAGTATGGCATGATTTATTATATTGGATTTGATATATTTATTATATCTGGATTTTTGGTACTAACCCATGTGTTAACCCTAACTGGAATACCTACTGGGCTCGTTGTACTAACGCCCTACTTCTACCCTTTCGTGGAGGATGCAGGAAACGAGGGAAACACTGAAAGCGGAAAGGGACAAGCATATGAGCTTGGAACGCTTTTAGTTTTATATTTTGTTTAAGATACTCATGGATTTGTGTTTAGAGTATCCAGATTTCGGAATGTAATAACTTAGATGTATTGCTATGGTTGGATGTTTTATTTGGGTAATGATTAATGTGATTTATTGACTAAGTACTTTGCTATCAATGGAATAGAACTTGGTTCTATTATGATTCCGCAAATTGATGTTATGATTTTATTCCGCATGTTTATATTGCTATGTGTGAACTATTTTCTTGGACTGAGTCCATACACACATAGGGTTGGCCAGTTAAGGGTCGGATCTTAGAAGTTCGGACTTAGCTCGCGTCGTGAAGTCCTGCGCTCTATCACTCTACTCTGTTATAAAAAAAATATATATATATACTCTGAATTTAAGGGAAAAAGAGAGTGAAAAAGGGCGGGGCGTTACAGTCGGGTCAGTGGAGATGCAATCTTGGAGAAGTCCATGATAAACTTCCTGTAGTAACCACCCAATCCCAAGAAGCTACGGATCTCGTTTACATTCTTTGGCGCTTTCCATTCTCCCACTGCCGCCACCTTGCCCTGATCCACAGCTATACCTTCTGCTGATATAACATGCCCCAAAAAGTTGACCTCAGATAACCAAAATTCACATTTGCTGGCTTTGGCATATAGTTTGTTGTTCCTCAAAGTGTCCAAAACTATCCTCAGGTGCTCAGCATGTTCTTCCTTACTTTTGGAATAGATCAGGATGTTATCAATAAATACAATAACAAACTGATCTAAGTGAGGACGGAAGATCCTGTTCATTAAATCCATGAACACAGCCGGTGCATTGGTGAGTCCAAACGACATGACTACAAACTCATAGAATCCATACCGTATTCTGAAGGTTGTCTTCTCTATGTCCCCCTCCCTAACCCGGATTTGATGGATCTGAACATTAGGTCAATCTTAGAGAAATGACTGGAACCTCTAAGTTGATCAAATAAATCATCAATCCTCGGTAGAGGGTACTTGTTTCTGACCGACAGCTGGTTCAGTTTTCGGTAATCCGCACACATATGGAGTGAACCATCCTTCTTCTTCACAAATAAAACCGGAGCTCCCCAAGCCGATGTACTGTTCCGGATGCAACCTAGTCTGAGCAGTTCATCAATCTGCTTCTTTAGCTCGGACATCTCTGCTGGTGCCATCCGGTAGTGTGGTAATGACACTGGTGCAGTGCTAGGGTACAGCTTGATTTCAAAATTAATCTCCCTCATGGGAGGTAAGCTAGGGAGTTCTTTTGGGAATACGTCTGAATAATCCTTTACTATTGCTGGAAGTTCAGCTACCGGTGCCTTGTTGATTTGGATACTGTTCAATACCAGGTGTTTCAACCCTTCATGCAGCCTGCTTTGTTTGTCAGTACGCACCACATGTTGTTTTCCCTCGGGTGACCAAAATGTCACCCTGCGGCGATAGCAATCAATGTTGGCCTGAAAACTAGCCAACCAATCCATGCCGAAGATAATATCGTACGCCGTCATATCGAGTACCAAATAATTGAACTCAAATCTGAGTCCTGCGAGTTCAGTATTCATTGTTGTGCATATAAGCCCCAATGATTTGTCTCCGACAGGGGATACAATGGTGAGTGATGTGGTCAGTTTTTGTATTAAAGTTCTAGTTACAGATATGAATGCAGCAGATATGAAAGAGTGAGATGCTCTAGAATCAAATAAAGCAAAGGCGTAGGAACTACTGACTACCGCCATACCTTGAATCACAGAGTGATCCTCTGCTGCTGGAGGAGCTAATGTAAACAACCGTCCAGATCCTGTAGGCGCCCGTCCCGCCTGGTTAAATGTTCTGCCTCCTCGTGAGTTAGCTGGTCTAACTGGTGGCCAAGATGAACATCTGGAATAAGAGGGTTTGTTGAGTTGTAGGCATTCCCTCTTAAAATGGCCTGGCTGATCACAATGGAAGCAGTTATTCACCCCTCTGGGAGTTTGAGTGACTGATGCAGATGGGGAGGGATTATTGGGAGGAAAGCCCCCTGTTGACCTAGTGGATGGTGAGGGTCTGCTAAAATTCGGTCGGAACCTCTTGTTGGACTGAAAAGTACCCCTCCCACTCTGAGCTCGGCGGTTGTCAAAACGTGCTAACTCAGTCATCTCTTGTTCTGCTATAGTGGCCCTGCTGACCACCTCTGCCAATGTAGCTGCCTTGAATATGGTTACCTTGGCCTTAATGCTTGGCCGAAGGCCCCGCTCAAACTTGCATGACATTTGATACTCTGTATCCACCATATAAAATGCATAGCAAGACAAATCAAGAAACTCTTGGTGGTACTCTGCCACCGTCATGGTACCTTGTACCAAAGATAGAAAAGCTTGGGTCTGGTGCTCCTTCTCCTCCTCAGGGAAATAATGGTCCAGGAAGGTAACTGAGAACTGATCCCAAGTCATTGCAGTCCTCTCTCCTTCCGGAAGAAGTGCTCGCTGCTTCTCTATCACCTCCCACCATCTATCGGCATCATCAATCAGTTGTGATGTGGCCAGTAAAATCTTGTCAGCATGACTTGAAATCTTGAGTAGGGTCAGGATCTGAGTGATCTTCTTCAGCCAATTTTCTGCCCCGACAGCCCCTTCTCTCCCTTTGAAGTAAGGAGGGCGTTGTTGCTGGAAGTCCCTGACCATGCTCCTGTCATTGGTCTCATTGGTGGTTCCATTACCGTTCAAGTGTTGTTGAAGCACCGAAATGACCACTGCTTTAACCAAGCTTTGTAGTTCAGGAAGCACCACCGGTATATTCACGCTGCTTTGTTCTTCTTCCTCTTGGTGGGATGGTTGCTCTTCCTCATGTTGAGATTGTCGTTCCTCCTCTTCATGTTGAGATTTTTCTACCTCCCTTTCACGTTGAGAGGTTTCTACGTCCTTTTCCTTCCCTTTCTAGTTTTGTCGGGTATTTCTCTTTGGAGGCATTTTTTCCTAAGCCATTGAAAAAAATATGAAGACTTAGTTTTCATCGTAAAGCTTGTATTTTCCTATTCTTTGGGAAATTTCCAAATAAGCACTCTTGATTTTTTTTTTTTTAGGAAATATATCCTATTTTGCTATGTTTGATAAATCCAATTATTTTGACTGTACTTCCTTTGCTATCATCCATCTGAGTCTAAAGAAATAAATTAATGCACGGGGGACGGATTAATTTACTCTGTCAAATTCAATCTTTCTGGTTTGCTTTGATACCAACTGTAACGCCCCGCCCTTTTTCACTGTACGCTTTCCGAAAATCAGAGTCTATTTTTTTTTATATAAATAGAAGAGTGAGAGAGAGCGGGACGTCACGACGCGAGCAAAGTCCGAACTTCTAAAGTCCGACCCTTAACTGCCAACCCTATGTGTGCATGGACTAAGTCCATGAAAACGGTTCACACATAACAATATAAACATGTGGATTAAAATCATAACTGCGGAATTGTAATAGAACCTAGTTCTATTCCATTTTAGATAGCAAAGTACGTCAAGTCTTTAATCAACATTATCATAACATAATTATTCAAATCAACATCCAACCATAGCAATTATCTAAATTATTACATGCCCAAAGTCTAATTACTCAAATACAAATCCATAAGTAAATTAATCAAAATATAACTAAAATCATTCAAGCTCCTATGCTTGGCCCTTTTCGAGTTCATCGTTCTCCTTGTTTCCTGTATCATCCACTAGGGTAGAATTAGGGTGTTAGAACAACGCGCCCAGTAAGTATTCCAATTAGGGCTAACACATAGTTAGTACAAAACATGCATAATAATATCATAATGTCAAAAACCATATAAAACAATGCCATGTCATGATGTCAAATGCAATGAGTCCCACCCATCACAAATACATGTAAGTACCCCCACATAGGTCTTTCAGATGCCCCGACGGAGTGTGTCCCCTTCGGTTTCTTCCTGATGGAAAAGCACATCAAGGTAACGCGCATAGGTTTTTCGGATGCCCCGACGGAGTGTGGCCCCTCCAATTACATATCCTTCACCCCATGCCATGCATGAGATGCCAATGAAACACATGCTATTTTATCATATAAACATAGCATTAAAACTCGCATTTTGAAACACTATCATTTACAACATAATTCATCAAAATAAAATAAAAACATTGTACATAAACCCATGGTTTCAAAGAAGTGGAATCCTACCAAAGACCACTAACGTGTCCTTGAGTTTTCGTCCGGTAACCGCTCACGATCATGCATACCTTGTGAGGTCCGTTACCCTATAACATATCCATAAATCAAAATCCATGATCCATTTGATTATCTAATATATTTAAGTCCATAAACCATTCCTCATGGGGTTCGGCCATACACCATGGCCAAACCCATAATCCATCACTTTCACCCTTTATTACAACTTTGCCATTGGTCTAATCCTTAGTTAACATTTCATTCCTTTTAATCTACCGTACATAGTTCTTTAATTCAAACACATGATCCATCAAATAATTCATGGGGATCGGCCATAAACCATGGCCGAACCCTATGTCCATTATTTTCACCTATTTACAACATTGCCATCCATGGCTAACATAACCAAAAACCCATAATCCAATAACATATTCCATAAGCATATATTCGTATCCTCCAATTAATTCTCCATTCATTTAAAATATACATAGACATATTAGATCCATAAAAATTGGTTCATGGGGTTCGGCCATACACCATGGCCGAACCCTATGGTGTCTAACTTTCCAATTTTTATCAATTCCCATTCTTGAATCCATAAATCAAGGTTCCTTCCTTTTTTATCCAAAAGTCCATCATTAGAAACTTTCTAATTTAACAACCATCCTCCATGGGGTTCGGCCATACACCATGGCCGAACCCTATGGTTCATAATCTTCTCTTTTAAATGCAATCAAAACCTCATAACCCTCCATGGTTTTCATGCTCCAAATGCATCTAAAACCATCAAACCTTCTATACATTGAAAATAAATCATAAATAACCTTTCCTATCATTTTCCATGATCTAAATACTTGAACATAATTCCATAATTATTTATGGGGTTCGGCCATGGAGGTCTAAGGATCTTCACCAAAAACATCCATTAAAACCCTTTAACATCTTTATTACATTGCATGGTTTTCATCCTTCAAAACCTATAAATTAAACCATGTCCTTCCATGGGGTTCGGCCATGCACCATGGCCGAACCCTATGGTCCATCCTTTTCATTAAAATTACTATATTCATCTCCCAATTCTCTTCCATGGGGTTCGGCCATACACCATGGCTGAACCCTATGGTTCCTTATTTCAAACAAATTTATCAAAATACTAACCGGTTCCAGGACTCCTCCGGTTTTCCTTCGATTGTTCTTGCTCTTCCAATCCTTCTCTTCCTTGTACACTTGTTGGCTGCCCTCTCCTTCTCTTGTTATGCCGTGAATGAGACTTGATGAAAACCCCTTGAATGTGTAAGCCGTGCGCCCCTTGCTACCTCTCTTTTTAATACTTCCAATTGGTCTTAATTAGAAGGTACCATGCGCCCCTTGTGTCTTAATGAGATAGCAATTGCTGTGTATATGCTTCCCACTTTGGAGAGTCCTTTATTTAGAAGGTGCCTTGCGCCCCTTCTTTAGCTATTGCCTTAGTGCCATTTTTAACAAGGAAAGGAACCCTTTTTAGACACTCCAACCCATGCGCATATCTTCTATACACAGCCTAAGAAATCCTCTCAATTTAATCTAATCCCTAATGTCGTTTTTAGTCACTAGGAAAGACACCTTTCAGTACATCCTTATGGATTGCACAAATCCCACACACACGGCCATGCATCTTTTATTTATAGATATTGCATTACCATTTTAATTAAGGCCCATTTAATTCTATTGAAACATTTCCACAATCCGTTGGGTCTTAATTGGGTAATGACCCAACACTTTACCCATATAAGGTCCATATCTAATAATTCACAAATTAAATGGGTAATTTTCATATATATTAATCACTTGAAATCCGGGGTGTTACATATGCAATGAATGAATGGATGAGATGCAAAGTTGATATGAATGAATGGATGGATGATGAGGTGTCTAGGGTTTATTGTGTGTAGAATTCGAATGGAGTGGGATAAGATCATGTGAGGTGTTGATGACATGTCAACATTAAGTGGATGGGGTTGGAATAGATCTAGAGTTTTTCAATTGGAGGCTTTGAATGAATGGTTTTGATTATATGAGGTTTAGATCTAATGGTTATAACAATGGATGAGATGGGTTGTGTAAATGGTAACATTTTTATGGAGGGTTGAGATTCAAAGGTTGTTCTGGATGAATGACTGAATGAATGGCCTATATCTAATATGAAGAATGTATGGAGTGGATTTCAAAAGGAGGCTCTAGGGTTTACCTATGTTTAATGCATGAAATGAATGGCTTAGATTAAGAAATGATGAAATGAATGGTGGATGTACAACGAGAGTGTAATAGCCCGGATTTTCAATGCAATAAATATATTGGTTATTATCTATTTTAATTGTTAAAAATTAAGATTGGATGTTAGATGGATAAAAGTTGGGGCAATGGCCCAAGTATGGTCCAATGGACCATGGATAGAATTAATTCTATTTAATTGGGTCAATGTGGTCAATTCGTTCAAATGCCCAATTGGGGCCCAATGGGTCAAGATGAAGTGATGATTAGGGTAAATGGGTAAGGAATGGATTTAATCGGGTCATGGACCCAATTGAGATCAAAGGCATGGAGTCCACCTCATCAAGTGAGGTGGCGTGTGGACTAAGGCACATGTGGGGCCGGCCACCATGGTTGACTTAATCAACCATGGGTGAGTTCAAAGGTGAGTCCAAGTGGATTAAGTAAAATGAGTGGAGTTAAGGAATCAATTAATTAAAAATAAATTCAAGTGCTTCAGTTAGGAGAATGAGTTTTATTTAATGTAGTAAGTTGGATGGGTGGTGAGTCACAAGGAAGATGAAAAGATGGAGTGAGTCAAAGGGGAGGTGGAGGGTTTCCATCTAATGGAAACCACTAGCCACCAAAACCGTTGGAGAGCGTGTGTGCGCCATGTGTGAAGCATGCATCCACTTAGTGAGTCAAAGGGGAGGTGGAGGGTTCCATCGCAATGGAAACCACTAGCCACCAAAACCGTTGGAGAGGGTGTGTGTGCCGTGTGGAAGGCATGCACTCTCTTGGTTAGTCAAGGGACTTATGGGGAAGACTCCACATTGATGAGGGTAGTTGGAGGCGGAGTCTTACCCAAGGAACCCTAAGACAAGATGGGAAGCTAACTCTTCATCTCATTCACTCTCTCCCTCTCTCAAGCTCTCCCTTGGCCGACCCTCTCACAAGACAAGAAAAAGACTTAGGGTTTTCCTTTCTCTCCTCCTCTCCCTCTCTCAAACCTTCACCTAGGCCAAACCCTCTCTTTGGGTTTTCATCTCAAACCCTCTACCTCTCAAACAACACTCTTTGGCCGAAGATCAAGGAGGAAGAAAGAAAAGACTAAGGAAGGAGAAGATCGGAGGATCTAGGCGGAACGAAAGAAAACAGAGGAGTCGTGGAATCGGTAAGTATTACTTGACATGATTTGCTAATTAAAAGGAGGTTAAGGGACATTCCATTTCGGATTGGAAAGTTGGCCAAAATGTTATGGGCCATTGATTTAAAATACATCCAAGGAATGGGATGGAAAAATGGACAAAACCCTAATCTTGCAAAGGGGTAAGATAGGTTATATAAATGAAGATTATTAAGGACAATATGTATAAATGGATTATGACAACATGCATGGCTAAACATGAGGAATACTCAAAGAACATGGTTCGGCCCTTGCATGGCCAAACCCTAATCTTGTTATGCATATGGACCTCATCCATGTTTAATATAAGGAAGGGAGAATGATAAAAGATCATGGTTTGGCCCTTGCATGGCCAAACCCTAGATTTTATGTATGGACCATATGAGAACTCAAAAGGGATTGGATGAGGTTCGGCCATGATGTATGGCTGAACCCCATCAAATGATCTAATCATGGGTATGTGATTTTTAAGAGAAAATGATGAACCATAGGGTTCGGCCATGTTGTATGGCCGAACCCCATGGAAGTACGTTAGTGATTTTAAAGGGTTTTAAAGGATGGAAGAATGTTGGTGATTTTAAATGGGTTTTAAATGTTGTAAATGATGATTTAAAATGAGGAGATGATGAAGCACAATGGACCATGGGTTCGGCCATGTTGTATGGCCGAACCCCATGGAAGAAATATTGATGGATTTTGGGTTTTAAAATGATGAATGATGGCTAATAAGCTAAGAAATAAATGGAGATGAAGGACCATGGGTTCTACCATGTTGTATGGCCGAACCCCATGGATCTTGTTTGTGGGATCTAAGTATGTGTAAGTGACCTAAGTGTATGATTAAACCCCATGGAGGGATTTTATTTATGGATCTAATATTTGTATATGATTTTAGAAAGGAAGGATGAAAATGAGACATCATGGGTTCGGCCATGTTGTATGGCTGAACCCCATGAATCATTTTGATGGGTCATTGTGTAGATCTATGCATGTTTAAGTGATTGAATGATCAAGCTAAGAAATGAGGGTTAAAATGGAAAGAAGATCGAATGAAAGAACCATGGGTTCGGCCATGTTCTATGGCCGAACCCCATGGATAATATTTTATGGACTTAGGTGTTTTTACCAAGTTAAATGATTAACTTATGTGATTGGATTAATAAATCAAATGATGGAATGATGCTTGACCCATGGTGATTAAAGGATTAAAAAGGGACCAAAAACCAAGAGTGTGAGGTTCGGCCATGTTGTATGGTTGAATCCCAATAAGGCATTTTGTGGACTTAAACATGGTTCAGCCCCAGTGTATGATGGAAACCTCTTAGGGGACTTAACAGGATAAAAGACTAGGATGGTAAAGGGAGATGAACCTAGGATGATGTAGGGGTTGATGGAATTAAATGGATCACAAATTGATGTATGTATATGTGTTAAATATAATAAGGTAAAGGGATTTCACAAACGGTGTACGATCGGCTTGATGCAATCGGTGAGCTATTTTTGGACGAAAACGCAAGGACACGATATTTGGTCGTTGGTAGGATCCTTACCTTATTGAAAACCATGGAATATGTATATGTGATGTTTTTACTTCTATGTTAATTTTGGTATCAAAAGTACTATGTTTCAACTATGGGATTTTAATGCTATGATGCTTATTATTACATAGCATGTTTGCACTTGCATCTCATGAATGGCATGGGAGGGATCAAATGAGGGGAGTCCACGCTCCATTCGGATTTCCAATAAACAACCGTGGGGAGGAATCCACATTGATTCCAATGGATGTATGATTCAATTGTAACTGGAGTCCACACTCCATTCGGATTTCCGATAAACAACTGTGGGGAGGAATCCACACAGATTCCAAGGGATGTATGATTGAATTGTAATCGGAGTCCGTGCTCCATTCGGTGGGACCGATAAGGCATTCGTGGGGAGAGATATACTGTGTTTGAAATGTAACCGGAGTCCACGCTCCGTTCGGGGGGACCGATAAGGCATTCGTGGGGTGTCATGACAATACCTTGATGTGGATTATCCATCAAGAGGAATACTATGTGATTGTGATATGGATGATGGGTGGGACTCATGGCATATGACACCCATGGCATGGTATTGACTTGCATGGTTTTGATATTATGTATATCTATGTGATTTTTAATTCAAATCAATTTTTGTAACCAATGAATATTTCATCTTCAAGAATGGTGTCTAAGACTAGTTCTGTCACCAAGGCATGAGGTCGAGCATGTCTAAGGATAAGTTAGGACGAGATGTCGTATGTGCTCTCCCACTTACCAAGGAACTTACCTAGCCATCTTGTGGTTAAACTCTCATTAGAGACTTAGATTATTTGGAGAGAAAAGTATGAGCAAGTCTAGAAACAAACTTTAAGGTCTTATTAGCAGCCAATAAAAATTTAATTTCTCTTAAAGAAATTTGAATCTAGATTTAGGTATTTCTTGTGTGATTTTTGTTTGAACATGTGTGATCCTATCTATGTATGATTCATTAATCTCATGACTCCACCAATCACTTGATTCGAGTTACACTTCCCGTTAGCCACCGATTGTTGTGTCCGGGGCTCAGTCAAGCTCAGTTATAGATATAAATGGTTCACCCTTATCACCACCACCCAACCAGCCATATGACCCACACCAGAACCATAACAGGATACACCATATCAGCCCATCCCTAACTTGATAACCAATTGGTCCAACATCTGACCAGAACTGACAAGGAAGATCCATTTACCCATCTACCCATTTACCCATCTGCCCATTTACCCAATTATCCATTTACCCATCTGTCCATTTACCCAATTATCCATTTATCCATTTACCCATGCGCTCATTTGCCCAATTATCCATCCACTCATTTACCCGTATTCACTCACTCATCTCCTTTTACCCAAACCCACCGACCCATATGTCTATGTCAGAGTAGGTCTGAGTCCTTAGTGTCTAGTTTAGGCTTACATCGAGTCAATCTAGGATTTTAGTTAATTTGTTAGAGTCAGTCTAACCTAGGATTTTTTTTGAGTCAATTTAGGAATTTTGTTTCTAGGTCTGCTATAGGTTTCAAGTTGTGAACCCTTTTAGGTACATCTAAACCCAGTTAGCACTATTCTGATATTTTCTGATTTGTACCTAATCACTGTAGATTAGGGAACATTGAAGACAATGTTAAATTCGAGTTTGGGGGTATTAAGGGGTTACACTTGAGTCCAAAAAAAAAAATTTGTGTTCTTAGGCAGAGAGACTTAATATTTTTAAAGGAAGAGTCGGCGAGGTGCAAATTAGGGTTTAGGGTTTAGGGTTTAGGTACATCTAAACCCTTAACAAGTCTGTCAATCTTAGCTTAAGAACATCATGCGTCCTGACAATTTGACATAAAAATAGTAACATTTTTAGCGTTAATACTTAGATAGAGATCTTTATATCATACTTTTCTAAATAGATTTTTATAGGATTTATACTTGGAAAAGTTTACACAGCCATATTAATGTTAGTCTGAAAAAGGAAAATATTCACGAATCGAGTGATCACTACAGGAATACCAGTGGAGACTTAATCGAGTGAGCTTTATAGCCATTCTTTTCTTCTGAGGGTTATAAGTCAATTCCATTTTCTTTGGTAGTGCAAATAAGTCGTCGGTGATCTCATTATCCTTCATTTTGGCCATATTATTGAGAACGCCATCAAATTTGAGTTATTATGCCAAAAAAAATTCTAAATTTATTTGAAACAAGGAAATTACCGTATGAAGCTTCGGATATGATATAAGTCATTTTTGGATCGTTTGAGCCTTCAAGCCTACCTAATTTTTGTCATCTTATCTTGATAGTTTCCCCAGCCTATTTTATTGTTTATCCATGTTTACCTTACCCAACTCCGGTTATGGAGTTAAGCCTCATTGAAATATTTGTGACCTAACCTAGGGTGCAAGAAAGGTTGGAGATGAAAAATTGGGATGGTACTTTAAAAAATGACACTTGAAAAGAAAAAGAAGAAAATGAATGACGCAGAAAAAAAAAATATATATATATATAGCTTCAAAGAAAAGAAAAAAGGAACATCCAGACATCAAAAGAGGGTGTGAAAAAAACAGAAAAAAAAAAAAGAATGCTTTGAAAGTGCTGAAAATAAAAATAGAGGAAAAATATCCCATTCAAAATTTTGAAGTCCTCTAACCTTTCTATTCAAAGTATTATTTTTAGAGCCTTGTATCCTTCTTTGATATTGACCCGGTCCTAAGCCACGTTTCGTCCTAATAGGAAGTCTTATTGATTTTAGGTCTAAATACATAAAGAATAGAGGAAGAAAAATGATGGTATTTGACTCAACGTTCTCAGGGAAGTGGCACTTGTTCATGAGATCATTCATTTTCTTTGAATTGAGTCGTCTTTGATAATACATATGTGAGATACTTTGATTTTGAACACATAAATTTTGCTCACATATACCTTGAAAGAAAATGAAACCAAACCTCTGAGTGTTAATCTTTTCGAGATATATATCCAATGAGGTTTACAGTTAAAGCGCATTTTCCAATTGTGTGATCAAAACTTGTGTCTATTTGGAAAAGAAGTCTATCTTAACATTGGCTAAGCACACACACACTCCGCGTATATCTTTTGTAAAATGAAATTTAGAGTTGTATGATGTTTAGATCCCTTGTCTATGTGTTCTTGATAAAGATGTTGATGTCTGTGGGTATCATCACTGCAAACCCGCACGAGACAATAACTCGTCCACTAGGGGTAACCTAGAGGTTTAAAGACTTGTTGCTTACGCTAAATGCAATCAAGTGTACCAGAGAAAGTGGTGTAGTTTTTAGGTTTAGTTTAAATTTATGTTTATAGGTTTAGTCTATGAATAAAATTAGTTTAGGATTAGATTAGATTTTTGAATTTTTTAGTTGTACTTTTTAGGTAGTTTTGCTCGATGACTAGCAAAATATGAGTTTGGGGGTATTTGTTGAGCACTGACCCATTACATTTTTACCCCTGATTATTGGACCAGTTAGCTCTCAATTTTTTGTACATTGGTGCATTTAATACAATTTCTTAGTTTTGTAGAATAAAAATGGAGAATTCAGGAAATCAATCTAAGTCAGTGGATAATTACAAGTTTAGAGCTGAAAATGGAAGACTTGGAATTTTTATGATTAAGTTCACTCCACTTTTAGGGTTTTCATGTAAATTGGTTAGTCTAAATCCATCTATGAGATTCTAGATTAAATCAATATTTTAGATTTTAAAATGGTGAAGTTAAATTATTAAATTCTGGAAGAGAGAACCTGCAATTCAAATGTCAAAGGGCTGGAATTCAAGATTAATGGGCCAGAGATTCACTTCGATTGGGCCAAGCTAAGCTCCACAAGCTATAATTGGGCCAGGTCACTGGCAGTCCATGCGCATATCATAGATGGGCCAATGTGCACTCTAAAGTCCAAAAAATGCCCAAGTCCTCAAGCTCAAGTCCAAGGTCCAATTGAGGCCCATGTGCTCATTTATAGGTCCAAAACCCAAGTACATAACCCATTCACACGGCCAAGCCTTGTCCATTTCCATGTCATCCACACCATCCAATCTCCATTTTAAATCCTAACCCTTCATCTCATACCAAAATTAGATAAAACCCTAGATCCAACTATCAAATCCAACACATACATTCATAACATTAGATTTAGGTCATCCAACCTATCAATCATATAGATTAACCTTAGGATCATGATCTGTAACGCCCGCCCCTTTCTCACCAGCTTTCCGAAAATCAGAGTCTACTTTTTTTTTTTGAAATTGAAGAGTGAGAAAGGGCACGGACGTCACGACGCGAGTTAAGTTCCGAGCTTCTAAAGCCCGGCCCTTAACTGGCCAACCCTACGCGTGCGTGGAACATAAATCCACGAGTACGGTTCACGCGTAGAAAGTAAGCTCGCAACACATAAAAATCAATGCTGATGATAATAGACACTATTCTACCAATTTTCAAATAACAGGGAAGAGATATCCATTAAATTACTAAAATGCCCTCATACCGTACTTTCCAAAATAATTTTTAAAACATAGCAAAACATCTAAGTTATTACATTTCCGACAAGCTAAATTATACAAATGCACATTTTCCCAAAATAAACTTAAACAAATAATTAGTCCGCCTTCCCAAGCTCCTAAGCTTGACTCCCGTCCTGTCCTTCCGTTCCGCCATTTCCTGCATCGTCAGCTAGGGTAGAAGTAGGGCGTTAGACCACGCGCCCAGTAGGACTCCGAGTAGGGCTAACACATGGATTAGTGATAACAAAGCATATAGATAATACATAACGAAGACCATAAAATGAATGCTATGCCATGGGTGTCTGTGTTATGAATCCCACCCATCATCCATACCATCATGCTGTCATATCCCCCTTGACGGCAAAACCTCGTCAAGATACAAACAATCACAAACCATCCCCCTGGACGGCAAAACCTCGTCCAGATATAAAATAATCACAAATCATTCCCCTGCACGGCAAAACCTCGTCCAGATATAAAACAATCACAAATCCTCCCCCTTGATGGAAGAACCATCATCAAAGTATCATAATTACATACAACATCCCTGATACATCAAACACATCAAAATATCTCCATGTCTGTTTATCGGTCGCCCCGACAGAGCATGGACTCCGGTTTCATTTCATCCTTCCCCTGTCATATCCCTCCCATGCCATGCATGAGATGTAGATGCCATAGGCCATGTAATGAATATAATAACAAACCATGACATTTAAAGAAAATCCCATCAATAAAAACATATAACTTGATTGCCCAAAATAGATCAAGCAAAGCCTCCATAATCACATCATAGCATTAAAACCCATTTTAAACCAATCATATGCTTACCGGAATGAATCAAGTAAAAACCCCTACATAATACATAATTCAAAACCAATATTAAAACAACCCATATAATTTCCAAGATAATTCAAAGCAACCATCACTCAATCCATGGCTTACAAAAAGGTTAGAATCCTACCGACTACCGACTAGCGTCTTCGTTTCGTTTTCGTCCGATAGTCCAGCTACCGTCACGCGTACTGCCCGCGATATCCAATACCTTATTAAATTTCCAAATCAGTTAAAGTTTTAACCATTTCTAAGCCCATATGAAAAATCGGTCAATATTTAGGTTTTGTGGGTCCCATGTCATCTATTAGACCTTTTAATCCCATAAGTCTTAAAATTCGGCCACCCTAGGCTTTATTAATCACTTATAAGGTTACTACATTAGATCCCCTAAGTCCATGATCAATTTCCATGGAATTCTTGAATTTGGCCACTAATTACGGTTTTGCCACTACCTCATTTTCCATGATTAAAAACTCGTTTATCCATGCATGACTTAATCCATAATTGATCATAGACTTAGATCCCTAACTTAGGTCCATTAATGACCCATTGAACAATGTCATAACATCATTAAAATTAGTCTTTTTATTAATTTCACCATTATTCATTTAAACCCATCCATAACCCCATACTTAACCTTTTAAATGGTTCACCAATGGCCATGGGTTCAAAATACCTAATTCATCAACTCTTCCCATGGGATTTACCTCATGTATTTAACTTCAATGAGTCCATTACTCATTCATTTCCTTTGGAGACCACACACACACACACCATTCATCATCCAATTTCACCCACCAAAATGGATCACAATTGGGCCATGGGTTCGGCCATCCACCATGGCCGAACCCATGGTGTCCTTTCCCCATTTTTCTTGGATCTATTTACACCATTTAGATCCAAAATAAATCCTTCCTTGAGGTGGTTTAAATCACACTCTTAAACCACCACTCTTAGCCCCATTTGGATCACTACATTTGTTCATTTGAAACCCTAACTCATTAACACATTAATCCATCTTTTCCATCCTTTAAACCCATCATTTGATCACCATAGGGTTCGGCCATTTACCATGGCCGAACCCATGGTTCATGATCCACCATTCATTGCTCCAAAATACCTACATTCACCAAAATATTAATTTCATCAATCTTCCCATTTTTCCATGGCTTCATACCCTAAAACCCTAATTAACTTCACACACAACAACCTAGGGTTCGGCCATACACCATGGCCGAACCCATGGTTCATATATCACTCTCTTTTATACCTTCCAATGCCATAAAATCCATTTACATTTTCATCATAAAACCATTTTAAAACTTGCCCACATGCATTCATTTACAACCCTAAATTTCATTAGCTAGAAACCCTCATTGTCTTCCATTCTTTAAAACCCTAATTATTTACACCAACTAGCTAATCACCCACCATGGGGTTCGGCCATACTACATGGCTGAACCCTATGGCCCATGATTTTATTCCAATTACCTACTTCCATGCTCAATTTAATAAATTACACCATACATTTAATACTTTTACTTATTTCTTTTCTCTAACCCTAATTCACCCATTTAGGGTTTTCTCCATCTTCCACCCTTCCATTTGATGGATTTACATTCCATAGCATAGAATTATCTAACCACCATTAAATTCACAAAAATAAATTCCAATTCTTAAACCCTAAAAATCCAAAATTTCTTGTTTAAGAAACTACTCACCATCCGTCGTCTCCTCCGACTTCCGCTGCTCCCGTCGGTTTCCTTAGCCTTCTCTCCCCTTCCTCTTGATCTTTGATAGGTCAAGATCTTTAATCAATGGTGGCAACCCCCAACCTTAGGATCAGCCAAAGTAGAGCTCAAATTAAGAGAGGGAAAGGGAGAGATGATGAGAGGGGAGGTGATAACCTTAATCTTAGAGTGATCTCCCTCCAAATTCCACTTCTTTCTTCTCTCCTTGAGCTCTTCTCTTTTCTTTCTTTCTCTCCTTCACTTGGACATGGGACGGCAATGGAGAATGAGAATGGAGTGAAAATGAAGAGAGGATAAAAAAAATGGGAAAAAAACTCATGACTTATCCCCATTTTTCTTTACATTAAAGACCCCACCAACCCTAAGATATTTAAAAGATCTTTTATTTGCTTTATGGTGGTGGTTTAGATAACCACCACCAAGTCCAACGTGTTTCATACTTGAGGTGGGAATGAGGTGGGTTTTCACCTCTTGGCCCCACTTTGACCACTTTCAACCACCACTTTAAATACTTTAATTATTTAATTAATTATATAATTACCTTAGGTTAATCCATTTGTACTTAACCTAACTCCATTACTCCACCCATGGTTGACCAAATCAACCATGGTGGCCGGCCCCACCAAACCTTGGCCCACACGCCACCTCACTTGATGAGGTGGAGGTGGGTCCCACTTGGCCACATCACCTTGGTTAAATTTTAACTTAACTTAGGTGATTTAAATTCCATTGAAGTCATTCTAAATGGATCACCATTTGGGCCCATGGCCCAATTACATTTCCATCTTATCCATTTACCTTAGAGCTTAACCATCTTGACCCATTGGGTCCCAAATGGGTATTTGACTCAATTTGTCCACCCATGGCCCAATTGGCCATCATTGACCACTTAAATGACTTTAAAATGCAATCCATGGTCTATTGGGCCATATTTGGGCCTTTGTCCAAATTTTGGCCCATTTACCATTTATCCCACCAATTTCCAATTTTCATCATTAAAATAAATAATATTCACATATTTATTGATTTAAAAATTTCGGGCCATTACAATACAATCCTCTTTTAAAATTTTCGTCCCGAAAATTCGAGTGAAGTAGGGGTTCAAATCATCTTATACAAAGAGTTCCGGATGAGCGGCACTCATCTCTGACTCCAGTTCCCAGATGGTTTCCTCATTGCCATATCGTTCCCATACCACCTTGACGAATTGAATGACACGGTTCCGCAACACCCTTTGCTCGCTCCCGACTATTCTAATCGGCTTCTCCACATATGTCACATCGCTTTGTACATCGACGTCTTGTACACTCAGGACATGTGAAGGGTCAGGGTTGTACTTTCCTCAACACGGACACATGAAACACATCACGTAAAGATGATAACTGTGGAGGAAGCGCCAACTAATAGGCCACCTCCCCCACCCTCTTTAGGATTGGAAACGGCCCCACCATATAGGTGACAGGTTCCCCTTCTTTCCGAATCTCATGTGTCCCTTTCATGGTGAGACTTTCAAAAGTACCAAGTCTCCCACCTCAAACTCGGGGAAACTTCTCCTCTTGTCGGCGTAATTCTTATAACTGCTCTGCGCAGTGAGTAAATGTTGCCGTATAAATTTAATCTGCGCCGTAGTCTTCGCAACCAACTCCGGTCCAATCAGCGCAGGCTCACCGACCTCTGTCCAAAGCACTAGAGATCTACACGGCCTACCATATAAGGCCTCAAATGGAGCCATCTGGAGGTACTGTTATTGTAGGAGAAGTCCACCAGCGGCAAGTGATCCTTCCACCCACCTTTGAAATCCAGTACACATGCTCTCAGCATATCCTCAAATACCCGTATTGTTCTCTCCGACTGTTCATCAGTCTGTGGGTGGATTGCTGTGCTGGTTAACACATTGGTCCCTATAGCCTACTGCATGCTCCTAGGCACATCCTTCCTACCTCGGAATACAAGACCCTATCCCGGTCGTAACTCAAATTCCGATACTACCTCACCGGTAGACATCTTAGTCCATATCTCTTCCATTTCTGGGCCCATTCGCTGTTCTTGTTCAATCGTGTCAAGTACCTCTTAATTACATCAACATCACTCATATCAACCTATGAGTTTCATTCTTGCTGAATTTATTCTGTCTCATGTTACCTCTTTTCTTCATAAACCCATTTGCAGCCTTATGTAAATCAATGTATCCTATTTCACTTTATTTGTCACCAAGACATTTCCCATACGTACTCCTTCAATACGTTCTTTCGTCTACTCTCTGTGTGAGTTAGTCTGCCAGTACGAGCCTATGCTCAAGTCCATTGTTGATTCCATTTTAACTAGGTTTCTAGCTCCACCCTCCTGGAATTCCATCGGCCAACTACAGAGTCAGGTGATCAGTCTCACTCGGCAGTCGCCCATAGCTTCCCATTCAAGTTTCACTAAACTCTTAACCTTTCCCTTAGGTCTATCTCTCAAAAGCAATCATACCTTTATTTGTATATAAGTCACTATGTGACTAACCCTTTTTGTTCATAACTCCTACAATACCAATACCCAACATCAATCCAAGTCATATAGATACTAATTTCCTACCCTTCTGGATTATTCCACATATTCACAGCTTCCTAACAATAATGATACATCTAAGCTTACTTAGGTTATGTCATATAGTACCCATTCACCACTAAAACATTCACAAGTATTACAAATTTCACCAACCACCAAATTCCATCCTACATGCCTACGTTATCAATGGTTACCACATCATACGGTTCATATGCCTTCATTATCAAGTCACGTAGAATTGAAATTACACACAATCATCGAATAACATAACTCATGTGTAACAAGATCTTTCATCTCCATTCTCATCAAACAATAACTTGAGGTAACATAAGAAATAACACATTAATAAGATCTAGTGATTCAACCTAATTCTGATTAGGTTACCCTACCCCATTTACAACATACACCTAGAGATTTTGAAATAACAATCCTACTCATCCAAAGCAAGTCATCCCAATACATTCGAAGACCATCCATGACCATCCATAAATTCCTAAACTTTGGAATTATCCATCAGCCCCACCTGGGTTTCCAACCAAACACATTAACATATCACGGCCTCTTCCTGCATACTACATATTCACGACTCACTGTACTTTATCAACTCATCATCATACACATAGTCTATAACACATCCTTGTTCCTCAATGACTATTCATTGCATACCACCAATTATCAAAGTAACATCATATAAACTCATTGCAACGACTGATAATTCACAATTTAGTAACATCATAGGGAATCCTCATGCAATCACTAAATAAAATATTTTCATAAGTTCATGGTCCATCATTCATTCATGCTTTTTAAGGCCGTAAACCCATTTCAAGGCCTATCATCACTCGTTCATAATCTCCACAACACATTGAGGGAATGCAATTGCATTATACATACAAGATTTTTTTTTTTTACAATATATTAGTCTTTGCAAGCTAGACCCTTCACATTCTCCTCATAATATCATCTTCTCACAAGTTTCATGTGGCAAGTTAACCCATGCATTCCGGTCTCTTTCAAGTACATTGTTTATCCAACATCTCTCAAATGGCACTTTGTTCACATGAGAACCTCTTATACCCCTTCACAAAGCGTTTACATCATCACCCATTATATGTCATAACATAAATCTCTTCACTTGGTCATGACAAATTATCAAACCATGGGTTATCACCAATATAAAAACCATTTCTAAAAGCCATTGTACCATCCCCCCCAAGTATACCCATATATCACATTATCAACTACTCCCCACCCTTTTTATTCACATTTATCTCTCTCATAAGCATATGCAACATATACCCCACATCAAAAGTTTATGCCTCTTATCCTCATTTGATGCATGTAGTTCATCATTGTACATTTTTTTTTTTTTCATACTCTTTCCTCACTTCATTACCTCATACACTCAACAATAAGAATTCAACACATGTATATTCACATGCACTCACAATACAAGTATGCTTGTGCAATTTACTATCACACTTATTTCCTTCATTTAAAACCCCAAAATCATTAACTATCTTCCAATATAAGGACAATTAGTCCTCTCTTTCCCGTGTTCATGTAGTCCACAATCAGGTATACCACTTCAAGAGGGTAGGGGTAGTATGTGCAGTTGTGCCCAACCTGGTTACACAACCCGCACATATAACTGGGTTCCAATTCCCCTACCGACTATCTTATCATCAGAAAGTCTTCCACATTCTCTTCAGAAAGAGATGTTAAATCCTCTTCATCTTCCTCGGGAGGTCCCTCCTGAATGTCCATGCTAACTTCTATGCTGGAAGCAGACACCAAATCTATGAGACAGCTAGGGGTTCTCTTATCCAATAATTCCGTATACTCCCCGTCACTTGACATATCTGTATCATAGAATATAAATTGAACACAAAAATCATCCACAACAATTACCAATAAAACCAATCTAGGTTTTGGGGAATCTCTTATGTATATCACAATGTATTTTGTTTGGGGAAAGTTGCCAAATAAGTACACTTGTTTTTCCTTTGTTTCTGGGGGGAATCTCTTAATTCCTATTGTCTGTTGTTCAAATTGGGGATACCGAGGAAGTACATCCTACTTTACTATGTCCGATAAATCTAGTACTATTTCATCAATTTGGGGGAAAAACCTAAATGTTTTCTCATTTCTGGGGAAGTAAACCCTATCTTGCTATGTTTCAATAAATCTCTCCTAGAATGAATCTTTCTTCCCTTGCTATCATTCCTTTCCGACAATTGTTGTTCTCAGACTAAACACTTCAGTTTGAGTCAATCGAAGTAAATTAACCCGGCCCCCGTGCAGCGGACTCCGAAGAGTCGGTCGGTTGGGATTCTTAGCTGCCAGTGAGACATGCAACCGTCTTAATCTTTCTTCGAGAGATTCATTGTTCCGAGTTCGCTCTGATACCAACTGTAACGCCCGCCCCTTTCTCACCAGCTTTCCGAAAATCAGAGTCTACTTTTTTTTTTTGAAATTGAAGAGTGAGAAAGGGCACGGACGTCACGACGCGAGTTAAGTTCCGAGCTTCTAAAGCCCGGCCCTTAACTGGCCAACCCTACGCGTGCGTGGAACATAAATCCACGAGTACGGTTCACGCGTAGAAAGTAAGCTCGCAACACATAAAAATCAATGCTGATGATAATAGACACTATTCTACCAATTTTCAAATAACAGGGAAGAGATATCCATTAAATTACTAAAATGCCCTCATACCGTACTTTCCAAAATAATTTTTAAAACATAGCAAAACATCTAAGTTATTACATTTCCGACAAGCTAAATTATACAAATGCACATTTTCCCAAAATAAACTTAAACAAAATAATTAGTCCGCCTTCCCAAGCTCCTAAGCTTGACTCCCGTCCTGTCCTTCCGTTCCGCCATTTCCTGCATCGTCAGCTAGGGTAGAAGTAGGGCGTTAGACCACGCGCCCAGTAGGACTCCGAGTAGGGCTAACACATGGATTAGTGATAACAAAGCATATAGATAATACATAACGAAGACCATAAAATGAATGCTATGCCATGGGTGTCTGTGTTATGAATCCCACCCATCATCCATACCATCATGCTGTCATATCCCCCTTGACGACAAAACCTCGTCAAGATACAAACAATCACAAACCATCCCCCTGGACGGCAAAACCTCGTCCAGATATAAAATAATCACAAATCATTCCCCTGCACGGCAAAACCTCGTCCAGATATAAAACAATCACAAATCCTCCCCCTTGATGGAAGAACCATCATCAAAGTATCATAATTACATACAACATCCCTGATACATCAAACACATCAAAATATCTCCATGTCTGTTTATCGGTCGCCCCGACAGAGCATGGACTCCGGTTTCATTTCATCCTTCCCCTGTCATATCCCTCCCATGCCATGCATGAGATGTAGATGCCATAGGCCATGTAATGAATATAATAACAAACCATGACATTTAAAGAAAATCCCATCAATAAAAACATATAACTTGATTGCCCAAAATAGATCAAGCAAAGCCTCCATAATCACATCATAGCATTAAAACCCATTTTAAACCAATCATATGCTTACCGGAATGAATCAAGTAAAAACCCCTACATAATACATAATTCAAAACCAATATTAAAACAACCCATATAATTTCCAAGATAATTCAAAGCAACCATCACTCAATCCATGGCTTACAAAAAGGTTAGAATCCTACCGACTACCGACTAGCGTCTTCGTTTCGTTTTCGTCCGATAGTCCAGCTACCGTCACGCGTACTGCCCGCGATATCCAATACCTTATTAAATTTCCAAATCAGTTAAAGTTTTAACCATTTCTAAGCCCATATGAAAAATCGGTCAATATTTAGGTTTTGTGGGTCCCATGTCATCTATTAGACCTTTTAATCCCATAAGTCTTAAAATTCGGCCACCCTAGGCTTTATTAATCACTTATAAGGTTACTACATTAGATCCCCTAAGTCCATGATCAATTTCCATGGAATTCTTGAATTTGGCCACTAATTACGGTTTTGCCACTACCTCATTTTCCATGATTAAAAACTCGTTTATCCATGCATGACTTAATCCATAATTGATCATAGACTTAGATCCCTAACTTAGGTCCATTAATGACCCATTGAACAATGTCATAACATCATTAAAATTAGTCTTTTTATTAATTTCACCATTATTCATTTAAACCCATCCATAACCCCATACTTAACCTTTTAAATGGTTCACCAATGGCCATGGGTTCAAAATACCTAATTCATCAACTCTTCCCATGGGATTTACCTCATGTATTTAACTTCAATGAGTCCATTACTCATTCATTTCCTTTGGAGACCACACACACACACCATTCATCATCCAATTTCACCCACCAAAATGGATCACAATTGGGCCATGGGTTCGGCCATCCACCATGGCCGAACCCATGGTGTCCTTTCCCCATTTTTCTTGGATCTATTTACACCATTTAGATCCAAAATAAATCCTTCCTTGAGGTGGTTTAAATCACACTCTTAAACCACCACTCTTAGCCCCATTTGGATCACTACATTTGTTCATTTGAAACCCTAACTCATTAACACATTAATCCATCTTTTCCATCCTTTAAACCCATCATTTGATCACCATAGGGTTCGGCCATTTACCATGGCCGAACCCATGGTTCATGATCCACCATTCATTGCTCCAAAATACCTACATTCACCAAAATATTAATTTCACCAATCTTCCCATTTTTCCATGGCTTCATACCCTAAAACCCTAATTAACTTCACACACAACAACCTAGGGTTCGGCCATACACCATGGCCGAACCCATGGTTCATATATCACTCTCTTTTATACCTTCCAATGCCATAAAATCCATTTACATTTTCATCATAAAACCATTTTAAAACTTGCCCACATGCATTCATTTACAACCCTAAATTTCATTAGCTAGAAACCCTCATTGTCTTCCATTCTTTAAAACCCTAATTATTTACACCAACTAGCTAATCACCCACCATGGGGTTCGGCCATACTACATGGCTGAACCCTATGGCCCATGATTTTATTCCAATTACCTACTTCCATGCTCAATTTAATAAATTACACCATACATTTAATACTTTTACTTATTTCTTTTCTCTAACCCTAATTCACCCATTTAGGGTTTTCTCCATCTTCCACCCTTCCATTTGATGGATTTACATTCCATAGCATAGAATTATCTAACCACCATTAAATTCACAAAAATAAATTCCAATTCTTAAACCCTAAAAATCCAAAATTTCTTGTTTAAGAAACTACTCACCATCCGTCGTCTCCTCCGACTTCCGCTGCTCCCGTCGGTTTCCTTAGCCTTCTCTCCCCTTCCTCTTGATCTTTGATAGGTCAAGATCTTTAATCAATGGTGGCAACCCCCAACCTTAGGATCAGCCAAAGTAGAGCTCAAATTAAGAGAGGGAAAGGGAGAGATGATGAGAGGGGAGGTGATAACCTTAATCTTAGAGTGATCTCCCTCCAAATTCCACTTCTTTCTTCTCTCCTTGAGCTCTTCTCTTTTCTTTCTTTCTCTCCTTCACTTGGACATGGGACGGCAATGGAGAATGAGAATGGAGTGAAAATGAAGAGAGGATAAAAAAAATGGGAAAAAAACTCATGACTTATCCCCATTTTTCTTTACATTAAAGACCCCACCAACCCTAAGATATTTAAAAGATCTTTTATTTGCTTTATGGTGGTGGTTTAGATAACCACCACCAAGTCCAACGTGTTTCATACTTGAGGTGGGAATGAGGTGGGTTTTCACCTCTTGGCCCCACTTTGACCACTTTCAACCACCACTTTAAATACTTTAATTATTTAATTAATTATATAATTACCTTAGGTTAATCCATTTGTACTTAACCTAACTCCATTACTCCACCCATGGTTGACCAAATCAACCATGGTGGCCGGCCCCACCAAACCTTGGCCCACACGCCACCTCACTTGATGAGGTGGAGGTGGGTCCCACTTGGCCACATCACCTTGGTTAAATTTTAACTTAACTTAGGTGATTTAAATTCCATTGAATTCATTCTAAATGGATCACCATTTGGGCCCATGGCCCAATTACATTTCCATCTTATCCATTTACCTTAGAGCTTAACCATCTTGACCCATTGGGTCCCAAATGGGTATTTGACTCAATTTGTCCACCCATGGCCCAATTGGCCATCATTGACCACTTAAATGACTTTAAAATGCAATCCATGGTCTATTGGGCCATATTTGGGCCTTTGTCCAAATTTTGGCCCATTTACCATTTATCCCACCAATTTCCAATTTTCATCATTAAAATAAATAATATTCACATATTTATTGATTTAAAAATTTCGGGCCATTACATGATCATCCATACATTATCTCATCATCCATCAACCCATCTAAACCATTAGATCTTAGGACATTTCATCACAACCATCTATATCATACATACATATTAGGCAAAACCTTAGAGCCACCATGCTAATCCATCTCATTACATACTTAGCATTTAATCTAAACCATCCATCATATCATCTATCCATCTCAACCTTTAAATTATAACCCTCTATTAGGTACCTCATCATTCCTATATTTTATTTCATCCAACTAACCTTAGAGCCATTAGATCTTAACCCAAAGAATCTAAGCCATTCATTCATAAAAACCCTAGATATAGAACAACTTGGAACCCAAGCAACTAAAATCTTTCCATGCACTTGACCCAAAATCCCATCTACGTTCATGCCACATCACATACACCTCATCATCCCTTCTCCAAGCAATCCAAATTCGCCCAAGACAATGAGTACACTTGTCAATTTCGTGTGAAGTCTTGTGGAGGAAGAAAAGGAGAAAAAATGGGATTTGGAAGACAAGTTTTGACACAGCATTGGTATTTTGACCATAATTTTCCACTCTGATATCCGATTGTGTCGATTCTTATTGCGTTGGAAATAAGACTTCAAGGGATACAACTTTGTAGTTTACAAAATTACATGATTTGGACGTTTACTAGTTCGAAATGGAGCTGCAAGATAATACATGTGCAGAAAAACGGGATTTGCACTCCACTTTCCAAACTAATCCTAAATCCCAATTTTTTCTACACCACTACTTAGCCACCAAGCCAAGCCACCCAAATTTCGTGTATGCCTTGTAAGCCTAGCCTTTTCAACTTAAAATCTCCTCCATCCACTTCTAAATGAGATCCAATCCAAGCCATTAATTCACAACTTAACCCAGATTAAATTTCATTCATTCATTCCAACCCTGAGCCTATAAATAGAGCACTAAGCAAACCATAGAATTTGAATTTGACCTGGAGCACAAAAGGAACAAATGTTGGGGAGAAAAGACAAGAAGATAGGAGCATCATTCGAATTTACAAATGAGAGTTGTAGATTTTTATTGTATCTAATTTATAAGTGCATGTACTGAATTCTTTCATTTAATAAAGTGAAGCATCCATTTAGAATCCTGAAACATCCAAGTTCTAGAATTCTTTTGTGATTATTTTGCTTTTAATTTCAAGTTTGTAATTTTTGTCTCTTTAATCAAACATGAAACAGTTAGGATCCTGATTGTGATTGTTGAATCTAGGTTACTAAGGTTTGATTAATTAAACTAAAAGTTGTAATTCTTGTTTTTAAAAGTGAATATGAATTGTGTTTTAGATCTTTATGCAAATTTCAGATCTTAGCTTTCACTTTGTTTATTCAATTTGGGCGATGAACGGTCTATTCCAACAACCACCCTTTAAATTCTGCACTTTTAAATTATGTCATTTACTTTACTTGCAATTTCATTTTCCAATCTTTTATTATGTCAGTTCCTCTGTTTGTTTGTTGTATTTTTAATGTTCAATATATTTTCATGTTTTTATTTCAAGTCTTGTATGCTCATGTATTTTTTTCTTTAATTCTTCGTATTCAAATTCTCTCTCTCTCAAGATTCAAATAACTAAGGTTGGAGATATGATATTTTAATCTCAAAACATGTGATTTTTAATTAAGATGAGACTACCATTATACATGTTTCACCAATTTAATAAAAAAATATGGATTTTATTCTCTACTTGTTAAATTCATATGTTAGATAATAATGGTGTCAACTTTGATTTTCTAAATTAAAATTGTAATTCCATATATTAAATTTCTTAAGATTACATATTTTAAAAGGTACCGATTTAATTTTAAACTTATATTTTGTAGATTTCCTTTAGGTTTGACCTCGCACTCAATCGCTATACTATTAAATGGTTCGTGCGCTTACGAGATTCATAAATTTAAAATTTGATCATCAACAATTGCCATATACAGATGATGTTGAATCTTCACATTGATCTTCCAATCTTGAACTTGATTCAACCTTCATGCCACTTTGAGTCTTGATTCATGTCTTCATTCTTCCAAGGCAATGCTTCTCTTGAGTCACGGAATTGACAAAAATGTGACTCGGTCAACCGGGGCACTAACAATCTCTTCATTTGTCAATTTCGGGACAAAAACCTAGAAGATACGAATTATAAACTCATTTTTGTCAAAAATTGACAAAGGTTCTTAAACATAAACTAGTGTTTCCCCAAACTTCACATCTTTTAAAAATGCCAATATAAAACCAACTCATGCAATCTTACATGAATTTCTATATAATAAATCGATATTAGAACAAGCATGAGAAGCATGATGATAGGGGCACACATAACAAAAACCAAACCATAGCAACCATTCAATTCACAAATTATGGTATGCACGAGGGGTTCTTAAGGTTTACATCACAAAATGAAGTTTTTTAAATAGAAAACATATTGAAAACTTAGAAAAACTATGTGGCTACAGCAGTAGGAGGAGGAGGTGGAGAAGGACGAGGGACTGCATCATTTGACTTGCAAGAGGAGGTGATAGCAGACAGGATGCTCTAAAATGATTTCTTCACAAATTCTAACAGTTCATTAAGTCTTCCTTCAAGAGCAACAAATCTCTCATCCTGTTGTCTTAAGAGACCTTCAAAACATTCCTCTACAAACCTTCGACTGCCATAGTCGAGAACAGGTTCTTCTTCTTCTTCTGCATCTTCTTCATCAACACAGGCACTGAAGAGGAGGAAGGGCTAGCCGAGGTAGATGCAGTGGGTCCGAAGATGGATTTAAAAAGTTCGTCACCTAAGCACATTCCAATGGCAGTGGTGTCAATAATTTCGGCGCCTATTGGGACATCACTCTTTGGAGGCTTGACACCAAAATGTTGTGCAAGTCTAGTGTAGAAAACTGAAATTCCTTACTCATCTATCATTATCACTGAGTATAAATAGGATTACAATGCAACCTCTTTGAGGATTAACGCAAAAGGATTAAGATAAAATAGAATTCAAATTTGTACAACCTCTTTGAGGATTAACGCAAAAGGATTAGGATAAAATAGAATTCAAATTTGAAGAGTTCAAATTTGAATTGGATGGTGTGCTGCCGTTAAGGTTCAAATTTGAATTAGATGGTGTGCTGCCATTAATACTCCCCCACAAACTGGACGGTGGAAAAACGACGAGTTTGGAACTAAGCAAGGAGAAGCGTTGCTTCGTGAGCCCTTTAGTGAAGATATCCGAGAGGAGCTAGTCTGAAGAAGATACAAACTGAATCCGATGAAAGCTAGCTGTGACACGTTCCCTTATGAAGTGGTAGTCAAGCTCAATGTGTTTTGTTCTGGCATGGAAGACAGGATTGGTTGCCATATACGTGGCACTGATATTATCACAAAGAAGTATAGCCGGTAAGCTAATGGGAAAACCAAGTTCGTGCAGAAGGTGATGTATCCAAACGGTATCAGCACAAGTGACCGCAAGGGCTCGATATTCAGCCTCGGCACTGGACCTAGAAACAGTATATTGTTTCTTAGAAGTCTAGGAAATTAAATTTGGTCCCAAGAAGATACAAGAACCTGTAGTGGAGAGACGTGTATCAGGGCAACCAGCCCAATCAGCATCAGAGTATGCAATCAAGCGGAAGGGGTGTGATGAGGGTTGTAGATGCAGACCACGGCCAAGAGAACCCTTGAGGTAGCGAACGATTCGTTTAACAGCCTCCAAATGTGTGGTACGAGGTTGACTCATAAACTGGGAGGCAAGATTAACAGCAAAAGCAATGTCGGGTCCGGTGAGAGTGAGATACTGAAGAGTGCCAACAAGACGGCGATATTCAGATGGATCCGAAAGCAAATCACCAGTGGAGTTAGATAAGTGGCCTTTAGCAGCAATGGGTGTCGAGCAAGGTTTACAACCAAGTAATTGACTACGTCGATGGATGTCAAGTGTATATTTGTTCTGAGAGAGATGTAACCCTTGAGGAAGATGAGTCACTTCAATGCCCAGGAAATAGTGAAGTTTACCAAGATCTTTGATTTCAAACTCGGTGCCCAATCTGCGAGTGAAAGAATGGAGGAGAGATGGAGTATTACCAGTTAAGACAATATCATCAACATATAGCAAGAGAACCATAACTGTAGAGGACCGTCGAAAAATGAACATGGAAGTATCCACTTTGCTTTGAACAAAACCATGTGTCAGGAGGAATGAGCTGAAGCGTTGGAACCATGCCCTTGGTGCTTGTTTCAAGCCATAAATTGCTTTATGAATTTTGCAGATGTGATTAGGGCGAACGGGGTCAACGAAACCTGGTGGCTGAGTCATGTAGACGTCTTCGGTGAGATGTCCATGAAGGAAAGCATTCTTGACATCTAACTGATGAATAGGCCAGGCACAACTGACAGCAAGACTGAGGACTGTGCGGATAGTAGCTGGCTTGACAACGGGGTTGAATGTCTCATCATAATCAATTCCAGCTTGTTGAACTAGAGACCAAGTACGTTGCCGTAAGAGAGTATTAAATTCATCATTCATTTCATGTCTCCATTCTGTGAATCGAGTAGCCTAAGTATAGCAGGTGGGCTCCGAGTCAGAGGAAGAAACTAAGGGAGCAAAGGCCTGCGGTAAAGGATGCCTATTAGCAAAGGCGACCCTCTTGTTGGGCTTGGTGATGCCATCCTTTGCTCGAGTCACCATAGGATGTACATTGGCAGGTGATGGCTTCAGAGTTGCTGCTGGAGATGGAACAATGTCTTGGGAGGAGGCAGTAGGTGATGGCTCCAGAGTTGCTACTAGAGAGGGTGAAAGAGCAGGAGGCGACTCCGTTGATGAAGGAGCTGGAGCATCAGGTAGTGACTGCTAGAGGTGCAGTCATTGGAGAAGGGAGTTGTACTGGAAAAGGAGCCATGGTGACCGCTGGTATAAAGACCATGTCTTGAGTTGTCGAGGCTGTATGTCGCAATGTGCTGGAGGCATAAGGAAAGATAGCTTCATTGAATAAACGTGCCGTGAGATGTAATCTCTGCTGGTAGAAGAGTGAAGACACCTGTAGCCCTTGTGGTGAGAATTGTATCCAAGAAAAACACACTCAACCGAACGAGGTTGCAATTTAGTAGTAGCATAATCTCCAAGGTAAGGATAACAAGCACAACCGTAATTATGAAAAGAGAGGTAATTAGGCTTGGTGTGAAAGAGCTTCTGATATGGAGTGGACCAGTCGAGAAGGGGTGTAGGGAGTCTATTAATAAGGTACATAGCTGTACAAAGAGCTTCAACCCATAGGTTGGAAGGGAGATGTGCAGCAACTAGGAGAGTGCGACCCATTTCCGACAGATGACGATGTTTTCTTTCTCCAAGACCATTTTGTTGGGGGGTATGAGGGCAAGATAGGCAGTGATTAATTCCCTTTTGTGCACACAAGTGACGAAAAGATGTGTTATCATATTCCTTTCCACCATCACTTTGAAAATGTTTAATGGTTGTAGAAAAATGATTTGTAACATAAGCGAGAAAAGTGGTAAAGTGAGAGAAAACTTTCGATTTGTGTTTCATTGGAAAAATCCATGAAAAACGAGTATAATCATCTGTGAATAACACATAATATCGAGACCCAGAGACAGAGTAAGCAGGAGACATCCAAACATCAAAATGTACTAAATCAAAAGGTGCAGTAGTATGATGTGTACGAATAGTGAAAGGAAGTCGTTTAGACTTTCCCAACGCACACTTATTACAAAACTTGAAATGTGAAAAACGGACAGAAGAGCCTAAACAGTTATGAGCTGCAAGAACTTGTAGAATTTTATTGGAAGGATGTCCAAGGCATTGGTGCCATAGTGATGACAAGGAGCAGGATGCTGTGAGAGCACGAGTGGGAAAAGCACTAGGTTTAATAGGATAGAGGTCATCTTCACATTGGCCCTGAAACAAAAGAGCACCTGTTTGTAAGTCTCGAATGGCAAAACCCCATGGATAAAAAGTAAAACTAACAGAGTTATCAGTTAGTGAACTGAGCAACAGACAACAAATTCTTTTGCATATGAGGAAAATGAAGAACACGAGATAGACGAAAGCAAGAGACACCAGAAGAAAGGGAGAAACTACTAGTGTGCGCAATAGTAAGGGAATCACCGTTACCCAACGACACATGATCCATACCTTCGTAATCGGACTTGAAGCTCAAAGATTGGGCATCACCAGTCATGTGGTTAGTAGCACCAGTGTCAGGATACCAGTTTGGATCAGAAGATTGTGTAACCTGCATACCAGCAAAGGAAGAAGAGAGATCTTCCTCATGCTGGTTTTCGTGATTGTACCTCTAGTAGCAAGTAGCGGCACTATGTCCAAGTCTGGAGCAAATCTGACACTGAAGAGGAGGACGACCAAGAATACTTCGAGAAGATTGACGACCACCTCGAGAGCGACCACCACGTTCATAACTGCCTCTACCAGAATAATAGTAGGAGGAGGAATCAAAGCGCCCTCCATTGCCAGAGCAGCGATTACGACCGCCGCGGGAGGAACGTCATGTTCGCGAGAAGAGAGGAGTGCCATCGGTGGAGCAGTGCTTAAGCGAATGGAGGCATCATTTGAAGTCGGATGTTGAAGCTGGGACTCAAATGATAATAGTCGAGCACGAAGATCCAAGAAAACTGGCAGTGGTGGAAAGTTGATGATGGCGGTGACAAGCATAGCAAAATCTGGTCCAAGACCACGGAGAACAGAGGTGACTAAATCACCATTAGAGACAGGTTCGTTGATGGCAGCAAGAGCATCTGCAAGTGACTTAGCATGCTGGAGATATTCAGAGATTGTCTTGGTGCCTTTGGATGCAGATAGCAGCTAAAACGCAAGTGAGTTACGTTGGCGAGGGAAGTGCTGTGAAAAGTTGTGTTGGAGACAATTCCAAACTTCACGAGATGTAGAGAGACCCACAACCTGTGCAAGAACCAGTTCGTATAGAGTTGCATTAATCATGCTGACCAGTGTCTGGTCCATCTGAAACCATGGAGTATATTCTGGGTTGAGGATCTGAGATGACGTTTCTTCATCGATGAGATACTGGGTAGGACAAGGGTGAGATCCATCGATAAAGCGACAATAGTTTTGACCAATAAGGAAGGGCTTTATCTGACTCTGCCAAAGAAGAAAGTTTGTTTCTGTGAGCTTGACAGAGAAGAGACTGGCTATGTTGGGGAGGATAAGGGTGTGGTTAGAGCTAGAAGCCATGACTTTTTTTTTCTCCTTTTTTTTTTTAAGTACTTTATTTTACTGTTCAGCAGACACTTACAGAAGAAAAACAAAAACAAATAATAAATAACACCTTCTCTTGGAAAGAAAAAAAAAAAAAATGGAATCTCAGAGAGCTGTGCAGCCGGCGTTAAGAGGTGCTGCAAGCAGCAGCGGAAACCCAGATATGGAATTGAGGCAGTAACCGGCGGACAGAGGCCGAGCAGCAGCAGATGGCGGACAGAGGACGAGCAGCAGTAGCGGCGGCAAGAGCGCTGGAAACAGAGAAGCTGTAAATCAGAGAACGACGGCAACAGCAATGGTGGTGTTTCTCACCGTGTTTCGCAGATCTGGACAAAGGGAGTGCAGCAGGATAACAGTGCGCCAGATTAACAGATCTGGCTTGACAAAGAGGGCTTCAGATCAAGATGAGAAACTGAGCGTCGGCAGTGCTGAGATCTGGGCTGAGACCGGCGAAGGAGAAGGCAGCAGATGGAAGCAGAAGAGGGCAGATTTGAGGGTGCTGTGTGTCAGGGCGACGTGCGCTGGGGAAGAGACATTGAAGGAGAAGACAGTGAAGAGCTTAGAAAAAAGAAGGCAGATCTACGGGTAGAGGGACGAAACCCACTGGTAGCAAGGAGAGAGCAGAGAGACCGGGCAAATCAGTGCTAAAGAGGAATTTTTTTTTTTTTGAAAAAAAAACTTGAATCCACAGGTAGATCGATCAGCTCTGTACCATGTAGAAAACTGAAATTCCTTACTCATCTATCATCATCAATGAGTATAAATAGGATTACAATACAACCTCTTTGAGGATTAACACAAAAGGATTAAGATAAAATAGAATTCAAATTTGAAAAGTTCAAATTTGTACAACCTCTTTGAGGATTAACGCAAAAGGATTAGGATAAAATATAATACAAATTTGAAGAGTTCAAATTTGAATTAGGATGGTGTGCTTCCGTTAAGGTTTAAATTTGAAGAGTTCAAATTTGAATTGGATGGTGTGCTGCCATTAATATCTGAACATAAGAAAACAGAAGGGAGGATGACTTGTCTTTGAAGACTTCCAATACTTGGTCATTGTTGCACACATCAAGGTAGGAAGGCATAATTTCTTTCCGGTTGCAACATTGTATAGGAAAGAGACCAGTATGACTATTGAGGTCAACCCTGTTGCCATACCGAGGATAAACATTTGAACAAAACAACAGATGAAGGACTCGATATTTAGGGAGCACATCTCCATTTCTCAACCAAATGTGGTTTTTCCATTCAACCTCCTTTCCACAGAGTTTCTTAGCAAACTTCTTTCTTTCCTTTAGAGGAATGGTTTGGGGATTTCAGGTATGCGGCCATTCTTGAAGATAGGTATCCCAATAAGCTCAGACACAAGTTGAGGAGTAATCATAGTCGTCAGTCTCATCTTGAAACATAATCTCAATGCAATCAAGGCAGGGTACCTTATGATTGAGCAATACATCCTCTTGACAAGAGAAGGGTACATCTTTCCACCCCATTCTAGCAAACTTTCCCAACCCATTCTCTTTAAGTGGCGAAGAGCTTTGCAAGTATTCAAATCCTTGGCACAACTTTTCCTCTCAATGTTCAAAATTTTGAACGAGGCACATTACACGCTGGAGAAGGGGTCTTTGTTCTCATCTTCTTTTTCTTATTCTTCCCCATTATCTGATTGAGTCTCTTCATTAGACTCATAATTTTTTTCTTCACCTACTTCTTCTTCTTCTTCTACAATTTCAGGTCCAGGCACAGGTTGGGGGTTGAGGTTGAGAGAAAGAACTAGGCCTAATAACTGGGAGCTTAGGGTGGTCTCTCAAGAGGCATTCCTCTGCAGTTTGTGCAGGAATGCCTTTTTGAAGCCAAGACCTTCTGCTTGGAAGCCGAAAACATAGCTTTTTGGGAAGAGGAGAGGGAGGAGATGATGCTTCAGGGTTATCCTTACAGACAGAACCTTCCATGAAGCTGGGAAGTTTCATCCTAGGCATGATTTCAAGTTTTCCTAAACAGATTTCAAGAAAACACGAAATAGGGGAAATCTAAGGCATACCCGACCAATGAAAATGCTCAAATCCAAGAGAGCACGAGAGCCACAAGTCGGAGGAAGATTTTTCAAAGAAATTTCCTGGAGAGATTGATCGGAGATGGAGATCACAGGAGGCTAGGGCACTAGAGGTCACTTGGAAAGGGAGAAGGGCGAGAGCAGCAACGCGAAAACCCAAAACAGAGGAATGAACTGATTTTCAAACACAGGGTTTTAACATAAGTTTTTCAATGCACGAACGAGACATCGTCGTCAACGATGGGTCATCGCCGTTGGTGACATGTTGCCAAGACAGAATGAAAATTTCCCTTTTTAAACATTTCTTATTTTGAAAAATCCTCTTCTTAGATTTTCAAAAATACATGGCACACACATGATATAATAACATAAATAAAGCACATTTATGCCACAACATCATCTTGCAAAAATTCAATGCAAGTATCATATATGCCACAAAATCATCTTACATTGAATGAAAATGCAAGAAACAAGCCAAGATTTCAATCAAGATTTAAATGATGTAAACCAATCATGCATGTTTGACACATCTGAGAAACACATGTAGGACTTTGAAATCAAATGTCCGTTAATGTATGGCTTTCCAAGCATGACTAGTACTATAGCTAGGAAAAGAAAAGTCAAAGCTTGTAATTGGCCAATTTTCCATGTCATAGCACAAAGTGCTATTTGAACTGATGGAGGTATCAGGCCTAATGGACTAGGCTTGATCGAGAAAATCACAGTGGAGTTCATGGACAACATTGACAATAGACACCCTAATTGGGCCCATCCAATTAGCCCAAATAAATGTCCAATTTAGTCCTCCATTTAAAACCAAGCCTACTCCATGAGTCCATAATTGATCCAAATCCTAAAAGATCTCTCCACACGACATGTGGCAGCACCATAAGGTAATTTCCAAGAAGGGAAGAAAGTGGCGCAAATCCCAAGTCCTCTCCATCGCATGTTGGCTATTTTCTCTACATATTGGCTATTTTCTCTCCAAAAATCCCTCTCAATATTCCCTACTCCTCTCCAACGCATGAAACCGTAAAATCTATCCTTTAAGGCGTGTTTTGCAAAGAATAGATGGATTGGAATACAAGATCAACAAGTGGAGTTTTGAGAAAATTAGAAGACAATTGTGGAAACCTTTTTATGCCAGAAATAATCCCAGCCATCCATTGTGCCATGTTGGCAAGATTGAGCATTCCTATTGGCTGAATTGTGTAAACACAGGATTGATCCAATGAGATTACAATCCATAGAAATTTGCTGCCTTCTTAGAATTAGGATTATTTTTGGACAATCTCCCTCCTAGTGTAGTCAACTAAGGAAAGGGTAAATTGGCCTTTTTGCATCTTTTTTTCTTATAAATAGCCTTGTAATTTTTTTATTTAATAGTCAATTTGAATATTTTTGCAAAAGAAGACTCTTGGAGTTTTGTGTGAGAGCACATTGGGCTGTAGCCCATAGCGCAAGCCAAACCCTCGGGAGGGTAATCCCAACTTTTAAATTAAGTCTTGCTGATTATAATTCTTCTATGTTTTATGGATTTTAGATTAAGATCATTATTGCCTCTCTTTAATCTCTTCTAATTATTCACTTCCGCATATTTAAATCAATTGGATTAGAAGAGACCTTGATCTAAACTCCATTGATCATAGTTGAAATCTCGGAAACTTGTGTTTTCGGTTTTGGATCTGCTTAACAGACCCCTAACCAAGGTAGAATCCGTTCACGAACCATGATTGGCTGCATGGGTTCTCAGATGCCATAGATCTGAACAAACGTACTCTGAAATTGCAACCTACCGGTGTATCTACAAAATTCAACCCTTGGCCTGCATCATGAACTCCCTGGAACATCTTGTGAAATTCAATTGTAATGGTCTTGAGATATTCCAATGAGTCTAAGACCAAGGCAAGGCATGAGTGATGGTCTATGTCTTTGGTACCCAAATGGTTGAGGTTGGGGATTCATACTTCTTCCTTTGAAGAATTTTTTTATGACCCAACTTTGGTTTTCTTAACTCCGTCAAAACTTCATTCAATTGTTTGAACAAGGAATCTTGCGTTTGATCCACCTTCCTTGGAGTTTTATGTTTTTTAACCTAGCTTTGGGTGGGTTGTTAAAGGCTTGATCCCTCAAGTATCTCTTCATAAGATTCCATTCCATCTTGTAATGTCCAATCTTATAGCAATAAAAGCATTTTCCTTTTGGAGCATGAGACACATCCCTTTTAACAAACACAGTTTGGTTCATAGGTCCTTTAATTTACTTAGATGAACCAAGGCAAGAACTATCACCATAGCTTTTACCCAAATTAAGTAATTTTTCCAGTTTTTGTTCTCCATGGGTAAACTTGCCTTGATACTTCTTTTTGTGATTTTTAAGGTCTTTTAATTCACGAGATAGTTTTACAACTTCTTCTTCAAGGTCACTTTGATGTCCCATGATTTTTCGACATCATTTTCTGTCACGCCCTAACCCAAAAGATAGGCACGTGACGCGGATAAATCTTTCTTTTTCCGTACATCACACATGTGCTCACATCACTCAAACGCAAATCCATTAAATGATCTTAAATACCATTAATATCTTAAAGGAGATATAAATTCTCTATTATAAATGTTATCAAACATTCTAGAATTTATTACAACCAAATCCACAATGAATAAAATGGTATAAACAAAATCACCAACTTCAAATCAAATAAATAAAGAAATTAACTCAATATATAGGGCGTATCAAGCAGCATGATAAACTAAGGACTTCATCGGGGTCCCTTGGACCCAACCGGTGCAACATTACTTGAAATTACAAGGATGCAAGTACAAACAATACTCAGTGAGGAAGTATGCATGCTACACACCCACGCACCCACATAATAATAATGTATGAAATGGAATATAAATAAGGCTAAGCTATCATATCATGCTATCAATCTCATCAATATAAACAAAATGTCCACCCAAGGATACCTCTATGGAATGGGCTATCAAACAATATGATCCCTTGAGGGACATAGGCCACGACTTATAAGTGGGAGATCTCCATACAACATAGATAATCTACTTCACCCCGCGTCCCTTCACCACTCTGGTGATTAAGTCAGCTCTAAGGTGATCAATATACGACTTACCAAGTTAGTACCGCCCAAGTAGGGCTCACAAGTAGCTAACCCTGCACAATCTGTCTTACTAAGTCAGTACCGCCCGCATAGGCTCACTAGTATCTAACCCTACACAATTCGTCTTACTAAGTTAATACCGCCCGTATAGGCTCACGAGTATCTGACCCTACGCAATTGGTCTTACTAAGTCAGTACCGCCAGCATAAGCTCACAAGTATCTAACCCTGCACAATGAATCATACTAAGTTAGTACCGTCCGATAGGCTCACAAGTATCTGACCCTTCGCCAACTGTACACCAAATGTACAAAATAATAGTGAGAGCGACCTACAGCGCGAAGCATGTGAGGGGCTATACTCCTCAACGACAACCACAAACATCCGTGAGAGCGACCTACATCAAGAAGCATGATAGGAGCTATACGCCTCGATGGCAACCCTACAGGACCAAGTCCCATAGCCGACGCCACCGTTCCAATAGGATTCCTTAAACAAAACCATTATCCTGTCACACCAGCCTCCTTTAGGGAGTGGGGACTCATACTAGTGTGGCCCAAACAAGAGAAAGGTACATCATCAAGTCTTATATACCATTTGGGTCTCACCCTAGCGCTAGTAACTCTCATTATCACCATGCCCATTAACACAATATCCCATACTCATCCTAGATAACCTCCTAGGCACACATCAGTGAGTAATGCAAAAGGGATCATATTCACAATTACATGGGCAACATATATGTCATAATCACATCATGACCCTAATTTCACAATGATAGCAGCATAGCACATTCCATTAAGTTTCATGCATTCAACACAATTATCACATTGGGTTATTTTAGGGACATGGACTACACACCAACCTTGACATACACACATCAAGTTTATTTACACATATTCTTAGTCATTGCAATTGATTCAACCCGGTTCATAGGTGGTTTAACATCTTAAGTCCAATAACTCCCTTTTTACAGCATAAACCAAATTAAAGTCATCCATAAATCATCTCAGCCCTTCACAAGGGTCTCCAATAATTATCACAATTTTCTATCATCATAATAGGATAATAGACATGCTACAAATCACCTAATAAGGAAATTAGAACATCTCATGCATAGTATAGGGCACCTCCATCTTATTTATCATGCATTAAACACATCAATAACACAGTACATTCCTTAAATCAATGAAATAGCATACATGCATTCATACAATATGTGTGTATCAATCCTCACCTCAAGATCACGATGTCTTGGGTTGATCTTCGAGTCGTACCTCAACGGGTTCGAGGTTTAAAGACTTTAATCCGTCAAAAAAAAAAAACATAATACATCCTATTAGTTCATCGATTAGGCCAAATCAAAGCTTAGAAGCAAAATCTCCAAATTTAAACCCAAGATTTACCTTAATCCAGATTAATCCCTTCAATCTAAGGGTAATCCCCAAATCTCCTCCCATGAATCATCTCCAAAAATTAGCATATACCATTTTCCCCAATTTATTCCCCTTTCCATAGGTTCAAAACTCAATTTCAATTCAGATCTACCCCCAAACAAGGTTACATAACAAAATTCCCAATTACTTCCATGGATTTCTCTCCAAACAAGGCCAAAAAGCGATCACATACTTCATTCTCAACACATCCCATTAAGATCTCATCAAATAAGAAGAAAGGGAAAGAGAAGAATCATAGATCTTACCTTTGGAGGAGAAAGAACCGTGCAAAGGGGCGCTCCAAGAGTAGGAAATCCGAATCGAAAGCCTTTAGTGGGTGAAAATCAATATAGGGAATATAGAGGAGGCAAGGGTTTGCTGTTAGGGAAGAAGGGTTGGCTGTTTGGAAGAGGAAGGAGGTGAAATAAGCCTAATTTCGTGCAAACACGGACTTATGTACGGACATAATATTTTAATAATATTTTAATTTTTTTTACGATCGGGCCATTACATTTTCATGTATTTTTATTGTGCCTTGAAGTGATTTCTTTCTTTCTTTTAGTTTCAAGATCTCATCATTTGAAGATTCTAGTTTTGTCGAAAAAAGATCATTTTCATTTTTCAAGATTTCCAATTGGCTAGAGATGTTGGTGTTTTCAGGTTTTGTTTTATCTAGTTTTTTAGCCAATTTTTCACTTTCAAGGTACAAGACATTGAAGGATTCTTGAAGATCATCATTTTCTTCATCATCCTCTGTTAGTGCCCCGACTTTGCCGAGTCCCTAAGTTTGTCAATTCCATGACTCGAGAAGAAGCATTTGCTATAAGCTTGAAAACTCAAGGTGATCAAGAGTGAAGATCATGCTCTACCGAATTAAAGTTCATCGTTATGGCAACCAAAAACAGGCATTTGGCCATAGATGACTTTAGGTGGTACCCACACCTTAGGAGGACTATTCCTATGCTTAGTTGAACAAATGGTAAAATCATAAAAAACCTACAGAGGAAGCTTGACAGTGAATTGAAAGCGAACTTGGAAACATGAATTAAGTTCACTGTCAGCTCCAGCATTCGTTCTCGCCGACGCCTCGGTGGAGACAGGACCGACCCATTGTGGTCATAGACTGGTCGACCAAATTGACAGAGGTTCTGGATCATAGAACTGTCATTCTGGGTAAGCCTCTCATCGAGAGTCTCGTATGCACCAACCCTTCGGTGATGAACTTAACGACCCGTCGTGGTCAACGACTCGTCGATGAAAAAACTTATGACTTCTGGTCTTTGAACTCAAGTGGGATCTCGAGAAAACATTCATCTCGATATTTCAAAACCGATCGAGAGCACCAGGACCGACCCGTCGGTAAAGGGCGACAGGTCATTCTGGGCAGGACAAGTTTTGGGATATGAAACTCTATTTGCATGGTGTTGCCCCAAATCGAGACCCTCGTATGGACCGACCTCTCGGTGCCATGACTATCGACCCAATAAAATTAAAATGAAGAAGCCTTCTTTATCCTATGAAAGTGGATTAAGGAGGCTTGGTTCCGGAACCACTATAAAAAAATCTAGAGCGTCGTCTCTGGCACTTGTGGTGGTGGAATTCCCAACCAAATGAATAGGTGGAATTCCTATTCTACATGTGGTGGGTGAAATTGTAACGCCCCACCCTTTCCGGTGTTATTATATTATTATTATAAAAAAAAAATTAGACTCTGAATCTCGGAAAGGGAGGGGCGTTACAGAAATTCCCAGGCAAATGAGTGAGGTGGAATTCCTACTCTAAATATGAGGGTGTAAGTCTCCACTTAGTAGATTTGGAGAGAGCTCAAGGTTGAGCTACTCCTAACAGTGGATGTAGGTTGATTAACAGAACCACTATAAATTTGGTCTTATGGTGTTTGATCATTGTGTGTTTGTGTTTTAGTATTTAAGTACTATTCGCAACACACGTCACTTTGTATTTGATTATCTGTATTTATACATTGTACACAAGCATTGATAATCAAGCAATATGCAAAGGGTTATAAACTTAGTGTGATCATTTAAGTAATTAAAACAATTTATCATACTAAACAAATCTCTTGATTAATATTGTCATTCCGCTACACTTAAACTTTAAACAATCAAGAAATTTGTGAACACCATAGAAACTTTGTATTCACAGTTTTGGTTTTGCATTCATTGGGCTGGCTGGATTCTTCATGATTTCATGAACTGTGTGCATACTTGCTATCATACATTATGTTGTTCATGATGTTTTTCACTCATATGTTCTAATCATGGTATATGTTAGTGCCCTGGCTTGGCTGAGACCCTTTTTGTCAACTCCATGACTTGGGAAGAAGAACTTGCTAAGATGCTCGAAGACCCAAGATAATCAAGAATGAAGATCGTGCTCCACCAAGTTCAAAGCTCATTGTCATGGCAATCACAAAAGCAGGTATTTGCCCATAGATGACTTTAGGTGGTACCCACACCTTAGAGAGGAACATTCCTAGGCTTAGTTGAACAAATGGTAAACCATAAAGAAGCCTAGAGAGGAAGCTGGATAGTGAAATACAAGCGAACTTAGAAATATGAATTAAATTCACTGTCAACTCGACCAGTCGTACTCAGCCGACCCCTCGATGGAGATAGGATTGACTCATCATGGTCAAGTACTGGTCGGCCAATTTGATAGAGGTCCTGGATCAAAGAATTGTCATTCTAGGTATGCCTCTGACCGATAGTCTCGGTGATGAACTTAAACGACTCCTCGTGGTCGATGACTCGTCAGTAAAAGACTTGAGAGTTCTGGATGTGAACTTAAATGAGCTCTCGAGAAAACAGACATGTCGGTAGTTCAAGACAGATCAAGAGTACCTGGACCAACCCCTAAATAAAGGGCGACAGGTCATTCTGGGTAAGACAGGTTTCTGACTTGAAACTATTGTCAGCATGGTTTGCCCCAGATCGAGACACTCATATGGACCGACCTCTCGGTGGCATAACTGTCGACCCATCGGCGACACCGACCTGTCGACTGGAAAGTATTAAAGTTGTTGGGAGTGCATTTAATGCACAACGGTCGGGTGGTTGAATGGTAATAATTATGAACACCGACCCATCGGTGCCACCAACCTGTCGGTTCTCGACAGTCAGAAAAACCCTTAAGACTGCTGTATAAATATGAGTATTGGGCGATCTTTTTACCATCTACCTTGATCTGAGAAGAGTTATATACTCTAAGGAACGATCAACACTCTTGTGAGAATAATCACAAACAACCAATTTATTGATTGTGTTTGAAAGTGAGAAAGAGAGGAGGAAAAAAAATCATAAACAACCAATCTATTATTGTGTTTGAAGTGAGAAAGAGAGGATGATAGAAAAATCATAAATAACCAATCTACTAATTGATTTTGCAAGTAAGAAAAACATAAACTAGGAAATCTAAAACCAGATTCCTTGTCCCCCTGAGATTGTAATGCTCTACGACGGCTACAAGGAGGAGCGTCGGTACTCAGTGGGTGGGATCTTTAAGAAGCACACATCAGTGAGAAAGAACTTTAAGGCAAGTGCTTCTTGGTTTACTTTGTTTTTAAAACCTTCAACCCAAAAGTGGATTAAGGAGGATTTGCTCCGGAACCACTATAAAAAACTCTAGAGCATTGTCTCTGGCACAATGGTCAGTGGAATTCCTAGCCGATTGAGTGAGGTGGAATTCTTACTTTAATTGTGAGGATGTAAGTCCCCACATAGTGAATTTGGGGATAGCTCAAGGTTGAGCGAGTCTAATAGTGGATGTAGTTTGGCGAACCGAACCACTATATATCTTGTGTCCTTATGCTTGTGGTGTTAAAGCTATTTTTTTTTGGTTGATTGTTTAATCACAATTTCTAGCACACACACACTTGATTAGTATATCCGTTGCACTTAATTAATCAATCAAGATAATTTTTAAAATAACCAACGATATTAGATTTACCTATTCACCCTCCCCCCCCCTTTCCTCCTCCTCCTCTAGGGTCAATCATGTTGTTCTAGCTCCCAAGGAAACTTACAATTGGTATCGGAGCCTAGGGCTCGTTACTAGGATTTAATCATCCTAGTAGATCCAAGCTAGAACACCATGGGAGACAGTCATGCAATAACCAAACCCCCATACTTCGATGGAGCAAACTATGTCTCATGGAAGGCCAAAATGAGAAGTTTCTTTGTTTCCATAGACTCATCGGTATGGGATATTGTAAAGACTGGATGGGAGGAACCCATGGAAGAAAAAATGGTAGCAACCACCACGACGGTGCTATTGACACCCAAACCCTTTGCCTCTTAGACTCTTGCCGAAAAGGCTTCTCAGACAACAAATGGCAAAGCCATGAATGCCCTGAACTGTGCAGTTTCTGATAGTGAGTACAAGCGAATCATGACCTGAAAAACTGCAAGGGAAGCATGGGAAGTTCTTGAAAGAACTCATGAAGGTACCTCAATAGTTAAGAGGTCTAAACTTCAGATCCTCCAAAATCAGTTTGATACTCTTAAGATGAGGGAGGATGAAGTCTTCATGGACTTCTATTCCAAGATAAGAGACATTATAAATCAAATGTACGTTTTACGGTGAAGGGATATTCGAAGACAAAGTATGTACCAAAATTGTCCAGAATCTTGCTAAAATATTCAAACCCAAGCTTGTGGCCATGGAGGACAACAGAGATGTGTCCTTAATCAATATTGATGATTTGGTCAGTTCATTACAAACCTATGAACTTCACTTTGAACAACCAAGGGATAAATCCATTGGCTTGAAATCTTACTTAAAACAAAAGAAGACTAAAGAAAAAGAAAAAATTTCGGAAGATGAACTCTCGAGTGATGAAATGGCAATGTTTGCCAAAAAGCTTTATAAAAACTTTGTGAAAAGAAATAACTTGGAAGAATTAGTAAGGGTGAAATGAGTAAAAATTACCCAAGAAGGCAAGAAGAAAACAGAGGAAAAGGGAAGGAGAGAGAAGGTGGTTAAAGAGCCGACCTGCTTCAATTGTGGGGTGAGAGGACACTTCATGAATGAATATCCCTCAGATAAACTAAAGAATGCTATGAATGTGGGTATGACCCATGTTGAAACTTCTGAATCAGAAAGTGATTCAGATGATGAGACCCAACGAAAAATTGATATATCAAAAAGTCTCACAGCCTCGATCATATGTGATCAAGAAAATCCAACAATTGAAACAGAAGATGAGAGTGAAGATGATGAAAATCTTCCAACTTCCTATAGTGCCCTATTCCTTGAGAGTGAAAGGTTAGCCAAGAAACTAAACAAGGTTAAAAATGAAAACCTGAATCTCTCTAATCAAGTGAAAGATTTAAAAACTGAAAAACTCTCCTAACCTCTAAGCTGGAACTCTTTGAAAAAGAAAACTCTAAACTAAAAGAGAGTGACAAAAGTCTTCAATAAGAAATAAGTATACATTGCATGGATGTCGAAAATTTATGGCATCACAACAAACTTCTTGAATAAGATGTTAAAAAACTGTCTTTTGAAGTTAAAGAATAAAAACTCATAAAGAAAAATTCAAAGATATGTTTACCCAAGGAGATGAAAGACTTAAAAGACTCCTTGGTTCAGGAAAACAATATGGTGATAGGTCTGGTCTTGGTGCATTCATCCACCAAAGAACCTATACATCATGGGATGTTTAGTAAAACAAGTATCTCTCACCCTTCAAAGGGTAAATGCAATTTCTGTCACAAGGATGGACATTTTAAAAGAAATTGTTATCATCTGAAGAGATACTTGGAAAGGAAAGTACAAAGGCACAATCAAATAAAGCCTATATTTAAAAGACATCCACCAACACCTAACCTTAAAACAATCCTAAGGAATGTGGATACAAGACAAGACTCTTTGTTAAAACAGATGAATCATGTCTTAAAAGAGTTGAATGGATCCCAAGGTTGGTTCTCAAAGGTATTACCGTAGAGGTGTGTATGCAACACCAAATGCCACAATCTTCGTACCTAGGAGATAGATCATTAATCATGTTTTGTTGTGGTTTAAGATTCGATTTCATATCTTAGACCACTTCAAATGGACTCACAAAAGACCATGTGAGTTCACATAGCAGAAAAGTGCTATAACATGAGGAGAGAAATTTGCTAACTACAAGTCTAAAATGTACTCTTCCTGACTATAGTACATATTCTACTTGGAAACCCATAAATCCATTCAAAATATTTTTGAATTGTATGTTTTGGGACGTGAATTATTGTGTATGTGCATATTTATTGATTTGATGAGTCATGTTTGATATGTCTATGCATTGGAATAAATATATGTATATCTATGTATACCGTGCTTAGAATAGGACTCCATCAAGTTACACAAATCAAGGATGATTGTTTTGCAATCTGAACCTCTCAGTGTAAAAGAAATGTCGGTAAATAGACCTATAGGTATGACAGACATGTCGTTACTATGCCAAATCGTGCACTGTTGAAAATGAGGAATTGTCCAAAAGGTCAACCTGTCAATGGAACCGACATGTCGGTAAGACAAAAAGTTTGAATTAAAAAGGGACCCTTTCTGTGAAAGCGACAATTCATTCGAATCTGTTGTCCCCTCTCCCGCGAAGGTCTTGTGGTCCCTCATTCTCCTCCCTCGCCCTAGACCAGTCGATAGGACCTCTCGGAGCGATTTCTGTGCCGAAAACCATAGGAGTTTTCGTTCCTCCAGTCCTCAGAAGCCAGAAAATCATTGTTTCTGTGATTCTCCTAAATCAAGTTAGGCTCAGTCTATATCCCATACTCTTTTGAACTACTAGGTTGAGGATCCCCTGATCCAGGAGGCTCATTTGGTGGTTTCAGTCGACTGAAAATTGGAATTCAGTCAACTGAATTGTTACTCTAGCAAAACCAGAGTTTGTCTATAAGATCTTAGAATAAATCAGTCGACTGAAAAATAATATTGAGTCTACTAATTTTCTTACTCAAACTGAGAACAGTTTGCAATTCAGTCGACTGAAATGGTTTAACTGCCCATTTCGTGGCAGTTTTCAGCAGTTTATTCTACAGTTTTTATCTGGTTCTTCCATTGTATTTGGGCATGCCATTGTAAGGAAACATCCCAGAGATTTGTACAATCATTTGTTTTTGAGAAATATAAGAAAAAAAAAAGAGGAAGATCTATCTTCCCAAAAACTTCTCTCTCTCTATATTTTCTCTCTTTGACTCCGCTGTATTTTCTTTCCGATTGTCGCCCAAGCATCTAGATTTGGATCATCCCCTCTAGGAAAATCCTTGCCTAGAAAGATGTTAGCTCAGACATGCCCTAAGATATCTATAAAACTATGAGAATTCAGTCAGTGTAGGTCGATGAGCCAAACGAACCAAAAGGTCTGCCTCTCGGTCGTGCCCAGGGTCGAGCTCTGAAATTCATGAGCATGTTCAGGACTAGTATGAAACCCAACCCGAGGTGGAAGAAGAACCCATTGTTGACAAAGGATGTCATCTTCGTCGAGAAAAGACGTGAAGAAAGGAGACAAGATGCAGAATAAGGGATTGGTTTTCAAACTGGTAATGAAAATCATGTCAATATCCTTGATGACACTAGTGAGAAGTAAAGTCACAGTTCTGAGGAAGAAGAATTTCAATATCCTCCCCAAGAAGATGACACTCTGGGCAAGAGAGTCTTCAGATAAAGAAATGAGAATAAACTGCCTAGAAAGAAGTCTAGATAGTCTTGTGTTGACTATCCGGGATTTAGTCTCTGCTGTCTCCCTCTCAGATAGAGCTCTAGACAGCCCGTCCCCTCCTCCTCCAGTACCTCCTCAAGATGTCTCTACTTAGGGTAGTTTTTCATATTCTCTATTTTTGGAAAAAACTACACTTTTGATATTTTGACTAAGCACCCATGATGTCCCCACCTACACAAATATGTACTAAATGTACATTTTGTCTTAATGAGATGATATGGTTTGATTTAGTATGTATGTATTGTTGTACTTGAATGCCTTATGTCTCTTGTCTATAGGTTAGCATGGTTTCTGTTAAATATACTAACATGCAAGATTAAATAAGTTGGTTTTGTATTGGCATGTTAGGAGATAGGGTTTGGACTGATGATGATACACACATCCTTGGAGTATGGGGGCAGCACAAAATTTGTGTTGATTAGATACTGTCACTGGTCATGACAGTGTAGGAAGGAAGGAGGATGCAAGCCTGAAAGAAAGCTTGATTGAAAAATAAACTTGGAGGCAGCTAAGTTTATGGGGGAGATAATCTGGAGAAGCTGGAAGATATAGCTTACTCCATGGGAAAATGAGTCAAAGAAGCTACAAAAAATAGCTTGGAGAAGAGGGAAAAGACTCTAGGGAAGCTACGTAAATGAGCTTGTCCCATGAAAGAAATCAGCTAAACTAGATTTTAACTTGAGCAGAAGAAACATAAACCATGTTGCACAAGGAAATGCATTAAACCATGGGGAAGAACCATGTGTTGCAGCAAAACTTAGTTATTCACTAAGTGCAAAAAGCATAGAGGAAGTGCTGCTATAATCTACTAATTCTTTGTCAGTTGTATGACAAAATGGGGGAGAAAATTAGTAGAAGTTGTAAGCATGGGAAAGTGCATTGTAAAGCCAAAGTGCTTGGGCCTCTAGAAAGAGAGAGCCATAAAGGGGAGGAATATGATGAAGCCAATGGACATAGGAAGAATGTCTATGCTTGCTTGGATTTTGGGAAATCAAACTCAAGAAGATTGGAGGAGAAAATCTTCTCAACACTGGGTAGTGCTGTTGACTAGGAAATCTCATTTAGTCCTTTGATTTATGTTTTGGACTAACTCCTCTAATGATTTCTCTAGTGTTGCTTGCTTATGTGCTTAAACAGGAAATCATGATTTGAAGCAACCAGAATAAGAATATGTGAATATCATAATCTTGTTTTTCCATTTGAATATGTACATGTGATGTAATATTTTTATATTCAAATGTATTGTAGTAAGGGTGGGCTTGTAAATGGGTTATCTTCTAGATTTTGTCATGAAATTGAAAAAAGGGGAGATTGTTAGTGCCCCGGATTGGCCGAGTCCCAGTTTGTCAATTCTATGACTTGGGAAGAAGCACTTGCTAAAAAGCTCGAAAACACAAGATGATCAAGAAGATCGTGCTCCACTAGGTTGAAAGCTCATCGTCATGGCAATCACAAAAACAGGTATTTGCCCATAGATGACTTTATGTGGTACCCACACCCTAGTGAGGATCATTCATAGGATTAGTTGAACAAATGGTAAAACCATAAATAAGCCTAGAGATGAAGCTGGACAGTGAAATAGAAGCGAACTTAGAAATATGAATTAAGTTCAGTGTCAGTTCGACCAGTCGTACTCACCGACCCCTCGGTAAAGATAGGACCGACACATCGTGGTCAAGAACTGGTCGGCCAGTTTGATAGAGGTTCTGGATCAAAGAATTGTCATTCTGGGTATGCCTCTGTCCGAGAGTCTCGTATACACCGACCCATCGGTGATGAACTTAAACGACCCCTCGTCGTCGATGACTCGTGGGTAAAAGACTTGAAAGTTCTGGACTATGAACTTAAATGAGCTCTCGAGAAAACAGATATATCGATAGTGTAACGCCCCACCCTTTTTCACTAGCTTTTTCCCTGTAAATTCAGAGTCTATTTTTTTTTATAACAGAGTAGAGTGATAGAGCGCGGGACGTCACGACGCGAGCGAAGTCCGAACTTCCAAAGTCCGACCCTTAACTGGCCAACCCTATGTGTGCATGGACTCAGTCCACTAAAATGGTTCACACATAGCAATATCAAGATGCGGAATAAAAATCATAACATGCGGAATCATAACATCCAAATTGCGAATCATAATAGAACCAAGTTCTATTCCATTCAGATAGCAAAATACGTCAAGTCCTTAATAATTATTAAAACGTCATAATCATCAAACTAAACATCCGACCATCTAAGTTATTACATTCCGTAACTAGTTACTCAATTACAAGTCCATAAGTAACTTTATTCAAAACATATAAAATAAGTTTTCCAAGCTCCTAAGCCTGGCCCGTCTTGCATTCCTCGTTCCCCTGATTACATGTATCATCAACTAGGGTAGAAGTAGGGCGTTAGAACAACGAGCCCAGTAGGTACTCCAGTTACGGCTAACACATGGTAGTACAAATCATATATAATAATATAGTGATGTCAAAACCATATAAAATCCATGCCATGCAATGATGACAAATGCAATGAGTCCCACCCATCATATGTACATAATTGTACCCACCATATAGGTCTTCCGGACGCCCCGGCGAAGTGTGGATCCCTCCGGTTTCTTCCTGATGGAAAAGCACATCAAGGTATTGCACATAGGGTTTTCGGACGCCCCGACGGAGTGTGACCCCTCCGGTTATAAATCCTCTACCCCATGCCATGCATGAGATACCAATGAACACATGTTATTTTATAACATAAACATAGCATTTAAATTCATCTTTAAAACACATGCTCTTTCTTCATATAAACATAGCATATAAAATCTACCTTTGAAATATAATCAATACATGTTATTTACACAATGAAGCTTAGCATTTGAAATTCAGTAATAAAGCATATCCTTTGAAACATATTTTCACAAATATAAGACTAAAACAAGTGTACATAAATCCATGATTTCAAAGAGGATGGAATCCTACCAAAGACCACTAACGTGAGATTGCGTCTTTCGTCCAAGAATCGATCATCGATCATGCACCGCTTGCGAGATCCCGTTACCTTATAATATAATAATAAATCAACACCAAGTCCCACTTGATTTGCAATATTTAAGTCCATAAACCATACTTGTGGGGTTCGGCCATACCTATGTCCGAGCCTCACTCTTTAGTTCATTTATTCCATTAATAACCAAAATGCCATTGGTCCAAACCTTAGTTAATATTCTATTTATTTTAATCCAAAGTACATAACCCTAGGTCTTCCAATCAATTCCCATGTTTAGATCCGAATACATAGATCCTAAACATCTAAGTTCTCCAAATAATTCCTCATATAATTACCTTATTGCCATACAAGGCTAATCTTCCATCTTTAACAAGTATTTACAACTTTGCCACTCATGACTTAGATAACCCATGACTTCTTTTAAAATCATTCACCCATGTTACATGGTCCCTAATAATTTCTCAACAACTTAAGTCCATACAAGACCTTATGGGGTTCGGCCATACATCATGGCCGAACCCATGATCATCCAATTTAACCTTTATTTACAACTTTGTCACTCCTTAAAATTAACCAAACCTTTTTCATGTTTTTCCAACCCATGTTAACTCATAAACTTGGTTCATGGGATTCGGCCAAACACCATGGCCGAACCCTATGATGTGTGACTTTCTAAATTATCAAACTCCTTCCAAAACTAGAAGGTTTCCAAAAATAACTCCACCTTCCATTTTAATCTAGGGTCCATAATTAGAAAGTTTCTTAATTAATCAACCACCCTTCCATAACTAGAAGGTTTCCATATTTACCATCCTAAAATTAGAAGCTTTCTAATTTAGCCAACTCCTTCCATAAATAGAAAGTTTCCAAATTAAACTCCAACTTTCCATAATTGGAAGGTTTCCTTAATTAAACTCCACCTTCTATTATTAGAAGGTTTCCATAAATAAATTCCTCTTTCCATAATTGGATAGTTTCTTATATTAGAAACCCTCTTTCTAAAATTGGAGTGCTTTCCAAGTTAGCCACTCTTTCCATAATTAGCAACCAAAACAACCCCATGGGGTTCAGGCCATACACCATGGCCGAACCCTATGGTTCATGATCTTGACCATTAGTTTAGATCCATTAAAATCAATCACCAATCCATAAAAATATTTGGTGGGGTTCGGCCATACACCATGGCCGAACCTCACCCCTTTTTTTTCATTACTTTTGGTCAATATCTTTGCCATAAGAAAATCATGGTTCGGCCATGCAATGGCCGACCCATATTCTTTCATTGTCTTCTTAATCTAAAACCAACAACCATCAAAGGTTTCCATGATCTAAAATCTAAGAACATAAACCCAATTTCCTTCCATGGTTTTCAATATACATATCCCAACAAAATAAATCAAATGTTTCCATGGGGTTCGGCCATGCACTATAGCCGAACCCTATGGCTTTTCCTTTCCATTAAAATCATCCATACTCAACTCCAATCTTCTTCCATGGGGTTCGACCAAACACCATGGCCAAACCCTATGGTTCTTTATTTCAAACATAATTATCAAATAAGAATACTAACCGGTTTTTGCTCTTCCAATCTTTCTTCTTTCTTCTTAATTTTTCTCCAACCAAGAACACCTTCTTGTTGCTGCCTTTTCTTCTCTTGCTCTTGATCTTGGCGAGAATAACAATTGAGAGAGATGAAATAAAATTCGGCTAAGGGTGGTAAAACCGTGTGCCCCTAGTCCTTCTCTCCTTTTATAATCTTTCCTTGATCCAAATTTAGGAAGTGCTTTAAGATAGCTACTCCCTCCCTTAAGCCGTGCGCCCCTTCCTTGTTTAGTGAGTGCCGACCTCCCTTTCTTATTTAAGAACCTTCCCTTAATCCTATTTCTACTTAAATTAGATAGTTTCCTTGGCTACCAATCCATGCGCATAACCTATAGATTTATTATCTAAAATTCGGCCAAGGCAATCTATAATAATTCTCTCCATGCGCATAATCATGAATTGCATTACTAAATTAATTTCAACCCCATTTAATTTATTGAAAACCAATTCCACAATCAATTGGGTCTTAATTGGGCCATGGCCCGATTCTTTACCCATCCATGATCCATATTTAAAATTCACAAATTTAAATGGGTAATTTTCATATATAATAATTAATTGAAAATCCGAGGTGTTACAGATAGTTCAAGACCTGATCGAGAGTACCAGGATCGACCTCTTGGTAAAGGGCGACAGGTCATTCTAGGTAAGACAGGTTTCTGACTTGAAACTACTGTCAGCATGGTTTACCCCAGATCGAGACACTCGTATGGACTGACTTTTCGGTGTCATAACTGTCAGCCCATCGGCGACACTTACAAATTGATCGGAAAGTATTAAAGTCGTTGGGAGTGCATTTAATGTGCAACGGTCAGGTGGTTGAACGGTAATAAATATGAACACAGACCAATCGGTGCCACTGCCCTATTGATTCTAAACAGCCAAAAAACCGTTAAGACTCTGATTAGCATAGGAAAATGACTATTTTACTATCATATTTGGACTAGTTAACCCTTGTTTTGTGTGTTTTAGGATATATTTAATGGCATTTTATAAGTTTTACAGGATTTACAGGGAAATACATGATATGAATTCAAATGGTGAATTTTGCAATTTATGGGCATAAGTTGATATTTTTGGAAAGTTTAAATTTTTAATAATTATTTTACCATAATTATAAGGGATTTTATTTGTAAACTAATTAATTCAAATCCACCTATGAGAGTTTGGATTAATTTAGTCATTTTTAGAATTGAATATAAATGGTAAAATTATTTATTAAATTTTCCATACTTTGAAAAGCCCATGAAGAAATCCACATGTGTGACGTCTATTTTCGTCATCTCAAATACGTATGAGGAAATTCGAAATTTAAAAGTTATTATGAGAGGATTTTCGAATTTTCCAAGTAGATTAAGGAAAAAGAAACAAAATAAGAAGTGGAGAAAAAAAAAGGAATATTTGACATAGTTTCAGTATTTTGGCCATAACGTTCAAGTCCGATATCCGATTGCTTTATTCTTTTTGGGTTCGAAAGAAGACTTCAAGGGGTACAACTTTGTACTTTACAAAACTTTGTGATTCTTATGTTAACTAGGCCAAAACTGAGATGCAAGGTGGTCTATATGTAAAAAATGGGATTTTGCACCCACTTTCCTTATACGAATTTTACTAATTTTTTTCACCTCCTTGCCTCCTTTAAGCTATTCCATGTTTAGCACAAATCATATTAGCCCTCCAAGTGTCTCTTACTTTATTTAAATCTTTAAATCCAAATTATTCATTCCACCTCCTTTCATCTATAAATACTCCTTCTCCCATTAAGAAAATTGAACTTTGAGCTGCCGATTTTTGGAGCATAGAGAGGAAGGAAAGGAAGACAAATAGAAGGGAAGACAGTATAGAATTCAAATTCCACAATGGGTTTCAGGTTGGTGTTTTAACTTCTCATTATAATTTCTTATTACAAGAATTCCACGGTTATTTAATTTTAATTCTTTGTTTTATTAATAAAATTAAGACAAGCTTTTTAGATCTATGGTTTTCCACTTAATGTTTGTTGATTGTGATAGTTTGATTTGCTTTTTAATCTCTTTATGAATGCATGTTTTGATTTAATTTTACGAATTTTCATCTTAAACATCCAATTTTTGGGAAAGTTTAGAACCTTATTTTCCATTCAAGGCTCTTTTTAAGATTAGGTGAAAAATTTAGATCTGGAATTTTATGTTGAATTCTCACTAAGTCTAAGGTTTATTTTGATTATTTCTTGATTAATAAAACTCATGTTTTTCTCAATTAGATTAATTATAATGAAGAATTTGAATCAATTATCTTTAATAAATGTGAGCTCCATGTTCTACGGTTTTGATTTTATTTTTAAAATATTGAAAGTAATGCCTCCTTAATCTTCAATCCAAATCATTGTAAATATGTATATATGTTTTATTTTATTTTCTTTTGTTTATAAATTCAAATTCTTGAAAAATTGTTGAACTAGGTTGGAAATAATTTAATTGCATCTTAATTTTGTGCTCTAAGTTAGATTAAGATTATTTATAATTTTTAGATTAATTCTACCATCTTAATTGAAATTAAATGAATTTTGTGTTTTCCATGAAAATTAGATCTCTTCAATGGTTAGCTTTTATTTTTAGATGTTGTTTCTAATTTTATATTGTATTTTCTATTTTTAGAATGTTTCTAAATTAAAATTAAATTTCCTAGATTAGAAAAATAATTCCATATTTAAGATTTATTTCTATGTTTCTTAAAATATACAATTCAATGGTGTATTTTTCATAAATATATTTTCCTAAATTCCGATGGGTTAGACCTCGCACTCCAAAGCTACATTATAAATAGTTTGTACGCTTGCGAGTATAAATTTAAAATTTGCGCAACAAGTTTTTGGCAGTAGAGGGATTGAGTGCCAGGTCGAACCCATCGGAACTTAGAAAAATATATCCGTGAAAAATACAACATTAAATTATATATTTTAAGAAATTTAGGAAATATAGAGATTAATCGTAAATATGGAATTATTTCTCTAATCCATGAAATTTAGTTTTAATTTAGAAACATTCTAACAGTAGAAAACATGTTCTAAAATTAGAAACCACATCTAGAAATAGAATTTAACAATTAAAGATATCTAATTTTAATGAAAAATCAATTTTTACCTAAATTCAATTAAGATGGTGGATTTAATTTAAAAAATTGTAAATAATCTCAATCTAACTTAGAGCACAGAATTAAGATGCAATTAATTAATTAACCAACCCAGTTCCCACAATTTTCAAACATTTGAATTTATAAATAAAATAAAAATAACACCTAAAATTACCTCTGTACAATATTTACATTGGAACTGGTTTAAGTAAATCAAGTAATCATTATTTTCCATATTTTCAAAATAAAACAAAGGCCTAGAATACAGAGCTCACGTAAATCAGCAATCATGCACTCAAATTTTTCATTCATAATTATTCTAAAAATTAAATATATGAATTTAATTAAATTACAAATCTCAAATTAAACCTTAGAATGAACAGAATTTAAACTTTTTTCCCCAAATCTAAAATATTTCATCGCGCTCTTAAAATAAGAACTTTAGATCGAAGAATGAAATCTATTCAATCTAAATTTTCATCACATTTAATTTGAAACACTTAAAATAAATCCACACATAACTTAATTAAAGAATAAAAATCAAATCAAATAATCACCATACATCAATTGAATAATTGAAAAACCATAAACTAAATATTTAATCACACCTTTATTTTATTTTTGAAACATGAAATAGAAATTACAAATCATAGAATTGAATAATATTGAAGAAATAAACACAAGAAAAATAATGTTAAAATGCAAAATCTACCAACCTAGAAACCCATTGTAGAAATTGAAAATCCCATAGCCTTCTTCATCTTCTCTTCTCTCCTTTTCCCCTCCTCTCCAAGCTCTCCAAGAATCTCCTACGCCGAGTTCAATTTTTTCAATGGGAGAGGGATAGTATTTATAGATGAAAGGAGGTGGAGTGAATGGCTTGAATTTAAAGATTTAAATAAAGCAATGGAAACTTGGAGGGCTGATATGATTTGTGCTAAACATGGAATAGCTTATAGGAGGCAAGGAGGTGGAAAAAAATAGTAAAATTTGTATAAGGAAAGTGGGTGCAAAATCTCATTTTTTACACATTTACCACGTTGCATCTTAGTTTTGACCTAATTAAAGTCAGAATCACAAAATTTCGTAAACTACAAAGTAATATCCCTTGAAATCCTATTTCTAAGCCAAAAAGAATCAAAGAAATCGAACATCGAAGATGAACGTTATATGGCCAAAATACTCAAGTAGTGTCAAACCTTCATTCTTTTTTTTCCACTTCTTATTTTGTTTCTTTTTCCTTAATCCACTTGACAAATTTAAAAATTCTCTCAAAATAACTTGTAAATTTTGAATTTCCTCATATGTATCTTGAAATGATGAAAATGGACGTCACACATGTGGATTTCTTCATGGACTTTTTTTAATGGGCTTAATAAATGGGTTTTTCAAAGTATGGAAAATCTAATAAATAATTTTATCACTTATATTCAATTTTAAAAATGACTAAATTAATCCAAACTCTCATAAATGGATTTGGATTAATTAGTTTACAAATAAAACTCCTAAAATTATGGTAAAATAATTATTAAAAATTCCAACTTTCTAAAAATATCAACTTATGCCCATAAATTGTAAAAATCACCATTTGAATTCTCATATCATGTATGTCCCTATAAATCCTGTAAAACTTTCAAAATCTCATTAAACATATCCTAAAACACACAAAACAAGTGCTAACTAGTCCAAATATAAGGGTAAAATAGTCATTTTCCTATGCTCATCAAATATCCCCGTACTTAGATTTTGCTAATACTCGAGCAAAACAAAAACTAAAAGCTCTAAAACAAAAATAAAAATCTTAACCTAAACCACTTTTGCTGGCACTCTTGATTGCATTTAGCGTATGCAACAAGCCTTTAAACCCCTAGCTCACCACTAGTGGACGAGTTATATTCTCGTGAGGACTTCCAGTGATGATACCCACAAACATCAAATTTCAGACTTCAGGAAAAATACCCAAACAAAAATTTAAACATCATACTACTCTAAAATTATTTTACAAAACTTATACCCGGAGTGTAGTGTGTGATAGCCAATATTAACATAACATTCATTTTTCAAAATATACACAAGTTTGGCAACCACCAGCTGAAATGCTCTTCGATTTCAAATCTCAAAAACGTATCTCTCACAAAGACGTTCGCTCAGAGATTGGGTTAAATTCTCTCATATATATATATGAGCAAAATTATTTTCACAAATGCAAATATCTTACATATTTTTCAATCAAGAACAAGTAATATCAAAGAAAATATAAATCTCATGAATGGATGTCATTCTTGAGAACGTTGAATCAAACGCCATCATTCTTCTTCATCTATTCTCCACTTAAATACCATATTAGTTGAGGATCAATAGGACGAAACGTGCCTTAGGACCGGGTCATATCAAAAAATGATATAAAGACTCTAAAATTAAATACTTTGAACAAAAAAGTTAGAGCTCTTCAAAATTTTAAAATGGGATATTCTTCCTCTATTTTTCCTTTTAATCACTTTCACAGCATTTTTTTTCTCTTTTTTATCACATCCTTCTTTTCTGATGTATGGATATTCCCTTTCTCTTTTTCTTTTTCTTTTTTTCTTTCACCATATATTTTCAAATACTTTTTTTTCAAAATACCATCCCAATAAAATCATCTCTAACATTTCCCGAGCCCTAAGATAGGTCACAGATATTTAATTTTGGCTCAAACTCCATAACCAGAGTTGGGTGTGGAAAACATAGTTAACAAATAAAATAAAGCTTAACTTCATATTAAAGGCTAAAAAATGGGAACTAATAGGATAATATGACTAATATACGTAGACTTCAAAGTCTCAAACAATCAAAAAAAATGGCATATATCACTTCGTAACCTTCATACGGGTATTTATATAGCTTCAAATAAATTCAGAAAAATTTCTAGTGTAATAACTCAATTTTGAATTCATTCTCAATTGATAACAAAAAATCAAAGAATAATGAGATCTTCAACAAAACAATGCGCAATTCAAAAAAATAATAATTTACTTATAACCCTCAAAAAAATCGAATGGCTTAAAAGCTCACTAGGTATAAGTCTCTACTGATATTCTTCCAGTGATTACTTTACTCATGAATATTTTTCATTTTCATGCTAACATTAATATGGCTAGTGCAAATATTTTCCAAGTATAAATTTCATAAAATTCAAAAGGAAAAGTATAATATAAAAATTTTCATCTACATATTAATGCTAAAATATTTTTTTTTTTTTTGCAAAGTTTTCCAATTTTTTTTTGGACTCAAAAGGTTTTTTTTTTTTTTGACTAAAAAAAAGAAATACACAAAACTGACACAGCATAACCCCTCAATACCCCCAAACTTAAATTGAACATTTTCCTCAATGTTCCCTAATCTACATTGATCAAACAGTTGTAAATTAGAAGAAAAAAATTAGAAACAAACTAAAATTGAGAAATACCTAAGAAGGCTCGTTTTATTAAAAACCTGAAAAACAAACAGAAAACGAAAACACAAACACACAACAAGGACTCTAGACTGACACAAAACACAAAAACTGACTTAACAAAAATGAAATCCTAAACTAGACACTGACAAACATCAACACACACAAGAGATGCACACAAAATTCAAAATCTAACCTAGAAAGACAGACAAACAAACTCACAAACACGAACAATCAAATCCTAATCTAGCTATCAAATACTCTCACACAATTTTTTTTTTTTTTTGGTTGCAACCTAATCTAACAAAGCAATACTCGAAGCAAATATATAGACAATAATCAAGAAAACTAGACTAATGCATGAGACTAACATGCTAATATGCATGAGTAAATTAAATATGCAATTTTGTTTTATGCAAAATAAATGCAAAACAACCTAATAAAATTTATATGAATACATGAAAAATAAAAATTAAAGAAAAGAGTTTGAATGCACGTACCTTGGTCTATAGTACTTACTTACAGAAATTTTAAAGCGCGCGATTAAAATCTCTGTAAAATAAAACACCACGAACTTTGGTAAAGATTTCGAATCTCATAAAAAAAGGTATGATCCAAAACTAAATGCAATTTCCTAATGTTATAAATAGTGGGGGAAATTAACTAATTGGACTTAATTAAGAACTCTAAATTAAATTAAGACGATAAATTTTTTAAAATTAACATCCACCAAATTAGTCAAAATTAGACTTTCAAGTTCTAGAATAATTCATTCAAATCCAAAGTTGTTCCATGATTTTTTTTAGACACTATAACCGGAACCTTCCAAATTTAGATCTATTTTTAAAAATAGAATGTGACTAAATTAGATTAAAATTCTAAGATTAGAAAATATTAAAAAGAGAAACTAATTATTTTTGGAAGTTTCTAAAAATAGATGTCTCGAAAAATAAAAAATTTCTAAATTTAGCAGAGATTCCAAATTTAGATAATCTTCTAATTTTTATTATTTTTATAAACTTCTAAATAAGGTAACCTTCTAAAATTAAAATTTCTAAGAAAAATAAAACCTCTAATTTTAAAGAGTTGCCAAAAATAGATATTTCTAAAATTAACATTATTTCCAAAAATAAATAATTCAACGGCGATTTTTTTTAAGTTCCCCGGCAACGATGCCAAAAACTTGCGAGTATAAATTTAAAATTTGCACAACAGAGCCTCTATAAATATGAGTGTTGGGTGATTGTTTTGCCATCTTCCTTGAGTGAGAAGAGTTATATACTCTAAGGAACGATCCACACTCTTATGAAAAGAATCATAAATAACCAATCTATTGATTGTGTTTGAAAGTAAGAAAGAGTGGAGGAAAAAAAGATCATAAACAACTAATCTATTGACTGTGTTTGAAAGTGAGAAAGATAAGAGGATAGAAAGATCATAAACAACCAATCAACTGATTGAGTTTGCAACTGAGAAAGACATAAATTAGGAAACCTGAAACCAGTTTCTTTGTCACCCTAAGATTGTGATTGCCCTACGACGACTACAAGAGGGAGCGTCAACACTCAGTGGATGGGATCTTCAAGAAGCACACATCAGCGAGAAAAAGCTTTAACGCAAGTGCTTGTTGGTTTTAATTTGTTTTTAAAACCTTTAACCCGAAAGTGGATTAAGGGGGATTTGCTCCGGAACCACTATAAAAAAACTCTAGAGCGTTATCTCTAGCACAATGGTGGGTGGAATTCCTAACCAATTGAATGGGGTAGAATTCTTACTCTAATTGTGAGGGTGTAAGTCCCCACATAGTAAATTTGGGGATAGCTCAAGCTTGAGCGAGTCCTAACAGTGGATGTAGGTTGGCGAACTGAACCACTATATATCTTGTGTCTTTATGCTTGTGGTGTTAGAGCTATTTTCTTGTGTTGATTGTTTAATCACATTTGCTAACACACACTCACTTGATTGGTATATCCGTTGTACTTAATTAATCAATGAAGATAATTTTAAAAAGGACCAACGATATTAGATTGACCCCTTCCCCCCCCCCCCCCCCCCCCCCCCTCTTTTCTCTCTCTCGAGTCAATCGTGTTGTTCTAGCTCCCAATGGAACTTACAGTATATTTACTATATGAGTGATTCTCTCCTCTAACATGCATAACTTATGTTTTCAAAAGTATGAATATATTTGAAATGCATGTGGCTCCTGCTCTTCATTCTTCCTTCTCTTAAGTCCAACAATTAAGACTTGTTGAAGCACACTGATTTCGGTGCTTAACACCCTTTGTCAATTTATGACAAAAAGGGGGAGAGTTAGAAGCTTGAAATAAAGTTCATGTTAAGGTGGAGAATGTAGAAGTTTGATGTAAGCTTTGAAGAAGAAGCTCAAGCTTTGGAGAAAAAGCTTAAAGATCTTAGGGAAAGAAGATCTTTAAGAGAGAAGAGTCTATGATTAAGGGAGAGATTAATCATATGAATAAAGGGGCTTTTAGTTCACATATTTAGGGGGAGTAATATGTTTTATATTACTATATATGTGACTAACATTTAAGGGAGAGATCTATGCTTCCATCTAGCTTCTGTGTACAGGTACTTTGGCACACCTTGAGGAAGATAAGTTGGAGAAGCTAGAAAATTTAGCTTATTCATAGGGGAGATGAGTCGAAGAAGCTAGAGAAGCATGCATTGGTCCATGGGAGAGATTTAATGAGTTTGGATATGAACTCATGGAAGCACTAAATGCAAGAAGCATGGGGGAATGCTTGAAATCCAATTCCTTCAAAATGAAGGGAACTCGATGTTTGCCTACTAATATTTGTCAATTGTATAACAAAATGGGAGAGAAATTAGTACAAGCTATTTGTAACGACCCGACCCGAAAACAGGGCTTAGGGTCCAACTCAATGTGATATTGTCCGCTCTGGGCCTCACACACAAGCGAGCCCGCACGGATTTGCCTTTGGGCCCGTGCCCACCTAACCCGGCCCAAAACACGTCACATGAGTACAAGGGGTGGTGGCCTCAAATAACCACCCAGTTTTTTCTCTCCACTACCGATGTAGGACTCTCCCACATCGGTTTCCCAGGTGATGCTATTTTTTATTTTGGGCAGGGGTTTCACAATCACCCCCCCAAGGCCTCAAACCGCCCTCAGCTCGACTCGGCCCAACTCAACAACACTTGGGAAGGAGGAAAGCCCACACAGTCCGAATGTTGAATTCGGCTCTGATACCAATTTTTAACGACCCGACCCGAAAACAGGGCTTAGGGTCCAACTCAGTGTGATATTGTCCGCTCTCGGCCTCGCACACAAGCGAACCCGCACGGATTTGCCTTTGGGCCAGGGCCCACCTAGCCCGGCCCAAAACGCGTCACATGAGTACAAAGGGTGGTGGCGTTAAATAACCACCCAATTTTTTCTCTCCACTACCGATGTGGGACTCTCCCACATCGGTTTCCCAGGTGATGCTATTTTTTATTTTGGGCAGGGGTTTCACACTATTAGACATCAAAGCCAATTATGGGGGAGTAATTGGTAAGATTGGAAAAGGCCTAAGTGCTTGGACCCCTTAGAAAATAAAGGAGAAATAGGGAGAAACAATGGAAATGGAAAATGTCTATGCTTAGAGTTTGGGAGATCAAACTAAAGAAGATTGGGGGAGAAAATCTTCTCAACACTGTTAGCTCAGATAAGCTATGGGTAGTGTTGGTGGATAGGAAATCATGGTGTTTGAGGGAGCATAAATACAAATCTAGTTTAGTCCATGGATGCATATTTATATTTTGGACTAACCCTTTTAGTGATTTTCTAGTGTTGCTTGCTTATGTGCTTGAACAGGAAAACATAAAATGAAGCAAGTTGAACAAGAATATGCGAAGATCATAGTCTTGCTTTTCCATTTGAATATGTACATGTAATTCATGTAATTTTTGTATTCAAATTTGATGCAATAAGGGTGGGCTTGTATTTGGGTTAGCTTATAGGTTTTGTCATGAAATTGACCAAGGGACAGGTTGTTATTGTCTCGGCTTGCCGAGTCCCTAAGTTTGTCAATTTCATGAGTCGGGAAGAAGCACTTTCTAGAAGCTTGAAAAATCAAGGTAATCAAGATTGAAGATCATGCTTCACCAGATTAAAACTCATCGTTATGGAAATCACAAAACAAGTATTTGGCCATAAATAACTTTAGATGGTACCCATACCTTGGGAGGATAATTCCTAGGCTTAGTTGAACAAATGTTAAAATCATAAAAAGCCTAAAGAGGAAGCTTGACAGTGAATTGGAAGCGAACTCAGAAATATGAATTAAATTCATTGTCAACTCGACCAGTCGTTCTCACCAACTCCTCGGTGGAGACAGGATAGACCCATCGTGGTCAAAGACTGGTCGTCCAGATTGACAAAGGTTCTGGAACATTTAACTGTCATTCTGGGTATGCCTCTGATCGAGATTTTCATATGCACTGACCCCTCGGTGATGAACTTAACGACTCCTCATGGTCAACGACTCGTCGATGATAACTTATGAGTTCTGGAACCTAGAACTCATGTGGACTCTTGAGAAAACAGACATCTCGGTAATTCAAGACCGATCGAAAATACTAGGACTGACCCCTCAATAAAAAGCGACAGGTCGTTTTCGGCAGGACAAGTCTCGGGACATGAAACTCTGTTTGCATGGTGTTACCCCAGATCGAGACCTTAGTATGGACCAACCCCTCGTTGTCATGATTGTTGACCCATCGGCGACACAGACATGTCGGTCGGGTATAAATTATGTTGTTTGGGATGCATTTAATGTGCAACAATCGTGTGGTTGAACTGGTAATATTTTTTGTTACGACCCCTCGGTGCCCCCAATCTATCGGTACATGACAGTTTCTTAAACAGGTTGCCTTCTACATAAATACCAATCCTTGTGCAACCGTTTCATATCCTTTAGTAAATCCGTTGGACCCTCATCATTATCATTAAGCTTAAACAAGAGCCAACAAAAGAATAACTCTCTCTCTTGTGCTTACACTTGGAAAATTTAATGCAACCAATCATAGTGATTAAGGTTGCAAAAATAGAGAGAGGGGAAAGGATATAAAACTAGGATAGATATTGGTAGAACCTATTTCCTAGTCACCCTGAGATTGTGATTGCTCAAGGTATGATTATCTTGGGAATTTCCTTATATTTGCTTTGAGATGCATTTGGTATTCATGCAATGAAATAAATGTTTAAATTTCTACAGGTTTATGTTAGTGTGTGCAAATGTTATCACGCACATATTAGTTGGGTAAGTCAAGGGTCGAGTCCTTGGACTTGGCTCGCGTCGTAATGCTTGCCTCCCTCTCTACTAATATATTACTCTAATGATGGTGGTTAGAGGAAGGGGCGTTACAGGCGATGGGTCGCCAGACACGTTATATCATCCTGACAATATACCAGTTTTGCAAGTTTGAGTTTATATGTTCTGTTGAATGTCAAAGGTCCATTTAGACTTGGTGATTTTACCAATTTGTTCTCTAAGTCTAGTAAAGGTCTTCCTAGAGGTATAGAGTCCACCCTAGAGCCATCTATGGCCAATTTACATTTGTAATTGCCATATATAAATGATGTTGAATCGTCACATTGATCTTCCAATCTTGAACTTGATTTAACTTTCATGCCACTTTGAGTTTTGATTCATGTCTTCATTCTTCCAAGGCAATGTTTCTCTTAAGTCACGAAATTGACAAAAAGGTGACTCGGTCAATCGGGGCTCTAACATTATGTTTAATTCAATTCGTATCAGGTTCGGGTCTAAGACCCCTCTATCCAAGGGTCAGGTCAATTTAAAAGATTTTAAGAAATGCATAATCCAAACCTAATTTTTTTAGTTAAGTTGAGTCGGGTCAAAAATTATCAACCCTACAATTTAGGTTTCTAGTTAATAACATTTAAAAGATCACTTTAAAAAAGAATAAAAAGATATTTTAGTATAGATCAACATAAGTTAAAATGTATATTAATTTTTCCATGAAGCCATAAATCAATGGCTACGTTGTGTAGAATACGAAGTAGAAAAAGAGTTGTTAAATATTACCTTCCTTTAATTATTCTAGAATTGTAATTTTCGACCTCAACAATTACATTGTTATAAATCTTTGAAAAAAAATCTTTGACTTTTTCTATGGCCCACGTGATAGGACTTTGAAAATTAAATAGAAGAGTTTTCTAAACATCTTTATATTTATTTAGTCTTTTACTTAATTTACCAACTACGTGATTGTTCAACTTAAAAGAAAATTACTCCCATGACCGCCTTAGAGTTGTTTTATTGAAAACACTTCAAGTTCTCTTCAAATAATTATATTTTTTATAAGTTAAGCTTACTAAGTTAAAGTATAGATTGTGAACATGTTGGTAATGAAAAATAATTTTTACTTCAACATTTTTGTCTATTTGATTTAAGCAAATAAAATTATTAAAGACTAGAAAACTCTATTTTTATTCTACTTAGTTAAATAAGGTGGCTTTATATATTTATAAAAAAAATCTTATAAATATAATTATTTGAGTTGTAAGGTTAAAGAATTCCAATTCATTGTAAAATATTATTTATTTAAATCTAAATTCCGACAAATGTTTTACTCAACTATGGCAGTATAGTGTTCTACTAGTTGGGAGGAGTGAATGGGTAGCGGTTGGGAGGTGTCAACGCAAGAGTGTTACACATGGCCAAAGCATTTGACCAAATGAAATTATATAGAGAAGGGGTCTATCCCAGAGTTTAAAATTCAGTATTAAATTTTTTTCTTTTTTTATAAAAAATATTAGTATCGATTGATATTGGTGATATATATCGAATATAGGTTAATATTGTAAATATCTACTGATACGTATCGTATCAGCCGATATCTCGACCCCTGATCTATCTAGTAGAATGGTGATGAGTTTATTTGAAACAAGCCTTTAAAAAGAAGCTTTGAATTAAATCAATCAAACAATTTTTAAAACTTTTTAAAATATTATTAAGTTAAATTATTTTTTAAAATTTAAAAATTGTACTTTTAAAAAATATATTTAAATTGATCTGACGGAGATACTTTTTAATGTGTTTAATATTTAAAGAAAGACCTTATTAGACTCATTCCTATCTATCAGATACATAAATATCTCATTTAATAGATTCCATTTTAAAATATGTAGAGTAATATTGGATGCACCAATATTCAGTAACCAAATTTTTTTTAACTTTAGGAAAAAAATATAGTGAAATATAATTTATATATGGTTGATTGTCTCAAGTGCTCCATCAACCAATGGTACATTTTTACAAAATGTTACATCGCATACCCTTATTTAATAACATATCATACGGATGTATATGCATGTCATATTACAACATAACATGGTCGTTTTGTCAAAGTAAGAGACAAGGAATTCATGGTCGTACCCCACCTCCTGTCGGTGTCAGAAGAAAAAGAATGGTGGAAAGTAGCTTTACCCACACCGAAAAGCCAAAGCAACCCCACCAAAAACCCTCGATCCCCAATACACCTTTTCATAAAATCTCCAATGCAATCCAAATAAATTGCCTCTCAACTTTTTTTTCCTTCTCATTCTTACATACTAATGTACATGAATATTCCTCTTTTTCATATCTTGGGCTCTTTATCCTTATCTTTATACTTTAGAGCCCTCTATTATTCAGTGGGTCACCCAATTGAATCCTCATCATTCGTCACCACGATCAAAATCAGAATGCAATCGTAAACCAAATTAATCAAATTGAATTTAGATAAGCATATCTGATTTGGTTGGTAATCTCCTGTAGAAATTGAATGGAACTGAAGGCATTTTGTTCCTGAACCTTAGATGCCTCAGTAAGTAGAGGCCGAGGAGGACGCAGACGACCTGAAATGGCGTCACGTACAAAATAACCGCCAAAGTCAAAGAGAAGAAGACGAATAAGGGCGTAGCTCTTGGGTCGTACCAGCTGAGTATGGCCTGGGCCCTTTCCCCCTGCATGGCCAGGTCTCCCGCCACCGTCTGAAGTCGACCTGAAACGCTCCAGAGCCGGTCATACCTCATGCGGACAATGTCACCTGGTCGCGACGTTGGAAAAGTGTCAAATTCCTCATCGAGCTCGTCCGGGCGTATTCATAGGAGAAGCTAGAAAATTTAGCTTATTCATAGGGGAGATGAGTCGAAGAAGCTAGAGAAGCATGCATTGGTCCATGGGAGAGATTTAATGAGTTTGGATATGAACTCATGGAAGCACTAAATGCAAGAAGTATAGGGGAATGCTTGAAATCCAATTCCTTCAAAATGAAGGGAACTCGATGTTTGCCTACTAATATTTGTCAATTGTATAACAAAATGGGAGAGAAATTAGTACAAGCTATTTGTAACGATCCGACCCGAAAACAGGGCTTAGGGTCCAACTCAGTGTGATATTGTCCGCTCTGGGCCTCGCACACAAGCGAGCCCGCATGGATTTGCCTTTGGGCCCGGGCCCACCTAGCCCGGCCCAAAACGCGTCACATGAGTACAAGGGGTGGTGGCCTCAACTAACCACCCAATTTTTTCTCTCCACTACCCATGTGGGACTCTCCCACATCGGTTTCCCAAGTGATGCTATTTTTTATTTTGGGCAGCGGTTTCACAATCACCCCCCCAAGGCCTCAAACCGCCCTCGGCTCGACTCGGCCCAGCTTAACAACACTTGGGATAGAGGAAAGCCCACACAGTCCCAGTGTTGAACTCGGCTCTGATACCAATTTCTAACGACCTGACCCGAAAACAGGGCTTAGGGTCCAACTCAATGTGATATTGTCTACTCTGGGCCTCGCACACAAGCGAGCCCGCACGGATTTGCCTTTGGGCCCAGGCCCACCTAGCCCGGCCCAAAATGCGTCACATGAGTACAAGAGGTGGTGGCCTTAAATAACCACCCAATTTTTTCTCTCCACTACCGATGTGGGACTCTCCCACATCGGTTTCCCAGGTGATGCTATTTTTTATTTTGGGCAGGGGTTTCTCACTATTAGACATCAAAGCCAATTATGGGGGAGTAATTGGTAAGATTGAAAAAGGCCTAAGTGCTTGGACCCCTTGGAAAATAAAGGAGAAATAGGGAGAAACAATGGACATGGGAAATGTCTATGCTTAGAGTTTGGGAGATCAAACTAAAGAAGATTGGGGCAGAAAATCTTCTCAACATTGTTAGCTCAGATAAGCTATGGGTAGTGTTGGTGGCTAGGAAATCATGGTGTTTGAGGGAGCATGAATACAAATCTAGTTTAGTCCATGGATGCATATTTATGTTTTGGACTAACCCTTCTAATGATTTTCTAGTGTTGCTTGCTTATGTGCTTGAACATGAAAACATAAAATGAAGCAAGTTGAACAAGAATATGCGAAGATCAGAGTCTTGTTTTTCCATTTGAATATGTACATGTAATTCATGTAATTTTTGTATTGAAATTTGATGTAATAAGGGTGGGCTTGTATTTGGGTTAGCTTATAGGTTTTGTCATGAAATTAACAAAGGGGCAGGTTGTTATTGTCTTGGCTTGCCGAGTCCCTAAGTTTGTCAATTTCATGAGTCAGGAAGAAGCACTTGCGAGAAGCTTGAAGAATCAAGGTAATCAAGATTGAAGATCATGCTCCACCAGATTAAAGCTCATCGTTATGGAAATCACAAAACAAGTATTTGGCCATAGATGACTTTAGATGGTACCCACACCTTAGGAGGATAATTCCTAGGCTTAGTTGAACAAATGTTAAAATCATAAAAAGCCTAAAGAGGAAGCTTGACAGTGAATTGGAAGCGAACTCAGAAATATGAATTAAGTTCATTGTCAACTCGTCGATGATAACTTATGAGTTCTGGAACCTAGAACTCATGTGGACTATTGAGAAAACAGACATCTCGGTAATTCAAGACCGATCGAGAATACGAGTACCGACCCCTCGATAAAAAGCGACAGGTCGTTCTGGGCAGGACAAGTCTCGAGATATGAAACTCTGTCTGTATGGTGTTGCCCCAGATCGAGACCTTAGTATGGACCAACCTCTCGTTGTCATGACTGTCGACCCATCAGCGACACAGACATGTCGGTCGGGTATAAATTATGTTGTTTGGGATGCATTTAATGTGCAACAATCGTGTGGTTGAACGATAATATTTTTTGTTACGACCCCTCGGTGCCTCCAATCTATCGGTACATGACAGTTTCTTAAACAGGTTACCTTTTCTATAAATACCAATCCTTGTGCAACCGTTTCATATCCTTTAGTAAATCTGTTGGACCCTCATCATTATCATTAAGCTTAAACAAGGGCCAACAAAAGAATAACTCTCTCTCTTGTGCTTACACTTGGAAAATTTAATGCAACCAATCATAGTGATTGAGGTTGCAAAAATAGAGAGAGGGGAAAGGATATACAACTAGGATAGATATTGGTAGAACATATTTCCTAGTCACCCTGAGATTGTGATTGCTCAAGGTATGATTATCTTGGGAATTTCCTTATATTTGCTTTGAGATGCATTTGGTATTCATGCAATGAAATAAATGTTTAAATTTCTACAGGTTTATGTTAGTGTATGCAAATGTTATCACGCACATATTAGTTGGGTAAGTCAAGGGTCGGGTCCTCGGACTTGGCTCGCATCGTAATGCTTGCCTCCCTCTCTACTAATATATTACTCTAATGACGATGGTTAGAGGAAGGGTTGTTACAGGCGATGGGTCGCCAGACACGTTATATCATCCTGACAATATACCAGTTTTGCAAGTTTGAGTTTATATGTTCTGTTGAATGTCAAAGGTCCATTTAGACTTGATGATTTTACCAATTTGTTCTCTAAGTCTAGTAAAGGTCTTCCTAGAGGTGTAGAGTCCACCCTAGAGCCATCTATGGCCAATTTACATTTGTAATTGCCATATATAAATGATGTTGAATCGTCACATTGATCTTCCAATCTTGAACTTGATTTAACTTTCATGCCACTTTGAGTTTGGATTCATGTCTTCATTCTTCCAAGGTAATGCTTCTCTTAAGTCACGGAATTGACAAAAAGGTGACTTGGTCAATCGGGACTCTAACATTATGTTTAATTCAATTTGTATCAGGTTCGGGTCTAAGACCCCTCTATCCAAGGGTCAGGTCAATTTAAAAGATTTTAAGAAATGTATAATCCAAACCTAATTTTTTTAGTTAAGTTGAGTCGGGTCAAAAAATTTCAACCCTACAATTTAGGTTTCTAGTTAATAACATTTAAAAGATCACTTTAAAAAAGAATAAAAAGATATTTTAGTATAGATCAAAATAAGTTAAAATGTATATTAATTTTTCCCTGAAGCGATAAATCAATGGCTAGGTTGTGTAGAATACGAAGTAGAAAAAGAGTTGTTAAATATCACCTTCCTTTAATTATTCTAGAATTGTAATTTTCGACCTCAACAATTACGTTGTTATAAATCTTTGAAAAAAAAATCTTTGACTTTTTCTATGGTCCACGTGATAGGACTTTGAAAATTAAATAGAAGAGTTTTCTGAACATCTTTATATTTATTTAGTCTTTTACTTAATTTACCAACTCCGTGATTGTTCAACTTAAAAGAAAATTACTCCCATGACCGCCTTAGAGTTGTTTTATTGAAAACACTTCAAGTTCTCTTCAAATAATTATATTTTTTATAAGTTAAGCTTACTAAATTAAAGTATAGATTGTGAACATGTTGGTTATGAAAAATAATTTTTACTTCAACATTTTTGTCTATTTTATTTAAGCAAATAAAATTATTAAAGACTAGAAAACTCTATTTTTATTCTACTTAGTTAAATAAGGTGGCTTTATATATTTATAAAAAAAATCTTATAAATATAATTATTTGAGTTGTAAGGTTAAAGAATTCCAATTCATTGTAAAATATTATTTATTTAAATCTAAATTCCGACAAATGTTTTACTCAACTATGGCAGTATAGTGTTCTACTAGTTGGGAGGAGTGAATGGGAAGCGGTTGGGAGGTGTCAACGCAAGAGTGTTACACATGGCCAAAGCATTTGACCAAATGAAATTATATAGAGAAGGGGTCTATCCCAGAGTTTAAAATTCAGTATTAAATTTTTTCTTTTTTTATAAAAAATATTAGTATCGATTGATATTGGTGATATATATCGAATATAGGTTAATATTGTAAATATCTACTGATACGTATCGTATCAGCCGATATCTCGACCCCTGATCTATCTAGTAGAATGGTGATGAGTTTATTTGAAACAAGCCTTTAAAAAGAAGCTTTGAATTAAATCAATCAAACAATTTTTAAAACTTTTTAAAATATTATTAAGTTAAATTATTTTTTAATATTTAAAAATTGTACTTTTAAAAAATATATTTAAATTGATCTGACGGAGATACTTTTTAATGTGTTTAATATTTAAAGAAAGACCTTATTAGACTCATTCCTATCTATCAGATACATAAATATCTCATTTAATAGATTCCATTTCAAAATATGTAGAGTAATAGTGTATGCACCAATATTCAGTAACCAAATTTTCTTTTAACTTTAGGAAAAAAATATAGTGAAATATAATTTATATATAGTTGATTGTCTCAAGTGCTCCACCAACCAATGATACATTTTTACAAAATGTTACATCACATACCCTTATTTAATAACATATCATACGGATGTATATGCATGTCATATTACAACATAACATGGTCCTTTTGTCAAAGTAAGAGACAAGGAATTCATGGTCGTACCCCACTTCCTGTCGGTGTCAGAAGTAAAAGAATGGTGGAAAGTAGCTTTACCCACACCGAAAAGCCAAAGCAACCCCACCAAAAACCCTCGATCCCCAATGCACCTTTTCCTAAAATCTCCAATGCAATCCAATAAATTGCCTCCCAACTTTTTTTTCCTTCCCATTCTTACATACTAATGTACATGAATATTCCTCTTTTTCATATCTTGGGCTCTTTATCCTTATCTTTATACTTTAGAGCCCTCTATTATTCAGTGGGTCACCCAATTGAATCCTCATCATTCGTCACCACGATCAAAATCAGAATGCAATCGTAAACCAAATTAATCAAATTGAATTCAGATAAGCATATCTGATTTGGCTGGTAATCTCCTGTAGAAATTGAATGGAACTGAAGGCATTTTGTTCCTGAACCTTGGGTGCCTCAGTAAGTACAAGCCGAGGAGGACGCAGACTGACCTGAAATGGCGTCACGTACAAAATAACCGCCAAAGTCAAGGAGAAGAAGACGAATAAGGATGTAGCTCTTGGGTCGCGCCAGCTGAGTATGGCCTGGGCCCTTTCCCCCTGCGTGGCCAGGTCTCCCACCACCATCTGAAGTCGACCTGAAACGCTCCGGAGCCGGTCATACCTCATGCGGACAATGTCACCTGGTCGCGACGTCGGAAAAGTGTCAAATTCCTCATCGAGCTCGTCCGGGTGTGCCTTGTCGGCTTGCGACAAAGTGGTGTCCATGTGCGGCGGGTTGCGCGGCCGAAAACGGTAGTTCCATATCCCAATCAAGAACAAGTAAAGGAATAGTGTAGGGAGTATCAGCTCCGGATAGCACACTAGTATCAAGAATAGAACGTGAACCAGAATTGTAGTGATTGGGTTCTTCCAGTTGCGGACATCTTCGAGCCACTTTCCGACGGTGAGAAATCCAGCCATGACTGAAGTAATTCTATAAAAGTTGGCCTTGCTCCGCCGGAGGCTCCACATGTGAGAGTCGACATCGAGCATGTACTCCACCACCTCGTGCCGCAGTGGAGGCTCCGCGCGGGCCAACCTCTCTGCAACGATTACCATGGCCTGACGCCGGAGGAAGTCTACGTGGAAGACGGAGATGGGTTGGATGTAGTGCATCTTGGGAAGTAGAGGCTTGGAATAGAGTGTTACCATGTTCACCCATGCAATGCACGTGAAGCGGAGAGCCAGATGCAATTCCCCTGTTTTCTTCAGACCCGACGGCTGCAGCAGCAGCAATGGATACAGATGGGTGTATATACGATCCGTTTCGAGCGTGGACAGCCTGATGCGAACCTTCCCAATTCTCTGATCTCTTGGTGTGCCGTCTTCCTTCTTACCCAATATCTGCCAATTGTCAAAGACAGCAATGGTGATGACAGGTGCAGGGGTCGTAGACCTCCCAAGTGTACTGCTCGTTCCACTGCGGGGCGAGGGTGTCGAGCAGGGTTCGGGTCCGAACCCATTTGGACCCATACTTGGCGACGCAGTAGGCGTCGGTGATTCTGCCCTCTTTAATTTTCATCGGAAGCAAATTCTTGGCACTTAGAATGCCCACTTCCAGTATTCCAATGGTGGGCTTGCGGAGATTTTTGGAGGACGGCTGGAGATCGCTGCTATAGTGCGTCGATTCGTCGAGGACATGGTAGCCAGCATCGAGGCACATGCTTAGGTGGATCTTACTTGAGAATTTCACTTCCTTCTTCTTCTCGCTTTCTTCCAACGACGGAGAAGAAGAAGCCTTGTCAAGGTTGAACCACTTACTCGGAACATGCTTATGGTCATACCTCTGTGGGGCGAGAGATAAAGGCAGCACCTTCCGGCCTAAAGGCTCCGACTTGTTGGGTCCAATTCTATCCTCTACAACAAGGATCAGGAATGCGTTGGACGGCTCTGACACCACGAACATCAGCTCCTCCTTCCAAATTGGGTTGATCGAGCGGATTTCAGAGGTACGGGTGTATCGAACTTGGTTTCCCACTTGGACCTTCACCCAAACATCCGGCACTCGGCCCTTCTCAGAGGGAACTAGATCTTGAGCTTCAAATAAGTTGACGCGGAGATAATAGAGCTTGGGAGAGTAGTAGACCTGTGACCGGGTGTGCGCGATGCCCTCCTGCGGGAGGCCGAGGGCATCGGAATGCCTGGCGTCAGGGAACGCCTCGTCGGCTTGCGTTCCCATCCAAACAGCCAGCATAATCTCCCCTTTGGCTTTGTCACCACTCTTGTCCTCCAATTTGTACCACTGGGGGGCGAGAGGGCTATCCGGCGGCACCCGTAACGGCAAATCGGTTAGCTCAAAGTTCACCCGGCCCACAAAATCGTCCTTCACCATGTCCTTGTCCTTCACTACTACTTCCAGTAAATTCGACTGCATGTGCTCTTTGGAGAAAGCGAAGGTCTGCCTCCACTCGGGGTTTTGGTTCTTGTCGAAGTGTTTGGTGATGCCCTTGTAATTGCCAATCTTCAACTCCACGTAAGGGTCCAGGCCGCCGGTGATGTCCATCACTGGTAGGTCTTTGGCCTTGATCACACTGACGTAGAGGTAGTGCATCTGCTCTACTAGATCATAGGTGGTGGACGTCTTGTCTCGTCTGTGGCCATATAGGCGACCGGGGAGTGGTGGGCTGGTCTCCACCAGACCGAATTCCGGCTGTTTGGGAAAAGGCATTGCCATGTGATGAACAGTGACTGGAACCGCGTGCTCAACTCGAGCATAGTCGGTTCGCTTCTCTTCACCTGTTTGCGCCGCCGGCTTCAAGAAATCCAATCCAGATGGAGCTGACGATGGCGGGACAGAATACCATGACTGGGTATCTTTTGATTTGTTCTTGCTCCTGTTCTTCCCCTTGTCATTGCCACCCTTATGCATCTGTTCTTCGCCATGTTTGCTGCCATTGATGTTAGGCTCAGAAGGCTGCGCAATTGGCTGCTCTAGGCCGTTGTTCAGAGGGTGATTGCTGACGGCATAGATTTTGAGAGCGATGTCGCCGCGAATGTGTGAGAAGATTCCTCTCTTGTCCAAAGGGAAGCGCTGGACTGCAGATTCTGATTCAGAGAGCGGGATAGAAACGCCCGATATCCTTACTCGGCCGAGGAAATTCTTGTGGTGCCCCCCCTTGCGCTCGTTGAAGACTGCCACATCGAGTGTTTGGTTAGGGAGGTTATTTGGATCTGATACGTTGAATTGAAGCTTCTCATTCCAGACCGGATTAAGGTCTTTTGTCTTGGTTTGGGTCCTCTGCCGCTGCTGATCGAAGTTGACTTCCACGAAGGGGTTCGCCGAACCCTGCCCATCTTTAGGCATGAGATCGCTGGCATCGTGCACCTCCACGACTATCTTCATCGAATCAATTCAAGGAATTAAGGACAGGAATTGGTATGGGTGCTTGATGAAATTCAAATTCAATAGGTGCTAAATGAAATTCAAATTCAATAGGATGGTGGGGGTGTTTGGCTGGTGGAAAGGAAAGGAGAGGACGGTGGAAAGGGTGTTTGGTGTTGGTGTTTGGAATTTGGACAGACAGATGGAGTAATAGTACAGAAATAGGAAAGATAGCAAAGGGGAGGGAAGAGTGGAGTGGAGAATAGGTGGAGAGGAGAGAAGAGAAGATAGGGGAGAGGGAGTGTCGTTTGGTGGAGTGAGGTGGCCCCCTTTCCCACGGTGGCGCTTGGATGCATGCTTGAAACTAACTACATATGGTTGGAAAGAATCATCTCCTTTTTCTTTCTTCCTGTGTCTTGTGCTCTTAGCCTTAGATTTTAGGTTTTGTACAAAGCAATTTAAAGTTTTTTGCATTTTAATATTCCATTCTACAAAGTCGTAGTTCCTCATCAATAATGTTTACAAATTTTTTTATAAAAACATAGGATAACAAAAGCTAAAAGAAAAGTCATTATCCTTTCTTGTTTGGTATCACGTATCTATCATCATTAGATATACTAACAACTTTATTTACTACACTTTTTTAGACTCAAGGGAATAACTTTTGTTTTTATATTATTTATTTAAATTTCAATTATCAGAAGTTTCAAAACCCCAGCATTGATCTCAGAAAATACCAGTATAAAAGAATAACTTGGCAGTAAATTTTTAATTTACCAAAGAGGCATGGATGAAAATATCAATTCCTTTGTCAGTTCAGTCTAATACTCTAATCTAATTTACTTCTCTGGCTAGACTGTTCAATTCATTCACCGTAACCCTACGATGAGATAAAATTAGAACGAACCACTCAGTCCAATTCGTGGGAAATAATATAAAGAAAATACCTATCTACCGAATCTACATTCTACACCGTCTAAAATTCAGGGCTACTGTTGAATGGATTGATACATCAGCTTCATCTTTCAGGTCTCAGTTAGATGATTCAAAACTGTCCACCCACTTAGACACCAGAGGCTTTTAGTCACCGGATATCAGTTTTCAAATTTTTTTAGATAAATTACCTTTTTGCCTTATCCTTCGATTTTATTTCTTCGGAGACTCTTAATGCTATTGTGAAACTTTTTTAAACAGTAAAATATTTTTTAAAATTTTAAAATTATTTTTTAATCACTGTGTATTTTAAAAAAAAATTAAATTAAATATTCAGACTAATTACGATAATCTAATAAAAATACTTTAAGATTTGAAGATCTTTTGATATTTTCAAATACTTAAACCACACTGTTTTACAAATAAGGGTATCACTCAGCTGTGTCAAAAATATATTTGGAAGTGTCAAAAAGATCTTAAAGTCTTAAAATATTTTTATCAAATTATCGTAATTAGTCCGGCTATTTAATTTGAGAAATATTGGAGATACACAGTGCTTAAAAAATAATTTTTTAAATAATAAAATTTCCTTTAAAACTTTAAAGCTATTTTTTAAGCACTGTGTATTTCCAAAATTTCTCAAATTAAATATCCGGACTAATTACGATAACTATAAAAATACTTTGAGACTTTAAGGTCTTTTGACACTCCCAAATGTGTTTTTGGCACTGCCAAGGGATACCATTATTTGTAAAACACTGTGTTTTAAGTATTTGGGAGTGTCAAAAGACATTGAATTTTTAAAGTATTTTTATCATGTTATCGTAATTAGTCTGGATATTCAATTTGAGAAATTTTAAAAATATACAGTACTTGAAAAATAACTTTTTAAATAATAAAATCTCCTTTAAATCTTTAAAGTTATTTTTTAAGCACTGTGTATTTCCAAAATTTTCAAATTAAATATCCGAACTAATTACGATAATCTGATAAAAATAATTTAAGACTTTAAGGTCTTTTGACACTCCCAAATATATTTTTGACACAGCTGAGGGATACCCCTATTTGTAAAACACTGTGTTTTAAGTATTTGGGAATGTCAAAAAACATTCAAGTGTTAAAGTATTTTTATCAGATTATCGTAATTAGTCTGGATATTTAATTTGAAATTTTTGGAAATATACAGTACTTAAAAAATAACTTTAAAATTTTAAAAAATATTTTACGATTTTATGATCCTTCGAATGATTCGACTTTCCAGTCGAATCATCCGAAAGAACCGAAAAATCAACTGAAAAATCGTCCGAAGGATAAAATTCAACAGGGTAAAAAGGTAATTTATCCAAAAAATTTAAAAACTGGTGTCTGCTTGCTTACTAAAAATCCTAGTGTCTAAATAGCGGCCTTCAAAACTCTTTAGAAATACCGACTCATGAATTCTTTTCAAATAGAGTAGAATTTTTCCCAAATATCAAAAGGGACTCCCTTTTCTTAGAATGATGTTAGAAGCTAAGGTGTTAAAAAGGGGATACGTATCGATTACGTATCAGTCCATATGTATATGATGTATTTTTGGTAAAATGGTTATAATTTTAGAGTCAGAGAGCTATGTGACAAGAATAATGATGGAAGCAGTTCATTATTGAATTTTAGATTATCCAAGAGTTCAAATTCAAAAAAAAAAAATTGATAAAAAAGTGAAAGTGGTCATTCTTTAGTAAAAAAAATAGCAGAAAATTAGTTTCTGGAATATTTGAATTTTTTACAGATTTTTTCAAAATATTTTAAAATTTTCAATTTCGTAACTTCAAAATTGTATTTAAATATCTAAATGGTCGTGGAATAATGAAAAAATTACATATAAATGAAGCTTAGAATTTTTTTTATTTTCTGTAAAATTTTCAGAATTTTTTAGAAAGTTAAAAAATAAAAATCTGAGGAGAGAGAAAGTGTATTATCGACCCTAGTGTCGAAGAGAAGTGGTGGATTTAAAAAGTATTATTATGATAATGTTTCTAAAAAGTTAATTTATTAAATTTAAAAATTTATAATTTTTAATAGTCTAAAAGTTAATGATCAACATAGAGTTAACTTTTAACAAATTTTATTCCAATATTGCAATTAATTGTAAATGAATTCAAGTAAATAGCGATATATATAATACACTTAAATACATAAACCTAAAAAGGAAAAATATAATTCCAAGTTGCAATAGACCTCACATCGAGGTCCAAGTGGAGCAATTATATCGCCATTCTTCAACTGACCACATTAATGCGGGTTATATATTGTGGGGCTTTGTTGAGTCAGATCTACCCATCGTACCCATTAACCTTAGGTGAGGGTCAAGGGTCAAGATTTCGGTCGGTAGTATACGTATAGATCGATATAATTTAAATTTTTGATCATTGAATTATATTTGTAAAAAAAAATTTAGCCAATATGATCAAATTTTTGATCGAATTATCGTTCATCATATCGGCCAAATTTTAAAAATTGAGTTTTTTTTTTTTAAAAGCCTCTTTTTTAAAAAAATACAGCGGACAAGAATGGAAAGAGAAAAAAGAAAATATGGAGAAAAGATTGAAGAAAAAAAATCGCACACATTTTCACAGCTTCTTTTCTCTTCTTTCTCTACTTCGTTGATGGGAAAAATACAGAGAGTGGCGGCAGCTGCTAGGGTTTAATACAGAGAGTGGAAGAGAAGAAGGGTATTAAAACATGAGCATTACTTGAAAACCCATTTGACAAAAAGTCACTCTCATGAGTTGTATAAAGAACTCACTTGAAAATTCTGTGTGTACTCCGATATTTTATCAAAGTCATTTTTCAAATTGTGTACTTGATAATATTCTTCTTTAAAATTTTAAAGTTATTTTTTAATCACTGTGCATCTCCAAAATTTCAAACAAGGAATATTCGAACTAATTACGATAACTTGATAAAAATACTTTAACACTTAGTCTTTTGACACTCCTAAATATTTAAAACACAATATTTTACAAATAAGGGTATCCCTAGGGTATGCCGAAAATACATTTAGGAGTGTCAAAAGACCTTGAAGTCTTAAAGTATATTTATCAGGTTATCGTAATTAGTCCGGATATTTAATTTGAGAAATTTTGAAAATACACGATGCTTAAAAAATAATGTGCATAGTGTATTAAATAATAAAATCTCCTTTAAAACTTTAAAGTCATTTTTTAAGTACTGTGTATTTTCAAAATTTCTCAAATTGAATATCCGGACTCATTACGATAACCTGATAAAAATACTTTAAGACTTTAAGGTCTTTTGACTTTCCTAAATGTGTTTTCGGCACACCCTAGGGATACCCTTATTTGTAAAATACTGTGTTTTCGGCACACCGTAGGGATACCCTAACTTAAAATAACACTCATTGACTAAGAAAATAAATTATGAAATTATTTCTACAAATTTTCCTCATTTATATCCTTTTCCTTATAATTTTCACAATTTTATTACTAATTATATAATTTCCCGTTATCGTAACTTCAAAAATATATTAGAAGATGTAAATGTTCGATATTTTATGAAAAAATTATATATTCAATAAGCCCATAATTATCTGCATTTACTGTAATTTTTTTGGAAATTTTTTTTTTTTAAAAAAAAGGGTAGGAGAGATATCGGCCGATATGAAAAATCGGTCGGGATCTCGGCCCGGCCGATTTTTCTACCCCTGCCTTAGGTACATAAAGTTAACGAATCATGTGTTACTTTAGCTTATTGTAAAAAAAAAATATTTTTTTTAAAGCGGGCCATATAGACACTTGATTTTTTTGTCTCTATACATTCGATTTCAAAAAATTGGGTGACAATACCATTTTATCCTTCCGATTTTTATCATCTGAATGAATTGTTAGTTCATTTTAAGTTTGTTCGGATGATAAGATCGTCTGAAGGAACATTTCAGTACAAAATGTGTTCCTTCGGACAATCGAAGTTATAGCTTTTTATTCATTCAAACGATCTTCTCTATATGGGCTATGGAGTGAGATTTTCAAACGAGTTTATTTCTCGGCCGATTTTTAGAAACAAGGTATCAAAATTCATCTAGTCTGAATTTTATGAACTCCGAAACTGATTTTAAGTGAAAAAGGTATAGTTTTAGATTTCAAAAATTATACCCAAAGAATTAAGAAAAAATGGTCTTCCATTTTAATTCTTTGGATACTATTTTTTAAGCCCAAAATTATACCATTTTCACTTAAAATCAGTCCCAAAGTTCAAAATTCAAAGTAGATGCATTTTGATAACTTATTTGTAGAAATTGGTCGAGAAACCTTCTTATTTGAAAATCCGAGCCAAACGCGCAAAGGTGACAGTTGGCAGAGAGGTGGTTTCTCTATCTATTTCTATAAACAACGTATCAAAATTCATATACTCTGAATTTTATTAACACCGGACTGATTTTAAGTGAAAAGAGTATAGTTTTAGGCTTAAAAAATTATACCCAAATAATTAAGGAAAAATGACATTCTCTCTTAATTCTTTAGATATGATTTTTAAAACCCATAACTATACCATTTTCATTTAAAATCAATCTCGAGTTCATTAAATTCAGAGTAGATGAATTTTCATACTTTATTTGTAGAAATTGGTTGAGAAACCGACTCTTTTGATAACCCGAGCCAAACGCGCAAAGGTAACAGTTCTCAGAGAAGCGGTTTCTCGATCTATTTCTACAAAGAATATATCAAAATTCATCTATTCTAAATTTTATAAACTCTAGAACTGATTTTAAGTGAAAAGTATATAGTTTTAAGCTTAAAAAATCTTACCTAAAGAATTAAAAGAGAAAGCCATTTTTCCTTAATTTTTTGGGTATAATTTTTGAAGCTCAAAACTATATCCTTTTCGCTTAAAATAAGTCCGAGAGTTCATAAAATTCAGAGTAGATGAATTTTGATACCTTATTTGTAAAAATCGGTCGAGAAACGATCTCGTTTGAAAATCTCACTCCGCAGTCCACAGAGAAGATCGTTCGAAGGATCTCGTGGAATCTTTCAAATGAATAGAAAGCTATAAGATCGTCCGAAGGAATCACATTTTGTACTTAAATGTTCCTTCGGACAATCTTATCATCCGAACGAACCTAAAATGAACTAACAATTCGTTCGGATGATAAAAGCCGGAAGAGTAAAATGATATTTTCACCTGATTTTTTAAAATCGAGTGTATAGAGGCAGAAAAGTCGGATGTCTATATGACCCGCCTACTTTAAAATTGGTGAGTTTATCATATTAAATTTATAATTTACAATTTTAATTATTTAAAAAATATTTTTTTCAATAGATTTTACATTAATCAAAATCAACACTGATATAATAATTTATTTAAAGTATTTAGATTAGAAAACTACTACTATTTTTAGTATTATTTTTTTAATGTAGATATTTCACATTTTTAAGTAAAATATAGTCAAACCTAATGCGCAACTTATGAAGTGTGTTAAAATTATTACTTTTGTTAGCTAAAGCTAAGGTAGCTCACCATTTATCTATCTCAGTTTTTATTTTTTTTAAATGACAAAGAAGCTCAAGACTTCCCAACAGTCTTCAAGTATGAGTACATTAGATGAAACTCTACATGCCCGCAGTTTTGTTGCAATTGAAAGTATAGTTCACTTAGGTTAGAGTCCCATGTGGAATTCACTAATTGGTGAATGTAAACTCTCTGAAATATATTTTTTGATTTAGATCTAATATTATTTGATATTTATTTGATGTGTTTTTTCATTAGATTAGTCATGACAAGTAAAATTATTTAACAATAATTTATTTTATTTTAAAATTGAGGACTAAAATAATTTAATTACTCTCACTTTTAAAGTACCATAGTCCCATGGTCTATTTATCCATCAAAGTTTTTATAATATGGTGAGATTCATCCATTTTATATATCCCTTCAAAATACCCAATTGTTTCAATGTGGGCATCTGGCAAACTTGGCCATTTTATTAATACTGACTTTTGTCGGTTTGAGGTAGGTTACAACTTTGACAAGTTATGGAGAGGCTAATTAATTAAGATAATAGGGTGAGTCATGTCTATTTAAAATATGAAACATGACATCTCAACATATATTTCATTGAAAAACGTTGCAAGGGTTGTTCAAGTTTTTAGATTGAGGCTATTGTTCTGCACCATCCCATAGGTGGACACTTGACTATTGTAGATTTTAGATTAGTAGGCACTTTGAGATTTTAATGTAATAATCTTTCTCCCTTTCTAAAAAAATTCAAAAATTTCAAACATAAATTAAGTTATTTGAATTTAAATCTTAACTGAAATTGAAATATCTGATATTAAAAATCATAATGATATCTACCACAATAAAAAAAAAACATGTCCGGTATGATATGCATTGGGCAAATACATAACTCATGAATCATGATACATATTGTCATTGATACATATGTATGGATTATATGACCGATACACTATTTATCATCCTCAGCTGAATTTTGAATAGATGATTTCAATAAACAGTCTATTTTGGAATTTGATTTATAAAGTAAGAAATAATACAAGAAAATATTTTCATGCATAACTTTTTTTCTAATTTTTAAGAGAAGATTTGTACTTAATGACAAATAAGAAAAAAAATTGTGCTTAAGATGATTCATACTTATGAGATTTTCTTAAAGTCATTTGCTTAATTTAAATCCATTTCAATTGTGAAACGCATCTATGCATTGGAGAAAAAAAGTTTAAATCATATTTAAATTCTTTAAATTTATTTTAGTTATCTTTTTTAGGAGTTGATTTGTGTATCAATATTGTTTTCTTAATTTATCACAATATTATATAATTTCATGATAAAATGAGAAGTAAAATAGATTCATTATCGCTTATAATAAAAAAATACAAATACATAATAATATTTAATTATCATTATATATTGTTAGACACTTAGCTATTTTCACTGAGAGTATTAAATGATATAAATTTAAAATAGAACAAAATAGAAAAGCACTTTAATTTCACATGCTTTCATTTAAAAAGAAATAAAAAATTCAAAAAATTAAGGAAAGAGATGACTCAAAATCCGTCAAGAGAAAAAATATACAAGCCATCTTAATACGGACAGAATTGGTTAAGAGACACTGAATAAAATGAAATTCTTCATTTTATTTTGTCGATGTATCATTTATCAAATATCGATATACCGACAATATGCTACTACATACATATCAATATATCGATATTTGATAAATAGTACACCAATAAAAATAAAATAAGATTTTGGGTGCCCATTCGGACACCCCCTTTTTCTGCCAGGGGACACTCCTTTTCAAAATTTTCGCGCAGATTACCATTATGCCCTTCTGCGCAAAATCATTCGAATGATTATTCATGTTGATTTTCAGATCCTTCGAACGATTCTGTCGTCCGAATCATAATCCTTCGAACGGTTTTACAGGCCAAATTCTACATCCTTCGAATCATAGTATCATTCGAATAGTATCATTCGAAGGATCATGAAGATCCTTCGAATGATCCTAAAAAAAAAAAATTCAACAGTAATTTTTTTAAAAAAAAATTTTAAAGTTATTTTTTAAGCACTGTGTATTTTCAAAATTTCTCAAATTAAATATCCGGACTAATTTCGATAGTCTGATAAAAATACTTTAAGAATTCAAAGTCTTTTGACACTCCTAAATGCTTAAAACACAGTGTTTTACAAACAAGGGTATCCCTAGGGTGTGTCGAAAACATATTTAGGAGTGTCAAAAGACCTTGAAGTCTTAAAGTATTTTTATCAGGTTATCGTAATTAGTCCGGATATTCAATTTGAGAAATTTTGGAAATACACAGTGCTTAAAAAATAATTTTAAAGTTTTAAAGGAGATATCGACAATATAGACAATTATTTTTTAATCACTGTGCATTTCTAAAATTTCTCAAATTGAATATCCGGACTAATTACGATAGCCTGATAAAAATACTTTAAGAATTTAAGGTCTTTTGACACTCCCAAATGCTTAAAACACAGTATTTTACAAATAAAGGTATCCCTAGGGTGTGTCGAAAACATATTTAGGAGTGTCAAAAGACCTTGAAGTCTTAAAGTATTTTTATCAGGTTATCGTAATTAGTCTGGATATTCAATTTGAGAAATTTTGAAAATATACAGTGATTAAAAAATAACTGTCTATATTGTCGATATCTCCTTTAAAACTTTAAAATTATTTTTTAAGCACTGTGTATTTCCAAAATTTCTCAAATTGAATATCCAGACTAATTATGATAACCTGATAAAAATACTTTAAGACTTCAAGGTCTTTTGACACTCTTAAATATGTTTTCGACACACCCTAGGGATACCTTTATTTGTAAAATACTGTGTTTTAAGCATTTGGGAGTGTCAAAAGACTTTGAATTCTTAAAGTATTTTTATCAGGCTATCGAAATTAGTTCGGATATTTAATTTGAGAAATTTTGAAAATACATAGTGCTTAAAAAATAACTTTAAAATTTAAATTTTTTTTTTTTTTTACTGCTATGTACATCCATTCCTTCGAAGGATGTTGATGATCCTTCGAAGGATCGATCCTTCGAAGGATCATCAACATCCTTCGAACGATCCTACCATTCGAAGGATGTGAAATTTAGCCTGTACAACTGTTCGAAGGATTTTGAGCAGGAGGGCAAAATGATAATTTGCACTTAAAATTTTCACGGTGGTATATCTTCTGACAAATTTTACATGATGAACGTTAAAAAAATGTCATACTACTAAACTTACAAAAATGCCAACAGAATAGTTGGGTAGGAGTAGGAAAAAAAATTCTGGAAGTACAAGAAATTTGTCAGGACGCCACTGCCTGTTCGGAGGAATTGAATAATTAATATTAGTATTTGATGAAAAACTGAACAGTAGTATTGTACGACTAATTATGTCTGCTGTCACACATTAAATGTTCTTACGTGGCAGCCTCGACAAAGAAGCTGTAAATCACTTTCTTAGAATATCTTCCCCTTATATTATTATATTATAGTATTATACTGTTCTGAGAATCTATCTTTGATTCTCCATCGCTCCTTGCTTGGGACTACTACGTGGCCGAAGGATACTTGGCGAAACTCTAGACTCGAGAGTATCTTTTCTAGGTGGATGTTCGAACGTCAAGGAGCACTTTGTCAATAATTAAAAAACTCGTTCAGTGAAAGGTTAGATTAAATAAAGTTTAATCGAATTCAGTTGTGATTAAATCTGATCGAATTTGTGTTATGAATATTATATTCTAAATAATATTAATTTTATTGAATAATTCTATGATGGAATTAAAAAACAAAAAATATATATTTAAATAAAACTTATTAATTATTCATTCCATCTTATTTTAAACATTTGCATCTTTTAAGAAATTTGAATTTGACTTTAAACCACCATGCAGCTGAGAGGTGATTCTCATCTATTTCAACACACTTTATGCTACTCCAATATAATTGAGATAACTATTTTAGGACAATTCCAAAATTCATATGAGACAACTAAATTAGGACAAAGGGAGTATATTCTATATATAGACAAATTATGGTTTAGTTTAAGAAGATTAATATAATTAATACAATGGTAAATCTATTAAAAATCAGTCATCCTTCGCTAGATTTAAAAATAAAAAATAAAAGTCTAAAGTCCCAATGCTCAAATGAGTGCACCAGGTGGAAACATGTTACTCGCTTGTAAACAATCATATGCCCAAACAATGGAATTGCAGTAGTGCAGTGTGTCTAGGTAATGTAGAGCGATGGTATAACGCCTCATCCCATTACAGGCGTGTTATCTTTGAAATATATCATAACATTCCAAAAAAACAAATATATTTTTTGAAACGCGGCAAATACCTCCTGCATCCCCTATGGGGTCTCAACCGCTGGAGCATAATGGGGAAGTCCTCCCAACAATTAAATCTTCATCTCATCATAAATATATACACATATAGATAACCTCTCTGCTCTAGAGTAGGCACCTCAACCGCCGGAACACAACCGGGAAACCCGCATCGCCTATGGGGGTCTCAATCAACGGAGCGTAACGGAGAAGTCCTCCCAACAACCAAATCATCATCTCATCATAAACATATACTCATATAAATAGTTCCTCCATCTCAACACCCAACAGCACGCCGTCCGTTGTGGGTTACCTCTCATGCATGCACATGATGTCATGGTCATGTCTAAACAATACAATCATGCTCTGATATAATAAATCAAGATTAACGACACATGCACCGTGTGTAACAAGGGCATATAACAGATTATGTAAACATACATCTCCATGTGTTCACATCTTATAAATGAACACACAACATTTTATTAACAAACTTTCAATCCTCATGTTCAATATCCAACACACATCTCATTCCCATCATAAATTCATATACATGTTATGATTGAACACAAAACATATAATTAACAATTTTCAAGCATCATGTCCAATGTCCAACGCATGCCTTACTCTCGTCATAAATTTATTCCCATGTAATAATTAAACAAACAACATGTTACCAGCAAGCTTGTCACGCCCCGACCCGAAAGGTGGGTCCAGGAACGATACTGAAGTTTTTTTTAAAGCTAAGACAACACTCAAGAATTCTAACTGGGCCGGATCGACAGTTAGGCCTAAAGGTCACACATGATCTCAACATGTGGAGTCAAACATATACCATAAGTCTAACCCAACAGATACAAACAATAACACATAATTCCAAACATTGAATTATCATTGAAATATCATCAGAGTAACTACGGATACGTGGTAGTCTTAATACATCACTATTTAAGCAAACAAGTACCACACATGGTGTTTTACTGTAACACCCCAATTTCTCAATAATATGAATATTTACGAAAATACCACTGGATTGGTGAATTTAATTAATGTGATTGTAAATGAGAAAATGGTGGGGCCCATTGTTCAAATTATGACCTTATGAACATAGTATAAGGGTCAATTTATCATGAATGGGTAATGAATATCAAATTGGGTCAATATGGTTAATTGACTCAAAGGACCCAATTGGGACCCAATGGGTCATAATGGACTTGTTTGACCATTGGGTGAGCCCAAATTTAATGGGGTTAAGCTGAAATGATTGGAAACTAAATGGAGCATAAATGGGTAGGCTTGAGGCACATATGAAAATCATATGCAAATGGCTAAAACAACCCATAATTGGGTCATGGAGTCAATTAGGTCAATGAGCCAAATGGGGACCCAATGGGTCGTGTTGACCATGTGGACCATGGTTGACCGTGTGGACTATCAAGTGAGCTCAAATATGAGTTAAATCAGGTGGTGTTGGGACTGAAGTGAGTTGGAATTAAATCAAGTAATGAGTTGACTCAAGTACATTAAATAAAATACATTAAGTGTAGTGAGTTGGGTGAGTTGAGTTGGAAATCAAAGGGACCTTGAACTCAAGTGAGTCAAATGGGATGTGAAGAGTTGCTTTGATCTCAAACAGCACCAAGAGAACAATTCCCACACGTTGGAAGTGAAGTGGTGCCTTGGCCGAGCCAAGGGTCACCATGGTTGGGACTGCATTAATGAGGTAAGATGGAGGGGTCTTTCCATCTCAAAGGATGCACTGGTTGGTGCCAAGGGATGCATTGGTTGGTGCCAAGGGATGCAATGGTTGGCAGCAAGTGTCTCCTTGGTTTAATCAAAATTTGATGAGGAGTAATGAGAGGATATGGGGCTGTTTAACAAAAGGGAATGCACCAATCACTTGGCCGAATTTGTCAATTACAAAACCTTAGAATTCTCATCTCTTTCCCTCTCTCAAGAACACATCTCCTTGGCCGAATCAGCTATTGGTGTTTTTCACCTTTGATCAAGCACCTACTCGGCTAGAGACTAAGGAAGAAAGAAGGAAGGAAGCAAGAGGGAAGGAAGTAAAGAGCAAAGGCAAGAAGAAAGGCTTGGAAAATTGGTAAGTAATCCATAGAGTTTTTATTGTAAAATGGGTTAAATGGAATATGATTTGGCCATGAGATGGCCGAATCTACCAAGGGTTTGGAGTATGTATTTTGATGTTTAAAAGATAGCAAACATGGACCATAGGGTTCGGCCACTTTGGTTGGCCGAACCTCATGAAATATTATGGTCATGATTGATGGTTTTTGTAAGTTAAAACGATGCAAAATGATGGACTGTTTTGGATGTTTTATTTAGACCTAAGATGCAAGGTGAAAGGGTGTTTAAATCATGGATTTGGATGTCATGATTTGGCCATGGAATGGCCGAATGCATCAAAGAATTAAACCTTGGATAAAGGTTGTTTAAAATGGTTAAAGTGTATCATTGGGTTCTGCCACTTTGGATGGCCGACCCCCATGAAGTTACTTAGGTAATTGGATGGTTTTTGTAAATTGAAAACCATGCAAAATGATGGACAGTTTTACATGTTTTTAATGGACATAAGGTATAAGTTAAAAAGGTCCAAATCATGGGCATAGGGTTCGGCTACCTTGGATGGCCGAACCCCATGAAAGTATTTGATATTTTGGTATGGTTTTTGGAGAGATAAAAACCATACCAATGGTGGAGAGTTTTTATGTGATTTAAATGGAGATATGGTTACTGTTTTGGGTCAGCCATTGGATGGCTGAACCATGTAGTTATCATGGTTAAAGAGTAGAGCCTAAGTTAAGTACATATGATGGAATCATTGAACCAAGGGAACCATTGGGTTTGGCCATGTGTATGGTTGAACCCCATGGACCATTTAATGGTTTATTTGGAGTGGAAATTATAGATGGATTGTAGTATGAAAATGGATAGAAATAAAGAACCATAGGGTTCGGCCATATGTATGGCCGAACCCTATGAAATAATTTTGATGGACTTAAGTAATTGTGAAGTCATAAAGATGATGAAAGACTAAGGTCTAATCTTAATTATGAGAGATTAGAAGGACCCAAATTGGATTGGTGAGGTTCGGCCAAGTTGTATGGCCGAACCCCACTAAGGTGGTTTGGTCATATGGGCTTTGACTATGAATCAAAATTAAGCATTGGTTAGGCCAATGGCAAAACCGTAAATACAAGTCAAATGATAAATATGAAGGGATTGATCAAAGGACTTGAAAAGAGGGGTCCAAAACCAAAGTGATAAGGTTCGGACATGGGTATGGCCGAACCCCACAAGATGATTTATGGGGTTTTGGACTTAGTTAGAAATCAGATGGTATATTGTATTGACTTAATGACATGAAATAAGGTAACGGAACTTGAACGGCGTGCGAGTCGTGATCGGGTGATGCTAAAAAAGAACGGACACTTAAGCAAAGTTTCCATAGGTCTCCTACCTACTTGTAACCACTTTTATAATTGGTTTTATCATGGTTTTTATGAGTTATATTGTTATTGTTTTATGTTTCAAATGGGTTTTGAATGATGAGATATATTTACAAATGACATATATACATTGACATCTCATGCATGGCATGGGGTGATGATTATGGAACAACTTAATGATGAGAGTCCTATCTAGAGGAAATGAGGGGTACTCTGGATTACCTCGACATGAAAGTCCCAATGAAAGAACACTGTGAAATAATTCAATGATGAGAGTTCTATCCACAGGAAATGAGGAGTACTGTGGATTACCTTGACGTGAAAGTCCCAATGAAAGAACACTAGTGAAATAACTCAATGATGAGAGTCCTATCCACAGGAAATGAGGAGTACTGTGGATTACCTTGTCGTGAGAGTTCCAAGGAAAGAACACTGTGAAATAACTTGATAGCTATGTATACTTGTGACGGGTGGGACTCATTACATGTGCACTTACATACATAGCATTGATTTTATACGTATTTTATGATCATATATTATGATATATGCATGTTTTTATATACTAACCTTGTGGTAGCTCTGATCGGAAAACCTACTGGGCACGTTGATCTAACGGCCTAATTCTATCCTTAGAGGATAATGCAAGAACAAGGAAAGGGAAAGAGAAAGTTGAGGACTGAGAGGGGAGCCAAGCTTAGCGCTTGATTATTGGAATGATTCTATATGTTACTGTCATTTGAACTACATTTTACGGACATGTAATAGTTAATAACTTTGCTATGGTTTGTTAAAGTTTGATAATGGATATTTGGATTAACAAGTTTTAATGGAGACTTGTACTTGTTATCTATTCAGTATAATTCCGCAATCAGTATTTCCGTAATTGGTCTAGTTTATTCCGCATGACTTGAATTAGTTCCATGTGTGGTTTGTTATTCGTGGGTTTAGTCCATGCTCACATGGGTGGCCAGTTAAGGGTCGAACTTTGGAAGTCCGAACTTAGCTCGCGTCGTGACGTCGTCCGCCCTCTTCCGGTGTTATTATATTATTATTTAAAAAAAAATTAGACTCTGAATTTCGAAAAGGGCGGGGCGTTACATTTACAAAAGCGAACGGTTCCAAGAACCAAAAAGCAAAGACAAGGGTATTCTCCTCAGTGGGAATCCCAAAGCAACGTCGCAGCTTATCCACCCTAAGCTTCAAACAAAGGGTTCTCCTCCTTAGGTTCATCTCCTGAAAGGGGAGTGGGGTGAGCTAACTAGCCCATTGAAGGAAATATAACAGTGCAGTTTAAGTAAGTATCAGGTTAGTAAATAATCAACAGTTGCAATATAATATCTCCTGCTTGATAACAATTTCTCAATATCAAGTATAATATCATCATCATTCCCATTTCATCATCTTTTCCAATATTGCTGTCATCCAACGTAACGCCTACAACTACGTTGAGATCATCATATTAAGTCCCGACATGGTTAAAATACATCGTTGCAAGTACATCTTCGGCTCTCACATAGCAGATACTAACACTCCTCAAGTCAGCAACTGTCGACACCCATGGTCCAATAGACGTAAACCATCTCACACACATGGCCAATATTGGTTCAATAGTCAAGGGCACGTGGAAGCAGTATTACATGTCTCGTATGATCAACATTATAAGCTTTTTCACAATTAACATAAGCACTTCTTACAACAGTGCATCATGTCTAGGCACATGGGTGGGTTCATCAAATCTGAAATCACTCATTGCTCAAGACTTATCTCAAGTAAAAACTTGTTTACACTTACTGTAAAGTTAAATTCCTTCACCAAAAATGTGTGGTATCGTGGTCTCTGTTCAACAAACAAACAAGTGCAGAATCAATCATAAGTCAACATACATAGCATCAAATGCATACATACAAGTAGTATTTCGAAATCATACTTGTTTTCCCAAAAATATCCAAGGTAAATGGAATTAAGTCTCCTACTTGGTTTCTAACCATTTTAAGTTACAATAATCCACAATAGAGTAATAGTAAGGTGCTCAGTTCAAAACTCATATTGTTTTCTGGGCATGACTAGATTGACTTATTGAGTTAGGTCTAGATACTCAGGTCACTTCTCCGTTGTCTTCTGGATAGGACCATATCTGACATGTTGAGTAAGGCCTCGAGGTCACTCAGTGCTCGACAAATATAGCATAGACCTGGAAGTGAAATCACTCAATGCCCGACCAATAGAGTTGGCTTGGAACTGAATACACTAGTATATGCACTATAGTAATAAGAGAAGAGGGTTAGTACATTTTTAATTATTAAATGGGTATAACCAATACATGCATCAACAACAATCAAGATTTCACATTAAAAAACTGGGTCCCCTTGGAACATACCTCGGAACTAGGTACTGTGGCTTCGGATCATCCGAACCACTGCCTAAGCTAGTCACTGACTTCGGATCATGGGTCTGCCTTCGGATCGTCCGAAGATCTGGTCTCGGATCATCTGAAGGTCCTTCCGAACCGATAAAATCCGAAAAACAGGTCTCGGTGGGTCTAGTGTCTCGGAACATGCCGAGTAAGGCTCGGATCATCCGAGTGGGGTTCGGTCCTTTTGAACTCGGCTCGGAACATCTGGGCGAGTTAAGCTTGCCTCGGACGCTTCGGGCTTCGGGTGAAGCTCGGAACGTCCGAAGGGTTCCTTTCGGACCGTCCAAAGGGTGTGACCCTAGGACCGTCTGAGAGTCGTCTTCCTTCCACTGTCTGCAAGCAGACAGTGACGGGTATACACTGTATGAAATACGAATCCTGCAAACAGTGGGTTTCCCGGATTCGATTTTCACATCCAACCGGTCAGATGGACTCCTTAGTGAGTCCTCTTTCCATAGGGAGTGATTAGAAGTTTTAAAACTAAGCAGGCCTTTAGATTTTAACACTGAAAACACACTGGCACAATAAAAATTGGGTTTTTCCTTAAACTTCAAACTGGTTTTACACACTCAAAACATGGCCAAATTTGGTTTTTCTTGATTCTAAACCGCCTGAAATTGAAAGAGGAACACAGTGGTTACCTTCACTTGAGTTCTTGGTTTGAAAATCCGGTCTTTGAAAGCTACGGTTGAAGAAAAACTGGGAAGAAACTGAGGCAAAGAGGGTGGTCGGCTGGAAAATTTCAGAGCAGCTGAGACTGAGAGAGATAGAAATCTGGGAGTTTACTCAGCTGAAGAGAGGCACAATTTATAGAATGCAGTGATCAATCGGCGGTGGCCGGATGGCCACTGCATGCAATGGCTGCCTACGTCCTCAACAGTAACGGCATTGTTTGGGGACTGGTTGCAGATAAGTCCTCCAATAGTTTTGATTTTGCAAAAGGCCCTCTTTTAAAAGAAATTCAATTTTTAACTAAAAACATTATTTTAAACGCTCAAGAATTTTAATCCAACCTTACAGATAAGTTGGGTTTTACAAACTCTAATTACCATAAAAATTTGGGGATTTAAAACTCACTAAAAACCATAGATTTAATTAAAAATCATAATTTAACACTAATTACTTAATTTAACTTGTGTTAAATAAAACAATTTAAAATCCTCATTTTTGGGGTTTGAAAGAATAAACTAGACCATACTAAAATGGTCTAACATAAAATACTTGTTTCAAAAATTATTTCATTCCCAAAACCATTTAAAAATATTTATTTCTCCCTTTCGGGGTTTTGACGGACGGTTTTAAATACTATTTTCTGAAAATAAAATTATTTTAAAATCAGAAATAGGAATCCTTGATTAAGGAGAAACATATCATCCAATAATAATCACATAATAACACAATTTATAAAATAATAACAATAAGTGGTAAATTATCGTTTTGCCCCTCCAGCTGAACGAGCTGGATCACTGAGCATTTGAGCTTAGATTGGGCCACACCTGGCTTCTCACAAAGCCCTAACCGTAATCTTCAAGATTAACCGGTCAAAGCAAGATCTATTAAGGTAAACTACGTCTAATCTGGGTCAGGGTATTACAAAGCTTCCAAGTTCAATAACTATTCATCCGATTAGAATTCTCCATTAATCGCATATAATTGACATGAGTACACTCGAACGGATCCTTTGCCACATATTCATTTCAACGGTTCCTTCACCGAGTGGCGTTATAAACAAAGAGTATCATTCCGGTTACTCCATGTCCAGGGTTAAAGGATAAATAAATGAGAGTGCATGCTAAAATAGTGATAAGTCCCCCATCTATCGGCATTGGTGAATGTGCGTTAGAAAACAGTCTTTGATTGGCTATTGAGAGTCTACATTAAAGTCGGGGTGGAAGCTTGGGGTGGAGGGTCCCCCTCACTATGAAAATTTAGTAGGCTAGCCATAAATTTTTGTTATCAAATAATTATTATTTTATTTCTCTCCAAAACTGTAGACTTGGGGCTCAACAAAATAAAATAGACACTTGTCTGAGTTTGAAAGTTCAAGTCAAATAAGAAATGGACAAGATGGTAATGAATAACTAAAATAAATAAATAATACATTTTTTTTGGAATAAAAGTAAATAAGAATGGAAACTTTGAGCGAATAATAAACAAATATACCAGTTATATAATTCATAACTTTCAAAACGTTAAATCAATGTTATCAAATCCGACTTGACCCGTGGGTTGACCTGCGGTTCAACCGTGATCCAACTGAGACATGGGTCGGGTTTTAAAAACCTTCTAGATTAAAAACCCTTAAAAACTCTCTGCGACTCGCTGTTCAACCCTATTTATCTAATAAACCCGTGACCTTTAAAAACCCCTGGTTTCTTTAAATGAAGATGAAAATGTTGGTTATTTTGGGAATATAATTTTTGGATTATTAATTTTTGGCATTTACAATTGTGGTTGTGAGAGAAAGAATATAATTTTATGAAGTATAACCTTAGTTAATAATTTAATATTATTTATAATATTATATTAATAGCAAGGGTTTTACCGGATTTGACTACGGGTCAACCCGGTTGAACCTTATTTAACCAACCTTCTTTTCAAGACAGGTCACTCCACGGGTAGAATTTTAAAATATTGTCTTAAATAATGAAATCACATAATGATAAAATCAAATAATAACCAAAGGAACCTATCTAGTGAAAAGCTGGGCTTAAATCATTATTTAAAAGTTGTAATAAAGAGAATAATTGATGCGGTGCATCCCTCGGTGCATCATGCTTTTTCTTTACTTGCTATTTTTTGTTTTTTGTTTTTAGTTTTATTTTAAGCAAGGATAGTCTTGTAATTTTGCTTTATTTTATTTTAAGTAAGAGATTCTTTATATAAGGCTTTGTAGCCCTTTGGGCAAAGACAGTTTATACGATGAAATAAAAACAATTTCTATAAATCCTCTGCGGTGGTTATCTTGGAGCGAATCTGAGAGTTTGGCGTGAAGCTGTCTCCCATTCAGGTACTCGATCCTTCTTCCTTTTGTTTTCTCTCTTCTCTCTTATCTTTTCTTTTCCTTTTATTTTTCCCTTACTTACAGTGATTCCCAAATCCCAAACCTCTTGCCGCTGCCCCAGATCCTTGCTTTTACTTTCGTTCATCCCTTACACCTTCATACTGCTTCGGTGCCTTTCCAGAAACCTTTTCTACTGCTGTTATAGCTCCCAGACAGTCCCAAACAGCAACCATAATCCCTGCTGACCATTCTCATACCTTTTGAACCCCTTTCCTAGCCTTCGCCACCCTCTGGTCTTCCTTTCCAGCCATCAACATCCACTCCCAGACCTTTTCCTTCTTTCCATAAGCCTTCCCAAGCCCAACCAGTCTTGCCGCAACCCATATCTTTCCCCCTTGTGACTTCTGTAACTTCCAGCCTCCTTTCATGTTAACTTATCCACCTCCTTTAATTACCAAATTGCCACTAGTCCCTTTAAATCCATTTAAACTCGATTTCAGTCCTAATTTGATGTGGTTCTACGTGCGCGTAAGATCTGATAAGCCCTTTTGTTCTGAAAGACCTTCTATTTTGAGCTATAACTTAATTTGGATTGTGATTTAATTATTTACATTGAACTCTCTCTGAATTTCTTGATTATTTGTGGTAGATTTTATTATTCTAATTGTTATTAGTAATTTTAATTTTAATTTCAGCCTCATATTAGTTTCTTATTACAGTATAATCGCATTTAGGTATTTAGGTTCACCTTTTATCTTATCCTGCGTCAAATTTGGTATCAGTAGCAAGGTAGGGTTGTTTCCTTAAACACCCACGGTCTTAGGTTGCATATTATTTTTTTTTTTTAAAAATTCGTTATTATTATTTTTTTAAAAAAATTCATTCATTGCATATAGATTTTAGGTCATCACATATAGTCAGAATTCATCCTTATATTTGTGAGTCTAGAGGAACACTAGTGCGTGTACCCGTGCATGACCACTAGGAGTGGAGTTACCTATCAGAAAGAGTCCAAACTATCCAACGAAATGTCAGGAGATCAACCTCCAGTTTGGTTTACTCAGGCATTTGCCCAATTAGATGCCCGACTCACTGACCTTAAAAGAGGTCAAGATACTTTAGGTACTGACATGACCGACTTGAGAAACCGGATTGAAGCCCTTGAAACCCCTAGGAATGATGAGAATGGGTCAGTTCATGAGGATAATGAGAATTTTAGGAATAGAGACCATAGAGGCCGCAGATTTGGTCACGGTAGATTCCAACAGCCACACAGGTATCAGGAACCCATCAACCATGAGGAACGTGCCTTGAAGAACGTGCAATTAGAAGCCCCTGAATTTAAGGGACGAGCAGACCCTACGGTTTTCTCAGATTGGTTGTCAGACATGGATCTCTACTTTGAGTGGCATGATATGTCGGAACCTCGTAGGGTCCGTTTTGCCAAAATGAAGTTGGTGGGAGAAGGTCGGCTTTTTTGGACCACAGTGGAACATAAACTCCGGAGGCAAGGAGTTGAACCCGTCAAATTGCATTGCGATGAGATGAAAGAATATTTGAAAGAAAAGTATATCCCTCTCAGACACAAACAAAAACTCATTGACCAATGGAACTCTCTACGTCAGGGCAACCAGACCATTGATGAGTACATTGAGAAGTTTGATGAGTTTCTTATGAGATGCGAGTTGGATGAGGACCCCAGCCAAACCCTTTCTAGGTTTAGAGTACGTCTTCGTCCTGAGTTCCAGCGTGAGCTTATCTTATATGGGGTGGAAACTTTGGAGGAAACTTACCAAATAGTCCAAGGTTTAGAAGGTTACTTTAATCCGAATCCTCCAACGCATTTTGACTCCCGGGGTGCCAATTCTAAGCCTAATAGCAAGGATCTCGGCAAAATACGGTGAGTCAACCCAAACAAGTCACTAGTACTCCATCCAGGAATGGTCCTCAGTGTTACTACTGTCAGGGATTCGGGCATTTCGCTCGTGAATGTCCTATTAAGACCAAGAATCAGGAAAGAACCCTATTGTTGGGAGAACCACCCATTGAAGAGATTGCCCGTGAAGATGACATAGAAGCTCAATTTCAGGGTGAATATCCTTTGAGTGATGAGGAACTTGATGAGGAGATCGATGCAGATTTTCTTACAATAGTTAGATGTGTCTTTGCTCGATCTCAACCCTCAGAAGATTGGAAGCGCACAACCATTTTCCACACTTACATTAAATGCGGTGGGATCTTGTAAATTGAATGTGGATAGTGGAAGTTGTGCAAATGTCGTATCCACCAGTTCGGTTGCTCGATTGGGTTTGAAGACTGAACCTCATCCTAATCCACATCGAGTTGCGTGGGTCAACGATACGTCAATCCCGATCACTCAACGGTGCCCTGTGCCCATTCAGTTCCTCACATATCAGGACACTGTGTGGTGTGATGTAATCCCTATGGGCGTAGGACACATTATTTTGGGTCGTCCTTGGTTGTTTGATCATGATGTGACACTGTTCGGTTAAGTGAACACGTGTAGCTTTGAACATAATGGTAGGAAGATCAAAATCCTCCCTATGAAACCTAGGCCCCCTCACTCAAAACAATATGACACAAAGAGGGACAAACCAAAAACCCCATCAAAGACCTAGTCCAAGTCTCTACATATCATTGCTGCTAAAGAATTCGAAAGAGAGACTAGTGAAACTTCGGTTGTGTATGCCTAGTGTCGAGAGAGACCTCTCCTGAGGTTGGTACTGAGTTGCCAAAGGTTGTAGTTCCGGTCTTTAAGGAATTTCAAGATGTATTCCCATCTGATTTACCAAATGAACTACCTCTCATGCGGGACATACAACATGCCATAGATCTTGTCCCTGGGGCGACTTTGCCAAATCTGCCTCATTATAGGATGAACCCTAAGGAGCATAAAGAGTTGAAGCGTCAAGTGGATGAGCTTCTACAAAAGGGATTCATCAAAGAGAGTTTAAACCCATGCGCTGTGCCAGCCCTCCTGACACCCAAAAAAGACGGCACCTGGCGCATGTGTATAGATAGCAGGGCTATTAATAAGATCAATATCAAGTATAGGTTTCCAATCCCACATCTCGATGACATGCTTGACATGATGGCTTGTGCTACTATCTTTTCAAAATTGACCTCAAGAGTGGATATCATCAAATCCGCATTAGACCAGGAGATGAATGGAAGACAACCTTCAAGACGAAGGATGGTCTGTACGAGTGGATGGTTATGCCTTTTGGTTTGACCAACGCTCCCAGTACATTTATGCGGGTGATGACTCAAGTGTTAAGACCTTTTATGGGTAAGTTCTTGGTGGTATATTTTGATGACATTCTTATCTATAGTACCTCCCAGGAACAACACTTGCAGCATCTGAGGTTAGTCTGTGACGCTCTTCGGACTAAAAAATTATATGCAAACCTGAAGAAGTGCACATTCATGTCGAATAGGGTTATTTTCTTAGGGTTTGTGGTTTCATCTGAAGGTATGTCAGCGGACCCCGAAAAGATCAAGGCCATAGTAAGTTGGCCCGAACCGCGGAATATACATAAGGTACGAAACTTTCAAGGCTTAGCTACCTTCTATAGGCGTTTTATCCGAGGGTTTAGTTCCATCATGGCTCCTATCACGGATTGCCTTAAAAAAGAGGAATTCCAATGGACTAAAGCAGCCTCGAAAGTTTTTCAGGAGATCAAGACTCGTTTTGTCGAAGCTCTTGTCATGCGACTACCAGATTTCTCAAAGTCTTTGAAGTTGCGTATGATGCATCTGTTGTTGGTATAGGTGGAGTCCTAAGTCAGGAAGGACATCCTGTCGCTTACTTTAGTGAGAAGTTGAATGAAGCCAAACAACGATATTCCACCTATGACAAAGAGTTCTATGCGGTTAGGCAAGCACTCCGTCTTGGAGACATTACCTTTTGCCACACGAATTCGTTTTGTACTCGGACCATGAGGCCTTGAGATATCTCAATTCCCAGAAAAGTTAAACTCAAGACATGCCAATTGGGTTCAATGTCTTCAGGAATATACTTTTGTGTTGAAACACAAGGCCGGGGTTGAGAACAAGCCAGCTGATGCATTGAGTTGTAGGGTTGCACTAATACACTCCATGAGTGTAGAGGTGACCGGGTTTGAGCAATTGAAGGATGAATATCCCACATGCCCGGATTTTGGGGAGTTGTATGCTTCACTCTTGAGTGACCAAGAAAGAAGTAAAAAAATTTTCTCATGGTGGATAATTTATTATTTAAAGGAAGTAAACTCTGCATTCCCCGAACTTCCCTGTGTGATTTTCTTGTTTGGGAGTTACATGCCGGAGGTATGGCAGGACATTTTGGGAGAGACAAGACGATTGTCCTGGTTGAAGAAAGGTTTTATTGGCCTAGTCTCAAGAGAGATGTGGCTAAAATCATTGGGCAATGTCGAACTTGTCAACTGGCAAAGCAAATGAAGCAAAACACGGGATTGTATACGCCTTTGCCAGTTCCCCATGCTCCTTGGCAGGATATCAGTATGGACTTCGTACTTGGACTTCCAAAGACTATTAAGAAGTACGATTCCATTTTGGTGGTTGTAGACCGTTTTTCTAAAATGGCCCATTTCCTTCAGTGTTTTAAAACCTCCGATGCTTCTAATATTGCCAAGATATTTTTTGGAGAAATAGTGAGACTACATGGGTTACCAAAGACGATTGTGTTAGATAGGGATGTTAGGTTCATGAGTTATTTTTGGAAGACCTTATGACACATGATGGGTACTAGGTTATAGTTTTCGTCTGCGTATCATCCTCAGACTGATGGATAGACTGAGGTAGTTAATCGTAGCCTAGAAAATCTGTTGCGTTGTCTAGTTGGAGAGAATACGTGAAAGTGGAATGTTGTTCTACCGATTGCTGAGTTCGCGTATTATAGTTCGATCAATAGATTTATAGGTATGAGTCTCTTTGAAGTCATGCATGGTTATAAGCCTAGGAAGCCTATAGATCTCATTCCCATGTCTATGTCAAATAGGCCATTTGAGTCTGCATCATCATTTGCATATCGCATACATGAATTGCATGCTGAAATTAAAAGAAAAATTAATATGAGCAATGAAGTGTATAAATCTGCTGCAGACACTCATCGTAGATTCAAAGAATTTAATGTGGGTGATTACGTGATGATCCGCGTAAGACTCGAGCGGTTCCCATAAGGAACTGTGAAAAAGTTACATGCTCGTAGTGCAGGGCCTTTCAAAATTTTGAGGCGAGTTGGATCCAATGCATACGTTGTAGACCTACCATCTGATATGGGTATTAGTCCTACTTTCAATGTCGAAGATTTAGTCCCTTTCCAAGGCCCAACAACTACACCTGTAAGCCCATCATCACATCAATCCCTTAACCATTCTACTGGCCTACCTGACCCACTTCATGACCCATGGCATGAACTTTCCCAGCCTTCACAGCCTTTACCTACTTTACCTTCCTTGCCACCTATGAGAGACGAGATAGAATCTATTCTGGATGAGGAAGTGTTTCTACACGTGCCGGAGGTTATCAGAAGTATTTGTGAAGTGGAAAAACAGACCGATTACAGACGCCACATGGTTGACAGAAAGTGAGCTACAGCGACTTGATCAAGATCTTCTAGAGAGATATCGAAGTTTTGTTTCGTTAGAGGTGCCTTCTTCTTCTACAGCAAAGATGACAACAATGACAAAACAAGTTTCCGAGTCTATCAACGACGACGAAAGAGAGCCGCTCCAACTCCATCATTATGGCTCGATGAAGATTCACTTGGTTGACATTGAAGACCTCACGTGTGCGTGTTTTGCACTATGAAGACCCTACACTGGGAAGAAGCATGCGTGAGAAGATTTATGTCTTCTCATCTATTTGAACTCGAGGTCAAGTTTTCTCAGATGGGGGATTGATGCGGTGCATCCCTCGGTGCATCCTGCTTTTTTTTTTACTTGCTATTTTTTGTTTTTTATTTTTAGTTTTATTTTAAGCAAGGGAAGTCTTGTAATTTTGCTTTATTTTATTTTAAGTAAGAGATTCTTTGTATAAGGCTTTGTAGCCCTTTGGGCAAAGACAATTTATACGATGAAATAAAAACAATTTCTGCAAATCTCTGCGGTGGGTATCTTGGAGTGAATCTGAGAGTTTGGCGTGAAACTGTCTCCCTTCCAGGTACTCGATCCTTCTTCCTCTTCTATCCTCTCTTCTCTCTTCTCTTTTCTTTTCCTTTTATTCTTCCCTTACCTAAAGTGATTCCCAAATCCCAAACCTCTTGCCGCTGCCCCAGATCCTTTATTTTACTTTCGTCCAGCCCGTACACCTTCATATTGCTTCGGTGCCTTTCCAGAAACCTTTCCTACTACTGCTACAGTTCCCAGACAGTCCCAAACAGAAACCATAATCCCTGCTGACCAGTTCTCATACCTTTTGAACCCCCTTTTTAGCCTTCGTTACCCTCTTGTCTTCCTTTCCAGCCATTCGACATCCACTCCCAGACCTCTTCCTTGTTTCCATAAGCCTTCCCAAGCCCAACCAGTCTTGCCAGCAACCCATATCTTTCCCCTTGTGACTTCCGTAACTTCCAGCCTCCTTTCATGTTAACTTATCCACCTTCTTTAATTACCAAATTGCCACTAGTCCCTTTAAATCCATTTAAACTCGATTTCAGTCCTAATTTGATGTGGTTCTACATGCACGTAAGATCTGATAAGCCCCTTTGTTCTGAAATGCCTTCTATTTTGAGCTATAACTTAATTTGGATTGTGATTTAATTATTTACATTGAACTCTCTCTGGATTTCTTAATTATTTGTGGTAGATTTTATTATTCTAATTGTTATTAGTAATTTTAATTTTAATTTCAGCCTCATATTAGTTTTTTTGGTTACAGTATAATCACATTTAGGCATTTAGTGTCACCTTTTGTCTTGTCCTGCGTCAATAATACTTTCAAATAAAATAAAGTGGATAAAATCATAAATAGAGAAAATGTTGTGAAAAAAAATTAGGAAATAAAATAACCATTCACTGTTTGCAAGAGTTTTTTTTTTTTTTTCTCATGAATCAATTTAATATAGTAAACTAAAACAAAGAAATTAAAAACATACCTTGAAAGCTTGGTGATTTGGCTGGTTGAGTGGCTGCAAAGGGTGAAATGCCTGGGAACGTTTGGTGTTGGAGAGGTCAAAGTTCATTGGGCTTTAAAGGTAAGAATGGTCGTGTACAATGGATCCCACGATAGGAGGCTAAAGGTAGGGGCTTGAGTGCTTTGAAGCCTAAAGTTGCTTCCTTCCATGACCTTGGCGTCATAGCAATTGTCAACTGATTGAGAGAAAAGAGGTTGGGCGGCGCATGGGAACGATGGGAGAACAAGAATGAGAGAATACGATGGTGAGGGTGAGAAATATGTAGGCTAGTGTTAGGGTTTATTTATATAATATACACATGTTTCATATTTGGACGCATGACTTTTCAAATAATGTATGTGTCGGTTTGAAAATTTGGCGACAGTAAGATTGGGAGTGCGGGTCCCACGACCCACAACATTTCGGGAGAAAAAAATAAAATAAAATGAAATAAAATAAAAGAAAACCAATTAAATTACATACAAAGGTGGTCATATAGATATCCGACTTTTCTGTCAGCAGATATTCGATTTCACATTTTTAGAGTGAAATTATCATTTTGACTTTCGATTTTTTAGAAAATGACGAACCCTTCGCATCGTCCGAACCATCAGGTAAAATATTTTTCATTCGTTTGGACCAATGGATCGTTCGAAGAAAATTGCAGTATAAATTTCTATTGCCCAGACGATCGAACTAATAAGTATAAGATCGTCTGGATCATCACTTTGGATCGCAAAACAATCATGTTCTCAGTTAAGATCATTCGAACCATCCACAGTAATGATCCAAACAATCTTATACGTAATAAGTTCAAATCATTCGCCCTTCACATTCCCATTTTTGTTCACATCTTACTCTAACCCTCTCTTTCTCCCTCAAACACTCTTTTCAATCCCTTCTCTTTCAAACACCTTTTCTAAACCCTTCTCCCTCGAACACCCTTTCCAAACCCTTCTCTCTTAAAAGTTCCATTCCATTCTCTCAATCTCCTATCTCGGTTTGAAGGTATCTCTCTGAAGCTACTCTTTAAATCTCAGATCTCGAATCGAATGTAACTCTCTCTCTCTCAAACCCAAGACTGCATAACTCTTATCACTCTCTATTTTTTTATAAATCATTATTATAGATTCTAGTGAGGGAGGTTTTATTGAATCGTCAAGTGGCATGGAGTTTATTGAGGGTTGTTTTTCAAGTCGTGACGATCTTGTAAAGTATGTTAAGGATGTTGCCTTTGCACAAGGATTTGTATCTAGCATTAGGAGGTCATGTAATAAGAAGAAAAAATTATTACTTGGTTGCGATAGAGAAGGCACATATCACAACACGGTTAATTTGCAAGATGACGAGAGGAATAAGAAAACATCCTCTCGTCTTATCAATTGTCCATTTGAAGTGGGAGGGAAACAAATTGTTGATGGGTCATGGAAATTTACCATAAAAAATTTGGAGCACAATCATGATCTCTCGAATGTATTATTAGCTCATCCAAGTACACGAAAGTTTTCAGATGAAGAGAAAAAAAAAGATCATTGAAATGAATAGTAGTAATATACCACCCCGCCAGATTTTGACGACCCTTAGAAATGAAAATCTAGACATTGGAGTGACATCCACTGATTTGTACAATTTTTTGAATTCGATTCGGAAAGAGCAACTAAGAGGTCGTACTTCAATTGCTTGACTTGACAATGACAGTCATTTGTCCCATTTTTTTTTGCACATCCATTGTCTGTTATACTTACTAAGAGCTATCATAATGAATGTATGATGGATTGTACATACAAAATCGACAGATATCATATGTCATTGCTTAATATTGTTGGTGTCACAAGTTTTAATAAGAATTTCTTCTCATCCTTTGCATTTATAAGAAATGAGAAGTTTGAAGATTATGTATGGGCATTATAGATGTTCAAAAATGTTTTAGGAGTTCATCATGATCGACAAGTTTTTGTGACTACTAGAGATTTGACTTTAAAAAATGCTATTGATTCAGAGTTCCCTAATGCTATTCATATATTGTGTATTTGGCACATCAACAAGAATATTGTTGCTCGTTGTAAACCTCTTTTTAAGAAAATCAAAGTATGGAATGCATTTATAAACGAATGGAATGCATTGGTCCAGTCGTCATCCAAAACAGAATTTAATGGAGCAATTGAAGCATTCAAACGTAAGTTTAGAGATGATTCGTAGGCAGTGAACTATTCAACAAGCACGTGGATCCCATATGAAAAATAATTCGTCAAGGTATGGATCAACTGGTGTTTACATTTTCAAAATCGAGCTACTTCAAGGGTTGAAGGTGCACATGCTATGTTGAAATATTACATAGATATATCCACTGGTGACCTTGACGTTGTTCGAAGAAAGATATGATATGCCATTGAAAATCAGTTTGAAGAGTTCAAGGTTCAACTCGAGGATGAAAAAATTCGATTTGCTCATACTGTTTCTATTCCTCTTTTTTTTTTTTTTGATGAATTGAATGGCAAAATATCACAGTTTGCATTGAATGAGCTTTACAAGCAATATGTTATGCTTAGAAACAGTTCATTCTCGGAGAATTGTACATTTGAGTTTACAGCTTCAATGGGCTTACCTTGTGCGCACATAATGAGGTGGATGGACAAGTTACATTTGGATCAGATCCATCCACAATGGAGAATCGATTTGATTTCATTGGACGACTTTAACATTGAATAGAATCGGCTTGGGGATCAATTAAAAGTTTTCTTTGATGGCATTAAGAATAAATATGAAAATTTGTCTTCATTTGATCAAAAAGGGCTCCGAAATCATCTACAAAATCTTGCTAGCGATGACATGTCTATCAGTTATCCTATTATGCAGCATTCTAGAGGACGTCATCCAGGTTTAAAGAATTCAAAGTCATTTTAAAATTCTACAAGACAAGATCCTTCTGCATTTGAGATTGTAGAGAATCAATTGAATGCAAGAAGATGCAATATATGCAAAAACATTGGCCATAATTCTAGAATTTGTCCAAATAAAATTACTGCAGGAGCATCATCGAGTGTAGTTTTAAATGCTTTGCCTAACGTAGATGATTTGCATGAATCACAAACAGCGAGTTCTTTCAATTATCCCAAGTAAGTGACTGTTAAAATATAATGCATATTCATATATTTTCTACATAAATAATAAGGTGATAAAGACTAACATCTATTCCTTTTTTCCACAATCGGGGGGTTCTTACAACTTCTTTGATGAATTGACATATAACGATTCTCAGTTTTCCCAAGTGATTTCTTAACTCAACTGACATTTACATTATTTCCAATTATTTATCTTAACATTTACTGTGTACTCTATTATATGCATAACAATGTTTTCAAAATGTTATGCAGTGGTCAAGTGATCATAGAGATACTGGCAATTACGAGGATTTGTGGAATAACCAGTGAAGATGCCCTTTACATACTGTGATATTGTTGTTTCCCATCTTCATTTAGATCATCTACATACTGTGATATTGTTACTTCCCATATTCATTCCGATCATCTACATACTGTGATATTGTAGCTTCCTAGTTGACTTGTAGTTGGAAACAACCATGAAAAAACATTTGCCAGAAGAACCAGTGAAGATGTCATCTACATACTGTGATATTGTTACTTCCCATATTTATTCCGATCATCTACATACTGTGATATTGTAGCTTCGTAGTTGACTTGAAGTAGGAAACAACCATGAAAAAACATTTGCCAGAAGAACCAGTGAAGATGTCATCTACATACTGTGATATTGTTGCTTCCCATCTTCATTCCGATCATCTACATACTGTGATATTGTTGTTTCCCACTGAAAATGTATTCAGTTTGAGTGAAAATGTATTCAGTTGAAATATTTGAAAGAAATGTATTTATTTGTATGTTGTTTTGATTTTTATTGAATGAAGTCGATGTACATACTGTAATTTATGACATTTATCCTCCACCAATTTCTCGAACACTAGATCCCACAAGCAATGGGCAAACCCATTTATATAGCAAAAAGATAGATAATAGGGATTAAATATTAGAGTATACAAACCAAGCATTCACCATTTCAATTGAACTCATTAAAATATGGCATTTTCATTTAATATATGAAAATTACGAAAACATATCCTTTACATGTCAATATCAAAATATGAAAATTACAAATAGAACAACTATCCGAAGACAGAAGCTGGTGCTGATGTAGAAGGTGTGGAAGTCGGAGGAGTGTAGACAGAGGTAGCAGCAGGTGCAGAAGTCGAAGGAGTGGAGACAGAGGCAGAAACAAGTGCATCAACAACATGCACAGGTGCAGGAAACTGAGGTGGTGCCAATGGAACACGAGCAATAGAACCAGAAGCTCGCATCTAAGGACAAATCCTATCGGATGAGGAGTGGAGCCATAAGCTGTTGCAAATGTAGCAAATCCAGTCATGTAACGCCCCGCCCTTTCCAAGATTCAGAGTCTAATTTTTTTTTAAAATAATAATATAATAACACCAGAAGAGGGCGGACGACGTCACGACGCGAGCTAAGTTCGAACTTCCAATGTCCGACCCTTAACTGGCTACCCATGTGTGCATGGACTAAACCATGAATAACAACACACACGGAACGAAACAAGTCATGCGGAATAATACTAGACAAATTGCGGAACTATCTGATTGCGGAATATACTGAATAGATAGCAAGTACAAGTCTCCCATTAAAACTTGTTAATCCAAATATCCATTATCAAACTATAACAAACCATAGCAAAGTTATTAGCTATTATATGTCCGTAAAATGTAATTCAAAAGACAGTAACATATAGAATCATTCCAATATTCAAGCGCTTAAGCTTGGCTCCCCTTTCAGTCCTCGACGTTCTCTTTCCCTTTCCCTGTTCCTTGCGTTATCCTCTAAGGATAGAATTAGGGCGTTAGATCAACGCGCCCAACAGGTTTTCCGATCAGGGCTACCACAAGGTTAGTATATAAAAACATGCATATATCATAATATATGATCATCAAAAACATATAAAATCAATGCTATGTATGTAAGTGCACATGTAATGAGTCCCACCCGTCACAAGTATACATGGCCATCAAGTTATTTCACAGTGTTCTTTCTTTGGGACTCTCACGACAAGGTAATCCACAATACTCCTCATTTCCTGTGGATAGGACTCTCATCATTGAGTTATTTCACAGTGTTCTTTCATTGGGACTTTCACGTCGAGGTAATCCAGAGTACTCCTCATTTCCTCTGGATAGGACTCTCATCATTAAGTTGTGCCATAATCATCACCCCATGCCATGCATGAGATGTCAATGTATATATGTCATTTGTAAATATATCTCATCATTCAAAACCCATTTGAAACATAAAACAATAACAATATAACTCATAAAAACCATGATAAATCCAATTATAAAAATGGTTACAAGTAGGTAGGAAACCTACAGAAACTTTACTTAAGTGTCCGTTCTTTTTGAGCTTCAGCCGATCACGACTCGCACGCCGTTCAAGTTCCGTTACCTTATTTCATGTCAATAAGTCAATACAATATACCATCTGATTTCTAACTAAGTCCAAAACCTCATAAATCATCTTGTGGGGTTCGGCCATACCCATGGCCGAACCTCACCAACTTAGGATTTAATCTTCCTTTTCATTTGATCAACCCTTAAACACTTTACCCTTCAAACATATCTTGGTAGGGTTCGGCCATACCACATGGCCGAACCATACCACTTTGGTTTTGGACCCCTCTTTTCAAGTTCTTTGATCAATCCTTTCATATTACACTTTGACTTGTATTTATGGTTTTGCCATTGGCCTAACCATATTTAATTTTTGCTTCATAGTCAAAGCCCACATGACCAAACTACCTTAGTGGGGTTCGGCCATACTACTTGGCCGAACCTCACCAATCCAAATTAGGTCTTCTAATCCTTCAAAACCCTCAAACATGACCCGAGTTTCTTTCTATGGGGGTTGGCCATACCCATGGCCGAACCCTATACATCATCCTTGGTTCTTTTATCCCTTCATCACCCTTCTCTAATTACATTAAAAATTAACCCTAAGTCCATCAAATGATCATTAGTGGGGTCGGCCATACCCATGGCCGAACCTTACCCTATGGTTTTTATCTCATGTTCCACCATTTATCATGGTTGATCAATTTATATTCATAACTAAGCATAGATGATTCTTAACACAAAATCATAAAACAAGACATAAATTCCCACATGATCTTAATCCGATTACCCCATGAAAACAGTCCATGGGGTTCGGCCATACTCATGGCCGAACCCTATGGTTCTCTTTGGTTCAATGATTCCAACATTCATACATACTTTTGGCTATGATTACCACATGGTTCAGCCATCCAATGACCAACCAAAACAGTAAGCTTATCTCCACTTGAATCACATAAAAACCCCATAATTTTGTATGGTTTTTATCTCTTAAAAACCATCACAAATTACCATAAAAATATCATACCATTTCATGGGGTTTGGCCATCCCAATTGGCCGAACCAATGACCCATGATTTGGACCTTTTTAACTTACACTTATGTCCATTAAAAACATGTAAAACTGTCCATCATTTTGCATGGTTTTCAATTTACAAAAACCATCCAATTACCCAAGTAACTTCATGGGGTTCGGCCATCCAAAGTGGCTGAACCCAATGATACATTTTAACCATTTTAAACAACCTTTATCCAAGGTTTAAGTCCTTGATGAATTCGGCCATTCCATGGCCAAATCATGCCATCCAAATCCATGATTTAAGCACCCTTTCAACTTGCATCTTAAGTCTAAATAAAACATCCAAAACAGTCCATCATTTTGCATGGTTTTAACTTACAAAAACCATCAATCATAACCATAATATTTCATGGGGTTCGGCCAACCAAAGTGGCCGAACCCTATGGTCCATGTTTGCTATCTTTTAAACATCAAAATACATACTCCAAACCCTTGGTAGATTCGGCCATCTCATGGCCAAATCATATTCCATTTAACCCATTTTACAATAAAAACTCTATGGATTACTTACCAATTTTCCAAGCCTTTTTTCTTGCCTTTGCTCTTTACTTCCTTCCCTCTTGTTTCCTTCCTTCTTTCTTCCTTAGTCTCTAGCCGAGTAGGTGCTTGATCAAAGGTGAAAAACACAAATAGCTGGTTCGGCCAAGGAGATGTGTTCTTGAGAGAGGGAAAGAGATGAGAATTCTAAGGTTTTGCAGTTGACAAATTCGGCCAAGTGATTGGTGCATTCCCTTTTGTTAAACAGCCCCATATCCTCTCATTACTCCTCATCAAATTTTGATTAAACCAAGGAGACACTTGCTGCCAACCATTGCATCCCTTGGCACCAACCAATGCATCCCTTGGCACCAACCAATGCATCCTTTGAGATGGAAAGACCCCTCCATTTTATCTCATTAATGCCGCCCCAACCATGGTGACCCTTGGCTTGGCCAAGGTACCACTTCACTTCCAACGTGTGGGACTTGTTCTCTTGGTGCTGTTTGAGATCAAAGCAACTCTTCACATCCCATTTGACTCACTTGAGTTCAAGGTGCCTTTGATTTCCAACTCAACTCACCCAACTCACTACACTTAATGCATTTTATTTAATGTACTTGAGTCAACTCATTACTTGATTTAATTCCAACTCACTTCAGTCCCAACACCACCTGATTTAACTCATATTTGAGCTCACTTGATGGTCCACACGGTCAACCATGGTCCACATGGTCAACACGACCCATTGGGTCCCCATTTGGCTCATTGACCCAATTGACGCCATGACCCAATTATGGGTTGTTTTAGCCATTTGCATGTGATTTTCATATGTGCCTCAAGCCTACCAATTTATGCTCCATTTAGTTTCCAATCATTTAAGCTTAACCCAATTAAATTTGGGCTCACCCAATGGTCAAATAAGTCCATTATGACCCATTGGGTCCCAATTGGGTCCTTTGACCCAATTAACCATATTGACCCAATTTGATGTTCATTACCCATTCATGATAAATTGACCCTTATACTATGTTCATAAGGTCATAATTTGAACAATGGGCCCCACCATTTTCTCATTTACAATCACATTTATTAAATTCACCAATCCAGTGGCATTTTCGTAAATATTCATATTTATTGAGAAATTGGGGTGTTACAAGTCGGACGAGGATGAATGGAGCCAGAAGCTTGGGCTACTGCTGTTGAAGATACATATGATAGTACTACACCATCTTCATCAAGTCTCAATTGTGTAGTAATTCCAGCTCTCTGAGCTATAAGTACAGACAACCTCAAATTATCCATAATTTGATTCTGCATATTATTCATATGCAGATTATTCATTTGCTTCTGCATATAATTCATCCTTCCATGAATTTCAGCTATAAACTGATTATTTTTTCGTTGACAGCTGCCGAAATACTCTCAATAATTTGCTCAGTGTTGATTCCAATAGATGATTCTTGAGGTGCCTCAGGTGTAACGAACCGACCTGATTTTTCAAGATTGTAGGGTCTTAGTGGCAGTGGGGAGACTGTGGACTTCGCAGTGGGTCCCAGTTTGTCCGATTTTGAGTTTGGGGACTCAAAGGACATTTTGGTAAATTCAAATGATTAAATTTTTATCAAACAAAATGTTTGAAAATCACACGTTTTCTCCCCTAATATTCGATATTCAATTTTTTTCGGATTTTAAATCACTTTAGAAAATTTGATTTTGTGTTAAAAGAGAAACCCAACTTAAAACCCTAGAACCCCCTAAGCCCTAGCCTATTTTATCCTCCTCTTTCTCGCAACACTGCAGAAAAGTTGCTACAGTGCCGCGGCCTCCATACCCCCTCTCGCATCTCTCCTCTCGCTCTCTCTTCTCACTCTCTCACTCTCTCTGTCTGATTTCTCGGACATCTTCTCTTCTTCCCCCCACCCTCACCTAGATCTGCTGCCATTCTCTCCCTCACTTGTCTTCTCCTCCTTTCCCGGTCGAGTTTCGCCTCCTTCGCCTCTCAGACCTAGGGTTTTCACCTGCTCCAGCCATCAAATTCCTGGCGTTTCAAGTATTCGAATCCTTCTCTTCTCCTTTCTCCTTGATCTTCTTCTCCTTCTTCCCTTTCTCCAAACCTTAACCTGCCGCCTCCACCCCTTCATCTTCCCAAACCCAAAGCCCTAACTCGCTCCGTGCTCTCTCCATTTTTCCCATTCGAACCCTACTCTTTTTTCTTTTCTTCATTCCTCTCCATTTCTTCTTCTAATTTTCCCCTGGACGAAACCCTAAATTCTTCTCATTCCCCTCTGCTGCCGATTTTTCTTCTTCTCTTCCCCAATCCCTAGGCTTTGTTGCAGTAGAGCGAGCCCACCAGATCCAGGCTCAGTCCATCAACGGACTAGACCTAGTCCGTGAGCCCAATGGAGTGGGCCAGCTCGCCCAAACCTTGTTGTCCAAGCCCAACTCAAGTTGTTTTGCCCAGCTGTTGAGTCCATCTGTTTCACTTTCGGTCCCACTCATCCCAGTTGAGCAGACCCGATCCAAGTTCAAGTCTAGCTGTCCTTGACCCAACTCGCCTTCGGCCTAGTTTCTTCAGCTCAACTCGGACAGCCAGGCCCGGTTCATTTCTAGGCCAGACCCAGGCCCATTTCAGGCTCATTTTTAGGCCTGTTTTGGGATCAATTCTGGAGCATTTATTGCATTTTTTGGGCCTCATTAGGATCATTTCTGGCCCATTTGTAGGCCCATTTCAGCTTCTCAGACCTCGAGCCCATGCATCTTCCTTTAATCCTTGTACCTGTTTTCATCGCCTGAATTTCAAAAATACATGCAGGTAAGCGGACTCATCACACTTGTTTTAGCATACATGAAAATCATATTATCCTATAACTACTTGGAACATGGAGTACGAGGAATGAAACCCTTATGGATTCAGAGCCACTCGGCAAGGGAACCGTTCTGACAAATATGTGGCAAAGGGCTCATTCGGGCGTACTCGTGTCGTACTGCTTGTGATGGCATGTTGGTTAGTATCTTGACAACATGTTGGTTGAGTAACATAATGATGTGCGTTGTGTGATTTTAGGCCCCGGCTTTGTCGAGTCCTTGTTTGTCAATTCCATGAATCAGGAAGAATCACTTACTAAGAAGCTTGAAGACCCAAGATGATCAAGAATAAAGATCGTGCTCCACCAGGTCCAAAGCTCATCGTCATGACAATCACAAAAACATGTATTTGGCCATAGATGATCTTAGGTGGCACCCACACCTTAGAGTGGACTATCTCTAGGCTTAGTTGAACAAATGGTAAATCCATAAAGAAGCCTAAGAGAGGATACTGGACAGTGAACTTGGAAATATAAATTATGTTCACTGTCAGCTCGACCAGTCGTACTCACCTGACCCATTGGTGGAGACAAGATCGACCCATCGTGGTCAAAGATTGGTCGGCCAGTTTGACAGAAGTTCTAGATCAAAGAACAACCATTTTGGGAAAGGCTCTGACCGAGAGTCTCTTATGCACTGAGCCCTCGGCGATGAACTTAAACGACCCCTCGTGGTCGACGACTCGTCGGTAAAAGACTTGTGAGTTCTGGACTTTGAACTCAAATGAGCTCTTAAGAAAAAAACCATATCGATAGTTCAAAACCGATCGAGAGTACCAGGACCGACCACTCGGTAAAGGGCGACATGTTGTTCTGGGTAAGACAGGTTTCTGACATGAAACTACTGTCAGCATGGTTTGCCCCAGATCGAGACACTTGTATGGACCGACCTCTCGGTGCCATAATTGTCGACCCATTGGTGACATTGACCTGTTGACCGGGAAGTATTAAAGCTGTTGGGAGTGCATTTAATGTGCAACTGGTAGGGTGGTTGAACGGTAATAAATATGAACACCTGACCCATCGGCACCGACCTGTCAGTTCTGGATAGTCAGAAAGATCGTTAAGACTCCTCTATAAATATGAGTATTGGGTGATTGTTTTACTGTCTTCCTTAAGCTAAGAAGAGTTATATACTTTAAGGAACGATCAACACTCTTCCGAGAAGAATCATAAAAAACCAATCTATTGATTGTGTTTGAAAGTGAGAAAGAGAGGAGGAAAAAAAAGATCATAAACAACCAAACTACTGATTGAGGCTACAAGTGAGAAAGACATAAACTAGGAAACCTGAAACCAGTTTCCTTGTCACCCTGAGATTGTGATTGTTCTACGACGGTTACAAGGAGGAGCGTCGGCACTCAGTGGGTGGAATCTTCAAGAAGCACACATCAGTGAGAAAGAACTTTAAGGCAAGTACATTTTGGTTTTAATTTATTTTTAAAACCTTTAACCTGAAAGTGGATTGAGGAAGATTTGCTCTGGAACCACTATAAAAAACTCTAGAGCGTTGTCTCTGACATAGTGGTGGGTGGAATTCCCAGCCAATTGAGTGAGGTGGAATTCCTACTCTAATTGTGACGGTGTAAGTCCCCACATAGTGAATTTGGGGATAGCTCAAGGTTGAGCGAGTCCTAACAGTGGATGTAGGTTGGCGAACTGAACCACTTTCTTGTGTTCATTGTTTAATCACATTTGCTAACACACACTTACTTGATTGCTATATCCACTGCACTTAATTAATCAGTCAAGATAATTTAAAAAAAGACCAACGATATTAGATTGACCTATTCACCCCCCCCTCTAGGGTCAATCGTGTTTTTCTAGCTCCAAAGGGAACTTTCAATTGGTATTAGAGCCTAGTGCTTGTTACAAGGATTTAATCATCTGAGTAGATCCAAGCTAGAACACCATGAGAGATAGTCATGCAATAACCAAACCCCATACTTCGATGGAACAAACTATGCCTCATCGAAGGCCAAAATGAGAAGTTTCTTTGTTTCCATAGACTCATCGGTATGAGATATTGTAAAGACTAGATGGGAGGAACCCATGGAAGAGAAAATGGTAGCAACCACCACAACGGTGCTGTTGACACCGAAACCTTTTGCCTCTTAGACTCTTGTCGAAAAGGCTTCTCAGACAACAGATGGCAAAGCCATGAATGCCCTGAACTGTGAAGTTTCTGATAGTGAGTACAAGCGAATCATGACCTGAAATAGTGCAAGGGAAGCATGGGAAATTTTTGAAAGAACTCATGAAGGCACCTCAATAGTTAAGAGGTCTAAACTTCAGATCCTCCAAAATCAGTTTGACACTCTTAAGATGAGGGAGGATGAAGTCTTCATGGACTTCTATTCCAAGATAAGCGACATTGTAAATCAAATGTACGCTTTAGGTGAAGGGATACCTGAGGACAAGGTATGTACAAAAAATGTCAGGAATTTTGCTGAAAGATTCAAGCCCAAGGTTGTGGCTATGGAAGACAACAAAGATGTCTCCTTAATGAATATTGATGATTTGGTTGGCTCATTGCAAATCTATGAACTTCACTTTGAACAACCAAGGGATAAATCCATTGCTTTGAAATCTTCCTTAAAACAAAAGAAGACTAAAGAAAAAGAGTTTTTTTCGGAAGATGAACTCTCAAGTGATGAAATGGTAATGTTTGCCAAAAAGTTTTATAAAAACTTTGTGAAAAGAAATAACTTGAGAAGAATGTGTAAGGGTGAAACAAGTAAAATTACCCAAGAAGGCAAGAGGAGATTAGAGGGAAAGGGAAAGGGAGAGAGAGGATTTCAATGAACATACTTGTTTTAATTGTGGGGGAGGAGGACACTTCATGAATGAATGTCCCTCAAATAAATAAAGAAGGTTATGAACGTGGGCGTGACCCATGTCGAAACTTCTTGTAACGCCCCACCCTTTTCCATTTGTATAAAATCAGAGTATGTATATATATATTTTTAAAATAAGTGAGAGAGGACGGGTCGTCACGACATGAGTCAAGTCTGATTTTCCAAAACCCGACCCTTAACTGGCCACTATTACGTGTGCATTGACTAAGTCCACTAAAACATTTTCACACGCTTTTTTTAATACTTGCGGAATAGTTTATATGAATAAGATGCTATTCATTCTCTTGTCATTATTAGGCAAGGAAAGCCAATCACCAAAATATTCCAATAAACTTAAGGATTATCAAACCATAACAAATAATTTCTAAGTTATTACAATCCAAAATGTAAGTCCTCCGAATACATCATTGTAATAAAAAACTAATTAATTTAAAATTAAATCTTCCCAAGCTCCTACGCTTGGCTCCCTTCCGGTCCCACGTCCTTTTCTTTTCCATCATCTATAAGGTAGAAGTAGGGCATTAGTCAACATGCCCAGTAGGTATTCCAATTAGGGTTATAGTACACATAAGAGTAATATTAGAATATCATAAATCAAGGGTTTATATATCATTAATGACATATTTGTAAATCATCTTATAAGTAATAAAACAATGCATGATGTCCATATCATAATCATGCTAACATAAGTGTCATGTCATGGGTGTCAATGCTAAATGAAATCCCACCCAATGTCCATGTTGTATCACATCATAAATCAATCAATGGTTTCCTTGGCCAATTGTGTCCACAGTGTTTGAGGCGGCAACCACCAGGGCATTGTATACCCATCCACAAATTAATCGGGATTACCGATGGAGTGTGATCTCCTCCCTCTGCACAGGGTTTCGGGACTGACTAAGGAGCTCTTTGGTCCAATTACGCCGTACCTTTCTATCAACCGGACGCGGCCAAATCTCAACAGTTCATATAGCTTCATATAAGCTAATCTCAAGCCCAAGTTATGTCCGGACCGCTCAGAACTTGGATTGCTGGTCATATGTGTTTCCTTCCATGCCATGCATGAGGTAATGTATGCAAGAACGCCTTTACATTTAAAAATACATAATATCATTGAAAATCAACTCATAATTCTATACAATTTATCTAGCCAATACATTCATCATATTTTGAATAAAACAAGTGTCATAATATATATTCCATAGTGTTCTCAATGAGGTAGGAATCCTACCAATGTCCGATATACTATCCTTTCTTGTTTTGCAAGGATAACGCTAACGGTCGCTTGAGATGAATTGTAATCCCTTTGCGAACCACTTTACCTCATCAAATTCAACCATATATATTAGTTTAATTTTTCATTTTAATTTCATCACCCCTTCCATCCTACCAGATAGGCAGAGGCATCTGGAGGATAATCCAAAATAAAACCTTCTAATTCAGTCGACTGAATCTGGAATTCAGTTGACTGAAACACAACCAGATCCCATATGTGTTTGATCTGTAAACTTTTAGTCGATTGAATCATAAGAATCAGTCAGCTGAAATACAACCAGATCCTGTAAAAGCTTGGCCAGTATACTTTTAGTTGACTGAATCATAAGATTCAGTCGGCTGAAATACAACCAGATATTATACATGCTTGGCTAATATACTTTCAGTCGACTGAATAACAAATTCAATCGGCTGAAATACAACCAGATATTATGTATACTTGGCCAGTATACTTTCAGTCGACTGAGTCACATATTTAGTTGGCTGAAATACAACCAGATATTATGCATGCTTGGTTAGTATACTTTCAGTCGACTGAATAATAGATTCAGTCTGCTGAAATACAACTAGATATTATGCATGCTTGGCCAGTATACTTTCAGTCGACTGAATCACATAATCAGTAGGCTGAAATACAACCAGATATTATGCATGCTTGGCCAGTATACTTTCAGTTGACTGAATCATAAGCTTCAGTCGGCTTATTTTGGGACAGATCCTTTGTTTGCTCTGTCAGTTCACTGTCAGTCAACTGAAATACAACCAGATCCTTTGTGTGCTTGGCTAGTTCACTTTCAGTCGACTCAATCACAAGATTCAGTCGGCTGAAATACAACCAGATCCTTGTGTTTGCATGCATTGTAAGGCCCTTCTCCTTGAAATCCATCCTTGATTATATTTAAGCATGGATTCCATCTTCAATACATAACTTAATAAATTTATCCTACCCACTAGCCAATGTTAGGGTTTTTCATAATCCATCCAATCATAGTATCATCCTAGTTCGGATTTAATCTTATGGTTGTTTTGTTTCAACCCATAACCATCCCTTGGATGGATTTCCAACTCCATGGCCTTATCACAATTTGGTCATTCATTCCAACCAATCATGGAACCCATGGGTTCAGCCACACCATGGCCTACCTATGGTTTCCTTAGATTTATTCCCATATTATTAAGTCTTTTAACATACCTTCCTTCAATCTTCTTCTTTTCTTTTGATCTTTCTCTTCTTCCTTAATTCTTTTTCTCTTTTCTTTGTTCTTCAAAGTCTTCCAAGTGTATGGAAGTAGAGATGGGAAAGAGAGGAGAGGGGTAGAGAGGAGCTCTTGTTCAAAAGAGGAGGAGTCGGCCAAGGGGTTTGGAATGCCCTTTGGTTTGGGTTCTTATGCTAAAGACTTAAACTCTTCCCTCCCACTCATTATGGCTTGGTCTAACCAAGGAGACCCTTGGTTTAACCAAAGAGTCCCTTGGCTTCCCAAGGGTGGCTTCATGGCTGTTGAGATGAAGACCCTTGGGTTCCCAAGTGTCTAAGTACAATGTACTTAGACAAGCTACCCCATCTTTTAATCTCTACCCTTCATCTTCCCTTAGATGAGATGGATGAGATCCTAGCCTCCCATCTCATCCCTTCATTTTCTCAACTTAAGCAAGACCCTTAATTCAAGACTTAAACTCCCAAAAGTGGTTGACCAAGTCAACCCATGTCATGGTCACCACATGGCACTTGGGTCCCACTTTTGCCACGTCATTTGATGATGTGGCATCCTTGCTTAGTTGGCTTCCATATGATAACATGAATGCCACATAGCAATGCCACATCACTCACATGCCACCTCACTTGATGAGGTGGACTTTAATGCATTAAATGCACTAACTTATCCAATTCAATTAACTTAACTAAATTACCCAATTATTTTTAAATCAAGCTCACCCATGACCCATTGAGTCTTAATTGCGTAGTTGACCCATTTCCTTGCCCATCTAATGTCCATTTCAACTTTTTAATCTCAAATTCAATTAAATTGCAATCCAAGTGGGCCAATCCAATAAATTATAAAATAAGGAAAACCCGGGGTGTTATAGTTCTGAATCAGAGAGCGATTCGGATGATGAGACTCAACAAAAAGTTGACATATCAAAAGGTCTCATAGCCTCGATCATATGTAATCAAGAAAATCCCACAATTGTAACAGATGATGAGAGTGAAGAAGATGAAAATCTTCTAGCCTCCTATAGTACCTTGTTCCTTGAGAGTGAGAGGTTAGGCTAAAAAACTCAACAAGGTTAAAAATGAAAACCTTAACCTCTCCAATCAAGCAGAAGAGTTGAAAGATGAAAAATTTCTTTTAATCTCTAAGCTTAACCTCTCAGATGTTGAAAGTACTAAGCTTAAAGAAGATAATAAAAGACTTCAAGATGAGATAAGTATCCACTGTAAGGATGTCGAAAATTTATGGCATCACAACAAACTTCTTGAAGAAGATGTTAAAAGATTGTCTTTGGAAGTTAGGGAATTAACATTTCGTAAAGAAAAATTCCAAGACAAGTTTTCATAAGGAGATGAAAGACTCAAAAGACTCTTAGGGGCAGCAAACAATATGGTGATAGGTCTGATCTTGGTGCATCATCCACCAAAGAACTTATACATCATGGGGTGTTTAGTAAGACAAGTATCTCTCACCCTTCAAAGGGTAAGTGCAATTTTGGCACAAGGATGGACATTTTAAAGGAAATTGATATCATCTGAAGAGAGCTTGGAAAGGAAAGCACAAAGACACAATCAAATAAATCTATGCTTAAAATACATCCACCAACACCTAACCTTAAAAAAATCCTAAGGAAAGTGGATATAAGGCAAGGACTTTTTGTTAAGAGAGATGAATCATGTCTTAAAAGAGTTGATGGATCCCAAGGTTGGTCATCAAACGTACGATTGTAGGGGTGTGTATAAAACACCAATTGCCACCATCTTCGTACGTAGGAGATAGACCATTAATCATGTTTTGTTGTGGTTTAAGATTCAATTCCATATCTTAGACCACTTCAAATGGACTCACAAGAGACCATGTGAGTTCACATAGCAGAAAAATGCTATGATATGAGGAGAGAAATTGGCTAACTACAAGTCTAGGATGCATTCTTCCTGGTTATAGTACATATTCTACATGGAAAGTCATAAATTCCATTCAAAATATTTTTGAATTGTATGTTTTGGAATGTGAATTTTTGTGTATGTGCATGTTTATTGATTTCATGAGTCATGTTTGATATGTCTATGCATTGGAATAAATCTATGTATATCGTGCTTAGAATATGACTCCATCACGTTGCACAAATTAAGGATGATTGTTTTGCAATCTGAACCTCTCGGTGTAAAAGACATGTCGGTATGACAGACATGTCGGTACTGTGCCTAATCGAGCATTGTTAAAAAGGGGGAATTGTAGAAAAGGTTGACCTGTCGATGGAACTGACATGTCGGTAAGATAGAAAGTTTGAATTAAAATGGGATCCTTTCTGCGAAAGCGACAATTCATTCAAATCTGTCGTCTTCTCTTCCCGCGAAGGTCTTGTGATCCCTCCTCATCCCTTGCCCTAGACCAGTCGATAGGACCTCTCGGAGTGATTTTCATGCCGAAAACCATAGGGGTTTCGTTCCTCCAGTCCCCAGAAGCTAGAAAATCACTGTTTTTGTGATTTTCAAAGATTAGGTTAGGCTCAGTCTTCGTCTCTTTCATCTCCTATCACTGGTTGAGATTCTCCTCTAGGAAAAATCATGCCTAAAAAGATGGCAGCTCAGACACGTCCTAAGACTTCTATAGAAGGAGGAGAATCTAGTTGGACTGGTCGATGGGCCTAAACGAACCAAAAGGTCTGCCTCTCGGTCATGCCCAGGGTCGAGCTCTGAAAATCCTGTGTATGTTCAGGATCAACAGGAAATCCAACCAAGGAGGAAGAAGAACCCATTGTTGACAAAGGTGTCATCTTTGTCAAAGAGCGACGTGAAGAAGGGAGAGAAGATGCTGAAGAAGTTAATGATCTTCAAACTGGTAATGAAGACCATGTTGATATCCCTGAAGACAGCAGTGAAGAGGAAAGCTTTCAGTTTTGAGCATTTTTGGAAAGACTCAGATGAAGAAGAAGAACACGAATATCCTTCTCTAGAAAATGTCAATCTGGGAAGTAAAGTCTTTAGACTAGAAAGGAGAATGAAATATCTTGAAAATAGTCTGGAGAGTATCCGGTTGACTATCCGGGATTTAGTCTTTGATGTCTCCCTCTCGAAAAGAGTTCCAGACACCCTGTTCCCTCCTCCTCTAGCACCTCCTCAAGATGGCTCTACTTAGGGTAGTTTTTCATGTTCTCTGTTTTTGGAAAAACTATATATATTTTTTTTTGACTAAGCACCCATCATGTCCCCACCTAAACCATATGTACTAAATGCACATTTTGTCTTAATGAAATAATATGGTTTGATTTAGTATGATGTGTGTTGTTGTACTTGAATGCCTTATATCTCTTGTCTATGGTTAACATGGTTTCTGTTAAATAGACTAACATGCAGGATTAAATGAGTTGGTTTTGTATTAGCATGTTAGGAGATAGGAATCGGACTGTGATGATACACACATCCTTGGAGTCTGGGGGAGCACAAAATTTGTGCTGATTAGCTACTGTCACTGGTCATGATAGTATAGGAAGGAAGGAGGATGCACGCCTGAAGAAAGCTTGATTGAAAAATAAACTTGGAGGCAACTAAGTTTATGGGGGAGATGAGTCAAAGAAGCTACAAAAGATAGTTTGGAGAAGAGGGTAAAAACTCTAGGGAAGCTAAGTAAATGAGCTTGTCCCATGAAAGAAATTAGCTAAACTAGATCTTAGCTTGAGTAAGAGAAAAATAAACCTTGTTCCACAAGGAAATACATTAAACCGTGGGGAGGAACCATGAGTTGTAGTAAAACTTAGTTAATCACTAAGTGGAAAAAGCATAGAGGAAGTGCTACTGATATCTGCTAAATCTTTGTCAATTGTATGACAAAATGGGAGAGAAAATTAGTAGAAACTGTAAGCATGGGGGAGTACATGGTAAAGCAAAAGTGCTTGGACTTTTAGAAAGACAGAGCCATAAAGGGGAGGAATATGATGAAGCCAATGGACATGGGGAGAATGTCTATGCTTGCTTGGAGTTTGGGAAATCAAATTCAAGAAGATTGGGGGAGAAAATCTTCTCAACACTTGGTAGTGTTGTTGGCTAGGAAATCTCGTTTAGTCATTTGATTTATGTTTTGGACTAACTCCTCTAATGATTTCTCTAGTGTTGTTTGCTTATCTGCTTAAACATGAAATCATGATTTGAAGCAAGCAGAACAAAAATATGTGAAGTACCATAGTCTTGTTGTCCATTTGAATATGTACATGTGATTTAATAGTTTGTATTCAAATGTGTTGTAATAAGGGTGGGCTTCTAATTGGGTTAGCTTCTAGGTTTTAACATGAAATTGACCAAGGGGGAGATTATTAGGCCCCAGGCTTTGCCGAGTCCTTGTTTGTTAATTCCATGACTCGGTAAGAATCACTTGCTAAGAAGCTTAAAGACCCAAGATGATCAAGAATGAAGATCGTGCTCCACCATATCCAAAGCTCATCGTCATGGCAATCACAGAAATAGGTATTTGGCCATAGATGACCTTAGGTGGTACCCACACCTTAGAGAGGACTATCTCTAGGCTTAGTTGAACAAATGGTAAATCCATAAAGAAGCCTAAGAGAGAATGCTAGACAGTGAACTTGGAAATATAAATTATGTTCACTGTCAGCTCGACCAGTTGTACTCACCGACCCATCGGTGGAGATAGGATCAATCCATTTGGTCAAAGACTGGTCGGCCAGTTTGACAGAGATTTTGGATCAAAGAATTATCATTCTGAGAAAGCCTCTGACAGAGAGTCTCGTATGGACCAAACCCTCGGTGATGATTTAAATGACCCCTCGTGGTCGACGACTCGTCGATAAAAGACTTGTGAGTTCTAGACTTTGAACTCAAATGGGCTCTTGAGAAAACAACCATATTAGGTAGTTCAAAACCGATCGAGAGTACCAGGACCCACTACTCGGTAAAGGGCGACATGTCGTTCTGGGCAAGATATGTTTCTGACTTGAAACTATTGTCAGCATGGTTTGCCCCAGATCGAGACACTCATATGGAGTGACCTCTCAGTGCTATAATTGTCGACCCATCAGCGACACTGACCTGTAGACTGGAAAGTATTAAAGCCATTGGGAGTGCATTTAATGCGCAATGTCGAGTGGTTGAACGGTAATAAATATGAACACTGACCCATCGGTGCTACCGACTTGTCAGTTCTGGACAGTTAGAAAGACTGCTAAGACTCTTCAATAAATATGAGTGTTGGGTGATCATTTGACTATCTTTCTTAAGCTGAAAAGAGTTATACACTCTAAGGAATGATCAACACTCTTGTGAGAAAAATCATAAACAACCAATCTATTGATTGAGTTTGAAAGTGAGAAAGAGAGGAGGAAAGAAATATCATAAGCAACCAATTTACTGATTGAGTTTGCAAGTGAGAAAGACATAAACTAAGAAACTTGAAAGCAGTTTGCTTGTCACCCTGAGATTGTGATTGCTCTACGACGGCTATAAGGAGGAGCGTCAGCACTCAGTGGGTGGGATATTCAAGAAGTACACATCAACGAGAAAGAGCTTTAAGACAAGTGCTTCTTGGTTTTAATTTTTTCAAACTTTTAACTCGAAAGTGGATTAAGGAGGATTTGCTCCAGAACCACTATAAAAAACACTAGAGCGTTGTCTCTGACACAGTGGTGGGTGGAATTCCTAGCCGATTGACTGAGGTAGAATTCCTACTCTAATTGTGAGGGTGCAAGTCCCCCAGATAGTGAATTTGGGGATAACTCAAGGTTGAGCGAGTCCTAACAGTGGAAGTAGATTGGTGAACCGAACCATTTTATATCTTGTGTCCTTCTGTTTGTAGTGTTAGAGCTATTTTCTTGTGTTGATTGTCTAACCACATCTACTAACACATACTCACTTGATTGCTATATCCGCTGCACTTAATTAATCAATTAAGATAACTTTAAAAGGGATCAACGATATTAGATTGACTTATTCACCCCCCTCTAGGGTCAATCGCGTTGTTCTAGCTCCAAAGGGAACTTGCATGTGATAACATTTCTATTTGATTATGTAATAACTTGTTGAGTTGCCAAATGTTATAACATGCTAAGCTTGACAATGTGACAACATGTTGGATGGACTGTGTAGTATCATAATATGTATAACCTATGGCACTCAAAGATATGCTTTAGATAATAAATTGTTACATGTTTGTTTGATAACATGCGATAGATGGTAGTATATACTTAATGATTATATGATATGCTATGTTGATAACATGCGTAGAGATAATTATGCATGCATGTAGCTATTATGCATGGAAAGTCGGTGAGGCATAGGGTACTAGACTACATCAGGATTTATAAACTCCCCATAGATTGTCGGGTAGTTAGGGTTGGGAAGTCATGGGAAGCCGCGCAATGGATGTAGTTGAACTATGAATTACTTGTTGGTGGGCCCGTAGGTGTGAGAGTACCTGGAGGGTGTTTCCCTCTTGGGTATGTGGGTCTTTGACAAAGTTGTGGCCGTGTTGGGTCTAACTCAGTGTGGATTTGGTACTTACTCTTATTGTCACACCCTGACCCAAAACGTAGGCACGTGACGCGAGTTTAATTTTTACTTTCTCGGATATCACACGTGGGAAACACACGTGTTCTCACACTCAAACTCAAAATCCATAAATGATATTAAATACCATTAACATCTCAAAGGGGATATAAAATCTCTACCATAAATGTTATCAAACATTCTAGAATTTATTACAACAAACCCTTAAAGAATAAAATAGTAAAAGCAACGTCACCAACTCAAATCAAATAAATAAATAAATACAATAATCAACTCAAATCTGTAGGGCGTTCTAAGTAGCATAATAACTAAGTTCTTCCTCATGGTCCCTCGGACCCAACCGGTGCAATATTACTTGAAATTGCAAGGACGTGAGTATAAACAATACTCAGTGAGGAAATATGCATACCATACACTCACGCACCCACATAATAATAATGTATGAAATGGAACATAAATTATGCTATGCAACACTGCTATGCTATCAACATCATCACTGTGAACACAATGTCCACCCAACGACACCTCTATGGAATAGGCTGTCAATCATCATGCTCCCTTAAGGGACATAGGCCACGACTTACAAGTGGGAGATCTCAATACAACATAGATAATCTACCTCACCATGCGTCCTTCACCACTCTGGTGATTAAGTCAACTCTAAGGTGATCAATATACGACTTACAAGTTAGTACTGTCAAAGTAGGGCTCACAAGTATCTAACCTTGCGTAATCTGTTTTAGTAAGTTAGTACCGTCCGCTTAGGCTCACTAGTGTCTAGCCTTGCACAATGTGTCTTACTAAGTTAGTATCGCCCGCTTAGGCTCACGAGTATCTGACCATGCGTAACTGCACACCAAGTGTACAAAATAGTCGTGACAGCGACCTACAACGCGAAGCATGTGAGGGCTATACTCCTCTACGACAACCACAACAGCCGTGAGAGCGAACTACAACGTGAAGCATGATAAGAGCTATACTCTTCGACGGTAACCCTACATGACCAAGTCCCATAGCCGATGCCACCGTTCCAATAGGGTTCCTTAAACAAAACCATTATCCTGTCACATCAACCTCCTCTAGGGAGTGTGGACTCATACTAATGGGGCCCAAACAAGAGAAATGTACATCATCAAGTCCTATAAATTCTTTGGGTCTCATCCCAACACTAGTAATTCTTAATATCATCATGTCTATTAACACAATATACATACTCACGTCCTAGATAACCTCCTAGGCAAATATCGGTGAGTAATAAAAAACTGATCATATTCACAATTACATAGGCAACATATATGTCATAATCGTATAATGACCATAACTTTACAATGATAGTAGCATAGTACATTTCATTACGTTTCATACAATCAACATAATTATCACATTGGGTTATTTTAGGGACATGGACTACACACCAACCTTGAGATACACACATCGGGTTTATTTACACATATTTTTAATCCGTGCAATTTATTCAACCCGTATCATGGTGGTTTACATCTTAAGTCCAATAACTCCCTTTTACAGCATAAACCCAATTAATTTCATCAATAAATCATCTCAGCCCTCCACAAGGGTCTCTAACAATTATCACAAATTTTCTATCGTCATAACAAGATAATAGACATGTTACAAATCACATAAGAAGGAATTAATAACATCTCATGTAATGGCCCGAAATTTTGAAATCAATAAATATGTGGTTATTATTTATTTTTAATGGTGGAAATTGGGAAAATTGATGGAATAGATGGTAAATGAATCAAAATTTGGACAAAGGCCCAAATATGGCCCAATGGACCATGGATTGGATTTAATTTATCGTAGTGGTCAATGATGGTCAAATTGGGCCAAGAGAAGTCAAATTGGGCCCAATACCCATTTGGGACCCAATGGGATCAAGATAATGTAAACTCTAAGATAAATGGGTAAGGATGAATGTAATTGGGCCATGGGCTCAATGGTGGCCCAACTAGTGGGAATGGACTTAATGAAATTTGAATCACCTAAGTTGGTGATGAGTTGACCAAGGTGACATGATCCAATGGGACCCATCTCCACCTCACCAAGTGAGGTGGCGTGTGGACCAAGAATTGGTGGGGTCGGCCACCATGGTTGACTTGGTCAACCATGGGTGGATTTCTTAGAGGGAATTTAATGGAATTAAATTAAGTAGGAAATAAATAAACCTAAGTAATTATCTAGTTGATTAATTAAATAAAATAAACAAAAGGTGGTCAAATGGTCAAAGAAGACCAAAAGCCATCTTATTTTTTTACACCAACGTTGGCTAGTGGTGGGGTTCCAACCACCACCATAAAGCATGAGAAATATCTCATGTGGGGTGGTTGGGAAAGTTAATGATAAAGTGTATTATAAGCAATAAAAAAAAAAAAAGGTTGTCTTCATCTCATTCTCTACACTTCACTCTCATTTCATTCTCTTTCTCTCTTGCTCTCCCACACCACCGTCTCTCATCTCCAAGAAATAGAGAAGAAGAAAACTAAGAAGAGAAAGAAGAAGGAAACTTAGAAGAGAAGAGAAGAAAAGTGCAAACTTGGGGCCACCTCTTCAAGACCAAAGCTTGAGGTAATTTTTCCATCCCATCCTCTCTCTCTCTCTCTCTCTCTCTCAAGTACACCCCATGGTAGATGTTTGATTTATTTATTAGGATTTATAAAAATGGAAGCATGGAGAATGATTTAGGGTTTTAAGTTTTTAAATGATTAAATGTGGGTAATTTTAAAGGGTTTTAAAATGGAAGCCATGGTAGGTGAGGTATGATTTTTAGGGTTTTAAAGAATGGAATACATGGAGGGTGGTTAATGATTTTAGGGTTTTAAATGAATGAGTGTGAGAGAGTTTTAAAGGGATTTAAATGAGGAAAAATAAATGGGGAATGCTTTTGAACCCTATGGTGATGTTCATGCATAGCTTAGGGAACATCCATCTTATTATCATGCATTAAACACATCAACAACACAGTACATTCTCTAAATCAAGGAAATAGCATACATGTATTCATACAATATGTGTGTAGTAATCCTCACCTCAAATCACGATGTTTTGGGTTGATCTTAGGGTCGTACCTCAACAGGTTCGGGTTCGAAGGTTCTAATCATTCCAAAAGAACATAATATACTATCATTAGTTCATGGATTAGGCCTAAGCACAGTTTAGAAGCAAAATCTCCAAATTTAGACCCAAGATTTACCCCTAATATGGTTTAATCCCTTCAATCGAAGGGAAATCCCCAAATCTCCTCCCACTAATCATATCCAAAAATTAGCATATACACTTTTCCCCAATTACTTCCATGGATTCCTCTCCAAATAAGACCTAAAATCCATCATATACTCTATTCTCAACTCATCCCATTAAGATCTCATCAAGTAAGAAGAAAGGGAAAGAGAATGATCATAGATCTTACCTTTGGAGGAGAAGGAACCATGCAAAAGGTGTTCCAAGTGTAGGAAATCTGAATCCAACGCCTTTAGTGGGTGAAAATCAGTAGAGGAAAGGTAAATGAAGCAAGTGTTTGCTGTTAGGGAAGAAGGGTAGGCTGTTTGGAAGAGGAAGGAGGTGAAATAACCCCAGTTTCATGCAAACACGGACCTATATACAGACTTAATATTATATATATATATATATATATATATATATATATATATAGATATTTTATATATATATATATAGGGTTGGGCCATTACACTTGTGATGGGTGGATGTACTCATTAGAGTGGGTTTGACTGCCAAGTCTATCATTGTGATCTTCGGATACTCCTATGAGAGAGGTGTGGTCCGGTTTGGACGGTGAGGTGTACGAGAGTCACATGAGGGACATGTTATGAGGTGGTCATGGAAACGTCCGTGAAGTATTTGGGTTGAGTGTTAGCTCGCCGAAGGCCGACTTTGTAGCGCCCCTCCCTTTTTCACTATGCCGAAAATCAGAGTTTAATTTTTCTTTTGAATAAAGAGTGAGAGAGAGCGGGACACCACGACGCGAGCTAAGTCCGAGCTTCCAAAGCCCGACCCTTAACTGGCCAACCATACGTGTACGTGGACCAAGTCCACTAAATGGTTCACACGTACTCAAGTTAACTTGCGGAATACAACATAACTGCTGAATTATATTAGAACCTAAAGCTATTCCATTTTAGATAGCAAAGTAGTCCGTCACAAAACCATAATTGTCTTAAGTTAAAAATCCAAAATTAAACATTCAAACCAAAACAAAATATCTAAGTTATTACATGCCCAAAAGCAAGCTACTCGAATTACATAGTCCATGAGTAACTTAAACAAAAATATAAATTAAATATATCCAAGCTCCTATGCTTGGCTCCGATCACGTTCATCATTCCCTTCAATTCCTGCGTCATCCACTAGGGTAGAAGTAGAGCGTTAGACAATGCGCCCAGTAGGTATTCCAAATAGGGTTAACACATGGTTAGTACCAAAATCATATATATATATAACATAATCACAAAACCATGTAAAACAATGCCATGCTATGGTGTCATATGCAATGAGTCCCACCCATCACAAACACATGTATCATTTTGATAGAATTCTCCTCATCAAGGTATCCCCACAGTTGCCTTACGGATGCCCCGATGGAGTGTGTTCTCCGGTTACTTCTTGATGGATAATGCACATCAAGGTCTTCCCACAGATGCCTTACGGATGCCCCGAAGGAGCATGGCCTCCAGTTACAAACATCTCTCCCATGGCATGCATGAGATGTAAGTGAACACATGCTATGTAATAATTTAATCATAGCATTAAAACCTCATATTTGAAACATATCATTTTTACAACATAACTCATTAAAATAAGAATTAAAACCATCATACATGTCCCATGTTTTCAAAGAGATAGAATCCTACCAATGAGCACTAAAGTGTCCTTGCGTTTTCGTCTGGAAACCGCTCACGATCGTGCACCCCTTGTGAGGTCCCGTTACCTTATAACATGTCAATCAATCAATCCCATGTTCCATTTTATTTACAATCATGTCTAAGTCCATAAACATATATTTGTGGGGTTAGGCCATACACCATGACCGAACCTCACTCACTTGGTTTTAGTCCTTCCTTTGATTTATTAATCAATCACTACTAAGTTAATCATTTAAACCCTAAGTCCACAAAATACACCCTAGTGGGGTTCGGCCATACAACATGGCCGAACCTCACTCAATTGATTTTGGTCCATCTTTGTAACCCTTTGATCTTTTAAATTAAATCCAAGATCATGCCATCTTTGATTCCTAAATCCAATCACTTATACAATAATTAAGTTCACAAAAGCATTCCTCATGGGGTTCGGCCATACACCATGGCCGAACCCATGATCTTTCATTTTTACCTATATTTACTTCTTTGCCATTGTTTCCATCATCTTATGTTTAGGTCCAAAAACATAGGTCCATGACTAAACCTTTCATGCACCAAACATTCTTCATGAGGTTCGGCCATACACCATGGCTGAACCCAAGGTCCATGGTTCTCCATCCTTTACATCATTTATAACCATTTAAAGTCCTTAATTCCTTCCCATGGGGTTCGGCCATACAACATGGCCGAACCCTATGGTTCCTTATATTCCTTAAACATGTACCATACATATATGGTTTGATCCTTTGATAGTTCTCATACATGCATCCATTTAAATCCTTTAAAACCTTTTAAAATTACTAACATACATCTATGATTTTCATCATTTAAATCCATTAAAAATAACTAATGTCCTTCCATGGGGTTCGGCCATACAACATGGCCGAACCCTATGGTTCATCACTTCCACTTGAAAATCATGTAACCATGTTCATATTCCTTGATAGGGTTCGGCCATACACCATGGCCGAACTTCATCCAACCCTTCCTTTGTCCTTAATGGTTTTTATACATAAAACCTTAGGGTTTGGCCATGCAAAGGCCAAACCATGATCCTTGATCATCTTCTCTTACTTAATAAAAATCTATCGAGTACTTACCGATTCCACTGACTCCTCCGATTTCTTTCACTCTTCTTGCTCCTTTCCTTCTTGGCCTCTTCTTCTTTCCTCTTGATCCTTAGCCGAAATTGATCTTGATAAAATCTCTTGGAGTGGGTCGACCTAGAGGTATAGATTTGAGAGAGGGAGAAAGAGAGAAAATTTGAGATAAAACTCTAAGTCCTTGTCTTGAGAGGGAATCGGCCTTGAGAGTTGAGAGAGAGAGAGAGAGTCTAAGATGCAACCCCTTAGTCTTTTCTTATTTAATGAAATTCGGCCAAGGTGATGTCCTTTGGTGACACCCCTTTGCAACTCCCATGCCCCTATACCTCCCTCTTTAATGTTCATTTGGAGGTTTCATCCATGAGATGAAACTCCCATGTCTCCAACGGTGTAGCCTTGACTTGGATTGTGTAACAACAACAAATCTTCACCTACCTTATTAATGCTCCATTTGGAGGTTTCATCCATGAGATAAACTCCCATGTCTCCAATGGTGTAGCCTTGACTTGGATTGTGTAACAAGAACAAAACCGTCTACCTCCCATTAATGATCCATTTTGGAGTTTCATTGCCATGAGATGAAACTCCCATGTCTCCAACGTGTAGCTTTGAGTTGGTCTTTGAAACAACAAAACTCCTCACCTCCCTCATCAATGATCTATTTGGAGTTTCATCCATTGAGATGAAACTCCCATCTCCAACGTGTATGCCTTGTGCAGGCTTGTGTAACATCACAAAACCGTCCACCTCCCACTAATGATACATTTGGAGTTTCATCCCATGAGATGAAACTCCCATCTCCAACGTGTATGCCTTGACTTGGGTTTCATGAGATGTATCTCCCCCCCTACTCCACTCATTTATGTTCATGGTCCCATTAACTTCCCATCCAACTCACCATAACTCAATTATTTTTCATTCTTTTAAACTCAACTCACTTAACTCACTTAAAATCAACTCAATTACATAATTCCATTTCCAACTTAATTCAGCCCTTATTAAGTAAGCTTGAACTCACTTGGTGGTCAACCAAGTCAACCATGACCCATTGGGTTCCAATTGGGTATTTTGACCCAATTGACAATTTTGACCCAAATAATTAAATCTCACCCATTTAATTCAATTGAACCTTATCGACCATCCGTTGGGTTTTAATTGGGTAATTGACCCAACACTTACCCATCTAAGGTCCATATCATTAATTCACAAATTAAATGGGCAATTTTCATATATATATATATATATATATATATATATATATATATATATATATATATATATATATATATATATATAACTTGAAAATTTAGGGTGTTACAATACAACCCTCTTTTTAAAATTTTCGTTCCGAAAATCGAGCGAAGTAGGGTTGCAAACAATTTACATAAATAGCTCAGGGTGAGCTGTTCTCATTTCCGACTCCAGTTCCCATGTGGTTTCCTCATTACCATGTCGATCCCATACCACCTTGACGAATTGAATCGCTCGGTTTTGTAACACCCTTTGTTCTGTCTCCACTACTCGGACAGGCCTCTCGACATATGTCACATCGCTTTGCACCTCTCTGTCTTATACATTTAGCACATGTGAGGGATCGGGATTGTACTTCCTCAACATAGATATATGAAATACATCGTGCAAAGATGATAACTGTGGAGGAAGTGCCAATTGGTAAGCTGCCTCCCCCACCCTCTTCAGGATTCGAAATGGCCCCACATATCTAGGTGACAGTTTCCCCTTCTTTCCAAATCTCATGTGTCCCTTTTGTGACGAGACTTTCAAGAACACTAAGTCTCCCACCTCAAACTCCAGGAACCTCCTCCTCTTGTCAGCTTAGCTCTTCTGATGACTCTGTGCACCTAATAGGTGCTGCCGTATTAACTGTATCTGTGTTGTAGTCTCTGCAACCAACTCGGGTCCAATCAGTGCAAGCTCACCGGCCTCTGTTCAGTACACGGGTGATCTACATGGTCTACCATATAAAGCCTCGAATAGAGCCATCTGGAGGCTTGCTTGGGAACTGTTGTTATAAGAAAACTCTACCAGCGGCAAGTGATCCTCCCATCCACCCTTGAAATCTAGCATACATGCTCTCAGCATATCCTCCAATGTCTGTATCGTCCTCTCAGACTGCCCATCAGTATGCGGATGGAATGCTGTGCTAATCAGTACGTCTGTCCCCATGGCCGACTGCATGCTCTGCCACACTCTGTCGGTGAATCGGCCATCTCTATCTGACACAATAGTCCGGAGAATATCATTTAGTCTGATGATATCCTTGATATACCGTCGACCCAAGGTCTCAAATGAATCTGTCATTCTGATGGGAAGAAAGTGTGCAGACTTGGTCAATCGGTCTACCACAACCCATATCACATCATTGCCCTTTGAGGACCTTGGCAACCCTGTCGTAAAATCCATGGAGATGTGATCCCATTTCCACTTCGGCATTGGTAAGGGTTTGAGTAACCCTGGTGGCTTCTGATGTTCCGTCTTAACTTGCTGACAAGTTAAGCAATGAGCAACAAACTCTGCCACATCCCTTTTGAGTCCATGCCACCAATAATGTCTCTTCAGGTCGTGATACATCTTGGTACTGCCCAGATGAATAGAGAGTTTGGTCTGGTGTGCCCCGATCAATAACTCTCTTCTGTAGCTCTTAGGCACATATGTCCTACCTCGGAATACAAGACCCTGTCCTGGTCGTAACTCCCATTCTGGTAGGACCTCACCAGTGGACATCTTAGCCCATATCTCCTCCATTTCTGGATCTGTCCGCTGTTCCTGTTCAATCTTGGAGACCATGTTGGACCGTATGATCAGATTGTACATACTCCCATGGTTACTGATATATAGATTGAACTCTCGAATGGTATTCAGCATCTCCCATTCTGTTCTGATCAAACTGGCCACTGGTGCATGTGATTTGCGGCTGAGGGCATCCGCCACTTTGTTCGCCCTGCCAGGGTGATATTGAAGTGCGAACTCATAATCCTGTAGATATTCCATCCATCTGTGCTGCCTCATGTTGAGCTCTTTCTGATCAAACAAGTATTTCAAGCTTTTATGATCGGAACACTTCAAACTTTTCACCATAGAGATAATGTCTCCAGCTTTTGAGAGTGAAGACCACTGCGGCTAGTTCCAGATCATGCGTGGGATAGAGGCGTTCATGTATTTTCAACTGTCCTGAACCATAAGCCACCACACACTGACTTTGACTGAGAGAACACCCAAGTCCCTCTCCTGAAGCATTGCATTGTACCTCATAGCCTTTGCCCCTTTCCGGCAAAATCAGGATAGGAGCAGTTGTAAGTCTTTGATTTAGTTCTTCAAATCTCCGATTGCACACATCTGACCACTCAAATTTGACTCCTTTTTGAGTGACTCGAGTAAGTGGAGATGCAATTTTGGAGAAGTCAATGATAAACTTCCTATAGTAACCAAGCCAATCCCAGGAAGCTACAGATTTCAGTCACATTTTTCAGTGCTTTCCATTCTCTCACTTGCCGCCACCTTACCTTGGTCCACGGCTATACCTTCTGCTGATATAACATGCCACAAAAAGTCGACCTCAGATAGCCAAAATTCACACTTGCTTGCTTTGGCATATAGCTGGTTCCTCCTCTAGGTGTCCAAGACTATCCGTAAGTGCTCAGTATGTTCTTCTTGACTTTTGGAATCTATCAAGATGTCATCAATAAATACAATGACAAACTGGTCCAAATAAGGATGGAAGATCCTGTTCATTAGATCCATGAACACAGCTGGCGCATTGGTGAGTCCAAACGGCATGACTACAAACTCATATAGTCCATACCGCGTTCGAAAGGCTGTCTTCTCTATGTCCTCCTCCTTAACCCGGATTTGATGGTAGCGGGACATCAGATCAATCTCAGAGAAGTGGCTGGAACCTCTAAGTTGATCAAATAGATCATCGATCCTGGGTAGAGGATACTTGTTCCTGACAATCAGTTGGTTCAGTTTTCGGTAATCCATACACATCCGGAGTGTACCGTCCTTCTTCTTCACAAATAATACCGGGGCTCCCCAAGATGATGTGTTGTTCCGGATGCATCCCAGTCTGAGTAGTTCATCAATCTGCTTCTTTAGCTCGGACATCTCAGCTGGTGCCATCTGATAATGTGGTAATGACACTGGAGTAGTGCCAGGGTACAACTTGATCTCAAAATTAATCTCCCTCATTGGTGGCAAGCTAGGGAGTTCTTTTGGGAATACATACGCATAGTCTTTCACTATGGCCGGAAGTTCAGCCACCGGTGCCTTGTTTAATCTGATACTGTTCAATACCAGGTGATTCAACCCTTCATGTAGTCTTTTTCTTATAGGGATGTTGTGTTTGTCAGTATGTACCACATATTGCTTCCCCTCGGGTGACCAAAATTTCACCCTGCGAAGATGGCAATCGATGTTGGCCTGAAAGCGAGTCAACTAGTCCATGCCATGTAACGCCCCGCCTTTTTTCACTCGTTTTTTCCTGTAAATTTAGAGTTTTTTTTTTCATATCAGAGTAGAGTGATAGAGCGTGGGACGTCACGACCCGACCAAGTCCGACCCTTAACTGGCCGACCCTATGTGTGTATGGACTCAATCGAAGAAAATGGTTCACACATATTAATATAAACATGCAGAATAAAATTCATAACATGCGGAAACATAATAGAACACAATTCTATTCCATTCAGATAGTAAAGTATGTCAAAACGTTAATCATCATTATCATGCCATATTATCCAATAAAACATCCAGCCATAGCAAATTCAGCTAAGTTATTACATCCGAATTATAGATACTCAAAATACAAGCCCATGAGTATCTTAAACAAAATATAAACTAAAAGCGTTCGAGTTCCTATGCTTGTCCCTTTCCGCATTTAGCATTTTCCTCGTTTCCTGCATCATCCAGTAAAGGGTAGAAGTAAGACGTTAGTACAATGCGCCCAGTAGGTATTCCAATTAGGGTTAATACATGGGTTAGTACCAAAAATCCAGATATAATATATATCACAACCAGTTATAATAAATCATTCCATACTTTCAAAACATTGTATCCAATACAGTGTATGATAATAGAGATCCAATCATACCAATAAAACCAGAAACCTTGCATGATAATAAAGATTATAATCATGCCGATTCAATGCCATGCCATGCTATCATATGCAATGAATCCCACCCATCACAAAACATAGGGTATACTCTTGATGGAATTTTCCTCATCAAAGTATCTTCCTGGTGGAATGCTCGTCACCAAGGTCTTCTCTCTTGATGGAATTCTCCTCATCAAGGAATTTCCCACAGTTGCCTTACGGACATTCCGACAGAGTGTGGGCTCCGGTTACTTAGTATCCTCTTGATGGAATTCTCATCATCAAGGTATCCCTTGATGGAATGCTCATCACCAGGGTTCATACATAGTATCCTCTTGATGGGATTCTCATCATCAATGTATCCATACATAGTATCTTCTTGATGGAATTCTCATCATCAAGGTATCCCCCACTAGTGCTTTACAGTCGCCCCGACGGAGTGTGGGTCCCCAGTTACCTGTCATCCCTCCCATGCTACGCATGAGATGCAAATGTCCATATGCTATGCAATTATACAAATCATAGCATTTAAAAGCTCATATTTGAAACATATAAAACACATGCTATTTTATTATATAAACATAGCATCTAAAACTCACATTTTGAAACATAACCTTTGCAATATAAATTCATCAAATAAGATAAGAAAACATTGTACATAAAACGCATGGGTTCAAAGAGGTAGAATCCTACCAAAGACCGCTGATGTGTCCTTGCGTCTTTCGTCTGGTAACCGCTCACGATCGTAAGCACCTTGTGAGGTCCCGTTACCTTATAATATAACAATCAATCAAAACCAAGTCCCACTTGATTTACAATATTTTAAGTCCATAAACCAATCCCCATGGTTTATCTTTTTAAGCCAATATTACCAAATTGCCATTGGTCTAATCTTTAATTAACAATTCATTCATTTCATTCAACATACGTAACCTATGTTCATCAAAACAATCCCCATGGGGTTTGGCCACACACCATGGCTAAACCCATGGTCTATTAATTCACTTAATTACAGTAATGCCATTATACCTTCCATGGTTAGTCACTTTCATTTATTCACCCATGTTTAGATCCAAATACATAGATCATAAACGTCTAAGTCCAGCAAACTTTCCCCATGGGGTTCGGCCATACACCATGGCCGAACCCATGGTCCCTTATTTTCACCTAATTACCAAAATGCCATCCATGGCTATCATCATAAATTTGTATCTTTCATTTAATATTTAATCAATCACTAGGTTAATTCCATTTAACTTGATTCATGGGGTTCGGCCACACACCATGGTCGAACCCTATGATATCTTAATTCCATTTAGAAGATCATAATCTTAGGTCCAACATCCTAAGCAAGACCCATAATCCAATTGGTCTGCCATTCATATAAAATATTACTTCCATACATGACCCATAAAAATTCCTTAACCTCCTAAGTCCATAAAGGACCTCATGGGGTTCGGCCATACATCATGGCTGAGCCCATGATCCTCCATTTTTATCATGTATTTACAAAATTGCTATCCTTAGGTTTATGTCCAAAAACCGATCTATAAAACCCATATAATTAATTCATGGGGTTCGGCCAAGCACCATGGCCGAACCCTATGATGTCTAAGCTTCCTTTTTCCATCATCTTCCAATATTAGCCAATCCATAATTAGATAGTTTCTAAATTAATCATCCACCCTTCCATAATTAGAAGGTTCCCAACTTAACTCCACCTTCTATATTTAGAAGGTTTCCAAATTTATCTCCACCTTCCATAATTAGAAACTCCATAAGTAGCAAGTCCATAATTAGAAATCATCTTCCATAATTAAAAGCTTTCTAATTTAGCAACCTCCTTTCATAATTAGAAACTTTCCCATTTAATAACTATACTCCATTTTAATCAATAATCAAACATCAAAATACCAACACAACACCATGGGGTTCGGTCATATACCATGGCCGAACCCTATGGTTCATAATTCCCTTAATTTAAACCATGACTTTCCATGGTTTTCCACCCCTTAAAATATAACCAATAACCTTCCATTAAAAATCACCAAAATCATTCATTAAAACCATATAGATTTATTAACCAACTCCCATGGTTTTCCTCATTAAAAATCCATACCTTAACCATGTCTTTCCATTAAACTTAACCAAATCATCCATCAATTCTTTTCCATGGGGTTCGGCCATACACCTTGGTCGAACCCTATGGTTCCTTATTGTTTTTAAACAAAATAACAATCACTTTCCGGTTTCGCGACTCCTCCGATTTTCCGTCGGTTGATCTTGCTCTTCCAATCCTCTTCTTTCCTTAGTATTTTCTCCTCCTTGTTGGCTGCCCTTCTTTCTCTTTGTTATGCCGAGAATACCTTATTGCCAATATGCAAACTAGCACCAAGACCCTTGCTGATTTGTGTATTGCCGTGAGCCTCTCCTTCTCTCCTTTTATTTGCCTCTATTCAATCCTATCTTGCTAAGATAGTAAGTAATATTTTCAGCCATGTATATACATAGTAATTGCCGTGAGTCCCTCTCTTAAATAATGTGTACCGTGCGCCCTTACTGCCTTCTCCTTATAAGACTCCCCTTGGTCCTATTTTTAGAAGGTGTTGAGATAGTAAGTGTCTTGTGCGCCCCTTCCTTGTTGCCTCTTTTATAAACTTCCATTTTATCCTAACTTAGAAGGTGCTAGGATAACAATTTCCCCTTATTTAGAATTGCAATGCTGTGTGCACTCAATGTGTTGCCTCTCTTGTATCATCCTTCTAATTAGTCCTATCTACAATTAAATAGTGCCATTGCCGTGTAATACTTCCCTTTTTACAAAACCTCCACTTAATCCAAAATAGAAAGTGCCATGCGCCCCTCTCCCTTGTCTTAATTAATTTCCAATTAATCCCAACTTTGAAGGTGCCATGACCCTTTAAATTAGCCATTGCTAATGCCATGTACACCTTTCTTATTTTGGAGAGTCCTCCATTTAGAATATGCTAATGCGCCCTTTGCTTTCTTAGCAATTGCCTTAGTGCTATTTTTATCTTAGATATCTCATCTCATCCAACATATTATGCGCATATAACCCCTTGACTTTTGTGATATAAAATCTTATATCAATATCTCCCATACACGCCCCAAGCAATCCATATTTATCTCTAGATATCTTCTTTATTTATTCTTAGATATCTTCTCAAGATATTCTAACATAACAATGTGGATATGAAAAATCCCACATATATCTCATGCACATAAAATTAATTCAAATCTCTTATTGCATTACTAATTAAATTTAGCCCCATTTAATTTTTAAAATGAACTTATACATATCTGTTGGATCTTACTTGGGCAAAGACCCAACATTTTACCCATATAAAATCCATATCTAAAATTCACAAGTTAAATGGGTAATTTCCGTAAATATTTATAACTTGAAAATCTGGGGTATTACATGACAAATATAATGTTGTACTCAGTCATATCGAGTACCAAATAGTTGAACTCAAATCTGTATCCAGCGAGTTCAGTATTCACTGCTGTGCATATAAGCCCTAATGATGTGTCTCTGGCGGGGGATACAATAGTGAGTGATGTGGACAGTTTTTGTACTAATGTGCCAGTAGCGGTTATGAATGCAGTAGATATGAAGGAGTGGGATGCGCTAGAATCAAATAATGCAAAGGCGTAGGAACTACTGACTACTGCCATACCTTGAATCACGGAGTGATCCACTGCTGCTGGAGGAGTTAAAGTAAACAATAGTCTAGATCCGGTAGGTTAGGCGCCCGTCCCACCTGGTTATATGTCCTGCCTCCTCGTGAATGAGTTGATCTGACTGGTGGGCGAAAGGAACCCCTGGAATAAGAGGGTCTGCTAAGCTGTGGGCATTCCTTCTTGAAATGGCTCGGCTGGTCACAATGAAAACAGTTGTTCGCACCTTTGGGAACCTGAGTGACTGAAGCTGATGGGGAGGGCTGATTGGGACGAAAGCCCCTGTTGACCCAGTGGAAGGTGAGGGTCTTCCCAAGTTAGATCGAAACTTCTTGTTGGGCTGAAATGTACCTCTCCCACTTTGACCTCGGCGGTTGTCAAACCGCACAATCTCAGCCATCTCTTGCTCTGCTATAGTGGCCCTGATGACCACCTCTGCCAGTGTAGCTGCCTTGAATATGGTTACCTTGGCCCTAATGCTTGGCCGTAGGCCCCACTCAAACTTACGAGCCCTTCGGTACTCCGTATCCACCATATATAGAGCATAACGGGATAGATTGAGGAACTCCTGATGATACACTGCCACCATCATAGTACCTTTTACCAAAGATAGAAACGCTTGAGTATGGCGCTCCTTCTCCTCCTCGGGGAAGTAATGGTCCAAAAATGTAGCTGAGAACTGCTCCCAAGTCATTGCAGTCCTTTCTCTTTCCGGAAGGAGTGCTCGTTGTTTCTCTATCACCTCCCACCATTTACCGGCATCATCAATCAGTTGTGATGTAGCCAGCAATATCTTGTCATCATGACTCGAGATCTTTAATAGGGTCAGGATCTGAGTAATCTTCTCCAACCAGTTTTCTGCTCCGACAGCCCCTTCTTTCCCTTTGAAGTAAGGGGGGCGCTGTTGCTGGAAATCCCTGACCATGCTCCTGTCATAGGCGTCGCTTATGGTCGCATTTCCATTCAGATGTTGTTGAAGAACAGAAGTAACCACTGCTTGGGCCGAGCTTTGTAGTTCAGGAGGCACCACCGGTATATTCACGCTGTTTTGTTCGTCCTCCTCTTGGTGGGATGGTTGTTCATCATGTTGAGATTGTTGTTCTTCCTCTTCATGTTGAGATTGTTGTTCCTCCTCTTCATGTTGAGATTTTTGTACCTCCTTTTCATCATTTTTTTGGTTTTATCGGGTCTTTCTCTTCGGAGGCATTTCTCCTAAGTCATTGAAAACATTATTGACTTAGCTCCTTCGTAAAGTTGTGTTTTTCACATTATGGGGAAAATTTCCAAATAAGTACTCTTTGTATTTCTTTGTTTTAGGAGAAACTTCCTAAGTATCAAGTATTCGTTTTCCCAATTTGGGGATATCGGGGAAATATATCCTATTTTGCTATGTTTGATAAATCAAATTATTGTGACTGTACTTCCTTTGCTATCATTCCTTGTTGTTCTCAGATTGAATGTTTCAGTCTGAGTCTAACGAAGTAAATTAATCAGGCCCCCGTGCAGCGGACTCCGAAGTGTCTGTCAGTTGGGATTCTTATCTATCAGTGAGACATGAAACTGTCTTAATCTTACTTCGAATGATTCAACCTTCCCGTTCCACTCTGATACCAACTGTAACACCCCGCCCTTTTTCACTATGCTGAAAATCAGAGTCTAATTTTTCTTTTGAATAAAGAGTGAAAGAGAGCGGGACGCCACGACGCGAGCTAAGTCCGAGCTTCCAAAGCTCGACCCTTAACTGGCCAACCATACGTGTGCGTGGACCAAGTCCATTAAATGGTTCACACGTACTCAAGTTAACTTGCGGAATACAACATAACTGCGGAAATACAATAGAACCTAAATCTATTCCATTTTAGATAGCAAAGTAGTCCGTCACAAAAACCATAATTGTCTTAAGTTAAACATCCAAAATAAACATTCGAACCATAGCAAAATATCTAAGTTATTACATGCCCAAAAGCTTAGCTACTCGAATTACATAGTTCATGAGCAACTTAAACAAAAATAGAAATTAAATACATTCAAGCTCCTATGCTTGGCTCCGATCACGTTCATCATTCCCTTCAATTCTTGTGTCATCCACTACGGTAGCAGTAGGGCATTGGATAACGCGCCCAGTAGGTATTCGAAAATAGGGTTAACACATGGTTAGTACCAAAATCATATATATATAACATAATCACAAAACCATGTAAAACAATGCCGTGCCATGGTGTCATATGCAATGAGTCCCACCCATCACAAACACATGTATCCTCTTGATGGAATTCTCCTCATCAAGGTATCCCCACAGTTGCCTTACGGATGCCCCAACGGAGTGTGTTCTCCTGTTGCTTCTTGATGGATAATGCACATCAAGGTCTTCCCACAGATGCCTTACAGACGCCTCGACGGAGCGTGGCCTCAGGTTACGAACATCCCTCCCATGCCATGCATGAGATGTAAGTGAACACATGCTATGTAATAATATAATCATAGCATTAAAACCTCATATTTGAAACATATCATTTTTACAACATAACTCATTAAAATAAGAATTAAAACCATCATACATGTCCCATGTTTTCAAAGAGATAGAATCCTACCAATTGAGCCACTAAAGTGTCCTTGCATTTTCGTCCGGAAACCGCTCACGATCGTGCACCCCTTGTGAGGTCCCGTTACCTTATAGCATGTCAATCAATCAATCCCATGTTCCATTTTATTTACAAAAATCTCTAAGTCCATAAATATATCTTTGAAGGGTTCGGACCATACACCACGGCCGAACCTCACTCACTTGGTTTTAGTCCTTCTTTTGATCTATTAATCAATCACCACTAAGTTAATCATTTAAACCCTAAGTCCACAAAATACACCCTAGTGGGGTTCGGCCATACAACATGGCCGAACCTCACTCAATTGATTTTGGTTCATCTTTGTAACCCTTTGATCTTTAAATTAAATCCAAGATCATGCCATCTTTGATTCCTAAATCCAATCACTTATACAATAATTATCTAACATTGATAACAACCTAAGTTCACAAAAGCATTCCTCATGGGGTTCGGCCATACAGTATGGCCGAACTCATGATCTTTCATTTTTACCTATATTTACTTCTTTGCCATTGTCTCCATCATCTTATGTTTAGGTCCAAAAACATAGGTCCATGACTAAACCTTTCATGCACCAAACATTCTTCATGGGGTTCGGCCATACACCATGGCTAACCCAAGGTCCATGGTTCTCCATCCTTTACATCATTTATAACCATTTAAAATCCTTAATTCCTTTCCATGGGGTTCGGCCATACAACATGGCCGAACTCTATGGTTCCTTATATTCCTTAAAAATGTACCATACATATATGGTTTGAATCCTTTGATGGTTCTCATACATGCATCCATTTAAACCCTTTAAAACCTTTTAAAATTACTAACATACATCTATGATTTTCATCATTTAAATCCATTAAAAATAACTAATGTCCTTCCATGGGGTTCGGCCATACAACATGGCCGAATCCTATGGTTCATCACTTCCTCTTGAAAATCATGTAACCATGTTCATATTCCTTGATAGGGTTCGGCCATACACCATTAGCCGAACTTCATCCAACCCTTCCTTTGTCCTTAATAGTTTTTATACATAAAACCTTAGGGTTTGGCCATGCAAAGGTCAAACCATGATCCTTGATCATCTTCTCTTACTTAATAAAAATCTATCGAGTACTTACTGACTCCGCGACTCCTCCTGTTTCTTTCACTCCTTCTTGCTCCTTTCCTTCCTTGGCCTCTTCTTCTTTCCTCTTGATCCTTAGCCGAAATTGATCTTGATAAAATCTCTAGGAGTGGTTCGGCCAAGAGGTATAGATTTGAGAGAGGGAGAAAGAGAGAAAATTTGAGATAAAACTCTAAGTCCTTGTCTTGAGAGGGAATCGGCCTTGAGTGAGAGTTGAGAGAGAGAGAGAGTCTAAGATGCAACCCCTTAGTCTTTTCTTGTTTAATGAAATTCGGCCCAAGGTGGTGTCCTTTGGTGACACCCCTTTGTAACTCCCATGCCCCTTTACCTCCCTCATTAATGTTTCATTTGGAGGTTTCATCCATGAGATGAAACTCCCATGTCTCCAACGGTGTAGCCTTGACTTGGATTGTGTAACAACAATAAATCTTCACCTACCTTATTAATGCTCCATTTGGAGGTTTCATCCATGAGTTGAAACTCCCATGTCTCCAACGGTGTAGCCTTGACTTGGATTGTGCAACAACAACAAAACCGTCTGCCTCCCATTAATGATCCATTTTGGAGTTTCATCCCATGAGATGAAACTCCCATGTCTCCAAGGTGTAGCCTTGAGTTGGTCTTTGAAACAACAAAACTCCTCACCTCCTCATCAATGATCTATTTGTAGTTTCATCCATTGAGATGAAACTCCCATCTCCAACGTGTATGCCTTGTGTAGGCTTGTGTAACATCACAAAATCGTCCACCTCCCATTAATGATACATTTGGAGTTTCATCCCATGAGATGAAACTCCCATCTCCAACGTGTATGCCTTGACTTGGGTTTCATGAGATGTATCTCTCCACCTACTCCACTCACTTAAGTTCATGGTCCCATTAACTTCCCATCCAACTCACCATAACTCAATTATTTTTCATTCTTTTAAACTCAACTCACTTAACTCACTTAAAATCAACTCAATTACATAATTCCATTTCCAACTTAATTCAGCCCCTATTAAGTAAGCTTGAACTCACTTGGTGGTCAACCAAGTCAACCACGACCCATTGGGTCCCAATTGGGCATTTTGACCCAATTGACAATTTTGACCCAATTAAATAAATCTCGCCCATTTAATTCAATTGATCCATATCCACCATCCGTTGGGTCTTATTTGGGCAATTGACCCATCACTTACCCATTTAAGGTCCATATCCATTAATTCACAAATTAAATGGGCAATTTTCATATATATATATATATATATATATATATATATATATATATATATATATATATATATATATATATATATATATAACTTGAAAATCCGGGGTGTTACAGACTTAGAGGTCATCACAGACACGGTACCAGAGTGCGTGGTTATTGGCACAGGTGGTGGATAGCTCCCGTGGTTGTTTGCATGGTAGAGGATAGCTTCTATGGTTATTTGCACAGGTAGATGATAGCTCTGCAGGTTGTTTGAACGGTGGAGAAAAACTCCCATGGTTATTAGCACGGTGGAGGATAACTCCTGTAGTTGTTTGCAGCGGTGGAGAACAGCTCCCGCAGTCATGGTGGAGGATAGGTCCCGTGCTTGTTTACAACAGGTGGAGGACAACTCCTGTGGTTATTTACGATTCGTGGTACCAGTCTATGTTGTGTGTGGATATCTGTGGATGTGGCCGTAGAGGTAGGGTGGTCAGTAGAGTACGTTGAATACGTACTAGGTCACCCTGGGAGCCAGGTGAGTTGAGTGCCTGTTCGCTCACATTTTGGCTGAGGGGTGTGGTAGTGTGATTACTAGTGGTTATGACCTTGGGGTTCATTGATGTGACTTATGTTGTGGGTGTCGACACACTCGGAGTTTATGGGCGCCTAACTGAGTGAGTTCGGTCGGCTCACTCGATAGAAGACCTATGGAATTCAATGAGAGGTGTATGTGCCAGTTGTGTGGAAACCGGTAGGTGGGGCCTGAATCTTACAGGTGTGACTACCGGGGGTCTGTTACTTGGTTGAGGAGACCATAGATGGGTCTGGTTGGTAGTCCGTTGAGGACTAGAGCTATAGTTACTTCCGTGTGATAGTCTGTTTGGGACTCCAGTGAGCCCGGCTCATGGGTTGGTTGTGGTATGTGTACGGGTTATCTTGGGAGAGTCATAGGACTGGTTGAGGGCTAGATACCCTGATCTAGTTGAGGATCGGATTTGCGTACCCATGGGTGGGTGGACCGCAGCAGATGGGCATATGAGGGAGTTGTCTTAGAGTTGCATTGGGTTGGTTAGAGGATATGCTAGAGGCCTGGTACATGTGGGCCCGTGTACTAGGGGTAGGGCACACATTTGTATGGTCGTGCATGTAGACATCCTAGACATTGATGTGTCTTTATGATTATATGCAGTGTATGCTTGATGACATATGATGGATGTGTTACCCTCATTGGGCATGTAGAGCTCACCCCTTTCCTTACATGTACTTTTTAGAGGATGGTTGGCGGGACCCTTAATCGGACGTTGGGTGTGGAGCTGGTGCCTTATATTCTGTCGTAGTTTCATTTTGTAATTGATGACTTGTTAATGTATTTGAGATATGTGTACATTTCATTGAGCTGGATGAATGTAATAATGGGATGATGTTATTATTTCCAATCATGATTAATACTTTATTGGTACTATTGGTTATTGGTTTACTTTGTGGGAGGCCCGTGGTTAGCGTGGTTGTTGGTAGTGGAGTCCCCTTTTAATATATATATATATACACATACACACACACACACACGAGATAGTATTAGATCGGTTTTGGGGAGTTTGTATCAGTTTTAACATGCCCGTAGCAGGATGGGTCGTTACATCTAGCTGCCTCAGGTGAACTACCAACCTGAACTTCTACTGCCTCTTATGCTCTGGGAAACCATCAGTTACTTCCGTTGTCGAGATAGAATCCCATTTTCTTCATAGTTGTCTTATTAAGGTGATCATAGCACATGATAACTACTTTATCTTCAGAGGAAGACGGATTTCACGTTTGGGACATAAGTTAGAAAGAAAAAGACCGTAGGAAGGACTACATTTCTTTGTCTTACGGCAGGCTCTTATGTGGTTTATGATGGTATGGGAGAGGGAGACATCGATCCAAGGACACATGGTTACTATGCTATGCCCTTTCCTAGGAAAAATACAGTGTCCAATAATGTGATGGATAATATGGGCTTCAAGGGTTAGGTCCTTCAGACTGGGCGTAACTTTTTTCGTAGTATCAGTGCGCCCACACCTTTAATTGATGTAATACCCTGACCAAATTAGGGGAATTTAGTTTCATAAATACTTCTTAGACCGGTTAATCTCGGAGATTACAGTTAGGACTTTGTGAAAAGTCCAAGTGTGGCCAATCTGAGCTCGAAAACTCAATGATCCAGCTCGTCCAGCTAGAGGGGCAAAATGGTAATTTACCACTTACTGTTATTATTTTATTAATTGTGTTATTATGTGATTATCATGGGATGATATTATTTTCCTTAATCAAGGATTACTATTTCTGATTTTAAAATAATTTTATTTTCAGAAAATAGTATTTAAAACTTGCCCATCAAAACTCCAGAAGGGAGAAATAAATATTTTTAAATGGTATCAGAGCTCCGGGTTCTACACTCGGACTGTGTGGGCTTATTGCCTTCCATTGGGTTCGTTGGGGCCAGGCCCTAGATAGGCTGATCCAAGTGAAGCTGGGCCCTGTCGGATGGGCCAGCAGAGTGGGCCGGTTGGATCCGACAGCCCAGCAGTGGGTGGGAGTTGTGGAAAGTCCCACATCGGAAGTTGAGGAGTTTGAGAGGGGGTTTATAAGTAGCCTTGCTCACGTGTGTGCACGTGTCGGCCCAAAGCGGACAGTATCTTGCTGGGCCTAGCCCCAAGCCCTTTCTATGGGCCGAGCTATTACAAACGGTATCAGAGCTTCGGCTCAAACTCTAGGACTGTGATGGATTACAGCGTAGTTGGACTTATTTTTGGATTATAACTGCAATTGTCATTGACATTCTTCTGTTTTTGTGATACAGATATGTCAAGCAATGTAGAGTATACTGAGTTGTGGGACAGAGGGACCCCTAGCTGTCCCAAACTTAGAAGAATCCGTAGGAGAGATAGGCTCGCCCGAGTATACTCCGGCTACTCAGACTTCGGATGAGCTGTCAGATTATATGTGCGAATTATGCAATCAGGAGGGGCACAACTGTACTTATTGTCCCCACCCTATTCATGTCATTTGCCTTGTTTACGGACTTCGCCGGCATGGGAATGAAAGGACTAACTGTCCTTATGTTGGGGGACCAGGGATCATACCCTGTTTGACTTGTGGAGTGTTGGGGCATATGTCGGCGATATGCCCTGACAACTTCTATTATTTGGTGATGATGCAGGATCTTCTACGGAAGATTAGGCTAGGGATGTTAAGAGAATGTCGGGGAATTGGGAGATTTTGTAAGGGTTGAGTCATGTTTTGTTGTTTTGAAGGGTTTTCTAACCCTACTAACCCTTATAATTGTAATACAAATGTGAGACTTCTAATGAATTGTGCAACTTGTGTGATTTGTCGTAGCAAAGTTTCTTAAATAATTAAGTGATATTTACAAGTGTAAATAACAGATGTTAGGACTTAACGGAAACTGGAAACAACTGCTGCGGGAGGAGGACAAGGTCTTCCGTCTCGCAATTTACCCAATGAAGCCATTTGCGCAGTGATGGAAGTATTTCAGCAGATAGCTGAGAATATGCGACGCCCTTCCATCCGAACGTAAGAAGAGAGAGCCACCTGGCTCTAACAGAGTTTAAGCGACTGAACCCGACGAGCTTTTCAGGGATGGAAGATCCAAGTGCAGCAAGGAACTGGCTAACCCAAATTAGCCTGATCCTGAACACTTTGGCCATTGTAGATAATCTGAAAGTAACTTTGGCTACGTACCAGTTGGAGGGGAACACTTACTAATGGTGGGAAGCTAAGAATTTGGTTCGTAACCACGAGCCGATGACGTGGAAAGAATTTTCAGCCGCCTTCCTGGCCCGTTACTCCCCGAAGATCGTCCAGGAAGCAAGGAAGAGGGAATTCCTCAATATCCAGCAGGGTTCCAACTCAGTGGCGCAGTATGCCATGAGGTTCATCGATCTGATGCAGTTCATGCCCTGGATTGCGGTGAACAAGGAGGAGAAGATCCAACACTTTGAGAATGGACTCCGACCTTTTCTGCAGCGGCAAGTGGCCGGCTTAACTTTTGACACCTTGGAAGAGATCATCGATCGGGCTTCGAAGGTGGAAGTGGTGGATTCCATCAACAGGAGCACCGACAACTTCCAGAAACCTTCCTCCAACAAGAAGGCCAAGTTCAACCAGAAAGGCCATTCTTCAAGAAGAGCCAACCTAGCACGGTACAGTCGATTCAGGTCTGACACTCGACAATTCGTGTGCTATACTTGCAACCAACTTGGGCATACTTCTAAGTTCTGCCCATCAGGATAGAGAAGGTGTGCTACCATTGCAAGTAGACCGGACACCTGTTTAGGGACTACCCCTATCTCGGTAGAGCTGCACCTTCGCAAGGCGCAAGAGCTTATTTTTCTGTGGCACAACCATCTGTTGGACGAGGTTCTCAGCAAACTTCTAGAGGCTCGGTGGCATCTAGGAAAGGACCACCTCGAAACAGTCAAGGAGAGGACAAGGACGTCCTCAGACCACTCAGGTGAGAGTTTATACGATTGGGACTCAGAAGGAAGAGCCGATGGAGAATACAGTGATGGAAGATACCATTACTCTTTTCAGTCTTTTGGCACTAGTGCCTTTTGATACCGGTGCTTCTCATTCCTTTATTTCTAGAGCTTGTTGTGATAGATTGGCTTTGAAACCGGTAGAAGTAGCTAATCCGCTAATGGTAGTATCACCCTTGGGAAAGAGAGCTTTGGTAAACCAAAGGTGTAGATCGTGTATTTTGAGAATTAGCGGTGTAGAGTTATCCTATGATTTTCTTGTTTTGGAAATGACTGGACTTTGACATCATCCTTGGCATGGACTGGTTGTCAGTTTTTGAGGTTTTGATCGACTGTTCTCAGAGGAGAAGTTTTGGGGTCTCCTCAACCAATGAAAGGTTCATTGTAACACCCCAATTTTCAATAATAGGAAAAATTATGAAAATGCCCCTAGATTGGTGAATTCAATAAATGTGATTGTAAATGAGAAATGGTGGGGATCCATTGCTCAAATTAAGATCCTATGAGCATATTATAAGTGTCAAATTTGATTGAATGGGTAATGAACATCAAATTGGGTCAAAATAGTTAATTGGGTCAAAGGACCCAATTGGGACCGATGGGTCATAATGGACTTGTTTGACCATTGGTTGAGCCCAAATTTAATGGGGTTAAGCTGAATTGATTGGAAATTAAGTGGAGCATAAATGGGTAGGCTTGATACAAGTGGGTAAAGCCACATTCAAAGGGCTAAATCACCCATTAATGGGTCATGGCGTCAAATTGGATCCATGGGCTAAATGGGGACCTAATGGGTCTAGTTGACTATGGTTGACCGTGTGGACCCTCAAGGGAGCTAAAATATGAGTTAAATCAGTTTGAGTGGGACTAAAGTGAGTTGGAATTAAATCAAGTAATGAGTTGACTCAAGTGCATTAAATGAAATGCATTAATTATGGTGAGTTGGGTGAGTTGAGATGGAAATCAAAAGGACCTTGAGTTCAAGTGAATCAAATGGAATTTGAGGGGGTGTCTTGATCTCATACATCATCAAGTAAACAAGTCCCACACGTTGGTGGGTTGGAATTAACTTTTGGTGAATGAAAACCAATGGAATATGGAGGGGTTTCCATCTCATATGGAAACCCAAGGGCTCCAACGTTGGGAGTACCAATGGATGCATTGGTTGGTGCCAAGGGGTGCTTTGGTTGGCACCAAATGCCTCCTTGGTTTGGTCAAGTATTAATGAGGATTCATGAGAAGAACAGGGGCTGTTTAACAAAAGGAAAAACACCATCACTTGGCCGATTTTACATTGCCAAAATCCTTGGAATTCTCATCTCTCTCTCCCTCTCTCAAGAACACACTCTCTTGGCCGAATTTTACCTTGGTGATTTCACCATTGGTTCATGCTTCTAATCAGCTGAGACTAAGGAAGAAAGAAGGAAGGAAGGAAGAGGGAAGAAGGCAAGGAGCAAAAGGCAAGAGGAGAGCTAAAAGGATTGGTAAGCATTCCATAGAACTTTGTTTAAGTAAAGGGTTTTAAGTTATGGATCTGAATGACATAATTTGGCCATGTATGGCCGAATTTGTCAAAGGTCTAAACCATGGAAGATGGTGTCTAAAAGGGTTGGAAATGGACCATAGGGTTCAGCCACTTTGGATGGCCGAACCCCATGAAATTATTTGGTTGGTTTGATGGTTTTGAAGGCTAAAAACCATACAAAAACCATGGAGATTTGTACATGATTTAAGGAGACTCAAAATATATGTTGTGGCCGAATTAATCAATGGTTTAAAATTGTATGATGAGGTTAAAAGATAGAAGATATGGGCCATAGGGCTCGGCCACTTTGGATGGCCGAACCCCATGAAATAATATGGTTATTTTGATGGTTTTTGTAAGTTAAAACCATGCAAATGATGGACTGTTTTGGATGATTAAATTAGACATAAGATAAATGTTTAAGAGGTTCAAATCAAAGGCCATAGGGTTCGGCCAATGAGTATGGCCGAACTCCATGAAATCATATGATTATTGTATGGTGATTTTGATGGTTTTGAGAGATAAAAACCATACAAGATTATGGTGTTTTTATGGGAATTAAATGAATATAAGTTTGCTGTTTTGGGTTGGCCATTGGATGGCTGAACCATGTGGTTAACATGGCTAAAGGGTAGAGTCCAATTGGTATACAAATAATGGAATCATTGAGCAAAAGAACCATAAGGGTTCGACCATGTGTATGGCCGAACCCCATGGACTATTTTGATGGGAGATTTGGATTAAAATCATGTTGGAAGCTAAGGTTTGTTTTATGCTTTTGTTCTAAGAAACACCTACGCTTAGTTATGGATCTAATGTTAATTTGATCAATCATGATAATGATGGAAAGTAGAACAAAAATCAGATTGGTGAGGTTCTGCCATGAAGTATGGCCGAACCCCACTAATGGTCATTGGTGACCCTAGTGTGTAGTTACTAATGTTGATGGATGGACTTAGTGGTTAATTTATATGTATGTATGAATGATGTAAAGGACCAAACTAAGGTGGTTTGGATATGGACCTTGGTGTTTAAGGAAAATTAAACAAAAGGTTAGAATAAATGGCATAAAGGTAATTATAGATGAAATGATCATAGGATTGGATATATGAACCCCACAAGGTAGTATATAAGACCTAAACTTGATTAGAAATCAAGTAGATCAAGTATTTGACTTGCTGATTTACAAGGAAGCGGAAGTTGAACGGCGTGCAAGTCGTGAGCAAGTGACGCTTTAAGAAAGAACAAACACCGAAGCTAATCTTCGGTAGGTTTCCTACCTACTTGTAACCACAGTTTTATCCTGGTTTTTATGAGACTCTTGTTTATTTTATTGGTTTTGAATGGTGGATATTATTTACATGTTTTATATGTACATTGGCATCTCATGCATGGACATGGGATGATGAATGTGGAAATCGGAGCCCACACTCCGTCGGTATGACCGTGATGCAACTGTGGGGCCTCCTTAGGCGAAGAGGGTCTCGCCAGGAGGATTATCTGTCAGTTATGGACACCAGAGCCCACACTCCGTCGGAATGCCCGTGAAGCAACTGTGGGGCCTCCTTAGGCGGTGAGTTTCCCGCCAGGAGGATTAATATGTTGATAAAAGACACGTCAAGTGATGGCTATATGTATGTATGATGGGGTGGGGCTCATTACATTTGCATACACACATAGCATGGTTTTATATGTTATTGATAATCAGACATTTGATATATACATGATTTATAATCTAACCATGTGGTAGCCTTGATTGAAAATCCTACTGGGCGCGTTGATCTAACGCCCTAATTCTATCCTCAGAGGAGAATGTAGGAACAAGGAATGGGAAAGAGAAGGTTGATGACCAGGAGGGGAGCCAAGCGTAAATGCTTGAGTGCTGGAATGGATTTATAATTGTTGTTATTTGAATACTTTATTATGGACATGTAATAATGTAGTTGTTTGCTATGGTTTGAGTATGCCTTGATGAATCTTAATTTGGTTTAAATAATCTGAAAAGAATGACTTGTGCCTTGCTATCTAATCAATTTAATTCCGCAGTTAGTCTAGTTTATTCCGCATGACATTGTTTAGTTCCATGTGTGGTTTGTTATCGTAGGTTTAGTTCATGCACACATGGGTGGCCAGTTAAGGGTCGGACTTAGGTAGTCCGAACTTAGCTCGCGTCGTGACGCCGCCCGCTCTCTTCCGATGTTATTCTATTGTTATTTAAAAAAAAAATTAAACTCTGATTTCTCAGAGAGGGCGGGCCGTTACATTCATGGAGAAGTTGGTACCCTATGAAAAGATGAGAGTCACTTTCTCTGGCTTTAGGGCGTATCCTGGTAGTGTAGTGGTGAGCATGGGTTGGGAAGATGTAGGTGGTGTAGGGTCTATTGCTCCTCGGGTGGTGTGTGAGTTTATGGATGTATTTCCTGACCAGTTAGTTGGGCTACCTCCACACCGAGAGATAGAGTTTGTTATAGACCTACAGCTAGAAACATCTCCAATTTCCATGGCACCTTATCGGATGGCGCCGGCTGAACAGAGAGAGCTAGCTACGCAGGTAGATGAGCTTCTTAGACTTGGTTTTATCCTTTAACACCCCGCCCTTTTTCACTCGTTTCTTCTCGTAAATCAGTTTATTTTTTTTCATTTTTTTATAACATAATAGAGTGATAGAGCACGGGATGTCACGACGCGAGCTAAGTCCGAACTTCCAAAGTCCGACCCTTAACTAGTCAACCCTATGTGTGCATGGACTAAGTCCACGAAAATGGTTCACACATAATAATATCAATTTACGGAATAAAAATCATAACTGCGGAATCATAACATGCGGAATAATAATAGAACCAAGTTCTATTCCATTCAGATAGCAAAGTACGTCAAGTCCTTAATCATTATTAAAACGTCATAATCATCCAAATAAACATCCGACCATCATAATTCAAAACATATAAAATAAATCATCCAAGCTCCTATGCCTGGCCCTCATTGCGTTCATCGTTCCCCTTGTTTCCTGTATCATCAACTAGGGTAGAAGTAGGACGTTAGAACAACGCGCCCAGTAGGTATTCCAGTTACGGCTAACACATGGTTAGTACAAAACATATATTATAACATAATATCCAAAACCATATAAAACCATGCCATGCAATGATGACAAATGCAATGAGTCCCATCCATCACATGTACATAAAAGTACCCACCACATAGGTCTTTCGGACGCCCGACGGAGTGTGGACCCTTCGGTTTCTTCCTGATGGAAAAGCACATCAAGGTACCCCACATAGGTTTTTCGAACACCCTGACGGAGTGTGGAGCCTCCGGTTACAAATCCTCCACCCTGACGGAGTGAGATGCCAATGAAACACATGCTATTTTATAACATAAACATAGCATTTAAAATCATATTTAAAACACGTGCTCTTTCCTCATATAGACATAGCATTTAAAATCATCATTTGAAACATATCCTTTGCAGCATAAATTCATCAAAAATAAGATAAAACACAATGTACATAAACCATGGTTTTATAGAGGTGGAATCCTATCAAAGACCGCTAATGTATCCTTGCGTCTTTCGCCCAGTAACCGCTCACGATCGTAAACACATTGTGAGGTCCCGTTACCTTATAATATAACAATTAATCATAACCAAGTCCCACTTGATTTTCAATGTTCTAAGTCCATAAACAAAACCCCATGGGGTTTGGCCATACACCATGGCCGAACCCATGCCTACCATTTTCACACTTATTTACCAAATTGCCATTGGTCTACCATTCCATAATCCAATCCTTTCAATTATTAAAACAAATTGCCTAAGTTCATGTTTGCTCCTCAAACCATCTCATGGGGTTCGGCCACACATCATGGCCGAACCCATGATCTTTCAATTTAGGCGATATTTACAATTTTACCACTACCTTAGGTTTATGTCTCTCCATTAATCCAATCACTATATTAAATTCATAAAATCCCTTCAACTTGATTCATGGGGTTCGGCCACACACCATGGCCGAACCCTATGATATCTTAATTCCATCTTAGGTCCAACAACCTAAGTCTATACTTGCATCCTCCATTTATTTACAATACACAAAAACATAAACCCATAAATTTGGTTCATGGGGTTCGGCCATACACGTGGCCGAACCCATGATGTCTAAGTTTCCATTTTCATCAATGATCCATAATTAGAAGGTTTCCATAATGGTGGTACGAAGATATATCACGACTTGCGGCGACTGTTCTGGTGGAAAGGTATGAAGCGAGAGGTAGCAGATTTTGTATTAAAGTGTCTAACTTGTCAACAAGTGAAACTGGAACATCAACGACCTGGTGGAAAGATGCAACCTTTAGAAGTGGCCGAATGGAAATGGGAGCATATCACAATGGACTTTGTAACCAGATTCCCGAAGTCTTCCAAGAAGAACGACGTTATTTGGGTAATAGTCAAGAAGACAGATTCCTTGACTACTCTAAGTAAATTGTATTTAAAGGAGGTATTCAGATTGTATGGAGTACCTGCATCTATTGTATCTGATAGAGATCCTAGGTTTGTATCAAGATTTTGGCAGGGATTGCAAGAGGAGTTGGGGACTAAGCTGTGCTTCAACATTGCTTTTCACCCTCAGATGGATGGTCAATCAGAGAGAACTATTCAAACCTTGGAAGATATGCTAAGAGCTTGTGTTATGGATATGAAGGGAAGTTGGGAAGATCACTTGGCTTTGATCGAATTTGTCTACAACAACAGTTATCACTCTAGTGTACAGATGGCACCCTACGAGGCTCTGTATGGTAGACCTTGCAGATCACCTTTTTGTTGGTCAGAGGTAGGAGACAAAACACTTCTAGGACCTGATCTAGTATGTGAGACGTCGGAAAAAGTTGAAGTGATCAGACAGCGTCTCAAGACAACCCAGAGCAGACAAAAGAGTTATGCTGACAAAAGGAGAAGACCTTTGGAGTTTGCAGTTGGCGACCGAGTTTTCTTACGTGTGGTACCACGTCATGGAGTGCAAAGGTTTGGGCGCAAGGGAAAACTATCACCTCGATATGTTGGATCCTTTGAAATCTTGAAGAGGATAAGGGAAGTGGCCTATCAGTTGGACCTTCCTCGAACTTTGGAAAAAGTGCACAATAATTTTCACGTGTCTATGTTAAGGAAGTATGAGCCTGATCCATCTCATGTGATAAGTTTTACAGACATTGAAGTCTCAGTGGACCTAACTTTCGAAGAAGTGCCAGTAAAGATACAAGGACATCGGACTCAAGAGCTCAGGAGGAAGTCTATACCTCTAGTGCGAGTGTTGTGGCAACACCGCGACGTGCAACACGAGATGTGAGAACCAGAATCAACGATGCGGAAGTTGTACCCTGGCCTGTTCACAGGCTGAAAATGTACGAGTTTGTTTTAAATTTCGACACGAAATTTCTTTAAGGGGGGTAGGATGTAATACCATGACCCAAATTAGGCGAATTTAGTTCAATAAATCCTTCTTACACAGGTTAATCTCGGAAATTACGGTTAGGGCTTTGTGAAAAGCCCAAGTGTGGCCCAGTCTGAGCTCGAAAGCTCAGTGATCCAGCTCGTCCAACTGGAGGGGCAAAATGGTAATTTACCACTTACTGTTATTATTTTATAATTGTGTTATTATGTGATTATCATTGGATCATATTATTTTCCTTAATCAAGGATTCTTATTTCTGATTTTAAAATAAATTTATTTTCAGAAAATAGTATTTAAAATTACCCGTCAAAACCCCAAAAGGGAGAAATAAATATTTTTAAATAGTATCAGAGCTTCGAGTTCTACACTCGGACTGTGTGGGCTTACTGCCTTCCATTGGGTTCGTTGGGTCGACCCGAGGGCGGCTCTGGGCTTTAGGAGGGTGGATTGTGATATCTTGACCCATGAGCCAGAGGCCAGGCCCTAGATAGGCTGATCCAAGTGAAACTGAGCCCTGTCGGACGAGCCAGCAGGGTGGGCCGGTCGGATCCGACAGCCCAGCAGTGGGTGGGAGTTGTGGAAAGTCCCACATCGGAAGTTGAGGAGTTTGAAAGAGGGTTTATAAGTAGCCTTTCTCCCTCAAAACAGCAAGACGCGTTTTGGACTCGGACTTGGGCAGGGTCCGATCCAAAAACCGTGCGGGCTCGCGCGTGTGCACGTGTCGGCCCAAAGCGGACAGTATCTTGCTGGGCCGAGCCCCAAGCCCTTTTTATGGGCCGGGCTGTTACAATTGATGTCATCCAAAACATTGAAGCCATCAACATCGGTAGCCCATGTATTTGTTTCATACTTTACAATTGTGGCCAAGGGTAAATCGAACATATGGTCCAATCATTCACTTGTCAAACAAATTTCTAAACCTCGGACTTTGGATTTAATGGAGTGGTCAGTACTAGGTTCTATTATGTTCGCATAAAATTCCTTCACTAATGTAGGACACATATCCTCTTTTAGTACCAAGAAGGAGCCCCAACCCAATGTTTCAAAGTACTATTTGGTTTTCAAATCAAAGGGTGGAAAAAAAAGAAAGGTCGATGACTTTACCAAAGAGATAGGGCCAAGTGGACAAATCATTTTTGTACAACATTACAGCTTCTGAAGAGATGAAATGGTTGGGTCAAACGTCGTCGCCTCTTTTCTCTGTTTCTTTTGCTTATTTGAAGAGGTAGATTTCCCCTTTCTCTTCGATGAAGTCCCTTCTGATGCCATGGGAAGAAGATTCAATTAAGGTAAGGTTGAACGAAGGAGAAAGGAGACAGAGGGCACGGTTGAAAGATCTTGAAAAGAGGGAGAGGGCATGGTCGAAGGATCTTGAATGAGGGAGAGGGCAAGGTCGATGGATCTTGAAAGAGAGGGTTAGCGAGACAGAGGGCACGGTCTAAGGATCTTGAGAGGAGGGAGAGGGCACGGTCGAAGGATCTTGAAAGAGGGACAGGGCACGGTCGAAGATCTTGAAAGAGGGAGAGGGCACGGTCGAATGAAGGAGAAGGAAGAAGGAGAGGGTTGGGGTTTCGTTCGAATGAAATGTTCAAAATGGGCGAATGATGGTTCAGACAATCTTACACTTTTTAGTTCGATCGTCCGGACGATGGAAATTTATATTGCAATTTTCGTCTGAACAATCCATTGTTCCGAATGAACGAAAAATGTTCTACCTTATGGTTCGGACAATATGGAGGGTTCGTCGTTTTCAGAAAAAGTGAAAGGCAAAATGATAATTTCTCCCTAAAAATGTGAAATCGGGTGTCTGTTGGCAGAAAAATCAGATGTCTATATGACCACCCTTATGAAAATGTAAAAAACTCATTTGTCAAATAGATGGAAGAAAATAAAAAAAATAACTTTTACATTGTTTTTTTGATCAATTCTAAAAAAAAAAAAAAATTGTTATTTCAAATCTAGAAGTCCCAAAAAAAGAAAAATCAAACTGATTATAGAAAGGAAAGTCCAATGTGGGTTTTCTACCTTCTTCAGGTGTATCTAATTGAGGGAAAAGTGTGTGCAACATTAGGGATCTAAATGCACAATTTCTAAGTTTCTTAGTGTATTTTCAAATATTTTTCAGAAACATAAACACAAAATATAAAAACTACTAAAATACCCTCGAGCTTCCTAGCCATGGAGCCCACACTCTCTTCTCTGCTACCAAAGCACCAAATGGAGATTCAAAAATCTCTCCAAAAGTCGGAAAAACTCGCAACGGGTAGTTATAGAAGGAGTGGGACTGTGGTAGTCCCACATTGAAAAGGTAGAAAGATGTTGCTGAAGGCGAAGGTTATAACATCTCAACATCACTTAGCTTTGAGGTGAGAGTCATTCCATGCTCGGCCCTGATGGGTTGGGCACAAGACGTGGCCCATTTGGGCTACATTTATTAAATGTATATTTTTAATTTAAAAATATTTTTTTATATTTTTATGGTTTTTTGATAGTTTACGATTTTTATAAAAAATCGATCAAACTCACGAGTTTGACCAAAATTTTCTGGGTTTATTTATTGGACAATTTTTTATTAAACTGAGTCGTAGGTAAGTCGGTCTGCAGTTGAACCGCAGGCCGATTCGATTTTAATAACATTGGTTTGTACTACTAATAGATGGTACAAAACAATCATTTTTCAAAAATACTATTTAATTATTGATATGTTACTTTTATTGTCACTGTTTTATTTTACCATAATAATATCATGATAATAATGCATTTTATCACAATATGATTAATTTTATACTTATATAGTTATATAAATTTATAAATTGTTCAGATGATTCAACTCTCCTTGTCTTCAAATTTATTAAAGAATATTTCAAATTGCAATCTTATCTTTAGTTGTTTGTTAATTAAATTTTAATTACTTTAAATATTATATTTTTATAAGATGCTTTTAATTTGTCATATTCAAAACTTTAAAATTTGGAAATATCTTATATAATTATTAGTAAAAATATTTTAATTAGTTATAACATTGGAGACGACAGGTGTGCATAAAGAAATGGCTAAATGGAGGAGGGGACAGTGGCATTGACGACTTTTTCATTTTATTGATTGACACTTGATAATGAAACTATTATAACTGACATTGCTTGCAGTTGTGAATTTTTTTTTATCTCATCTTCATCAATCAAATAATCATGTCACTTTTAAGTCTTTTACAAGAGTCAGGAAAAATAAATAAATAAAGAAAACAAAGATTGATTGGATTTGGAGATGATGTTCCTTCCCTTCAAAGGTAACCCCGTGTGAACTTGGATTTGGAGATGATGTTTCTTCCCTTCAAAGGTAAACCCGTGAGACCTCCACCATTTATGATGATTATAAAATGGAATTTGTTAATTAGATCTCAACTGCTGGAGATTCCATAGCTGTTATCATTTTTAGCAGTGCCTTTTTCGCCTTTTCTATGATGGTGGTCGCACCGGAGGGAGCGTCTTGCGTGGCTGGCTCCGGTTAAGAAAAGAGTTAGGCCAACGTGGTTTTATAATTGACATTTTTATTTTATCATAGGATAGTGCAAGGTGTACCAATTTTTTTTAAAAAATTAAATTTATTTTTATTTTTTGGAAAAGAGGAAAAGAAGAGAACTAAGAGTAAAATTGGAATTTTCTTTAAATTTGGTGCATCATGAAAAAACATTATAGGGCAAAACTACCTTTATTATTTTGTATAATTTGGTATATTTAGTAAGTAATTACACATAGATATAAAGTATATAAAATTTTATTAATATTTAATAATTTAAGTCATATAATCATGATTTTTAAATTTTAATAAGTATAAGTTATAAATTTTAAAAATTTAAAATTAAATGATAAAATAATTTGATAGAATTTCACACACAATGAATTATACAGTTCTCCTTTATATTGAATATAATTATATGATTTTTCAAGATAAATTTAATAAAAAGTCTCGTTAAAGCTCAATCTGAACTTCCGAGCAAGAGGGGTGTTGGACTAAACTGTAGGAACTTCCGAGTCTTTCAGAAGTTTCGACCCCTATCTTCGGACCATCCAAAGTAAGGAGCAGGCCAACCTCTATCTGAGACCTTTCGAGCGTGACCTCGAAACCTTCCGAGGTCAGTGTGTTCTAACCCAAGTTCGGAACCTTCTAAGCCATCGAACATTCCGAGACCCTACCCTCGGACCTTCCGGAGGTCCCAATGTGACACCCCGCCTCGGCTACAGTTACCGAACACGAGCACGCCAATCGAAAATAAAAACCACTGTTGAGCACTGAAAATGACTATTTTGCCCTTTAACTTTGGATTAGTTAGCCTTTAATTTGTATATATTAGATGCGTTTAATGTTATTTGTGAGTTTTGCAGTTTATTTTGGGAAATCAAGAGAAAGAGAATAAAAATGATGAAAATGCAGCATGTGGGCCATAATTGCTATTTTTGGAAAGTGTGTGTGATTTACAGATAATTTTGGAAATTGAAAGTCCCCTTAACAAGGCTGCTAGAACAATACGATTGACCCTAGGTTAATCCAAATTCGTTGGTCCATTTCGAAATTAACTTAATTGATTATATGTGCAGCGGATTTAACAATAAAGAGTGTGTGTGTTAGCAAATGCGATTAAACATTCAACATAAAAAATTGGCTCTAACACCACAAACACAAGGACACAAGATATATATTGGTTCTGTTCGCCAACTTACATCCACTGTTAGGACTTGTTCAACCATGAGCTATCCCCAAATTCACTATGTGAAGACTCACACCCTCACAATTAGAGTAGGAATTCCACCCACCACTGTGCCAAAGACGACACTCTAGAGTTTTTTATATTGGTTCCGGAGTACCTTTCCTTAATCCACTTTTAGGTTACAGGTTTTAAAAAGAAAATTAAAACCAAGAAGCACTTGCCTTAAAGCTTTTTCTCGCTGAAATGTAATTCTTGAAGATCTCACCCAAGTTGTGTCGACACTTCTCCTTATAGCCGTCGTAATGCAATTACAATCTCTGGGTGACAAAGAAACTTGGTTTAACCAAAGCTTTCCTAATTTATGACTTTCTCACTCGCAAACTTGTCACGCCCCGAACCCGGATGTGGGCCGGAACGCGACTATTTTTTTTCCAACAATCATCATTATCCATTAACCCTCAAAACACGTGGGAAACCATATACTCCCCCCGTCCCATTTTAGTTGTCTCATTTGAAAATTTGTATTTTTTAAGGAACTCTCTATTTAAGGCTAGCACTCTATGTGATCTCATCCATTTTCAACACATTTTATACTAAATGAGACAACTATTTTGGGACAATTTCAAAATCCATATAGGACAACTAATTTGGGATAGAGGGAGTATTACGCATACCAATACACCAATATAATGTATGCAACATTAAAACTTATAGACATAAGTTTCTTATGCCATATGAGGCATATTTAATAAAAACACACAAAATAGCCAAAGGTACGCTTAGTTTCCACGTGCGGGAAACCAATGACAATTCCCAAGTTCCGATTCCTAATTAGGCACCATTGGTTCCTCCATTCTATCTTCCGATTCATAGCCTGCATTGTGAGAGACGTGAGCTACTAGCCCAGTGAAGAGAACTCAAGTAAGTTAGAAATCATGGCATGCATGTATCAATGCAAATGAAAATGTAACTTACCAACATATGATCCATTTTTACCTTAAGATCATTTTTATAGGACACTGTTGCCCTTATGGTCTTATACCCATATTTACCACCAAGTCCTATGTCATTATGTCATATAGGTATTAACCATCATGTAATAAACAATTAGAGAAATTATTCACCAAGTCATACTTTGCTAATCAACTGGGATAATCATTCACCAAGTCAAAACCCATTTTCCACTTGGATAATCATTCACTCAGTCAAATAGAATTTTTTCCTATGGGATAATCATTCACCAAGTCAAATCCCATTTTTTCCTCTGGGATAATCATTCACCAAGTCAAATCCCATTTTTTTCCACTGGGATAATCATTCACCAAGTCAAATCCTTTTTTATTTTTTTTTTCATTGGGAAAATCATTCACCTAGTCATATCCCATTTATTCACTGGAAATAATGCAGCAACCTGCAATTGTATAAGGTCTCCACGACTTGGCTTACTAACACGTCCAACCCAATAGTTCGCAAACGCCGTTCGGCCTAACATCACAAGGTCTCTACGACCCGGTCTATTAGCCCATCTAACACCAACGGCTGATGGCGGTCGACCACAACCTACTAACACGTTCAACCCAACGGTTCACAAACAGCGTTCGGCCTAACATCACAAGGTCTCCATGACCTGGTCTACGAGCCCATCCAACAGCAACGGTTGATGGTGGTCGACCACAGCCTACTAACACGTCAAACCCAACGGTTTGCGCACGGTGTTCGGCTAATCTCAGCAATTATAGCCCAACAGCCAATATCAGATTTTCCAAAGTTATTATCTTTCTCAGATTTAACTTATAATCATAATTCTAACATGCAAATGTCAAATGCATGATAATGCATGATTTCCAGTGCCCTCCTTAAACAGGGACTTATTCTGAGAGAACCACCATATTTCAGCCTTACCATTTTGTGTATCCAATACCAATACAAGAAATCAATAAAATAATCAATATCACACAAACATATAAAACTGGATTTAATAACACGAATGTCTTCACCCAGTTTTTACCCGACAATTCCCAGACACTCCATGGGTCCATACTGCGTTAGAGGCTATAAGTCCTCGACTCCCCGACACCATTTTAGCGCTTACGTTCTAAACAGTTAGAACATTTACATCCCTTACATATAGGCAGTGTCAAATCTCGTATTCTGGACCTATATAGACTTTTCCATCTTTAAATGACCATGGATCCCATTTTAGTCTGGTGTTAGTGGGTTTAACATATAACACAACACAAGTGGTTGTTTGAGTTTCCTGACCTTTACCCGCAGTGATTATCATAGAAATCTATAAGAATAAAATAATAATATAAATTTCAGGACATTCATGGATTATCTTGTAATATTCTGACCCAAATTAGGCGTATATTAGTGTAATAATTCCTGCTTAGACAGGTTAATCTCGAAGATTACGGTTAGGGCTTTGTGAAAAGCCCAGGTGTGGCCCAATTTGAGCTCGAAAGCTCAATGATCCAACTCGTCCACCTAGAGGGGCAAAATGGTATTTTACCGCTTATTGTTATTATTTTATTAATTATGTTATTTTATTATTATTATTAGATGATATTATTCTCCTTAATCAAGGATTCCTATTTCTGATTTTTAAAATAATTTTATTTTCAGAAAATAGTATTTAAAACAGCCCGTCAAAAACCCAAAAGCGAGAAATAAATATTTTTAAATGGTTTTGGAAATGAGAAAATTTTGAAACAAGTATAGTATGTTAGACCATTTTATTATGGTCTAGTTTATTCTTTCAAACACCAAAAATGAGGATTTTAAATTGTTTTATTTAACACAAGTTAAATTAAGTAAATTGTGCTAAATTATGATTTTTATTTCAATCTATAGTTTTTGGTGAGTTTTAAATCCCAAATTTTTATGGTGATTAGAGTTTTTAAAACCCAACTTATCTGTCAAGTTGGATTCAAATTTTCAAACTTTAAAAGTGTTGTTTTTAGTTAAAAATCGGATTTTTAATCAAATAGGGGCCTATTTGCAAAAATCGAAATTTGTGGAGGACTTATTTGCAACCAACAGTAAAAACGTACGGTTACTGTTCGGTACTTCGACCAGCCGATGCATGCAGCTCCGGCTGGCCACTTCCCATTGCTCCACTGATTCTATAAGACTCCCCCACATCCCAGCTCTCAATCTCCCTCAAATCTTCTTCTCTCAGTCTCAGCTGAAACCAAACTAACTCTCCCTTAGCCTCTGTTTGTTCCCAGTTTTTCTTCACCGTAGCTTAAAGAGAAAGTTTTTCAAAAGCCCGAATTTTCAACCCAAGAACTCGAGTGAAGGTAACCACTGTGTTCCTCTTTGAATTTCAACTGGTTTAGAATCAAATGGAAGTAGATTTGGCCAAGTTTTGAGTGTGTAAAATTGATTTTAAGTTTAAGAAAAACCATGGGATTTCTTGTATCAGTGTGGTTTTCAAGTTTAAATCCGATGGCCTATTAAGTGTTAAGGTCTTAGACCACTCCCTATGGAAAGAAGACTCACTGAGGAGTCCATTTGACCGGTTGGATGTGAAAATCGAATCTAGAAAATCCACTGTTTCTTGATTCGTATTTCATGTATCTCTGCCCATTACTGTCTGCTATTGAAGACAGTGGAGGAAGACGACTCTCGAATTGTCTGAGAGTTGTGCTTCGGACGGTCTGAGGATAGCCCCCTTCGGACGGTTTGAGAGTGACCTTCGGACATTCCGAGCTTCATTCCGAAGTCCCGAGTCGTCCGAGGCTAGCCAGTCTCGCCTGGATGTTCCGAGTCTTATTTGGAAGGACCGAACCCCTCTCGGACGATCCGAGCTTCATTCAACATGATCCGAGACACACAGACCTACCGAGACCTATTTTTCTGATTTTTCGGTTCGGAAGGACCTTCGGACGATCCGAAGTCTGTGGCTAGTTTAGGTAGTGGTTCGGATGATCCGAAGCCACAGTACCTGGTTCTGAGGCATGTTCCGAGGAACCCAGTTTTTGAATGAAAAACCTCGTTTGATTAATGATGCATGTTTGGGTGCTAAGTTTTAATGTGATGATTATGCCCTTAATAATTTAAAAGTGTACTAACGCTTCTTTTCTTTGTACTATAGTATATATACTATTGTATTCACTTCCACGCCGACTCTATTTGTAGGGCACTGAGTGACTTCACTTCCAGGCTGACGCTATATCTGTCGGGCACTAAGTGACCTCCAGGCCTTTCTCAACATGTTAAATCTGGTCCTATCCAGAAGACAACCGAGAAGTGACCTGAGTATCTAGACCTAACTCAATAAGTCAATCTAGTCATGCTCAAAAGACAATATGAGTTTTGGACTGAGCACCTTATTATTTATATATTATGGATTATTGTAACTTAAAATGGTTAGAAACCAAGTATGAGACTCAATTCCATTTACCTGGGAGATTTTTGAGAAAACAAGTATCGTTTTGAAAATACTACTTGGATGTTTGAATGCTAGGCGTTAATGTCACTCACCGACCCAAAGGGTGGGCCCAGAACGCGACTGATTTTTTTTTTTTTTTTGAAGCTAAGACTAAACTAACACAACACTCAAGCATTCTAACTGGGCCGGATCAACAGTTGGGCCCAAAAGTCACACATGATCCCAACATGTGGACTCAAACATATACCATGTAACGCCCGACCCTTTTTCACCCGCTTTCCGAAAATCAGAGTCTATTTTTTTTTTTTGAAATAGAAGTGTGAGAGAGGACGCGGACGCCACGACGCGAGTTAAGTTCGAGCTTCTAAAGCCCGACCCTTAACTGGCCAACCCCACGGGTACGCGGAACTAAGTCCACGAGAACGGTTCACGCGTAGGAAGTAAGCTCGCGGCTTATAATTATTGCGGAACATGATAATAGAGTCTATCCTACCGGTTTTTAGATAGAAGGGAAGATACAACATTGAATTACCAAAATGACCCTATGTTCATATTTATATCACAAAATGTAATCGTCCATAAGTAACGTCCAAACCATCGCAAGAAATGTAAACTTATACAACCCGACAAGGTAAGTTACTTTAAAATTTCATCTCCAAAATGTAAACGTAAATAAACTAAGACTGCGCTACCCAAGCTCCTAAGCTTGGCTCCTGTCATGTCCACCGCTTCCGCCATCCCCTGCGTCATCAGCTGGGGTAGAAGTAGGGCGTTAGTCAACGCGCCCAGTAGGACTCCGAGTAGGGCTAGCACATGGATTAGTGATACACACATACCGATACAATAAAAATACAACAAAATAAGCATGTGATGAATGCTATGCCATGGGTGCTTATGTCATGTGTCCCACCCATCACCCGTATGATCATACAATATATTGTTCCCCATGTTTGCTTCTCGGTCGCCCTGACGGAGCATGGACTCCGGTTATCGAACTATCCCCATGTGTGATTCTCGGTCGCGCCGACGGAGCATGGACTCCGGTCATAGCCCTCAGGCTATCCCCATGTCTGATTCTCGGTCGCCCCGACGGAGCATGGACTCCGGTTTCATTATTTTCCTGCCCATGCCATGCATGAGATGTACGTGCATTATGCTATGTAGTATATAGATAAATCATAATTTTGATATACCATACGTAGCCATATAATGCATAATATAAAAATATAATCCATAAGATTCATAGCTTAAAACTCATCATAAGAATAAAACATAATCATAAATCCATCATAAGCCAAATCAAAATAATTTAAAACACCATCACATATCCATCGCTTACAAAAAGGTAGGAATCCTACCGAATACCGTGTAGCGTTCCGTTACGTTTTCCGCTCGATAATCCGATTGCCGATCGCGTACCCTTTGCGACGTCCCGATACCTTATTACATTTACTGAATTAGTCCATACGTTATCCATGATTAAGTTCCTATCTAATCATAACCCTAGATCCATTCAATGACCCTTAAGTATATTACAAGTTTATCAAAAATCGGTCCTTAACTTAGCCCATAATCCATTGGTTAAAACACCTACATAAATCCAATTTCTTTGGCCATTTAAATACTCCAATTTACGAACCTAAACGCAGAAACTATCCGTTCCAATTAATCATTCATAATGCATTTGATTTCATGTCTAATCCACATAGGGTTCGGCCATGTACCATGGCCGAACCCATGTTTCTTCAAAGTGGCTAATAATTACCATTTTGCCACTCTCTCCTCTATGGTTAATCATTCATTTATTTATGTACATTCCAAGACCAAATTTCATTTATACTTAGATCCATTTAATCATGACCTAGCATCATCAAATCGGCCACCTATTTTTAATTACATTTGAAAATGTTTAATCCCATAAATCATCCCATATTTGGCCTAAGATGTGGCCCACAAAAGGATCATGGGTTCGGCCATACACCATGGCCGAACCCATGGTACCCTATCTTCATTTTCTTGGGTCCATTTTACTCCCTCTAATCCAATCTCCAATGAATTTAAATTATCCATTCAAGTCCCCATTTTCATCCCATTTAAAACCTCACATATCATTTTTATAAATCCATTAAAATCTAGCATTCTTCTACATCATTTTCCATTTATTAAAACCACTAATCACCACCCTAGGGTTCATCTCTATGGATGCTGTTTTCAAAGACTCATGTTTTGTCCCAAAAATAATCCATTTTAAAATCACTAACCTTCATTCATTTTGGCCATTTAAAAACTTATATCATACACTTTGTAGTCCATTTAAAACTATCATTTTCTCCATCATCTTCTATCTCTTCACTCTCATTAAAATAATTAATCATCACCATAGGGTTCGGCCATGGTGGTTCATGGTTTATCTCCTCCATGCTATTTTAGAAGCCATAATAATCATGTGCATTTCCCATGATTTTCTCATCTTAACAATCCTTTAAAATCACCCATTTTTAACCATTTGAAACCTAATTTTCATTAACCATTCTCCATACTTCCATTCTTATAAAAACTCTAAAATTCATAATCATTAACCATGGGGTTCGGCCACCTTGTATGGCCGAACCCTATAGTCCATGATTTCTTTTAAAACATCATACCTCCATTTGAATTAAATCATCCATTTACATCACCATTTTCACCCCATTTAAACATCACATTCTATACTCAATAATTCCATTTAAATCTACCATTTTTCTCCATTATTCGCCATGGGGTTCGGCCATGCTACATGGCCGAACCCTATGGTCATCCATCCATTCCATTCTATGCCTTTAAATCCTATTTAAAATCAACTATTTAAATCACTTGAAAACTAATTATCATAAATCATTCTCCACCATTTTAGACCTTCAAACCTTAATTAAAAATCATCCACATTTACCATGGGGTTCGGCCATGCTACATGGCCCAACCCTATGGCCCATTAAACCATAAAAATCCCATTTTCCTATGCTTAATAAAGACTTAAAAAAAAAATTCCATTCTTCTACTTCATCACTTTCTTAATCCGTTCCTCCATTTTTTTATCCATTTCTTATCCTACCATTGGATGGATTTTTAAATTCAAAGCCTATGATGGTTTGGCCACCATCCAATCCAAGGAAATGGATTCCAAAACTTAAAACCCTAAAAATTAAATTTCTTGTTTAGAACATACTTACGATCCGATGACTCCTCCGGTCTTTATCGCTCCCGTCGACTTCCTTGGCCTCCTTTCTTCTTCCTCTCCTTGTTTGATCGGCTAGATGAGCTTGGTCAATGGTGGGACATGTTTGGATCGGCTAAGATAGTGTTAGGTTGAGAGGGAAAGAGTATGGAGATGAGGGAGAAATCTTCAAGGATCTTGATCTTGGGGTGGCCCAAGACTTATCCGTTCCTTCTCTTTTCTTCTTCTTTCTTTCTAAATTTTCTTCTAAGTTTTTCTTCTCTTTTGATACATGGAGGGACGGTTTTTGTGTTTGAGGAGAGATAGAGTGAAATGAGAGGGATTAGTTTGGAAGGAGATGGAGGTGGGTGGAGTAACCTAGACTCCACATTAATTTCCCCACCCACCAAGCATGGGCTAGCTTGACTTGGGTGGTGGTGGTTGAGACCCAACCACCAAGCATGGCTCCCATGTCCTCTTTGACTTGTTTATGTTGACCCTAATTAATCAACTTAATTAATCAAGTTAAGTCCTCACTTAGGTTAATTAATTTCCATCCAATTTAATTCCATTAATTATCTATCTAATAAAACTACCCATGGTTGACCAAGTCAACCATGGTGGATGGTCCCCACATATACCTACCCCACCCGCCACCTCACTTGATGAGGTGGAGGTGGGCCCCACTTGGCCATGTTATTTTAATTCCATTGATTTTAACTTAGGTAATTTTACAATAATTTTAATCAACTTAATTTACCTTAATCCACCTTAGTCTTCTTAAATTTATCCATGGTTGACCAAGTCAACCATGGTGGTTGGTCCCACTTTTTCCTTGGTCCACACGCCACCTCAATTGGTGAGGTGGAGGTGGGCCCCATTTGGTTATACCATTTCATTTCATTACTAACTTAGGGGTTTTAATTCCAAATCACCCTTTTTAAATTAATTGGCCCACCATTGGGCCCACGGCCCAACCAATTATTTTCTACCCCTTTACCTTAGGGTTTGGACCAATTTTGATCCATTGGGTCCCACATGGTGATCGGGTCCACTTTGACTCAAATTGACTATCTTTGACCCAATTACTTCTCATTGACCCATTGAATGGATTTCATCCAATTTGTGGCCCAATTGGGCCATTCTTGGACCCTTGTCCCAAAGTTGATCCATTTGGCATTTTCATCACATCAAATTCCAAATTAAAATAATTAAATGTCCAATATATATTGCTTCGAAAGTTCGGGCTATTACATACCATAGGTCCCTCCCAAGAGGCACAAACACAAACATCAATACAGATAAATCCAAACACTGAATTATCATTCAAATCAACACCATCAGAGTAACTACAGAAACGTAGTAGCTTAATACATAACATTGATACAAATTAAGTACCACACTCGGTACTTTACAAAAGCAAGAGTTCCAAGAACCAGAAAGCAAAGATCAGGGTATTCCCCTCAGTGGGAATCTCAAAACTCAGTCGCAGCTTATCCACTCTAAGCTTGAAATAGAGGGTTCTCCTCCTCGGGTTCATCTCCTGCAAGGTGAGTAAACAATAGGTTAGCAATAATCAACAGTTGCAATAATATCTCATGCTTGATAACAAATAAGCATAATATCATCATCAGTCCCATAATTCATCATTCCTTCTAATACTGCTGTCATCCAACGTCACACCTACCGACTACACTGAGACCATTGTATTAAGTCCCGACACGGTCAAAATACATCCTTGCAAGTACATCTCCGACTCTCCCATAGCCGATATTGACACCCTCAAGTCAGTAACTGTCAACACCCATGGTCCATTAGACGTAAACCATCTCACACACATGGCCGATATTAGTTCAATAGTCAAGGGCACGTGGAAGCAGTCTTACACATTCCATATGATCAACATCATAGCATTCGTAAGCATCATAAGCACTCTTACCATAGTGCATCATGTCTAGGCACATGAGTGGGTTCATCAAATCTGAAACCACTCATTGCTCAAGACTCATCTCATAATAAAAACCTGTTTACATTTTCTGCAAAGTTAAGTTCCCTCACCATATATGTGTGGTTTCGTGGTCTCTGTTTAAACAACAAACAAGTGCACAATCAATCCTAAGCCACATACATAGCATCAAATACATACACACAAGTAGTATTTTGAAATCATCCTTGTTTTTTCCAAAAATATCCAAGGTACATGGAACTGAGTCTCCTACTTGGTTTCTATCCTTTTTAAATTACAATAATCCACAATATATAGAAATAAAAAGGTGCTCAGTCCAAACTCATATTGTCTTCTGGGCATTGACCAGATTTGACTTCTTGAGTTAGGTCTAGATACTCAGGTCACTTCTCGGTTGTCTTCTGGATAGGGCCAGATTTGACATGTTGAGTAAGGCCTGGAGGTCACTCAGTGCCCGACAAATATAGCGTCGGCCTGGAAGTGAAATCACTCAGTGCCCGACCAATAGGGTCGGCCTGGAAGTGAATACAATAGTATTTATACTATGGTAATAAGAGAAGAGGGTCAGTACATTTTTTTTTAATTTATCAATGGGTACTAACATCACAAGTATCAACATAATCCAACAATAATATATTTTTTCTTTTCTTCCCTCACTGTCTGCAATAGCAGACAGTGACGGGCAGACACTGTATGAAAAGAGAATCCGAAAACAGTGGGTTTTTTGGATTCGGTTTCCACATCTAGCCGGTCCGATGGACTCCTCTGGGAGTCCTCTTTCCATAGGGAGAGGTTTAAAGTTTCAAAACTCATTAGGCCATTAGATCTTAACACCAAAAGCCTAATGACACTAAGAAAATCTAGTTTTTCCTTAAACTTCAAAACCATTTTACACACCCAAAACTTAACCAAAATCAGTTTTTCTTAATTCTAAACCGACTGAAATTGAAAGAGGAACACAATGGTTATCTTTACTGGAGTTCATGGGCTGAAAATCTGAACTTTGAAAAATTTTCCTTTTAAGCTTACAGCTGATGAAAACTGGGAAAACAGAGAAGAAAAGAGGCCGGGAGAGAGCTGGATTTGGTTTCAGCTGACTGAGAGACTGAGAGGAGAAGAGATAGATTTGTTGGGAGTGAAAACGAGGAGAGGAGGGCCATATTTATAGAGTTTTGGAGGTAGAAGTTGGCCGGATGGCCACTGCATGCGGCTGCATGCAGTTCCGGCTTACGTCCGAAACAGTAAGCACTATTTGGTTGCAATTCAGCCCCTCTGAAAAATTGGTTTTTGGAAAAAGGCCCCTAATTTGATAAAAACTGGATTTTGAACTTAAAATCTGATTTTGACAGCTCAAAAATTTAATCCAACCTCATCGATAAGTTGGGTTTTAAAAACTCTAGTCACCAAAAAAATTTTGAGATTTAAAACTCACTAAAAATCATTGATTTAAACAAAAATCATAATTTAACACTATTTACTTAATTAAACAAATGTTTAACAAAACAATTTAGAGACCTCATTTTGGGGTGTGAGAGAATAACTAGACCATACTTAAAATGGTCTAACATAAAATACTTGTTTCAAAATTTATCTCACTTCGAAAATCATTTAAAATAATTATTTCTCCCTTTTGGGGTTTTGACGGGCGGTTTTAAATACCATTTTCTGAAAATAAAATTATTTTAAAATCAAAAATACAATTCCTTGATTAAGGATAATAATATCATCCAATAATAATCACATAATAACATAATTTATAAAATAATAATAACAATAAGCGGTAACTTACCATTTTGCCCCTCCAACTGGATGAACTGGATCACTAAGCATTCGAGCTCGGATTGGGCCACATCTGGGCTTTTCACAAAGCCCTAACCAAAATCTTAGAGATTAATCGGTCAAACAAGATTTATTAGGCTAAACTATGACTAATCTGGGTCAGGGTATTACAATTAATCTATTAATTGATTGTGCACTTGTTTGCTTGTTGAACAGAGACCGCGATACCACACATTTACGGTGAGGGAAGTTAACTTTGTAGTAGGTGTAAACAGGTTATATGAAATGGATCTTGAGCAATGAGTGGTTTCAAGTTTGATGAACCCACCCATGTGCCTAGACATGATGCACTGTTGTAAGAAGTGCTTATGATGTTTATAAATGTTGATGATGTTGATCATAAGACCTTGACTATTGAACCAATATCGACCATGTGTGTGAGATGGTTTACGTCTACTGGACCAGGGGTGTTATTATGTTGCAAATGTTTAACCAATATCAAGCATGAGATATTATGTTGCAAATGTTGATTATGTACTAATCTGATATTTACTTAAACTGCACTGTTATAATTCCTTCACTGGGCTAGTTAGCTCACCTCACTCACCTTTCAAGAGATGTACCCGAGGAAGAGAACCCTCCATATGAAGATTAGGGTGGATAAGTTGCGACGTTGCTTTGGGATTCCCACTGAGGGGAATTCCCTTATCTTTGCTTTTTGGTTCTTTGAACCATTTGCTTATGTGAAGTATCGTGTGTGGTACTTAGTTTGTTTGCACTTCATGTATTAAACTACCATGTGACCATAGTTACTCTGATGATGTTGTAATAATAATTCATTGCTGGAATTATGTTTTTGTGTTGTGTTTATGTTGGGTAGACTTATGGTATGTGTTTGAGTCCACATGTTGAGATCATGTGTGACCTTTGGGCCTAGCCGTTGAACCGGCACAACTAGAATTCTTGAGTTAGTCTAGTTTCAAAAAAAAAAAAAATCAGTCACGTTCTGGGCCCACCCTTCGGGTCGGGACGTGACATATCTAACCAACCCATGCATTTTCCAATAAAAACGTGATAAGTGTAATGAGTCACTAATTCTTATTACTTCTTTAAATTATGTCAGAGAGTTAGCTGTTAGCCATTCAAAACACCACAATAAAAAAAAATGTAAAGTACTCAGTGCCCTGTCTCGTATTGTTTCCAGTTAAGGAGACATATTGAGACGGTGCCTAGAGGATACAGAGACAGTAAAGTAAATAAAATAGTCAGTGCCCAACCCCTTTGACCATCGAGCGGCGTTTCCGCTGTGCTATTGATGGTCACCGAGCAGCGTTTCCGCTGTGCTACTGATGGGGGATTCCGGCCCACACGGTACAGTACTAGAAATGTAAATAAAATACTCAGTGCCCCATATCAAGACTACCGGGTGACTAAGCACCTTCTCAGATGGTATCACCGAGCGACTAAGCACCACTACTGATGATCCATCGGGTGAGTAAGCGCCACTACTGATGATCCACTGGGTGATTAAGCCACCTCAAACGGTATCATCGAATGACTAACGCCACTGCAGATGATAGTGCAACCCAAAGGTTACAGTACTAGAATTTAAACGCATATTGCAGGAAAGTAAACACACAATAATCAGCTGGAGTTAATCTTTTCTCCGATTTTACTTAGGGTTGAAAAATTGAATTTTAAAGGTAAAATAAAACTAATTTAAAGGGTATAATTTAAAATCTAGGAGGAACTCTATTTTTTCCTCCATTTTGAAAAATCCAATTTTAAAGTCCATAACTACCCCTTTCTACTCCTACCTTGCTTTATAATTAATATAAATGAGAAAAGGATTGTTTCAATACCTTATGTGTAAAATTTCACTAAGAATAGACTTAATTTGAAAATCCGAGGCATAAGTAGGGAAACCCGAAAGCTCTTGTTGCTGCTGGTGCTGCTCCATGCTGATAAATGAAGAGAAGGAAGGACAAAAAAAAGGAAATGGAAGAGAAAGAAAAAGGGAAAAGAACAGAAGAGGAAGACTCTGAGTCTTCGTTTGTTTGTTTTTTCATTCCTCTCACCTCCTTCCTTTTTATAGCCGAGCAAATGGGTTGCAAGGCAACCACGTTTGCCTAGCTACAGGCTATGCCGGTAGCTTTAAGATAAACCTAAAAAATTTATTATTATTTTATTACAGTCTTTTTATTAATTACCTTTATATTCTATTGCACATGTGGTAATACAGAGGTCCTACTAAATTGATCCAACTAGTCCATTAGGTTGGGTATTATAAATTGGGCATGGTATTAAAATTTGGTGAGAAACCGATGTCCAAAACTCAGTATTTTAGTAAAAAATTATTGCTTTGTCAAAATTTCATAATTTGAAAGAATCTCTTTAAAATGATCCAAGTTTACAGTTAGTTAGAGTAAATTAATCTGATAAAAACATTTTAAAGGTTCAAAGCGTTTTGAGGTCAAAAACCACACTACCCAAGTGAAAGAGGATTTTTAATTAAAACGACGGTCCATATTTCTCGTTGTAAAATAAATGTCAAAACTTGATATTTTTGGAAATATAAAAGTATAAGAAGATTCGTTATGATACAGATCGAGCATTGATTCTCTCCGTATATTTTTAGGACTTTGTCTCTCCTATAAAATTGAGGCTTTGCCACCTAAGAAAATATAAGTTGTAAAAATAGGTAAAATTATGTTGAGATTTGCATTCCGTTAAGTCCGAAATTTAAAAATAATGTATAATCTAAAATTTAGGTTTGAAGCTGGGTCAAATAACTCAGTTTCCAGGGCAGTCAAGTTTTAAGCCTAAAATAATATTATTATATTCATAAATTACCCTTATACCGTTAAAACTTAATTAAAAGAGCTATCGGACTCTGATCAGATCAAACTTGGATCCGTTGGAAACCTCATTCCGTAATCTTCGCGATTGGATGAACAAAAATCACAATTAACCGCTAAAAATTACTTAATTAAATCTAATTAATCCAAATTAACCTCTAAATTGGGCTGGGGTATTACAAAACTCAATCCGAAGATTGGTTATTTATGATCTTTCTCTCATCCTCTCTTTCTCACTTGCAAACACAATCAATAGATTGGTTGTTTATGATCTTTCCCACAAGAGTGTTGATCGTTCGTTAGAGTGTATAACTCTTTCCAGCTGAAGGAAAATAGTAAAATGATCACACAACACTCATTTTTATAGAGGAGTTTTAACGGTCATTTAGACTGTCCAGGACCGACAGGTCTGTGGCACCGATGGGTCGGTGTTCATATTTGTTACCGTTCAACGACCCGACCATTGCGCATTTAATGCACCCCCAACGATATAATTACTTTCCGGTCGACATGTCGGTGTCACCGATGGGTCGATAGTTATGGCACCGATGGTTCGGTCCATACGAGAGGGCTCGTTCTGGTGCAAAAACAGCTTGACAGTAGTTTCCACTTTGGAAACCTGTTACCCAGAACGACCTATCTCCCTTTCCCGAGGGGTCGATCCTATTACTCTCAATCGGTCGTGATATACCGAGATGTCTGTTTTAGCGAGAGCTATTATGAGTTCACAGTCAAGAACTCATAAGTTTTATACTGACGAGTCGTCGACCATAATGGGTCGTTCAAGTTCATCACCTAGGGGTCGGTGCATACGAGACTCTTAGTCAGAGGCATATCCAGAATGACAGTTCCAAGTTCCAGAACTTATGTTAAACTGGTCGACAAGCCTTCAACCACAACAGGTCGTTCCTGATTACACCGAGAGATCGGTGAGATAGACTGATCGTGTTGACAATGAACATAATTCATGTTTCCAAGTTCACTTCCAATTCACTGTTCATCATCCTCTCTAGGCAAGTTATGTTTATTACCAACATACCTAGGATGGCCATTTTACCTGTTTTGTGATTGCCATAATGATGAACTTTGAGCTTGGTGGAGCATGATCTTCATCCTCGATCATCTTGAGTCTTCAAGCTTCTTGGCAAGTGCTTTTACCTGAGTCATGTAATTGACAAATATGGACTTGGTCAAGTTGGGGCACTGACAATCTCCCCTTTTGTCAATTACATGACAAAACCTAGAGGCTAACCTAATTACAAGCCCACGCTTTATTACAACACATTTGAATACAGAACATTAAATCAATTACATGTATATTCAAATGGATAACAAGACTATGGTCTTCATTTTCTTGCTTAGCTTGCTTCATTTTTCATTCCCCTGTTCAAGCACAAAAGCAAGCAACACTAGACAATCATTAGATCGGTAAGTCCAAACCATAAACATCCATGGACTAAATAAGATTTTCTCCCCCATTCTTCTTTCCTTTATGGCTCTGTCTTTTTAGAGTCTCCAGCACATCGGCTTTTGTCTTTTAGCTTCTACTATTTTCTCTCCCATTTTTTCATTCAATTGACAAAGGTTTAGTAGGTATTCATCAAGATTAAGCACTCCCCCATGCATCTTACATTAGTGCTTAACTAAGGCCTATTCCAACTCATGGTTCTCCCCCATGGTTCTGTGCACACTTTTCGTGCATCAAGGTTTATTTTCCCTTGCACAAGCTAATTTCTAGCTGATTTCTTCATGGGATTAGCTAATGTCCCTAGCTTCTTCAAGTGTACATCCCCATTTTCTAAGCTATTTTCTTCTCAGCTCCCCCACAAACTTAGTTGCCCCTAAGTTGATCTTTTTTCAAGCTTTCAAGCTTGCATTCTCCTTTGTCCATAAACTGTCATGACCAGTGACAACATCTAATCAGCACATATTTTGTGCTCCCCCATACTCCAAGGATATGTGTAATATCACAGCCCGACCCCTTCTCTCCCTAATATGCCAATACAAAACCAACTCATTCAATCCTGCATGTTAGTTTATCATACACAAGAGATAAATGACATTTTTACACGGCAATACACACATCATACTAAACCATATCATTTCATTTGATAAACAAAATGTGCATATGGTTTTTGCTATGAGGCATTATGGATGCTAAGTCATAATATCAAAATTATAGTTTTTCAAAAATAGATATCATGCAAAACTATCCTAAGCAGAGCCATCCTTAGAGGGTGCTAGAGGAGGAGGAGATGGAGAATCTATAACTTGGTCAGAGAAGGAGGTAACAACAACTAGATCCTGGACTATCATCCTCAACCTATCTAGGGATTTTTCAAGGCAGTCAATCCTTCTTTCCAGTTTGAAGACCTTGTTGTTCAGACTGTCATTCACTTGATGAGGATATTCATATTCTCTTTCTTCATCAGAATCTCTCCAAAGGTCCTCAAACTGACGACTAACCTCCTCACTGGTGTCGTCAGGAATATCAACATGGTCTTCATGACCAGTTCGAGGACCATTCTACTCTTCTGTTTCTTCTTCCCTTCATTCTCTTCGATTTTCGACGAAGATGACACCTTTGTCAACAATGGGCTATTCTCCCACCTATGGTTGGGTTTCTCCATGAACATATGTAGGATTTTCAGAACTCGACCCAAGGCAAAAGCGAGAGACTGACCTTTTGGTCTTTTTGGTCCATCGAATGGTACGACTGAAATCTCCTTGTTCTGTAGAGTGCTTAGGACGTGACTGAGCTGTCATGTTTATAGGCCTGGTGTTTTATAGAGGAGATTCTCAACTCGTCGCTCGAAGAGGGATGAGATGACGATTGACCCTTACCAGATCTATGAAGATCACAAAATCGGTGATTTTCAGGCTTCTAGAGGCTTGAGAAACGAAAGCCCTATGATTTTTAGGCGAGAAATCACTCTTAGAGGTTCTATCGATTGGTCTAGGGCACGAGAGGAGAAGGGGGGGACCACAGACCTTCGCAGGAGGGGAGACTACGAATTCGAAAGTGTTGTTGCTTTCGCAGAAATTGACCCCTTTTTATTTTAAACGTTCTGTCTCTCCGATATGTTAGTTCCACTGACAGGTTGAATTTTTTGACATTTTCCCCCTTTCTCAACTGTGCATGTTTTAGCACAGAATCGACATGTCTGTCACACCGACAGTCTATTCACTGATATGTTGTCTATACCAAGAGGTTTAGATTGCAGAGCAATCGTCCTTGATTTGTGCATCTTGATGAGATCCTATCCATAGTATACATAGATTCATGCATTAGATATGCCAAACATAATTTCATCAAATCATGCACATACACAACAATTCTCATTAAAAAATGTATACATTTCAAAATAATTTGAATGAAATGTATGGCTTACCAAGTAGAATATGTACTATAGCCAAGAAGAGTACATTTTAGACTTGTAGTTAGCCAATTCCTCTATTCATGTCATTGCGTTTCTTTGCTATGTGAACTCACATGGTCTCTCGTGAGTTCATTTGTAGTGGTCTAAGATATGGAAGTGAATCTTAAACCACAACAAAACATGGTTAATGGTCTATCTCCTGGGTACAAAGATTGTGGCAATTGGTGTTGCATACACACCCCTACGATTGTAGCTTTGATGACCAAACCTTGGATTCATCAACTCTTTTAAGACATAATTCATCTGTCTTAACAAAGTGTCTTGCCTTGTATCCACCTTCCTTGGGTTTCTTTTAGAATTTGGTGTTAGTGGATATCTTTTAAGCATAGGCTTTTCTGAATTTTGTCTTTGTGCTCTCCTTTCTAGGTATCTCTTCAGATGATAGCAATTTCTTTTGACATGTCCATCCTTGTGGTAGAAATTGCACTTACCCGTTGAAGGGCGAGAGATACATATTTTTCTGAACACTTCATGGTTCATAGGTACTTTAGTGGATGATGCACCAAGACCAGACCTATCACCATGTTGTCTATCCACACCAAGGAGTCTCTTAAGTCTTTCATCTCCTTGGGTAAATTTGTTTTGGAATTTTTCTTTGAGAGTTTTTAAATCTTTTACTTCCAAAGACAATATTTTAATATCCTCTTCAAGAAGTTTATTGTGATGCCACAAATTCTCGACATCCTTGCAATGTATGTTAATTTCTTTTTGAAGAGTTTTATTGCTTTCTTTTAGGTTTGTATTTTCATTATTAGAGAGTTCTAGTTTGGAAGTTAGAAGAGATTTTTCTGTTCTTAAATCTTCCACTTGATTAGAGAGGTTTAGATTTTCATTTTTAACTTTGTTGAGTTTTTTAGCTAACATCTCACTCTCAAAGAATAGGGCCATTATAGCAAGCTTGAAGATTTTCATCATTTTTACTCTCAACCTCTGCTTCAATTGTGGGATTTTCTTGATCACATATGATCGAGGCTATGAGACCTTTTGATACATCAACCTTACGTTGAGTATCATCATCTGAATCACTTTCTGATTCAGAAGTTTCAACATGGGTCACACCCACATTCATAGCATTCTTTATTTTATCTGATGGACATTTATTCATGTAGTGTTCTACCCCCCCACAATTTAAGTAGGTCTGCTCCTTGACATCCTCTCTTTCTCTCCCTTTCCCTCTATTTTTTTCTTGCCTTCTTGGGTATCTTTTACTTGTTTCACCCTTACCCATTCTTCTCAACTTATTTCTTTTTACAAAGTTTTTTAATTTTTTTTTGGCAAACATTGCCATTTCATCACTTGAGAGTTCATCTTCCGAAGATTTTTCTTTTTCTTTAGTCTTTGTTTCTTTTAGGGAAGATTTCAAGGCAATTGATTTATCCTTTGGTTGTTCATAGTGTACTTCATAGGTTTGTAATGAATCAATCAAATCATCAATGTTCATTAAGGACACATCTTTGTTGTCCTCCATAGCCACAACCTTGGGCTTGAATCTTTCTAAAAGATTCCGGACAATTTTGGTACATATCTTGTCCTCGGGTATCCCTTCCTCTAAAGCATACATTTGATTTACAATGTCGCTTATCTTGGAATAGAAGTTCATGAAGACTTTTTCCTCCCTCATCTTAAGAGTATCAAATTGATTTTGAAGGCATCTGAAGTTTAGACCTCGTAACTATTGAGGTGCCTCATGGGTTCTCCCAAGAACTTCCCATGCTTCCTTTGCAGCTTTACAGGTCATGATCCGCCTGTATTCACTGTCAGAAACTGCATAATTAAGGGCATTCATGGCTTTCCCATCTGCTGCCTGAGCAACTTTCTCAGCAGGGGTCCAAGAGGCAAAAGGTTTATGTGTCGTGGTTGTGATGGATGCTGCAGTTTTCTCTTCAATGGGTTCTTCCCATCCAGTCTTTACAATGTCCCAAACCAATGACTTAATGGAAATAAAGGAGCTTCTCATTTTGGCCTTCCATGAGGCATAGTTTGTTCCATCGATGTATAGAGGTTTGGACATTACATGACTGTCTCCCACGGTGCTCTAGCTTGGATCTACTCGGATGGTTAAATTCTTCTAACGAACACTAGGCTCCGATACCAATTGAAAGTCCCCTTAACAAGGCTACTAGAACAATATGGCTGGGGGGGGGGGGGGGGGGGGGGGGGGGAGGATATGAATAGGTGAATCCAAATTCGTTGGTCCTTTTTGAAATTAACTTGATTGATTAATTATGTGCAGTTAATTTAACAATCAAGAGTGTGTGTGTTTTAGCAAATGTGATTAAACAAACAACATAAGAAATTGGCTCTAACACCACAAACACAAGGACACAAGATATATAGTGGTTCGGTTCGCCAACCTACATCCACTGTTAGGACTCGCTCAACCTTAAGCTATCCCCAAATTCATTATGTGGGGATTCACACTCTCACAATTAGAGTAGGAATTCCACCTCACTCAATTGACTGAGAATTCCACCCACCACTGTGCCAGAGATAACACTCAAGAGTTTTTTATAGTGGCTCCGGAGTACCTCTCCTTAATCCACTTCCAGGTCACATGTTCTAAAAAGAAAATAAAAACCAAGAAGCCCTTGTCTTAAAGCTCTTTCTCGCTAATATGTGCTTCTTGAAGATCCCACCCAAGTTGTGTTGATGTTTCTCCTTGTAGCCGCCGTAATGCAATCACAATCTCTGGGTGACAAGGAAACTTGGCTTAACCAAAACTTTCCTAGTTTATGGCTTTCTCACTTGCAAACTCAATCTGAAGATTGGTTGTTAATGATCTTTGTCTCTCGTCTCTTTCTCACTTACAAACACAATCAATAGATTGGTTGTTTATGATATTTCCCACAAGAGTGTTGATCGTTCCTTAGAGTGCATAACTTTTTTCAGCTCAAGGAAGATAGTAAAACGATCACACAACACTCATATTTATAGAGGAGTTTTAACGGTCATTTAGACTGTCTAGGACCGATAGGTCGGTGGCACCAATGGGTCGGTGTTCATATTTATTACCATTCAACCACCCGACGGTTGCGCATTAAATGCACCCCCAACAACATAATTACTTCGCGGCCGACATGTCGGTGTCGCCGTTGGTCGACAGTTATGGCACCGATGGGTCGGTCCATGCGAGAGGCTCGTTCTGGTGTAAAAACATGCTTGACAATAGTTTCCACTTTGGAAACCTGTTACCCAGAACGACCTGTCTCCCTTTCCCGAGGGGTCCGTCCTATTACTCTCGATTGGTCGTGATATACCGAGATGTCTATTTTGGCGAGAGCCATTATGAGTTCACAGTCAAGAACTCATAAGTTTTATACCGACGAGTCGTCGACCATGATGGGTCGTTCAAGTTCATCCACCGAGGGGTCGGTGCATACGAGACTCTTAGTCAGAGGCATATCCAGAATGACAGTTCCAAGCTCCATAATTTATGTTAAACTGTCCGACAAGTCTTAACTACAACGGGTCATTCCTGAGTACACTTGAGAGGTCTGTGAGAGAGACTGGTCGTGTTGACAATGAACATAATTCATGTTTCCAAGTTCAGTTCCAATTCACTGTTCAACATCCTCTCTAGGGCAAGTTATATTTATTACGTACATATGCAACTAAGCCTAGGATTAGTTTTCTCTCAGGTGTGGGTTCCGCCTCAGGTCATCTATGGCCATTTTACCTGTTTTGTGATTGCCCTAACGATGAGCTTTGAGCTTGGTGGAGCATGATCTTCTTCCTCGATCATCTTGAGTCTTCAAGCTTCATGGCAAGTGCTTCTACCCGAGTCATGTAATTGACAAACAGGGACTCGGTCAAGCCGGGGCACTAACAAAAATTATTGTAAAAGTATCATAATTCAAATCCGGCTATGAGAGTTTGGATTATGATAATTTGAGTTGAATTTTGTTTGTCAAAGTGGTAAATTCACAACACTAGCACAGTGGGCCCACTGATCGAGCCCAATGTTCATCCTGAAGTTCAAAGCCTGCGAGTCAGTCGATGAGCCAAAGCCCACTAGTGAGTCAGGACAAATAAAATGTAACGCCCCATCCCGCTATTGGCTCTTTATGTCCAAAATATCTCAAAACATCACAAAGGACGAATATCGGGTATTTTTTTTGAAACAAGATGACTACCTCCCGCTCAACAAACTACAAGTTCATCATACTAAGGATTATAACAAACAACCACAGACTGATCAAACATCGATGTACAGTCGTTCGAAATAAATATCATACAAAGGGTACATACCAAACAAGGTCTTTCAAACTAAACATAAGCATGATCATAGATTCTCTAAATCAGTACTACTCCTCCCAGACATCTGCTCAAGGACCCGCCTACCCCTCTGCAATTCAAGTACCTGAAAGGTAAGGGGTGGAGTAACCAGCCCAGTGAAGAGATAATGCTTATCACAAGTCATTAATGTAACGCCTCGCCCTTTTTAACTTGCCGAAAAATCAGAGTATTTTTTTTTTTAATAAAAAGTGAGAGAGAGCGGGACGCCACGATGTGAGCTAAGTCTGAGCTTCCAAAGTCCGACCCTTAACTGGCCAACCATACGTGTGTGTGGACCAAGTCCACTAAAACGGTTCACAGTACTCAAGTTAACATGCAGAATAAACATAAATGCAGGAAATATAATAGAATAACAATTCTATTCCATTTTAGATAGCAAGGAGGTCTATCACTTAATAATAATAATCTTACGTTAAAATATCCAAAATTAACATTTCAAACCATAGCAAATATATCTACGTTATTACAGTCCCACGAACTAGTTACTCAAATTACATGTCAATCAATCAAACCCATGTTCCATTCGATTTACAATTATGTCTAAGTCCATAAACACATCTTTGTGGGTTTGGCCATACAACATGGCCGAACCTCACCCACTTGAATTTGGTCCCTCTTTTGATTTAACCAATCACATCCAAGTACATCATTTTAAAAACCCTAAGTCCACCAAATACACCTTAGTGGGGTTCGGCAATACAACATGGCCTGAACCTCACTCACTTGGTTTGGGTCTCTTTTTAGTCCTTTGATCTTTACATTAAGTCCAAGATCATTCCATTAGTTTTACATTAACCAATCATACATGAGTTAATCATCTAACATTCATAAAAGCCCTAAGTCCATAAAACTTTCCCCGTGGGGTTCGGCCATACACCATGGCCGAACCCATGGTCCATCATTTTCACCCATAATTACCTCTTTGCCATTAATCTTTCCATGGCTACTCACTTAGCTTACATATGCATAACTTAAGTCCATAAATCATTCATCAACACAACATAGTTCCATGACTAAACTCCTCCATTTCATAGCTTGATGATTCATCTCTTAAATCATACATGGATCTACCAAATGATCCATCAATGGTCCATAATTGGTTCATGGGGTTCGGCCATACAACATGGCCGAACCCATGATGTCCCATTTCCATGTTCTTCATTAAATCTATTACAATATTTAAGTCCATAAACCAAGGTCCCTCCATGGGGGTTTAATCATACACTTAGGTCTCTCATTTACAACCCAAAGTCCATCAACATGATTTCATTATTTTCATGATCAAAATGCATCTAAGTCCATTAACATGATTTCCATTATTTTCATGATCAAAATGCATCTAAGTCCATCAACATCCCTCCATTTAAAACCTTCTAAAAACATTAATAACCATCCATGGGGTTCGGCCATACAACATGGCCGAACCCTATGGTTCAATAAATCATACCTCCATGATTGATCCTTTTTTCAAAAAAAAAACAAACTATTAAGATCATTAACCAACTTCCATGGTTTTCGTCCTTCAAAACCCATAACAATTACTAACATACTTCCATTTTAAAACCTTTTAATATCCTTAACCCTTTATGTGGTTTAATTACCTTTAAAACCATTTAAACCAATGATATTCTTCCATGGGGTTCGGCCATACAACATGGCCGAACCCTATGGTTCATCAATTTATTATAAAAATCATACTTCCAAGATTTAATCCTTTGTGCATGGCCGAACCTCATCAATCCCCTTTTTGTCCTTGATGATTCTCATACATAAACTTAGGGTTTGGCCATGCAAGGGCCAAACCATGATCCTTGATCATTCACCATTCCATACATGGTTCATGCATAAGGTCCTTTAACTATTACAAGATTAGGGTTCTGCCATGCCATGGCCGAACCATGTCCTTGACCATCTTTTTCATACTTATGCAATCTTAACGAGTACTTACCGATTCCGCGACTCCTCCAGTTTCTTTCACTCCTTCTTGCTCTTCCAATCTTCTCCCTCCTTAGCCTCATCTTCCTCCTTGATCCTTTGCCGAGAGTGCTTGAGAGGCTTTGAATGAAAACCCAAAGAGAGGGTTCGGCCAAAGTGTGTAGGTTTGAGAGAGAGAGAGAGAGAGCTTGAGATCAAAAACTACTCTAAGTCCTTTGTCTTTGAGAGTGGTCGGCCTTGAGTGAGAGAGGGAGAGAGTGAGATAAAACAAGGAATTCTCCTTGTTGCCCAATGTAAATCAGCCAAAGGTGGTGTCCTTTGGTTGATACCTCTTGGTAACTCCCATGACCTTTCACCTCCCTCCTTAATGTTCCATTTGGAGGTTTCATCCCATGAGATGAAACACTCCAACTATATGACCCTTGGGCTTCCATCATGAGATGGAAACCCTCCATGTTCCAACGTGTAGCCTTTGGTTACCTTGTGTGACAACAACAAAACCGTCCACCTTCCTTGTCTTGAATCAATGAGGGTCGGCCAAGGGTGGTGTCCTTTGGTGATACCCCTTTGTAACCACCATGCCCCTTCACCTCTCTCATCAATGATCTATTTGGAATTTCATCCCACGAGATGAAACTCCCATCTCCAATGTGTATGCCTTGTGTAGGCTTGTGTAACCACCACAAAACCCTCCAACTTCTTCATAATGATGGTGTCCATTGAGATGGGCCTCTCCATCTTCCAACTCCACTCATTAAAATGAAAGTCCCATTGACTTCCCATTCAACTCATTTTAATTCAACTCAACTTAAATGAACTCATTTTCCAACTCAAGCACTTGAACTCACATTAATAAATTCTCCACTCATGTGTATTCACTTTCCAACTCAAGTAATATTTATCCCACTTGAGCTCATTTATTAACTCAACTCTATTAAACTCACCCATTTATTTCAATTGAACCATATCCATAATCCGTTGGGTCTTAATTGGGCAATTGACCCAACACCTTACCCATCTAAGGTCCATATCCATTAGTTCATAATTTAAATGGGCAATTTCCATAAATATTCATAACTTGAAAATCCAGGGTGTTACAATCAACATGGGTAAATATCATATGAACAAATGTAACAACATGAATATATATCATATGTACGAATGCAAGTACATCATAATAACAAAGGTGCTCATGTGCATGAAATCCAACTACACCATCAACTAATGATCCAACCGACCAAATCTGAGACATCATCTCGGTAGTCCACATTGGGTCCTCCATCAAACTCTGATCTCCCTACCAATACAAACGGGAGACTACATAATACACAACCACCTCAACCGCCCGAATGCAACTGGGGAAACCCGCATCTCCTACTGGAGGTCTCAACCATCGGAGCATAACGGAGGAAGCCAATCTCAAGGGCAGACACCTCAACCGCCGAAACGCAATGGGGAAACCCGCATCTCCTATGGGAATCTCGACCGCCGGAGCGTAAAGGGGAAGTCCTCCTAATAATCAACCTCATCTCATCATCATTAATATATACACATAAACGAATCCTCCCACGCATGTACATGGTATCATAATCGTGTATGACATCACAACCACGTTCTGACATAACACCAATATCAACAACATACCTCATAATGCAGCCAACAACATATAACAGTGCTTAAACACACACCTCTATGTCCAAGAAGTGATTACATTTGCATCTTATGCGTGAACACACAATGCATCATGACATCTTCCTAATATCGTTTTCAATATGCATTTTACACTTGTCTCATTCTCATCATAATATCATGTGGGTTATTATCAAACACAAACATGTTTTCAACAATTTCCAAGCATCAATAATCATTCATTCAAATAGAATTCTCCATTAATCGCATATAATTAACATGGGTGTACCCGAACGGATCCCTTGCCACATACTCATGTCAATGGTTCCTTTACCGAGTAGCTTAATAAATGAAGGGTCTCATTCAAGACACTCCATGTCCAAAGTTATGGGTTAAAAATGTGAATGTATGCCAAAACAGTGATAAGTCCTCTTACTATGTGTGGAGTCAAAAATCCAAAGCGAGTAAGCAGCTTGATGAGTTTGAAGGGAGCTCAATCTGTTGAAACAAGGAAGAACTGAATATTCAAATAAGGTAAAAAGGGCTAAAACTGAGACCGGACTGAAAACGGGTCTAAAACTGGACCGGGCCTGAAAATGGGTCGGATTGGATCGGGCTTGGAAATTGACCAGATTGGGTCGGGCCTGGAAACGGACTGGATTGGGCCAGGCCTGAAAACAGGTCAGATTGGGATGGATTTGAAGGACTAGGCCTACCAGAAATGGACTAGGCCAAGTCTGGTTTGGGACGAACAAGGGAGTGGGCTGGACCTGAGTCTGGGCCTAGACTGGGCCAAGACCGAGACAGGGCCTAGACTGGGCCAGGTCCGAAGCAGGTCTGACGGGTCTGATCGGGGTCAGTGGGCCAAAATGCTGGGTCAAGAGCTAGGTCCAAGGGCCAGGTTGACCCTAGGGCCCAACCGAGAAGACTCGGTCACTCAACTGAGTCAAAAAAAGGAGGAAAGAATTGGGGAAAACCCAAAAAATCTGAGGAAAACAGGAAAAACGGGGAAAATAAGGAAAATCACAAAAATTCAGAGAAAAATATGAAAATCAGTGAAGAATTGAGGAAATAAGAGAAAACAAGGAAAGTGAAGAAGAAATAGCGAGAAAATCATAGAAACCTAGAGAGAAAGAAGGAGAGGGAATAAAAGATTTAGGAGGAGGAGAAAAGAGGCGAGCAGATAGAAGAGGAGAAGGGAAATGGGGTGAAAATTGTTACTTGGAATCAGCAAGATGAGGCGGAAATCCGACGGCTGGGAGCGGAGGTCAGGGCAGCACGAGGCTGCGGCCGAGGTTGAGAAGTGCACCGAGTGGAAGGGGAAGAAGACGAAGGTGAAGGGGAGTGAGAGAAAGATATCGAGAAGAAAGGAGAATTACCGAGAGAGTCGCGGCTTGGAGGGGTGTGGCAGCTGCTGGAAGGAGAAGAGGTCTCCTAGGGTTTCCAATAGGGAGGGAAAGAGAGAGGAAAATACTTGAAAATGTGAGGGGAGGGGAAGGCGTGCTGACTGCACTGTAGCGAAATGCTACAATGCGACGGGAAAATGGGGGGTTTTAAGGGGTTAGGGTTTTGGGGTTTGGTTAGTTTTTTTAAAAAAAATTAAAAATCAAGGTTTTAAATTAATTTATTTTTGAAAGAAATAAAATATAATGAAATAAAAAATCCACAAAATCTTGAGTGCCGAACGTCGAGCTGAGAAAATGTGTGATTTTTTAAATATTTTTCCTGATGGAATACTCAATAATTATAAAATAACCACGTTGCCCTTCGATCTCCTGAGCTCTTAATCAAGCAAACTGGGTCCCACCACGGAGCCTACACTCTCCCCAAAGTTTCGAAAACAACTCGAAAATCCATAAATCTCTCAAGAAATCGGGTAAACTTGGAATGGGTCATGACATAAAAGCCTAAAGTCCATGCTTATGATCCAAGCCCATCAAGAAGTCCATGGTTGAAGCCCAGTAATATTTGAACATTTGCATGCAAAAGATGATAATGTGGAAGAAATATGCAATGAAAATTCATGCACCTAACCATGCACGTAATTGTTTTCATGCAAGATTTCATGAAAAATCATTCTAAGATAAAACACTTTGGATGGATGGAAGGTGGTAGATGTGAAGAAATTGTTCAAACACAATCACCTCCAATGTGTAACTTTGGAGATTGGGCACAAGTTGGCAAGGTTATCAATAACGTGTAAAGCTTAGGAGATTCGATAAAAACAAATTTGCCTCAACGTGTACATGGGACTTGGGCTTGATTTTTAGTGGTGTTTTGCTTAGCAAAAAGTACTACAAACAGCAAATAAAGGAGAAAGGAAAAAATAAAAAATAAAAAAGAAGGATGTTGAGAAGAAATCAAAAGGCAGCTAAGCAATGAAATATGGAGGCCGATCCTATTTTTCATGGATTTGCATACACGTTGGCTTTTTAATCAAATTGGAAGGTTGCCAACGAAAAGGTTGTAGAGATGATGAGTATGAAAAGAGAACAAAGCAGCAAGAGGATCAAACAGATTGACATGTGTGCTTGCGCTGATGTGTTGTGTCTATAATTGGAAAAGATAAGAATAATAAAAGGAGGAGGTGTTGGCCCATCGAATGAACTGAAAAAAAAAATGATAAAAATAGATAAAGTCGGCCAACATATAGATCGGCTGAAATTTAGTGGTCCCACAAGCCTTGCTTAGTTTACTTCCTTCCAACATCTATAAATTGGAGTCCTCCCCATCAGTAGAAATCAAACTGAGCAAGTAATTAAAGGTGCACAGAAGGGTGGAAAGCTAAGAAGATCGCAGAGAAGAGCAAATTTCGAAGACTGCAAGTAAGAGTTGTAATTTATTTTTATCTCTTTCTTTGAAGCAAAAGTTCCATAAGAATTGTAATTTTATATTCCAACTTTTGAATAAAATTTACGGTAGTTTTCTTTAGATTCATGACTTCCAATTGTTGAATGTTATACGGTAATAGTTTTGATTTTAATTTAATTCCTTTTATGAATGTTATGTTGGAAATTATTTTAAGAGTTTTTAAGGAAAAGTAGAACCCCGTTTAGGATCGGTGGAACTTGACCTTTCTGGTCTAAGATCTTTTTCACAGCAGTTTATTTTTAGATTCGGAAACGCAAGTGTAAATTCTGTACCAAGCCTAAAGTTTGAATTGAAAATTTCTGACTTAATGGACATCATAATTTTTCTAATTAGAATTTTAATAAATGACAAACTTGAATATGTATTTGATGATTTTAGAAGATTTCATACTCTAGACCATAGTTCTATTTTTAAATGGAATAATATGCCACCCTAATTACCTATCTCAATTCCATTGTAAATTATGTGAATACTTTATTTTATTTGCCATTCTTTTCTTTTATTAAATTCTTTATTCTTTTCTTTTGTTTCATTTATTCAATTCTCTCAAATTATTTGGAACTAGGTTGGAATATTGTATTTGTGTGTTAGTTTTATAATTTTGAATTAAGTGGAGATTGTTTTATTCCACCATTGTAATAGAAATTGGATAAAGTGTGATTCCATGATTTTGTGTGATAAATTGGATCTCATGTCTTGTTAATTTTAAAAGTAGATGTTATTTTGCCAAGTGTAGATAATTAATAAAATAAGAACATCATTCCAAGATTTAGAAATTGATCCATGTTTACATCTAATTCCATAAGTTAATTTTCTTAAATCCACATTATTTTAATTTCAATAATTTATTTTTTGACATATATTTTGTTGATTTCCCTTGGATTCGACCTCGCACTCATTCACTACACTATTTAAGGGTTCGTGCGCTTGCGAGTAAATTTAAACACAACAACCACAATAATAACACATGTCGCATCTCAAGCGTTTTAACATATATTAATTTCAAAATAGATTACAACTCGAAAGATAAATGACTTCAAATTAAAATAAGCGAGGTTGAAGTCATCCATGACTCAGGTCATTTCGCCCACTCCGTGAGTTAGTCTGGTCTCCTCAGCTAGAACCCTGTAAAATGTTAGGAAGTGAGCTTCACTTGCCCACAAATCATAAGCCCAGTAGGGGTAAAATAGTCACAACAAAAATGTGCAGGAATTAAACATATTTCATAAACAACACATGCAAACCATCATACAGTAATACATCATATAATAGTCCATTCTCAACATATGGACACATAATTGTCACAAAACAGGTGAAATGGCAAAATATTCTACCAAAAGTTAATAACCCTAACCTAACCATCACATAACCTACCTAGACATACTCATCATGTATATCAAATCTATACACGACGTCTACCATAATACATACCTCATGTATATACCATACTCCCTTTCCACCTACGCATCTATCCATGAATACTAGGGATCCACAACATGTATCTCACTCGTTTGTCTTTGATGAGGGAGTCGTGATAACCTCCCCCCTCCCCCCCCAATCATCGTAGTATGTCTGTGGTAGTATCAGTGTAGTTGCATGTTGATGTGCAAATTTTACATTTATAATCTCGCCAGTGCACGAACCATTTATAGTGCATCGCTATGCAGTGCAAGGTCGATCCCACAGAGAATAATCAAAATATATTCATCAAAATATATATGTTTGGAATCTATTACTTGAATTGTTCTGTTTTCTAAAAACAGAGATTTAAAATAAATGAAATCATAAAAGTCAATCCTATTTTCATAAATTTAACTCTAAGTTAATAAAATCTCTAATTTAAGATTCAAATCCAAAGGTTATAACATTAATTAAATCTAATTAAGATAATGGATTAATGTAGAATTTATGGACAATCTCACACCTAAGTTCAAGAAAGAAAAATTAAAGTTTAATTAAATTAAATTTCAAACTAGTTAATATATCTTGAAGGAGTGGTTTGAATACATAAAATAAAATTCAAGACTGTTAAAATACATGGCAAACAAATTAAAGAATTTAAAAAATTAAAATAATTAAAATACAACATACAAACAAAAGATCTAACATAACTAAAGACAGGAAATAAATTTGCAAATAAAATAAATTACAGAATATAAAAATGCATAATTTAAAGGTAGTTATGGAATTTTTCTCTCATCGCTCAAATAAATAAATAAATAAATAAATAAGAAACTTAGATCTGAAATTCAACGCTTAGAATTCAAAAATCAATTCATGCCTATTTAATTAAAAAATCATAAACTTTAATCTAATTAAAGTTCAGTTCCCTAAATATTTTAATTAAACAAAGAATATAAATTTAAAATCAAAAGAGAGTACAAAAAAATCTGAATAATCAGACTTTCAAGGATTCTAAAAGAAAACGTCTGTTATTTATTTAATGAAAGAATTCAAGTACATGCATACATAAAATTAAGTACAAGAAAGACAAAATAAATGAAAATTTATAACTCTCAATTGTAAAATTCAAGTGGTGTCTCTGTCTTCTTTCCTTTTTTCTCCAGCTTTGATCCACTTGTCTCCAGGTCAAATTCGATTTTGGCAATGGGTTGATGGGGTATTTATAGGCTCAAGAAATGGACGGACGACTAAGATTAAATCTGGGTTTAAGTTAATGGATAAAAGGATGTGATTAAATCTAATGGAGTATGGGTGCATGTGATTGAAAGATAGAAAACCTAGGGTTGCACTATGGTGTACATGAATTTTATTGTTGCTTGGGCGAGGGTGATTTTGGATGCAAGCTAACTTGGAGAGAAAGAAAAGGAATGGGAAATTGTAGTACAAGGCATGGCTTGGGCAAATTTTGCTGTGTAATTTAGGGTTTCAATTATGCAATAATATGAACGACTAGGATTGAAAGCTAAGATGGATGGATGATGTTAATGTTTTAAATTTGTAAATCTCGCAAGCGCACAAACCATGTATAGTATAACAATGTGAGAGTGAGGTCGAACCTAATGGAAAATCTCAAAATATATGAATTAAAATTAAATTTGTGTTCCTTTAAAAAGAATTATTTTCAAGAAGTAGAACCTTTATATGAGTCATGTATCTAACTTCGAAAATCAGCAAATAAGATGTGTGAATTATTTGTCCTTTAATTAAAATGGTGAATTAAATGATAACCTTAATCATAGTAAAAAATACAAGTTATAAGATTAAAATAGCACATCTTCCAATCTTTAGTTGAATGAATTTTGAGAGAGAGAGTGATTAAGAAGAAGTTAAATAATTAAAGAATGAATCATGAATTAAAGAATTAAAAGATTAAATTATACAAGATTTGGGTTAGAACAAGAATTACACAACAAACATGAGATTTAACATAATTAAAAGACAACGAATTAAATTGCATGCAAATAAATGACTGAAAATAAAAGTGCAATAATGTAAAGGTTGGTTGTTTGGAATAGACCGTTCATCACCCGAAATGTGTAAACAAAAGAAAAGCTTAGATCTGAAATTCACGTAAAGATCTAAAATGCAATTCATATTTACTGATAAAACAAAATTCACAACTTTTTAATTTAATTAATCAAACCTTAGTAATCATGATTCAAAACTTACAATCAAGATCTTAACTATTGCATATGCTCATGTTCAATCAAATAAACAAAATTTGTAATATCAAAATTAAAAGTAAAATAATCATAAAAGAATTTTAGAAATTGGATGTTTCAGGATTCTAAATGGATGCTTCACGTTATTAAATGGAAGAATTCAGTACAGACACTTATAAATTAAATACAAGAAAGACAACATAAGGATAAAAATCTACAACTCTCACTTGTAAGTTCGAACGGTGCTCTTGTCTTCTTGTCATTTGCTCCATCCTTGGTCCTCTCAAGCACCAGGTCAAATTCGAAATTTACTGTTGGCTTAGTGCTCTATTATAGGCTCAAAGTTGGAATGGACGTCTGGGATTTAATTTGGGTTGAGTGATAAATGAGTGACTTGGATTAGATCTCATTAGAAGAGGATGGAGGATATTTCAGATGAGAAGTTAGGGCTCCAATAGGGTATACACGAATTTAGGGTGGCTTGGCTTGGTGGCTAAGCAATGGTGGAGAAAAATTTGGGATTTAGGACTAGTTTGGAAAGTGGAGTGCAAATCCCATTTTTCTACACATATACCATCTTGCAGCTCCATTTTACCTAGTAAACGTCCGAATCATGAAATTTTGTGAGCTAAAAAGTTGTAGCCCTTGAAGTCTTCTTTCCAACGCAACAAGAAGGAACATAATCGGATATCAGTGTGGGAAGTTATGGTCAACATACCAAAGCTGTGTCAAAACTTGTCTTCCAAATCTCATTTTTTTCTCTATTTCTTACTCCACCAGGCTTCTCACGAAATTGACAAGTGTCTCATTTCCTTGGGCGAATTTGGATTGCTTGGAGGAGGGGTGATGAGGTGTAGGTGATGTGGCATGAACCTAGACGGAATTTTGGGTCAAGTGCATGGAGGGATTTTAGTTGCTTGGGTTCCAAGTTGTTCTATATCTAGGGTTTTTATGAATGAATGGCTATGATTGAATGGGACATATATCTAATGGCTCTAAGATATTTTGGGTAAAATAAATATAAGAAATGGATGATGATTGATGGAAGGTTTGGATTCAAAGGTTGATCATAGGGAGATGATGAAATGCATGACCTAATTTCAAGATGATGTATGTATGTGATGGTTGCATGTGGAGGCTCTAGGGTTTTTCCTAGGTTTATGAATTATATGAATGGATGTGATGAAATGTCCTAAGATCTAATGATTTAGATGGTTGGTGGATGATCTAATTGAATGGATGCATAGATGATATATGAATCCATGTGATCCTAAGGTAAATTTAGATGATGGATGGGTTGGATGGTCTAGATCTAATGTTAATGCATGTATGGTTTGGATTTGATAGGAGGATCTAGGGTTTCATCTAATTTTGGTATGAGATGAAAGGTTAGGTTTTAAGTTGAAGATTGGATGTAATGTCCCGACCCGGAAGTGGGCCCGGAACGCTATTAATTTTTTTTTTTAAACTAGTCTCAAGACTTGTAACTGGACTGGATCTAGAGTTAGGCCAGCCACACAAGTTCTCAACTTGTGGACTCACACACAAACTATAAGCCTACCCACATGCATACACATAACATACAATCACATTTTTCCATAAACGAAATAATTGTTAAACAAATCAGAGTAACTTATGGTCACAATGGTTTATACAAGCCAACACATAATAAGTACCACATACGATACTTTACACAAATTATGGTTCCAAAGAACCAAACTTCAACAACAAGTTCCCGTCTGTGGGAAACCTAAGGCAACGCCACAGCTTATCCTTCCTAAGCTCAATATGGAGGTTCCTCCTCCTCAGGTACATCTCCTAAAATGTGAGTAGTGTGAGCTAACTAGCCCAGTGAAAGAACATAACAATGCAGTTTATTGAAAATCAGGTTAGCCAAAATCAATATTATCAACATAATAACTTTATCTTGCTAAAATCTCAACATGATTCCATAACTGCTGACATCCACCGTAACACCTAGATACTACGCTGAGACCGTTAGTATTAAGTCCCGACACGATCAAAATACAATGCTTGCAAGTACATCTCCGGCCCACCCAAAACCGGTATTGACACAGCCGAAGTCAGCAACTGACCCACTTGGTCCAGTAGACGTAAACCGACACCCCCAAGGCCGGTAATAGTTTAGTAGTTAAGGGTACGTGGAAGCAGTATTAACATCAGCACAGCTCATGAGCATCATCATATATGATTAACATCACAAATATTCATAAGCACTCTTCACATTAGTGCAACATGTCTAGGCATGTAAGTGGGTTCATCAAAATAGATCCTTGAAACCACTCATTCCACTAAATCCTTTTTAACCTGATTGACTCCTACTGCAGTATTAAGTCTTCTCACCGAAAATGTGTGGTATCAAAATATTTATCAAACATACAAACAGATATACAGTTAAAGATCAGTCAATATACATAACATACAAAACAATATATACTCATAGTATTTCAAATCTCTTTTTCCTGTTTTCCGGAAATCTCTAGGGGAAATGGAGCTGGGTCTCCTAATTGGTTACTAACCATTTTAAGTTACAATAATCAACAATATATATAATAGAGTGTTCATGCCATTTCTCATATTGTTTTCTGGACATGACCAGGTTGACGTATTGAGTTAGGCCTAGAGGTCACTCAGTGCTCGAACCACTATATATCGTTGTTCATGTGTGGTTTGCTTTAATGGTTTGATTCATTTGTTTATCACTTGCACACAGGTTTATTCCGCTGCACATATTGTTAAATTGATAAATTATTGAAAAGGGAAATAAAATCAGATCAGACCTATTCACCCCGCCTCCCCTCCCCTCTAGGTCTTACATTATTTTAGTAACGGAATTTCAGGTTTGAAAGGCTCATACATCTAGAGTGACAAGTCATTTTGGAGTTGAGAATACCCTACTAAATCTACACCGATATGTCTTTTGGCCAAAGATACAACATGATGTGAACCGTTATATCAGGGGTCGTGTGTTATGCAACACCTCGAAATCCTCGAACAGGAAGCTAGGACTGTACACTCCATTACCAGTACCTACAACGCCCTGGGAGAGTATGTTGATGGATTTCTTGGGAGGATTTCCATAGATGAAAACTGGCCATGACTACTTGTTCGTCGTAGTGGAACGTTTTAGCAAGATGGTGGTACTCATTCCGTGTAAGAAGGCAGTGACAGGGGAGTCAACGACAAAGTTGTTCTTTGAACACGTGCGAAAACATTTTGGGTTGCCAACTTCAATTATCTAGTATCGGGATAGTCACTTCCTTAGTCATTTCTAGAATTCTTTGTGGGGTATGATGGACACTAGACTGAAGCAGAGCACAACCTTTCATCCACAAACAGATGGGAAAACAAAGGTTGTGAATAGGACAATAGTTCACCGCCTACGAGCTATAAATCCAAGCATACGAAGACTTGGGTTACTAGCCTACTATATCTGCAATTCTCTTTCAATTGTGTGATTCATTGTTTGACACAAAACTCTCCTTTTGAGTTTGTTTGAGCAACTTTTGTCAAAGCCCTTTTGACTTGTAACACCCCGAATTTTCATTTCATGAATATATATGGAAATTGTCCATTTAATTTGTGAATTAATGGAATTTGAAACTAAATAATGGAGATGGACCTTAGATGGGTAATGTAACACCCCGCCCTTTTCACTCTAAAAATCAGAGTTTATTTTTATTTTATTTTTTATAAATATACCAGTGATAAGAGCGAGACGTCACGACGCGAGTTAAGTCCGGACTTCTAAAATCCAACCCTTAACTGGCCAAACCCATATGTGCCTAGACTAAGTCCATGAGAAACATTTCACATATGGTACTAAATACAACTTGCAGAATATTACCTAAATTAACTGCGGATTATAATGGAACCTATGACTACTCCATTTTATTAGATAACAAAGTACATTGTCATTTTTCCAAAGGTATCTTAACTTAATCAATCATTCCAAACCATATTAACAAGTTATTACATATCCATGTAAACTTAAGTAAAAGGTCCATAAATAAGTCCAATCAAAAGCCCAAGCTCCTATGCTTAGCTTTCCTCGTGATCCCCAGCCTTTGCCTTTCCTTTTCCTGCATCATCCTCTAAGGATATAAATAGGGCGTTAGATCAACGCGCCTAGTAGGTCTTTTGATTAGGGCTACCACATGGTTAGTATAAAAAAACATACATATATCATCATAAAACATGATCATCAAAATCTTATAAAACAATGCTATGTGTGTATGCACATGTAATGAGCCCCACCCATCACAAATATACATAGCCATCACTTGACGAGACTCTCATCGTCAAGGTAATCCACAGTGCTCTTTCATTTACTCTTGATGGGACTCTCATCATCAAGGTAATCCTCCTGGCGGGACTCTCATCGACTAAGGAGGCCCCACAGTTGCCTCACGGACATACCGACGGAGTGTGGGCTCCAGTTTCCATAACCATCACCCCATGCCATGCATGAGATGTCAATGAATACATGATACATGTCATTTGTAAATACATCCTAACATTTCAAAATCCCATTTGAAACATAATACTTTAACATAAACTACTCATAAAAATCATGATAAAACATCACATATAATAGTGGTTACAAAGAGGTAGGAAAACCTACTTAAAATCACTTTGAAAGTCTGCTCTTCTTAAACCGTCACCCGCTCACGAATGCGCACCATTTAAGAGATTCCGTCACCTTGTTACATAATAATAAATTAAACTTAAATCCCATTTGATTTCCATTTTAGGCCTAAGACCACAAACACCAACTTGTGGGGTTCGGCCATACTCCATGGCCGAACCTCACCCTTTTTAATTTTGGTCCCATTTATTTTCAAGTCATTAATCTCATTACTTAAACAGCAGTCCTCCATTATTTGTAATAACCCAAGTCCATAAAAAATATTACCCATTTAATCCCTTCCATGTCCATGGCAACCTATCATGGTGTTCGGCCATACACTATGGCCGAACCCATGGCTCATGTTTCCTTCACCCCATATTACTTTTGTACCATGTAGAATGATTAATATTCTTCCCTTAAAAGGTCCTTTAAACTCTTAAACATGCATCCACCAATTCCATGTTTTGAAAACCTTATAACAAAATTAGTGCACAAAATAATCCAAGTGGGGTTCGGCCATATAACATGGCGGAACCTCACCTAGTCATCCTTGGTCCCTCTTTTAATATCTTAGCCATAATAACCCCATGGTTCGGCCATTAAATGACCGACCCATGTCTTGTCCATATGTTCATTTAAAAATCCTTTGAATCATTCTTAAATACCACTTCAATCACATTATTAGTTACACATTCAAGCCACTAATAACCATTAGTGGGGTTCAGCTATACTTCATGGCCGAACCTCACCAAACCGGTTTTTGTTCCACTTTCCATCATCCATGATGGCTGATTAATTACCTATACCCATAAATCAACATATCTAATTCTTAAATCAAAGCACATTTTAGTCCATGATTCTCCAACCATGTTTCTTACTTTAACTAACCCATAAAAACAGTCCATGGGATTCGGCCATACACATGGCCGAACCCTATGGTTCTCTTAATCCAATTACTCCATTATTTTTCCATGGTTTATAACCAGCAACTTAGCCATGATAACCACATGTTTCAGCCATGTAATAACTAGTCCAAAACAGTACCCTTAACTCCCTTTAAAAACCCTTTAAACCTCCAAAACATAGTATGGTTTCTATCCCTTAAAAACCATAAAAATTGCCATATTCTTTCATGGGGTTCAGCCATCCAGGATAGCCAAACCCTATGATCCAATTCCTACTCCTTTTAAACAACATTAACCATTCATTTTCTTCCATGGGGTTCGGTCATAGTCATGGCCGAACCCTATGGTTCCTTTACCTCTTCCTTTGAACATCCTAGCCATGATCATATTCTTTGATGGGCTTGGCCAATCATCATGACCAACCCTAATCACCTCCTTTTCATGCTCAATGGTTTTGTACATCCCTTTTTAAGATTTGGATATTCAAGGAACTGATCATGTTTCTTTGGTTATCTTACTAACTAAAAATTGTAGAACACTTACCGTTTCCGCGATTCCACCGATTTGGTCTTTGCTCCGGTTTGCTCTTCCGTTCCTTTCTTAGTCCTTTCTTCTTCTCCTTTAACTGAATTGATCTTGTTGCAGTGGTTCGGCTAGGGTATAGATTTGAGAGAGATAGAAAACCTTGAGATGATAAAATTACTCCAAGTCTTTGAGAGGGACGTCCAAGAGAGCAAGAAAATGGAATGAGAACTTCTCCAAGTGTTTGATCTTTTCTCTTAGATTGCTGGCCATCCTAGGTAGAGTGTGAGGGATAGATGGCCAATTGGGGTTATCTTTCCTATATTTACATGAGATAAAATTCTCAAGACTCCAACGTGTGAGCCATTTGAATTTTGAAAATTTTAAATGTAAAACTATCTCATTATCCCTCCATGAGCATCCTTGTCTTGATTTTGAAATAAACCAATCCTTGTCTTGATTTTGAAATAAGCCAATCCATCTCCATTATCTTGAATTTCAAAATTTTAAAACTAGCTCAACGTGTATCCATTATAACTCTTCCATTTCCTTTATTTGAATTTCCAATAGTAAGATCGTCCACCCCATTTGAATTTCAAATGTATTCATTTGCTTGAAATTCAACTATTAAATCCAACTCATTTGTTTGATTTTAAACTTTAAACCTCCCTCATCCTTCCAACGTGTATTCTTGCCTTTGAATTTGAAATAAACCTATATCCTTCCATCTCTCCATCGTGTATCATTAATTTGAATTTAAACATAGCTTCCTCCATCTTGTTTATTTGGAATTCAAACATGAAACCGTCCACTCCATTTATTTTTAATTTTAAACATATTCTATTTACTTGAATTCAAACATTGAATCCATCTCCTTCATTTAAATTTTAAACATGGAGCCGTCCATCCCTTTACATTCAAAATATACACCGTCCTTTCTTTTTGTTTGAATTTGGATTTGAAATATCAATCGTACGTCCCGCCGTTTGAATTTGAATTTGAGATATAAACCGTACGTCTCGTTTATTTGAATTCGAATTTGAAATACAAACCGTACGTCTCGTTATTTGAATTTGAATTTGAAATACAAACCGTACGTCTTGTTATTTGAATTTGAAATATAAACCGTATGTATCGTCATTTGAATTTGAATTTGAAATACAAACCGTACATCTCGTTATTTGAATTTGAAATATAAACCGCACGTCTCAACTCATTTAATTTAGCTCAACTCACTTGGTGGTCAACCAAGTCAACCACGACCCATTGGGTCCCAATTGGGCATTTTGACCTAATTAACAACTTTGACCCAATTGAATACATCTTACCCAATTATTCCATTTGCTACCATATCCACAATCCATTGGGTCTTAATTGGGCAATTGACCGAATCCTTTACCCATCTAAGGTCCATATCCATTAATTCACACTTTAAATGGCAATTTTCGTAAATATTGCTAAACTGAAAATCTGGGGTATTATAGGTAAGGAGTTGGGTCAATTGCCAAATTAAAGCCCAATGGGTTATGGATAAGGTTCAATTGAAATAAATGGGTAAGATTAATTTAATTGGGTCAAAATACCCAATTAAGATTCAAGTGTAGGTCCACCTCATCAAGTGAGGTGGCATATAAATGAAATGGGTGAGTGGGACCCTAAATACCATGTGGTTCATGGTTGGCTAAGCCATGGTTGATTTGGTCAACCATGGGTGAGTTCAAATTGAGTTGAGTTGATGAATGAATTCAATTAAGTTCAAAGGAAATGAGTTGTGGCTGAGTTGAATTGACTTGAGTGATTAATGAGTCCAAATTGAATTAAATTGAGTTGAGTTGAGGTGAATTAAATAAATGAGTTCAATGAGAAGATGGAGGATTTCCATTTCATGGAGGAAACCCAAGGGGCACACGATGGAAGCAAAGAGGTGCCTTGGCCAAGCCAAGGGACACCTTGGTTGAATACAACCTTAATAAGGGAAGATGGAAGTTTCCATCTCATGGGATGAAACCCAAAAGGCACAAACCCAAGGGATACACGTTGGGAAGCCAAGGGGTGCCCTGGTTAAGCCAAGGGGTGCCTTGGTTAAGCCAAGGGACACCTTGGTTAAGATGGAACCATTATGAGGAAGTGAAAGGGTGTGAGATGTTACTTAAAAGACACCAACCAAGGGGCATCACACCCCTTGGCCGAATTCTCTATTGTGAGCAAAGAGTTTCTCCTCTTTTCTCTCTCTCACAATTTCATCTCTACACTTAGAGAAACAGAAGAACAAGAAAGGAAGGGACTGAAAGGAGTTTGGGCTGATTACAAGGAGACACCACCAAGGGGCACTTCACACCCTTGGCCGAATTCCATCTATTGCACAACAAAGAGATTTCATCCTCTTCTCATCTTTCTCTCTCTCTCTCCCAATTCGTCTCTACACCTGGAGGATCAGTGAAGCACCAAGGAAAGAAAAGAACTAAGGAGGAATTCAGAACAAAAGAAAACAGAGGAGTCGCGAAATCGGTATGTATGGTTTATTAATTGAAGGGAGGTTAAGGGAACATTCCATATGGATTGAAAATGTTTGGCCAAAATGTTAGAGGCCATGGATTTAAGATCCATTCAAAGAAAGACAAAATGAGGTTCGGCCATGTTGTATGGCCGAACCCCATCAAGTGATAAACATGTCGGATGTAAAATACCTATGAGATGGGTTGAACAAATGAATGGTGATTAGGGTTACCTATATGATTGATGGATATGATTAAGGACAATATGTATATATAGCTTATGGCAACATGAATAGAGAATGAACAAAGTTCATGGTTTGGCCCTTGCATGGCCAAACCCTAGATTTTTACATATAAGGACAAAAGGATTGGATGAGGTTCGGCCATGATGTATGGCCAAACCCCATCAAATGATCTGATCATAGATATGTAGATTTAAGAGGAAATGATGAACCATAGGGTTCGGCCATGTTGTATGGCCGAACCCCATGGAAGAATATTATTTATTTTTATGGGTTTTAAAGGATGAAAATGATGGAAGAATGTTAGTGATTTGAAATGGGTTTTAAATGTTGTAAATGATGATTTAAAATGAGGAGATGATGAAGAACAATGGACCATGGGTTCGGCCATGTTGTATGGCCGAACCCCATGGAGAAATGTTGATGGTTTTAAAGGTGGTTAGACCATGGAAAGATGGAAACAAAGGACCATGGGGTCGGCCATGTTGTATGGCCGAACCCCATGAATCATTTTGATGGGTCATTTGGTAGATCTATGCATGTTTAAGTGATTGAATGATCAAGCTAAGAAATGAGGGTTAAAATGGAAAGAAGATGGAATGAAAGAACCATGGGTTAAACCATGTTGTATGGCCGAACCCCGTGGATAATATTTTATGGATTTAGGTGTTCTTATCAAGTTAAATGATTAACTTATGTGATTGGATTAATAAATCAAAGGATGGAATGATGCTTGACCCATGGTGATTAAAGGATTAAAAAGGGACCAAAAACCAAGAGAGTGAGGTTCGGCCATGTTGTATGGCTGAACCCCACTAAGGCATTTTGTGGACTTAAACATGGTTCAAACCCAATGTATGATGGAAACCTCTTAGGGGACTTAACCGGATAAAAGACTAGGATGGTAAAGGGAGATGAACCTAGGATGATGTAGGGTTGATGGAATTAAATGGATCACAAATTGATGTATGTATATGTGTTAAATGTAATAAGATAACGGGATTTCACAAACGGTGTACGTTCGGCTTGACGCGATCGGTGATCGGTTTTTGGACGGAAACACAAGGACTCGATATTTGGACGTTGGTAGGATTCCTACCTTATTGAAAACCATGGAATATGTATATGTGATGTTTTTACTTCTATGTTAATTTTGGTATAAAAGTACTATGTTTAAACTATGTGACTTTAATGCTATGATGTTTATTATTACATAGCATGTTTGCCCTTGCCTCTCATGCATGGCATGGGAGGGATCAAATGAGGGGAGTCCACGCTCCATTCGGATTTCCGATAAACAACCGTGGGGAGGAATCCACACTGATTCCAATGGATGTATGGTTGAATTGTAACCGGAGTCCACGCTCCGTTCGGTGGGACCGATAAGGCATTCATGGGGAGAGATATAGTGTGTTTGAAATGTAACCGGAGTCCACACACCGTTCGGTGGGACTGTTAAGGCATTCGTGGGGAGTCATGACAATACCTTGATGTGGCTTGAACATCAAGAGGATACTATGTGATTGTGATATGATTGATGGGTGGGATTCATGGCATATGACACCCATGGCATGGCATTGACTTGCATGGTTTTGGCATTATATGTATATCTAAGTGATTTTTCTTATACTAACCAATGTGTTGACCCTACTTGGAGTACCTACTGGGTGCGTTGTCTAACGCCCTACTTTTACCTTGGATGATGACACAGGAAATGGATGGAACGAAGGATGCGATCGGAGCCAAGCTTTGGAGCATGAATAATCTAGTTTCATTTTATTTAAATTTATTCATGGACAATGTAATTTGAGTAGCTAGTATTTGGGACTGTAATAACTTAGACTATTTGCTATGGTTTGGATTTTAATTTTGGACATTATAACTTAAGGTAATTATCATTAAGTGATGGACTTCCTTGCTAATTAAAATTGTATAGGATAGAACTCTATTATAATTCCGCATTATGTTTAATTCCGCAAGCTTAACCTTATCGCGTGTGAACCGTTCTCATAGACTTAGTCCACGCACACGCTTGGTTGGCCAGTTAAGGGCCGGGCTTTGGAAGCTCGGATTTAGCTCACGTCGTGACGTTCCCGCTCTCTCTCACTCTTTATTTCAAAAAATAAAAATAAACTCTGATTTTCGGCGAGTGAAAAAGGGCGGGGCGTTACAGTTGGTATCAGAGCAAAACCGGAAGGATGAATCTTTCGAAGTAAGATTTAGACGGTATCATGTCTCACTGACAAGATAAGAATCCCAATTGATCGACTCTTAGGAGTCCGCTGCACAGGGGCCGGATTAATTTACTTCGTTAGACTCAGACTGATGCATTCAATCTAAGAGCAACACTTGACGAAAAAGGAATTATAGCAAGGGAAGGACAATCACTATAAACTGGATTTATCAAACGTAGCAAGATAGGACATATTTCCCCGAAAATGAGAAACATCAGTGATTTTTCCCCAAATTGAGAAACAATGAGGGATTTATCAAACATAGCAAAATAGGAGACATTTCCCCGATTTCCCAAATTAAGAAATAACACTTGATACTAAAGAAGTTTCCCCAAAAATAAGGGTGCTTATTTGGCAATTTCCCCAAAATGTGAAAACACAAACTTTATGAAGAAACTAAGTCAACGATGTTTTCAATGACTTAGGAAAATACCTCCGAGAAGAAGAACCCGACCAAACTCGCATGTGGATGAAGAGGTGCAGCAACCCCACCAAGAAGAGGGGCAGAATAGTGTGAACATTCCCGTGGTGCCTCCTGAGCTACAGAACTTGGTCCAAGCAGTGGTCACTTCCGTTCTTCAACGACATATGAACAGAAACAGAAATATGACCACCAACGAGGCAAATGAGCGGAGGATGGTTAGAGATTTTCAGCAGCAGTGTCCCCCTTACTGCAAAGCGAAAGAAGGACCGGCCGGAGCGGAGAACTGTCTGAGGAAGATTACCAGATCTTGACACTACTGAAGATCTCCGGTAATGAAGATAAGATATTGCTGGCTACCTCACAATTAATTGATGATGCCGGAAAATGGTGGGAAGTGATAGAGTGACAGCGGGCGCTGATTCCGGAAGGGGAAAGGACTGCGATGACGTGGGAGTAGTTCTTGGCTATGTTTCTGGAGCACTACTTTCCAGAAGAGGAGAAGGAACGCCACACCCAAGCGTTCCTATCTTTGGTGCAAGGCACCATGACTGTGGCGGAGTACCATCAGGAGTTCCTCCGTCTATCCTGTTGTGCCTTATACATGGTGGACACGGAGTACAGAAGGGCTCGTAAATTTGAGCGGGGCCTTCGACCGAGCATCAGGGCCAAGGTGACTATCTTCAAGCCACCTACACTAGTGGAGGTGGTCAGTAAAGCCACCATAGCGGAGCAGGAGATGACAGAGACAGTGCAGGTTGTGGACAACCGCCGAGGCCAGAGCAAGGGAAGTACCTTTTGTCCCAACAAGAGGTTCCGACCTAACCTTGGGAGACCCTCACCTTCCACTGGGTCAACTGGGGGTTTTTGTCCCAATCAGCCCTCCCCATCAGTATTAGTCTCTCAGGTCCCCCGAGGTGTGAGCACCTGTTTCCAGTGTGGCCAGCAGGGCCATTTCAAGAGGGAATGTCCACAGACCAGCGGACCCTTTCACTCCAGGGGTTCCTTTCATCCTCCAGCCAAATCAGCTCATTCACGAGGAAAAAGGGCATACAACTAGACGGGACAGGCACCAAACCCTACAGGATCTGGATGGCTATATACCTTAGCTCCTCCTCCAGAGGCGGTGGATCACTCCGTGATTCAAGGTATGGTAGTAGTCGATAGTTCCTATGCTTTCACATTATTTGATTATGGAGCATCCCACTCATTTGTATCTATTGCATTCATATCTGTTACTGTTACTTTAGTACAAAAATTGTCCACATCACTTACTATTGTATCCCCCGTCGGAGACACATCATTGGGACTCATATGCACAGCGGTAAACATTGAACTCGCTGGATTCAGATTTGAGTTCAACTATCTGGTACTCGATATGACTGAGTACGACATCATCTTTTGTAATAGCCCAGACTTTTTAAATCAGTATAAATGTGGATATTATCTATTTTAATGATGGAAATTGGGAAATTTAATGGAATAGATGGTAAATGGATCAAAATTTGGACAAAGGCCCAAGTATTACCCAATGGACCATGGATTGAATTAAGTTCATTTAAATGGTCAATGATGGTCAATTGGGCCAAGGATGGTCAAATTGGGCCCAATACCCATTTGGGACCCAATGGGTCAAGATGATTTAAGCTCTAAGGTAAATGGGTAGGAAATAAATTTAATTGGGCCATGGGCCCAATGGTGATCCAAGTAGTTGAAGTGGATTTAATTAAATTTAAATCACCCAAGTTGGTGATGGAATGATCAAGGTGACATGGCCAAATGGGACCCACCTCCACATCACCAAGTGAGGTGGCGTGTGGACCAAGGATTGGTGGGGCCGGCCACCATGGTTGAATTGGTCAACCATGGGTGGATACATGGAGGGAATTTAAGGAAATGGAAGTAAATTAAATGGGGATTAATTAACCTAAGTTAAGGATTTAATTAATTACATTAAATTAAATTTGGTCAAATGATCAAATGGAAGACCAAACCACTCCATCTTAAGAGGCCAAAGCCGTTGGCTTAAGTGGTGGTTTTATCCCACCCACCACCACTAAGCACATTAGCCCATGTTGGTTGGTGGAAGGAATTAAATGGGGGAGTGTAGGTCACTCAACCAAGATGGGATAGATTCATCTCTTTCCATCTAACTCTTTCACTCTCTCCCTCTCTTGCTCTCTCATTGCCGACCCACACCAAAGAAAAAAGAAGAAGAAGAAAAACTAAGAAGAGAAGAAGAAAGGAAAGAAGCTCAAGTTTGGCCCTCCACCTCGAGACCAAAGCTCGAGACATCCTTTCCCCATCCTCTCCCCCTCTCTCTCTCAAATCTACTCCATCTTAGCCAACCCAAGCTTTGATGTTTTTCATTTGATCAAACACATCTTGGCCGACCAACAAAGGAGAAGAAGAAGAAAGAAGGCCAAGGAATCCAAGAGGAGAAAGAAAAGTCGGAGGAGCCGTCGGATCTTTAAGTATTTCTAAACAAGAGGTTAGATTTGTTTAAGGTTTAAGATTTGGGGTCCATTTCTTGGATTTAATGGTGGCCAAAACATCATGGGCCTTGGATCTCAAATCCATCCAAAAATGAAGTAAGGAATGGACAAACCCTAATGGGTAAATTAAGTTAAGGAAAACAAAGAGCTCTTAAGGACATTATGTAATAAGGTTTGTTTAAGCATGGAAGTATGGGTTTTTGAAGGGATTGATGGACCATAGGGTTCGGCCATGTAGTATGGCCGAACCCCATGGTAGGTGATTAAGGAAATTTTAATGGGGTTTTAGGATTAAAATCATGAAAGGATGATGTATGATTTTTAAGGTTTTAATGATTAAGTATGGTGTTTTGTAAAGGGATTTGAAATGAGGAAATTTATGGGAGATGTAAATGATTTTGTGGCCTCAAAAGACATGAATGGATAATGGACCATGAACCATGGGTTCGGCCATGGTGTATGGCCGAACCCTATGGTAATGTATTCATAATTTTAATGGATATGGAAAGATGGAAAAATGATGGAGAAGGTTCATTGTTTTTAAGTGAATTTTAAGTATTAAAAATAAGGATGTAAAGGAGTGGAAATAATGTTTTAAAAATAAAACCTTGGAGAGATTTTGGTGAACTTAGGTGTTTTGGAACCATGAAAAAATATTGGGGAATGTTGGTAGTTTTGATGGACTCAAAAAGATGAACCTAATGTTGATCAAAGGGGTAATTTAAAAGTGTAATGGAATCCCCTCATGGAGGAACTTGTGATGGATCTAAAATGTAACAAAAGACCCAAGGAAAAATGGGGATTAGGTTAAATTAAAGGGCTGATTTTAATGATCCTATGACATGAGTGGTAAGTCGTTAAGGGATCTAAGTTGTGGATCAAAAATGTGGTAAAAGATCCAAGAGAAGTAAGGAGATTAACATCATGGGTTCGGCCATGGTGTATGGCCGAACCCATGACCCAATCTATGAGCCATTTGATGGGCTAGGTGTGGGGTTATGTATGTGTTTTAATTAATGAGGATTTAGTTAAGAAAAATGGCTAATTTTAATGATCGTATGACATGGTTGATGGGTCATTAACGGATCTAAGTTAGGGATCATTAATGGATCTAAGTTTGTGATCAGTTATGGACTTAATTATGCATGGATGAATGAGTGATTAGTCATGGAAAAGAGGGAGTGGCAAAACCGTAAATAATGGCCAAATTTAAGAACCATGGGTTCGGCCATGGTACATGGCCGAACCCCATGGGAGATGATCATGGACTTAGGGGCTCTAAGTAACAACCTTATGTGTAATTAATAAAGCCTAAGGTGGCTGGTTTTTAGACTCATGTGATTAAAATATCAATGGATTAAGATGAGACCCACAAACCTAATTAGTAGGGTTCGGCCATGGTGTATGGCCGAACCCCACTAAGGCATATGTGAGGGACATGGACATGGTTAAAAACATGGACTGATTATTAATATGTAATAAGGTATCGGACATCGCAAGCGGTGCGCGATCGGCGACCGGATTTGTCGACGGAAAACGTAAAGGGACGCTAGTCGGTGTTCGGTAGGATTCCAACCTTATTGTAAGCAGTGGATTATGTGTGTATGGATGTTTTATTAATTTATTTTAGTAATCATGTGATATGCTTATGATGAGTTTTTAGACTATGATTTATATATAATATATGGCATATTGCAAGGCAATGAATTATATGTTATGGTTACGAATTTTATATTAAGGCTATGACTTATATATAACATAGCATAATGCATCTACATCTCATGCATGGCATGGGTGGGAAAATAATGAAACCGGAGTCCATGCTCCGTCGGGGCGACCGAGAAGCAAACATGGGGATAGCCTGATGTGCTATAACCGGAGTCCATGCTCCGTCGGGGCGACCAAGAAACAAACATGGGGATAGCCTGATGTGCTATAACCGGAGTCCATGCTCCGTCGGGGCGACCGAGAAGCAAACATGGGGACACCTTGATGAGGCTTCGCCATCAAGGGGGATAATTTGTGATTATTTATATCTTGATGAGGTTTTTCCATCAAGGGGGATATGACATCATGATGGTATGGATGATGGGTGGGACTCATGACATAAGACAACCATAGCATGTCATTCATTTTATGGTTTTATTATATTATTGCCTATGTGCTTGTTATCACTAATCCATGTGTTGGCCCTACTCGGAGTCCTACTGGGCGCGTTGTCTAACGCCCTACTTCCACCTTAGTTGATGGCGCAGGGGATGGCGGAATCGAAGGACACGATGGGAGCCAAGCGTAGGAGCTTGGGAAAGCGAGCAACTTAGTTTATTTAAATTTATTTTGGAAATGTAATTTGAATAGCTTAGCTCGTCGGATTGTAATAATTTCTATTTCTTGCTATGGTTTGGACTTTACTTTTTGGATGTGATTAATTTTGAGGTATTTTAGTAATTAAATGAATGTGTCTTCCCTGTTATCTAAAAATTGGTAGGATAGTCTCTATTATAATTCCACATTTAATTAAATATTCCGCAAGCTTACGTCTACGTGCGAACCGTTCTCGTGGACTTAGTTCCACGCACGCGTAGGGTTGGCCAGTTAAGGGTCGGGCTTCAGAAGCTCGGAACTTAACTCGCGTCGTGACGTCTCGTGCCTTTGTCACTTTTATTTTAAAAAAAAAATAGACTCTGATTTCGGTGAAAAGGGGCGGGCGTTACAGTTGGTATCAGAGCGAAATCGGAAGAATGAATCTCTCGAAGTATGATTAAGACGGTTTCACGTCTCACTGACGGATAAGAATCCCAACTGATCGACTCTTCGGAGTCCGCTGCACGGGGGCCGGGTTAATTTAGTTCGATTGACTCAGACTGAAGCATTCAATTTGAGAACAACATTTGACAAAAAGGAATGATAGCAAGGGAAGAAAAAATCACTTTAAGTTGGAATTATCAAATATAACAAATAGGGCTTGCTTCCCCCGAAATAAGAAAACATCTAGATTTTTCCCCAAATTGATGAAACAGTGATGGCTTTATCAAACTTAGGAAAATCTCCCCGATTTCCCCGAATTAAAAAGGAACATTTGATATTTGGAAAGTTTTCCCTCAAACCAAGTGTGTTTATTTGGTAATTTTCTCCCAAAATGAGAAACAATACTTAGGAAGTTTTCCCCCCCAAAACAAAGTATATTTGGTAATTTTCTCCCAAAATGAGAAACAATACTTAGGAAGTTTTCCCCCCCAAAACAAAGTATGTTTACTTAGCATTCACACACCCCCCCCCCCCCCCCCCCCCCCCCCCCCCCAATTTAAAAAGGAATTAGGTCAATAAATATTTTTTCGATGACTTAGGAAATGCCTCCGAAGAGAAGGACTCGCCGCAACCCATGGGTAGAGGAAGAGGTTCCACCACCTCGTCAGGAAGAGGAGGTACAGCCACCCCATCAAGAGGAGGGATAGAATAGTGTGAACCTACCTATTGTGCCTCCCGAGTTGAAAGAATTGGTTCAAGCAGTGGTCACCTCTGTCCTGCAACAGCATTTGAACAGGAATGCGACCACCAGCGACTCTAATAACCGGAAAATGGTCAAAGATTTCCAGCAACAGCGCCCCCCGTACTTCAACGGAAAAGAAGGGGCTGTCAGAGCAAAGCATTGGTTGAAAAAGATCACTCAGATCTTGACTCTGCTTCAGATTTCCAGTCATGCTGATAGGATCTTACTGGCTACATCTCAACTGATCGAGGATGCCGGTAATTGGTGGGAGGTTGTAGCAAAACAGCAAACACTTGTACCGGAAGGAGAAAAGATTACCATGACATGGGAATGGTTCTCAGCTACTTTTCTAGAGCAGTATTTTCCGGACGAGGAAAGAGAGCGCCAGACTCAAGCCTTCCTATCATTGGTACAAGGCAATATGACGGTGGCAGAATATCACAGGGAATTCCTTAGTCTATCCGTCTATGCATTTTATATGGTGGATACCGAGCACCGGAGGGCCCGTAAATTTGAGCGGGGACTTCGGCCAAGTATCAGGGCCAAGGTGACAATATTCAAGGCAGCCACACTAGCTGAGGTGGTCAGCAAGGCCACTATAGTGGAGTGAGAGTTGAATGAGAAGGTGCGGTTTGACAACCGCCGAGGGCAGAGTGGGCGGGGTGCATTTCAACCCAACAAGAAGTTCCGCCCAAACTTTAGCAGACCCTCACCTTCCACTAGATCTACAGGGGGCTTTCGCCCCAATCAGCCCTCCCCATCAGCAACAGTCACTTAGGTTCCACGGGGTGGGAACACATGTTATCAGTGTGGCCAGCAGGGTCACTTCAAGAGGGAGTGTCCACAGATTAGAAGACCCTCTCACTTTAGGGGTTCCTTCCGTCCTCCAGCTAGACCAGCTCAGTCACGATGAGGCAGGACTTACAACTAGAGGGGACAAGCGCCAAACCCTACAGGATCGGGGACAACTTTTTACCATAGCTCCTCCAGCAGCGGTGGATCACTCGGTGATTCAAGGTATGGCCGTAGTTGGTAGTTCTTATGCTGTTGCATTATTTGATTCTGGAGCTTCCCATTCATTTATATCTGCTGCATTCATATCTGTTACGGGCACATTAGTGCAAAACCTGTCCACATCACTTGCCATTGTATCCCCCGTCAGAGACACATCTTTGGGACTCATATGCACGGCATTGAACACTGAACTCGCTGGATTCAGATTCGAGTTCAACTAGTTGGTACTCAATATGGCTGAGTACGATGTTATATTTGGCATGGACTGGTTGGTTACATTTCAGGCCCATATCGATTGCCATCTTCGTAGGGTGATATTTTGGCCACCGGAGGGAAAGCGGTACGTGGTACAAGCTGACAGACAGGGCATCCCTAGAAGGTTGCAGGAAGAATTGAACCACCTTGTCTTAAACAGCATCAGACTAGACAGGGCACCAGAGGCTGGACTTCAGGCGGTAGTAGCAGATTTTACTGAGGTATTCCCAACAGAACTCCCTAGTTTGCCACCCAAGAGGGAGATAAACTTTGAGATCAAGTTATATCCCAGCACTGCTCCAGTATCATTGTCCCATTACAGGATGGTACCAGCTGAGATGACCAAGTTGAAAAAGCAGATTGATGAACTACTCAGACTGGGTTTTATTCGGAACAACACATCCGCATGGGGAGCCCCAGTATTATTTGTGAAGAAGAAAGACGGTACCCTTCGGATGTGTGTGGACTATAGAAAGTTGAACCAGTTGACTGTCAGGAACAAGTACCCTTTACCCAGGATTGACGATCTGTTTGATCAACCTAGGGGTTCCTCTCACTTCTCCAAGATTGATTTGATGTCTGGATACCATCAAATCCGGGTTAGAGAGGAGGACATAGAGATGACAGCCTTCAGGACGCGGTATGGCTTATATGAGTATGTGGTCATGCCGTTTGGACTTACAAACGCACCGGTTGTGTTCATGGATTTGATGAACAAGATATTCCGTCCTTACTTGGACCAATTTGTGATCGTATTTATTGATGACATCTTGATTTATTCCAAGAGTCAGGAGGAACATGCCGAGCACCTGCGGATAGTCTTGGACACCTTGAAGAAGAACCAGTTGTATGCCAAAGCCAGTAAGTGTGAGTTATGTCTATCTGAGGTCAACTTCTTGGGGCACATCATATCGGAGGAAGGTATAGCCGTGGACTCGGCTAAAGTAGCGGCAGTGAAGGAGTGGAAAGCGCCGACGAATGTGACGGAGATCCGCAGTTTTTTGGGATTGGCCAGTTACTACAGGAAATTCATCATGGACTTCTCCAAGATTGCAGCTCCACTTACCCGACTCACTCAGAAAGGAGTTAAATTTGAGTGGTCGGATCTGTGCAACCGGAGATTTGAGGAGCTAAAGGAGAGGCTTACAACCGCTCCTATTCTGATCTTGCCGGAAAGAGGCAGAAATTATGAGGTGTACTGTGATGCCTCAGGTGAGAGGCTGGGGTGTACACTCAGTCAAGGTAATCGTGCGATGGCGTACGGATCATGACAGTTGAAAATTCATGAACGCCATTATCCCACACATGATCTGGAACTAGCAGCAGTGGTCTTCGCTCTCAAAAGCTGGAGACACTACCTTTACGGTGAAAAGTTTGAAGTATTCTCAGATCACAAGAGCCTGAAGTACTTATTTGATCAGAAGGAACTCAACATGAGAAAGCGCAGATGGATGGAATACCTGGCGGATTATGAGTTCGCACTCCGGTATCATCCTGGCAAGGTGAACAAAGTGGCGGATACCCTCAGCCGCATGTCACATGAAACAGTAGCCAGCTTGATCAGGACGGAACGGGAGGTATTGAATACCATTAGAGAGTTTAAACTCTACCTCAATAATCATGGGACCATATATAATCTGATCATACGATCCAACATGGTCTCCGAGATTGAACGGGAGCAACGGACAGATCCAGAGGTGGAGGAGATATGGACTAAGATGTCTACCGGTGAGGTTGTATTGGTGTGGGAATTACGACCAGGACATGGTCTTGTGTTCCGAGGCAGCACATATGTGCCTAAAGCTGCAGAAGAGAGTTGTTGATTGAAGCACACCAAACCAAGCTCTCTATCCATCCGGGCAGCACCAAGATGTATCATGATCTTAAAAGGCACTATTGGTTGCGTGGACTCAAGAGAGATGTGGCGGAGTTTGTTGCTCATTGCCTAATTTGCCAGCAGGTTAAGGCGGAACATCAGAAACCACCGGGTTTACTCGCACATTTGCCAGTGCCGGAGTGGAAATGGGAGCACATATCTATGGATTTCGTAACAGGGTTGCCAAGGTCATCAAAGGGCAACGATGCGATATGGGTCGTAGTGGACGATACAGACATTGGAGGATATGCTGAGAGCATGTATGTTAGACTTCAAGGGTGGATGGGAGGATCACTTACCGCTGGTGGAGTTCTCTTACAACAACAGTTACTAGGCAAGCCTTGTAACACCCCGATTTTTCAAAGATACCAATATTTACAAAAATGCCATTGGAATGGTGAATTAAAAAGATATGATCGCAGATGAGAAAATGGTGGGGCCCATTGTTCAAATTAAGACCTAATGTACATATTATAAGGATCAAATTAAATTAAATGGGTAATGTACATCTAATTGGGTCAAGGTGGTTATTTGGGTCAAAGGACCCAACTGGGACCCAATGGGTCATGGTGGACTTATTTGACCATTGGATGAGCTCAATTTTAATTGGGTTAGGCTGAATTGATTGGGAATTAAATGGAGGATAAATGCGTAGGCTTGATGCAAATGTGTAAACCACATTTAAATGGGTAAACCACCCATAAATGGGTCATGGCGCCAAATTGGATCAATAAGCTAAAGTAGGACCCAATCAGTCGAGCTGACCATGTTGACCATGGTTGACCATATGGACCATCAAGTGAGCTCAAAGGGTGAGTCAAATCATGTTGAGTTGGGGCTGAAGTGAGTTGGATTTGAATTAAACAATGGAGTTGACTCAAGTGCATTAAATGAGTGGTATTAAATGGGGTGAGTTGAGCTAATGAGTTGGGTGAGTTAAATTGGAAACCAAAGAGACCATTAATTCAAGTGAGTCAAGTGGGAGGTGAGAAGTTACCTTGATCTCAAACACCACAAAGACAAGTCCCACACGTTGGTGGCATGGGAGTGGTATCCCAAGCATAAAATTTAATGGAATGGGATAAGATTTGCATTGGGAACTTGGAGGGTTTCCATCTCATGATGGAGACCCAAGCTCCAACGTTAGGGAGATGGAAAGGCTGCATGATCTTAGGCCAAGTGTCCCATAGTTAAACCATGGGACTCCTTGGTTAGACCAACAATGATGAGGGTAAATGAGAGGTTTAAGGGCTGATTAGCAAAAAGGGATGCACAACACCTTTGGCCGAATTTCATCTCATGAAGCATAGACTTTCATCTCTCTCCCTCTCTCAAATCAACCTACCTCCATGGCTGAACCAGCCCTTGGTGTTTTCACCATTGATCAAGCACATAATCGGCTAAAGGACTAAGGGAGCAAGAAGGAAGGAAGGAAGGATCAAAAGACAAGAAGAGAGGCTAAGAGGATTGGTAAGTGTTTCATAAAAACTTAGTTAAATAAATTGGTAAAAGGGAGCATGATTTGGCCATGATATGGCCGAATCCATCAAGGGTTTAAACCTTGGACAGTGCTGTTTAAAAAGGATAAAAAGTGGGTCATAGGGTTCTGCCACTTTGGATGGCCGAACCCCATGAAGTGATTGGGTTATTTTGATGTTTTTTGAAAGTTAAAAACCATGCAATATTATGGAGATTTTTAGATGTTTTAATTAGAGATAAGATGTATGTTTTGGGTTGGCTATTGGATGGCTGAACCATACTATGATTATGGCTAAGAAGTGGGGTATAAATCATGTATAAATTAGAAGATTTGCATCAAAGAAAACATAGGGTTCGGCTATGTGTATGGCCGAACCCCATGGACCATTTTTTGGGATGTTTAGAGTTAAGAACATGCTTGGAAATTATAAATGGTTTTAAACCTTGCTGTGGATCTAAAAGGTTGTAAAAGATCCAAGAAAAATGAGGGAAATAACATCGTGTGTTCGGCCATGGTGTATGGCCGAACCCCATTACCTATTTTATGGGTCATTTCATGGGTTAAGTATGAATCTAGGCATGTTTAAGTGAGTGGGTATTAAGTTATGGAAATGGCTGATTTATAATGGGTTTTGTGTCATGATTGATGAGGCATGGATGGATCCATGTTTATGGATCAGTTAGGGATATAGACATGCATAAATAAAAGGTGATTAACCATGGGAAGAATGAGTGGCAAGGATGTAAATATTTCCAAAAATGAAGAACCCCATGGGGGATGATTGTGGACTTAAGGTTTAATTAAAGACTAATTTAAGATGGTGAGGTTGGGCCATGTTGTATGGCCGAACCCCACGAAGGTGGATTTTATGGATCTTGGTTATTAAGCAAGATTAAATATGGGTTAGTCTAAGTGGCAAAACTGTAAATACAAGCAATAATGTAAATATGGATGAAAAAGAGTAAAGGACTTGAAAGAGGGGTCAAGCCAAACGACATGTTGTATGGCCGAACCCTACCAAGGTATGTTTGAAATGTGAAGTGTTTTAGTGTTGATCAAATGAAAAGGAAGATCAAATCCAAAGTAGGTGAGGTTCGGCCATGGGGTATGGCCGAACCCCACAAGATGGTTTTTGGGACTTACATTTAATTAGAAATACAAAAGATATGTTATTTACTTGTGTTGTATAAACAAGGTAACGGGACTTGAACAGTGCGCAATCGCGAACAAGTGGCGGTTTGAGAAGAAAGGAAATTTTAAGTGAACTTTCCGTAGGTTTCCTACCTCTTTGTGACCACACATTATATTGATGTTTTATCTTGATTTATATGAGATATTTGTTAAAGTATTATGTTTCAAATGAGATTTGAATGTTAAGATTTATTTACAAATGGCATGTATCATGTATTCATTGACATCTCATGCATGGCATAGGGTGATGGATATGGAAACCGGAGCCGACACTCACTCGGAATGTCCGTGATGCAACTGTGGGGCCTCATTAGGTGATGAGAGTCCCACCAGGAGAAATACATTGATGATGAGAGTCCCATCAAGAGCAAATGAGAGAACATGGTGGATTACCTTAACGATGAGAGTCTCGTCAAGTGATGGCTATGTATACTTGTGATGGGTGGGACTCATTACATGTGCATACATACATAGTATTGTTTTATAAGATTTTGATAATCATGTATCATTATGATATATGCATGTTTTTATACTAACCATGTGGTAGCCCTAATCGGAAGACCTACTGGGCGCGTTGATCTAACGCCCTATTTCAATCCTTAGAGGATGATGCAGGAAAAGGAAAGGGAAAAGGAAAGTTCGAGGATCGCGAGGGAAGCCAAGCATAGGAGCTTGGGTGTTGGGATGGAGTTATTAATTGACACTTGAATACAATTATATGGTCATGTAATAAGTTAGTAATACTGCTACGGTTTGATTTAATTTGAATGAATGGTTAGTTTAAAGTAATCATGACTTGTACTTTGCTATCTAAGAATGGAGTAATCTTAGGATTGATTATATTTCCGCAATCAGTTTAGTAATATTCCGCAAGTTTTATTTAGTTCCATGTGTGGACCGGTTTTCATGGGCGTAGTCCATGCACACATGGGTGGCCAGTTAAGGGTCGGACTTTGGACGTCCGGACTTAGCTCGCGTCGTGACGCTCCCCGCTCTCTTCTAACTTTAATAATAAGAAAAACAAAATAGACTCTGATTTTCGGAAGGGTGGAAAAAGGTGGGGCATTACAAGCCTCCAGATGGCTTCATTCGAGGCCTTGTATGGTAGACCATGTAGATCACTAGTGTGCTGGACAGAGGCTGGTGAGCCTGCACTTATTTGACCCGAGCTAGTTGCAGAGACTACAGTGCATATTAAGTTGATACGACAACACCTACTTGCTGTACAGAGTCGTCAAAAGAGCTACACTGACAAGAGGAGGAGGTTCCTTGAGTTTGAGGTGGGAGACTTTGTGTTCTTGAACATCTCGCCACGAATGGGACACATAAGATTTGGAAAGAAGGGGAAACTGGCGACTAGATTTGTGGGGCCGTTTCCAATCCTGAAGAGGGTGGGGGAGGTGGCTTATCAATTTGCTCTTCCTCCGCAGTTGTCACCTTTGCACTATGTGTTCCATGTCTCCCTGTTGAGGACATACAACCCTGATCCTTCACACATGTTGAACGTGCAAGATGTTGATGTACAAAGCGACGTGACCTATGTGGAGAAGCCGGTGAGAGTGATCAGGAAGGAACAGAGAGTACTATGGAACCGAGCCATTCAGTTCATCAAGGTGGTATGGGATCGCCATGGTAATGAGGAAGCCACTTGGGAACTTGAAACGGAAATGAGAACAGCTCACCCTGAGCTATTTATGTAATCTGTTTGAAACCCTACTTCACTCGATTTTCGGGAAGAAAATTTCAAAAGAGGGTAATATTGTAACACCCTGGATTTTCATTTCATGAATATATATGGAAATTGTCCATTTAATTTGTGAATTAATGGAATTTGAAATTAAATAATGGAGATGGACCTTAGATGGGTAAGGAGTTGGGTCAATTGCCAAATTAAGAACCAACAGGTTATGGATAAGGTTTAGTTGAAATAAATGCGTAAGATTAATTTAATTGGGTCAAAATACCCAATCAAGATTCAAGTGTAGGTCCACCTCATCAAGTGAGGTGGCATGTAAATGAAATGGGTAAGTGGTACCCTAAATACCATGTGGTTCATGGTCGGCTAAGCCATGGTTGACTTGGTCAACCATGGGTGAGTTCAAATTGAGTTGAGTTGATGAATGAGTTCAATTAAGTTCAAAGGAAATGAGTTGTGGCTGAGTTGAATTGACTTAAGTGATTAATGAGTCCAAATTGAATTAAATTGAGTTGAGTTGAGGGGAATTAAATAAATGAGTTCAATGAGAAGATGGAGGGTTTCCATTTCAAGGAGGAAACCCAAGGCGCACACGGTGGAATCAAAGAGGTGCCTTGGCCAAGCCAAGGGACACCTTGATTGAATACAACCTTAATGAGGGAAGATGGAAGTTTCCATCTCATGGGATGAAACCCAAAAGGTACAAACCCAAGGGATGCACGTTGGGAAGCCAAGGGGTGCCTTAGTTAAGCCAAGGGACACCTTGGTTAAGATGGAACCATTATGAGGAAGTGAAAGGGTGTGAGATGTTACTTAAAAGACACCAACCAAGGGGCATCACACTCCTTGGCCGAATTCTCTATTGTGAGCAAAGAGTTTCTCCTCTCTTCTCTCTCTCACAATTTCATTTCCACACTTAGAGAAACCGAAGAACAAGAAAGGAGTTTGGGCTGATTACAAGGAGACACCCCCAAGGGGCACTTCACACCCTTGGCCGAATTCCATCTATTGCACAACAAAGAGATTTCATCCTCTTCTCATCTCTCTCTCTTCTCTCTCCCAATTTGTCTCTACACCTAGAGGATCAGTGAAGCACCAAGGAAGGAAAAAACTAAGGAGCAATTCAGAACGAAAGAAAACGGAGGAGTCGCGGAATCAGTATGTATGGTTTATTAATTAAAGGGAGGTTAAGGGAACATTCCATATAGATTGAAAATGGTTGGCCAAAATGTTAGGGGCCATGGATTTAAGATCCATTCAAAGAAAGACAAAATGAGGTTCGACCATGTTGTATGGCCAAACCCCATCAAGTGATAAACATGTCGGATGTAAAATACCTATGAGATGGGTTGAACAAATGAATGGTGATTAGGGTTACCTATATGATTGATGGATATGATTAAGGACAATATGTATATATGGCTTATGGCAACATGTATGGAGAATGATCAAAGATCATGGTTTGGCCCTTGCATGGCCAAACCCTAGATTTTTACATATAAGGACAAAAGGATTGGATGAGGTTAGGCCATGATGTATGGCCGAACCCCATGGAAGAATACTATTGATTTTTATGGGTTTTAAAGGATGAAAATGATGGAAGAATGTTAGTGATTTGAAATGGGTTTTAAATGTTGTAAATAATGATTTAAAATGAGGAGATGATGAAGAACAATGGACCATGGGTTCGGCCATGTTGTATGGCCGAACCCCATGGAGAAATGTTGATGGTTTTAAAGGTGGTTAGACCATGGGAAGATGGAAACAAAGGACCATGGGTTCTCCATGTTGTATGTCCGAACCTCATGAATCATTTTGATGGGTCATTTGGTAGATCTATGCATGTTTAAGTAATTGAATGATCAAGCTAAGAAATGAGGGTTAAAATGGAAAGAAGATGGAATGAAAGAAACATGCGTTCGGCCATGTTGTATGGCCGAACCCAATGGATAATATTTTATTGATTTAGGTGTTTTTATCAAGTTAAATGATTAACTGATGTGATTGGATTAATAAATCAAATGATGGAATGATGCTTGACCCATGGTGATTAAAGGATTAAAAAGGGACCAAAAACCAAGAGTGTGAGGTTCGGCCATGTTGTATGGCCGAATCCCACTAAGGCATTTTGTGGACTTAAACATGGTTCAGCCCCAATGTATGATGGAAACCTCTTAGGGGACTTAACCGGATAAAAGACTAGGATGGTAAAGGGAGATGAACCTAGGATGATGTGGGGTTGATGGAATTAAACGGATCACAAATTGATGTATGTATATGTGTTAAATGTAATAAGGTAACGGGATTTCACAAACGGTGTACGATCGGCTTGACGCGATCGGTGATCGGTTTTTGGACAAAAACACAAGGACTCGATATTTGGACGTTGGTAGGATTCCTACCTTATTGAAAACCATGGAACATGTATATGTGATGTTTTTACTTCTATGTTAATTTTGGTATCAAAGTACTATGTTTCAACTATGGGACTTTAATGCTATGATGTTTATTATTACATAGCATGTTTGCACTTGCATCTCATACATGGCATGGGTGGGATCAAATGAGGGGAGTCCACGCTCCATTCAGATTTCCAATAAACAACCGTGGGGAGGAATCCACACTGATTCCAATGGATGTATGATTGAATTGTAACCGGAGTCCACGCTCCGTTCGGTGGGACCGATAAGGCATCGTGGGGAGTCATGACAATACCTTGATGTGGCTAGAAAATCAAGAGGATACTATGTGATTGTGATATGATTGATGGGTGGGATTCATGGCATATGACACCCATGGCATGGCATTGACTTGCTTGGTTTTGGCATTATATGTATATCAAAGTGATTTTTCTTAGACTACCTCATGTGTTGACCCTAGTCGGAGTACCTACTGGGCGCGTTGTCTAATGCCCTACTTCTACCTTAGATGATGACACAGGAAACGGACGGAACGAAGGACGCGATTGGAGCCAAGCTTAGGAGCTTGGATAATCTAGTTTCATTTTATTTAAGTTTATTCATGGACAATGTAATTTGAGTAGCTAGTATTGTAATAACTTAGACTATTTGCTATGGTTTGGATTTTAAGTTTGGACATTATAACTTAAGGTAATTATCATTAAGTGATGGACTTCCTTGCTAATTAAAATTGGATAGGACAGAACTCTATTATAATTCCGCATTATGTTTAATTCCGTAAGCTTAACCTTATCCGTGTGAACTGTTCTCGTGGACTTAGTCCACGTACACGCTTGGTTGGCCAGTTAAGGGCCGGGCTTTGGAAGCTCAGACTTAGCTCGCGTCATGATGTTCCCTCTCTCTCACTCTTTATTTCAAAAAAAAAAAAAATAGACTCTGATTTTCGGCGAGTGAGAAAGGACGGGGCGTTACATGACTTGGCTTTCACCTTTGGGGACAGTCAGTTGGAAGGAAGGGAAGAGGAAGACATGGCCAATGCCTAATGGTTATTGGAAAAGATAGCCAAGGTGCACAAGGAGGTGGAAACACAACTGCAACGATCACAGTAAAGGTACAAGGACCGACATGATAGACATCGAGTGGAATGCTCTTTCCAGGAAGGAGATATTGTTTGGTTGAAACTAAGCAAAGAACGATTGAAGGAAGGCGAAAAGAAACTCAAACCTATCCGTTATGGGCCGCTCAAGATCCTTAAGAAGATTGAAGGCAATTCATTTCAACTAGATCTACCACCGTACATGCAGATGTACTCAATAATCAATGCTGAGAATTTGAAGCTATTCTAGCCTTCCTTACTTGCTGATGATTCAAACAGGGACACTCGTCTACCATCCATTGATGACTTGTGGGTAAAGCGAGAAGATCCACTACCTGGATAATGCATTTTGGAGAAGAATGTGAAGGAGACTAGGTGAAGGAAGTATTACTCTTTCCATATCGGCAAGAAGAGGCACCTACGAAGCCAGTCAAGGTGGTACAGTCGGGACAAGGGAACCAAAGAATTTCCTCATTTGCAATTCTAAGATTTAGCGGGAGCTAAATCACCTAAACAAGGGGAGCCATGATCCAGAAAGATCTCCAAGCTAAAAACACAATATTAAGACTAGGGAAAGACTTTAAAAAGTCAAGTTCTAAACTGTCAATCGACATTTCAGTTGACTGACAAATGGTCTGAAGCCTGTTTGTAATACAAATAGGTCTCTGATATTGTCAGTCGATCCGTTAGTCGAGTGATAGATCGACTGAAGACTGTCTGAAAAAACAGATCAGTCTATGATAAATTTAGTCGGTCCATTAGTCGATTGACAGATTGACCAGAGACGACCCATCAGTCGATTGACAAATCGACTCGTGTTGGTCTGTAAAAATAGACAGTTCTCTGAAAGTGTCAGTTCACTGACATGGCGTCCGAAGATTCTTTCAGATGACCTATTGTGTTTTAAATTTATACTCACAAGCACATGAACCATTTATAATATAGCTTAGGAGTGTGAGGTCGAACCCTTCGGAACTCAGGAAAATATATCAATGAAAAAATACCATTGAATTATATATTTTAAGAACTAAATCATAAATATGGAATTAATTCTCTAATCTAGAAAATTTAATTTTAATTTAGAAATATTCTAAAAATAGTAACCAAGTCCAAAAATACGAATCACATTTAAAATTAGAAGTTAAACATTAAGGAGATCCAATTTTCATGGAAAATACAAAATTAATCTAAAAATTATAAATAATCTTAATCTAACTTAGGACACAAAATTAAGATGCAATTAAATTATTTCCAACCTAGTTCCATAATTTTTAAGAATTTGAATTTTATAAACAAAAATAAAAATTGAACAACACATGCACATATTTATAGTGGAATTGGATCAAAGAATTATGGAGGCTTTATTTTCCACTTTTTTAAAATAACTGAAGGATCCCTTTTTCATTGTGTTAGAACAACATGATTGACCCTAGATGGGTTTTTTTTTTTTTTTTTGTGGGAGGGGAATAGTGTAATGCCCCGCCTTTTTCACTTGCCGAAATTCAGAGTCTATTTTTTTTTTTTTGAAAAAGAAAGAGTGAGAGAGAGCAGGACGTCACGGCGCAAGCTAAGTCCGAGCTTCCAAAGCCTGGCTCTTAACTGGCCAACCATACGTGTGCATGGACTAAGTCCACTAAAATGGTTCACACGTAATAAGGCTAAACATGCGGAATTAAACATAGTGCGGAATTATAATAGAGTTACTATCCTATCCAATTTTAAATAGCAAGGAAGTCATCACTTAATAATAATCATCTTAAGTTAAAGTGTCCAAAATTAAAATCCAAACCATAGCAAATAGTTCTAAGTTATTACAGTCCCAAATGCTAATTACTCAAATTACATTGTCCATAATAAAACTTAAATAAAATGAAACTAGATTATCCAAGCTCCTAAGCTTGGCTCCGATTGCATCCTTCGCTCCGTCCATTCCCTGTGTCATCATCTAAGGTAGAAGTAGGGCGTTAGACAACGTGCCCAATAGGTACTCCGAGTAGGGTCAAACACATGGATTAGTACAAAAACCACATAGATATATATAATGTCAAAACTATGCAAGTCAATGCCATGCCATGTGTGTCATATGCCATGCATCCCACCCATCAACCATATCACAATCACATAGTATTCCTCTTGATGAATAATCCACATCAAGGTATTGTCATGACTCGCCATGAATGCCTTATCGGTCCCACCGAATGGAGCGTGGACTCCGTTTACATTTCAAACATAGTATATCTCTCCCCACGAATGCCTTATCGGTCCCACTGAATGGAGCGTGGACTCCGCTTACAATTCAATCATACATCTCTTCTCGTATGTCCATTGGAATCAGTGTTGATTCCTCCCCACGGTTGTTTATCGGAAATCCGAATGGAGCGTGGACTCCCCCCATTTGTTCCCTCCCATGCCACGCATGAGATGCAAGTGCAAACATGCTATTTAATAATAAACATCATAGCATTAAAATCCCATAGTTGAAACATAGTACTTTGATACAAAATTAACATAGAAGTAAAGACCATCACATATACATAAATCCAGTGTATCAATAAGGTAGGAATCCTACCAACGTCCAAATATCGGGTCCTTGCGTTTTTGTCCAAAAACCAATCACCAATAGCGACAAGTTGATCATACGTTCGTTTGTGAAATCCCGTTACCTTATTACACATAGATTGATTAAAACGATGACCCATTTGATTCCCATAATTCCATGTTCATTTCCACCTATGATTATAGTCCTTAGCCCGATTAAGACCCCCAAGGGGTTTCGGCCATACCTTAGGGCTGAAAATGTTTTAAGTCCAACAAAATGCATTAGTGGGGTTCGGCCATACAACATGGCCGAACCTCACCCTTTTGGTTTTGGCCCCTCTTTTTAGTCCTTGATTATTTTAACCAATGCGGGTCCAACATCATTCCATCTTTGATTTATTAATCCAATCACATAAGTTAATCATTTACTATGATAAACAACCTAGGTCCATAAAAATATCATCCATGGGGTTAATCACACACCTAGGTCCATGAAAAGCCCTTCATGGGTTCAGCCATACAACATGGCCGAACCCATGGTTCCTTATTTTTTATCATTTCCCATCTTAGCCACCATTCATTTTCATAGTTAATTACTTAACCCTTTTTCACATTCTTAGATCCTAACCTGATAGTTCATTAACATTAACATAGATCCATAATAAATCCCTCCATGGGGTTCGGCCATACAACATGGCCGAACCCATGGTCCATCATTTTAAAACCCATTTTTAATCCAACAACATTTCTCCATGGGGTTCGGCCATACATCATGGCCGATCCCATGGTCCATTGTTTTCCATCCTTCTCCATTTTAAACATCATTCCTTTTCCTTTTTCTTCCTTAACTAGGAAATCCATAGTTAATCACAAATATACCTAGGTTCATAAAAACTTCCTCCATGGCGTTTGGCCATACAACATGGCTGAACCCATGGTCCATCATTTTCCATTTATTTCTTAGCATGATAGCCATTGTTCATCATGTATTTAAATCCATAAATATTCTTCCATGGGGTTCGGCCATAAAACATGGCCGAATCCTATGGTTCATCATTTTTCCCCCATGATCCATATATATATAAATTAGGGTTCGGCCATGCAAGAGCCGAACCATGATCCTTGATCATTTTCCATTCCTCATATTCAATCATGCATGTTGTCATAAGTCATGTATACATATAGTCCTTAATAATCTTCATTTATATAACCTATCTTACCCATTAGGGTTTTGTCCACTTTTCCATCTCCAAAAACCATATTTCGGATTTTGAACCATACTTCACTTTTATGACCATCTCATTGACATTTCTTGGATGGATTTTAAATCCATGGCCTATAACCATTTGGCCAACTTTCCAATCCGAAATGGGATCCCATGGTTTTGCCCATTCCATAGCTGAAACCATGGTTCCCTTAACCTCCTTTTAATTAATAAACTTTGATAAACCATACATACCGATTCCGCGACTCCTTCGTTTTCTTTCGTTCCGTCTTACTCCTCCGTTCTTCTCCTTCCTTTCTTTTCTTCTTCCTCCTTGATCTTCCGCCAAAGAGTGTTGCTTGAGAGGGAGGGGCTTTGAGGTGAAAACCCTAAGTGAGGGTTCGGCCAAGGAGTGAAGGTTTGAGAGAGGGAGAGAGGGAGAGTATGAGATGGGAGTTTTCTATCTCTTTCTCAAGGAGTGGTTCGGCCAAAGGAGGCTTGTTCTTGTGTAAGCCCCTTCCTATCTAGCCCTAGGGTTTTGGTGAGAGGGAGAGGAGTTGAGATGGAAAAACCCTAAGTCTTTTTTTTTCTCTAGAGGGGATCGGCCAAGGAGAACTTGAGAAAGGGAGAGAGTGAATGAGATGAAGAGTTAGCCCTAGGGTTTTGGTTGTTGCTAACCCTAATCTCCCCAACCACCCTCATCAAGATGGGGTCTTTCCCATGTGTCCCTTGGCTAACCAAGAGGACACATGCCTTACACTTGGCACATTCCCTCTACCCAACGGTTTTGGTGTCTAGGGTTTCCATGAGATGGAAACCCTCCACCCCCCCTTTGACTCACTTAATCTTTTCATCTTCCATGTGACTCACCACCCATTCAACTCACTTCATTTAAATGAACTCATTCCTCTAACTTAAGCACTTGAATTCATTTCCATCTAACTTAGGTGATTTTTATTAAATAATTTAACTCAACTCACTTCACTTGACCCTCTTGAATTTTACCATGAACTCACCACAGTTGACCAAGTCAACCATGGTGGCCAGCCCCACATTTGCCTTTGTCCACACGCCACCTCACTTGATGAGGTGGACTTGGGTCCCACTTGGCTATGCCACTTTGATGTCAACTCCTACACTTGCCACCTCACTTGATGAGGTGGACCCCATGCCTTAGATCTTAATTGGGTATACGACCCGATTAAATCCATTCCTTACCCATTTACCCTAATCATCAATTCATCTTCACCCATCGGGTCCCAATTAGGCATTTGACCCAATTAACCACATTTACCCAATCAAATAGAATTAACCCTATCCATGATCCATTGGACCATACTTGGGCCATTGCCTCAATTCTTATCAATCTAGTATCCACTCCATCTATAAATCTAAATTTTTAACAATTAAATTAGATAATAGCCAATATAATTATTGCATTGAAAATCCGGGCTATTACAAATAGGTCAGTTCCATTTTTCATGGTGTTTACAAATTTCACCCACCACTGTCGAATAGGAATTCCACCTGTCCATTTGGCTGGGAATTCCACCCACCACTGTGCCGAAGACTCTGCTCCAGATTTTTTATAGTGGTTCCGGAACCAAGCTTCCTTAATCCACTTTCGGAACAAAGGTTTTAAACGAAAATTAAAACCAAGAAGCATTGCCTTTTGAGATCTTTCTCTTAATAATTGCTCATGAAGATCCCACCCAATGTGTACCAACGCTCCGCCTCTTAGCCGCCATATAGCAATCACAATCCAGGGTGACAAGGAAACTGGTTATACCAAAGGTTTCCTAGATAATGTTCCTTCCTTCCTCTCTCTCTCTAACAAACTCAATCCATATGGTTGGTTGTATTAGATTTCCCAAGTGTAAGCACGAGAGAGAGAGAGTGATTCTTCTATTGGCCCTTGTTTAAGTTCACTAGTGATGATGAGGGTCCAACTGATTTTTTTGAAGGATAATGACTGGTTTAATGAAGATTGGTTTTTATAGAGAAGGCAACCAGTTGCTACAACAGTAATATACAGATAGGTTGGGCGCACCGAGGGATCGGTGACTAGAGATGTTACCGTTCAACAACCCGATTGTTGTGCAATAATGCACTCCCAACGGTAGTATTCTTTCTTGGTCGACATGTCGTTGTAGCCGATGGGTCGACAGTAATGGCACCGACAGGTCGGTCCACACGAGAGGCTCGGTCTGGGGCAAAAACATGCTGATAGTAGTTTCATGTCTAGAAACCTGTTACCCAGAACGACCTATCTCCCTTTACTGAGGGGTTGGTCCTGGCTACTCTCGATCGGTCTTGAACTGCCGATATGTTTATTTTCTCGAGAACCCACCTGAGTTCTAAGTTTCAGAACTCTTAAATCTTGATCGAGGAGTTGTTAACCATGAGGGGCGTTTTATCCTTTCACTGAGGGGTCCATGCATACGAGACTCTTGATTAGAGGCTATCCCATAATGACAGTTCTATGATCCAGAACCTATGTCAATCTGGTCGACCAGTCTTTTGACCATGATGTGTCGATCTTGTCTCCACCAAGGGGTCGGTGAGAAAGATTAGTCGAGCTGATAGTGAAACCAAATACATATTTCCAAGTTAGGTTCCAATTCACTATCAAGCTTCCTTTCTAGGCTTTTTACGATTTAACCATTTGTTCCACTAAGCCTAGGGATAGTCCTCTCTAAGCTGTGGGTACCACCTAAAGTCATTTATGGCCATATTACCTGTTTTTTGATTGCCATAATGATGAGCTTCAATCCGGTGGAGCTTGATCTTCATTCTTGATCACATTAGGTCTTCAAGCTTCTGGCAAGTGCTCCTTTCCGAGTCATGGAATTGACAAACATAGGGACTTGGCCAAGCCGAGGCACTAACAATAACATCAAGGCCTAGAATACGAAGCTCACTTAATTTTCAATCTTATTCATGTTTTCATCAAATTAGTTACCTAATTAATCCGAACCTTAGATCTAGATTAATCATGCAATTCTTCGATCTAATTATTTCATTCGTTCCAAAGAACCTTCTACCTAGAATACGGACCTTTTAATTTAAAGATTGTCTCACCGATAGGTCGTGACCAACGACCGGTCTGCACTAACATGTCGAGAAATATCGACCTGTCTCTCATTTAGATTCCCCCCCCCCCCCCCCCCCCCCCCCCTTCCCCTTTTAGACAGTGTTCTGATTTGGAATAGTAACAACATGTTTGTTCCTCCAACTAGTCTATCCTTCGACCTGGGTTTTAAACTTGAAGAATGACAGGGTGTGTGTGCGCTTGCGATGTTCATAATACATCAATATTTGCTTATACACTTTTCAATGCCAGTGTAGATACACACATCACACATATTTTGTGCCTTTAGAAGATCCAATACATCCCTCTAAAGGTAGGCACAAAAACATGGATCATGGATCAATTTACCCAGATCCAATCCAATCCCAAGTACCTTGGGAACTTTTAATTTACCTATTCAAACATATTGCCCAAGTGTGTGATGTCATGAGATGGGGTATCTGCAAGTTTTAACAAAGACAAGGTGTCTATGAACATGACTCATTCCATATAGTGTGTAAAATAAAGGATATTGGAATGAGACACTAAGCACACAAACCATACATTCATTTCACATTTTGAATATATTAATCATGCATATGAAAATGAAGTATGATGCTACCCATACAACTCTCATGCCTGTTATCATGTTATTACTCAAAACATGATAAACAATTTTACTATTCATCCAAGCATACTCCAATGAGGTTCATTCCTTGAAAAGAGCTGGTACATAAATGGATTATAGATAAGCATATTTGATCATTTTGATCAACACTTTTGGTAATTCATACCAAACCAAAAATCCATTTAAAAACATAGCGCATGTTTCATTCCACAAGGGATTCACAAATTTAAGAACTTGGAATGAAACAACACTATGTATGTATACCATACACACCCTATACATGAGGCAATGCACAAACTACATTCATTTCCTAAAGATGGACAAATCACATGGCATATGAAATGAAATGAGATAAGTATATTCTAATACTAGAGTGCAAATCTACATGTACATACGAATATCTTACACTAGATCAATCCAACAGTCAAACAAGAACATGGATTGAAGGTAAGATACACATGTGATTTCAAAAACATGTTTCAAATGTGATACTCACAGTAGTATCCCTTCACACATTTGAACATAACATTGTGAGACTTTGAATCTAAGTCCACAATTCAGTGATGCCCTTTTATCAAATCTGGTTTTAATCTTTGGTGCCTTCCCATTTGACTTTGTGAATCAAAACTCCAGATTTTGTACCATGATGTTGACCTAACATAAGAGGCAGACATTTTGGTAAAAGGCCTATTAGGATACTTGGAGGTCACTACCTTCATCAAGTTCCTTTACTCCATCCTCTTCTTCTCTAGAGGATTTAGCTTGAACTTTTTCCTTTACTCCATGATCCATGTTTTTGTGCCTACCTTCAGTGGGATGTATTGGATCTTCTAAAGGGACAAAATATGTGTGATGTATGTATCTACACTGGCATTGAAGAGTGTATAAGCAAAAATTGATGCTCTATGAACATCGCAAGCACACACACACCCCGTCATCCTTCAATTTTAAAAGCCACGTCGAAGGATAAATTAGTCGGAGGAATATACATGTCGCTACTATTCCAAACCAGAACACTATCTAAAAGGGGGAAAATCAAAAGGAGAGACAGGTCGATATTTCTTGACATGTCGGTGTAGACCGGTCGTTGGTCACGACCTATCAATGAGACAAAAAGATTAAGTTAAAAGGTCATTTTCTGTGAAAATGACAGATTATTTCAAAATCGTTGTTCCTCCTCCCGCTAAGCTCTGGTGATTTCTCTTCACCTCCCTTGCCCTAGATCAGTCGATAGGACATCTTGGAGCGAAATTTTGCCAGAGAATCATAGGATTTTTACTTCTCTCGCTCCTGGAAGCTAGTGTGTTATGGATTTTGGGAATCTTCGAGATAAGCCTTAGTCATCTCATTTTTGTATCCGATCACTATCTGAGGAGCTATTCCCAAACAATCATGCCCAGAAAGATTATTGCCAAGTCTCGGCTTTCGAACTCTAGTGAGAACCCTGAGTCCAGTACTCATCATATCTCAGACGATCCCCTAGGTTTGTACAGGATGTCCCCGAACCAAGCTCTGCGGGCTCTGTTCCTAAGAAGACCTCTCAAAGAAAGATCCCAGCCTCAAAACCTGAATGTAGTCGTCGATATGGAAAACCATAATTCTAAGTGTTTTTCTGCCTTTCAATTATTAATAAAATTTGGAATTAAGAATTACAATGCATTGAACTTGAATTGAAACAAAAATTAGAACAAGAAAGACCATAGTAAAATTTGAATTTATTAATGAAAATAAATACATGACATTGGAATTTAATTAAAGAACAGAAATACCAGAAATTTAAAATTAAACTAACCTTAAAACTCTATAAGAAATTCAAAATTCCCAAGATCTTCTTGCTCTCTTCTCTTCTCAGCTCAAAGTTTTTCCAAATTCCCCAGCCAAGTTCAATTTCCTCAATGGGAGAGGGATAATATTTATAGATGAAAGGAGGTGGAGTGTATGACTTGGATTTAAAGATTTAAATAAAGCAAGGGACACTTAGAGAGCTGTTATGGTTTGTGCTAAACATGGAATGGCTTAAAGGAGGCAAGGAGGTGGAAAAAAACCAGTAAAATTTGTGCAAGGTGTGAACACAAAGGGGTTGAGTCGGCCATGGTGTGAACACACCATGGAAAATGGGTGTAGAATCCCCTTTTTTACACATGTACCACCTTTTAGCTAAATTTTGACCTAGTTAACTTCCGAATCACAAAATTTCATAAACTACAAAGTTGTATCCCTTTAAGTCATCTTTCTAACACAAGAAGATTCAATGCAATCGGATAATGGAGTGAAACATTATGGACAAAATACGAAGCTATGTCAAAATATTCCTTCTAAGTTCTTCCAAATTTATTAATTATTTTTTTTCTCTCTCCTCCACTTGGCGTTGTGCAAATCTTGCATGATTGACCTCCTTGAATTTCATGTGCTTGAATTTGAATGCTTCATTTCTTCATATTTTCAATTTATGAAATTTAATAATTCATCTCACCACTTGAAAATAATAAAAAAATCTAAAGAATTACTGAATTAATTCAAACTCTCATAAATGGATTTGAATTAATTAGTTTACAATGAAACCTTAAATTGTGGCAAAATAAATATTAACAATCCGTTCATTCCAAGAATATTTTTTTCTAAAAATAGCAACTTCCAAAAATAGATTTATTCTGAATTTATAATGCCCCGCCCTCTCCGAGAAATCAGAGTCTAATTTTTTTTTTAAATAATAATAAACATCGAAAGAGAGCGGGCGGCGTCACGACGCGAGCTAAGTCCGGACTATCCAAAGTCCGACCCTTAACTGGCCACCCATGTGTACATGGACTATACTATGATAGATAATACACACATGGAACTAAACAATGACTTGCGGAATAAACTAGACTAACTGCGGAAATAGAATGAATAGATAGCAAGTAACAGTCTCAACTAATACTAACATAAAACAGCCATCCATAGTTAATAACCTAATCAAACCATAGCAAAGTATTAACTTATTACATGTCCATAATAAAGTATCAAATAACAGCAATTATAAATTCATTCCAGCATTCAAGCATTTAGGCTTGGCTCCCCTCCTTATCATCCACCTTCTCTTTCCCTTTCCTTGTACCTGCATTCTCCTCTGAGGATAGAATTAGGGCGTTAGATCAACGCGCCCAGTATGTTTCCGAATCAGGGCTACCACACGGTTAGCTTGTAAAACATGCATATATCAAATATATGATAATCAAAAACAGGTAAAACAATGCCATGAAATATGCTCATGTAATGAGTCCCTCCCAACATGCATATTCATAGCCATCACTTGACGTGACTCGCACCGTCAAGGTAAATCACAATAACATTTCTCCTGGCGGGACCTGCATCACCTAAGGAGACAAATCTATTTCTCAGCATCATAACATTTCTCCTGGCGGGACCTGCATCGCCTAAGGAGACCAATGTCTTATCATCACCATAATTCTATTCCTGGCGGGACCTGCATCGCCTAAGGAGGTTCAGAGTTGCATCACAGCATATCACCGGAGAGTGGACTCCGGGTTCCACAATCTTCATCCCATGCCATGCATGAGATATCAATGCATTGTATGTCATTTGTAAACACATGATTTATCATTCGAAACCACATTTTAAACATAAATCATTTACAACATATCACATAAAAACGTAATAAAACCAAATCATAGTTGTGGTTACAAGTAGCTAGGAAACCTACTGAAGATTCACGTCAGTATTAGATCTTTCTTAATCGTCAGCCGTTCACGACTCGTACGCCGTATACACAAGTCTGGATACCCTATTTAAATAGCAGCAAACCAAACATTTATCATGTAATTCCAACTTTGATCATTCCGCCCATATTTACCATTATGCCATTGGTTCCAATACTCAATTATATCCCATTTTAACCTTTAAAACTACCGATCAATTCCATGGAATGGATCCATGCCAAAACTTATTGTCATGGTCCATGATCTTTACATTGAAACCTTTTAATTCAATAAGAACATTCCACATAAAATAATCCATATGAAGTGGTCCATGGGGTTCGGCCCTATACATGGCCGAACCCAATGGTTCCCTTGGTCCAATAACTTTAACCTAGGTATTTAACTTAGGCTACACCCTTTTTCCAAGGTTATTATATGGTTCAGCCATCCATAGGCTGAGCCAAATCAATAACCATAAACCCAAGTAAAAACCAATACAAACAGCCCATAAGGCAGCCCATGGGGTTCGTGCATGGCCGAACCCAATGGTTCTCTTGATCTAATTGATCCATCATCCATCCATGATCTGAATCAGTAACTTAACCCTAACATTGAAATGGTTCAACCCTATATTGGCCAACCAATAACAGCAATTTAAACTTCATCAAATCACATAAACACCATAATTTATATGGTTTTCAACTCATCAAAATCATCAAATACTTTCATGGGGTTCGGCCCTCCAAGGTTGCCGAACCTTATGTCCATGACTTGATCCTCATAAGCATACTTTTATGTTTCAATAACCATGTATTAAACAGCATAACATAACCGAGTTTTACCATTTAAAAATCATCCAATAACCAACCCAATTACATGGGGTTCGGCCATGATCATTGGCCGAACTCTATGACCTTTGGTTTGAACTTCTTAATCATTCATCTAGGTCTAAATCAAACTTCCATATCTATGTTTTAACCTTTTTAAAACATACACTTTAAGTCTAATAAAACATCTAAAAACAGTCCCATACTTGTATGGTTTTAAATTCCAAAAACCATCCAAATCAACCAATTATTTCCATGGGGTTCGGCCATCCAAAGTGGCCGAACTCCATGTTCTAAATTTCCATCCTTTAGACCTTATAAACACACTTTATAACCTTACTTAATTCGGCCACAAAATGACCCAATTATGTGTATAAATCAGCATGGCTTGACATGGTTTTTGACCTTTAAGAACATCAAATCCAATCCACATTTTTCATGGGGTTCGGCCAACCAAGATGGCCGACCCAATGGCATATTTTCTTATCCTTTTAAGCCATCTAATCTAAGTTTAGACCTATGACAAATTCAGCCATACATGACCAAATTATGTCATCCAAATTTATAACTTCAAGCTCTTTATTAAACCAAACACTTATGTAAAAGCTTACCAAACTTCCTTGCTTTTAATCTTTACTTCCAATCCTTCTTTGCCTTCTTTCCTTGGCTGTTTTATGCTTGACCAGTTGTACAAACACCTCTGCTGTTTCAGCCAAGGAAACGAATTTGGAGAGAGGGAGAGAGAGATGGGAATTCTTTGGATTTTCAATATGAAAATCGGCTAAGAATGGTAACCTTTCCCTTTTGTAATTTCAACCCCATCTTACATTCATTTCCCTCATCATTACTTAGCAAAAACGAAGGGATATTGGGTGCCATCCAAGACACCCCTTCACCCAAACGGTGCATCTATTCAAATCAGCCAATGCATCTCATTAAATGAGATGATGCCGCCCAACCTTGGTGTCCCTTGGCTTTGCCAAGGCACCTCTTCATTCCAACGGCTGAGATTTGTTTTCCCAAGTGTTGTGTGAGATTAAGACACCTTTCCATATCCTCTTGACTCACTTGATCGATGGTATTTTTATTCCAACTCAACTCATCCAACTCATCACAATTAATGCACCAAGTTTGAGTCAACTCTTTTCTTTAAATCAAACTCACTCCAAATCAATCCAACTCAAGCTGAACTAACTCACACTTGAGCTCATCTGAGGGCCCACACGGTCATCCGTGGTCAACCTAGTCAACCCGACCCATTGGGTCCCCAATCAGCCCTTTGACCCGTTTTGACAACATGACCCATTAATGGGCTGATTTTGCCACTTTTAAATGGTTTTCACTTGTGCATCAAGCCTACCCATTTTTGCTCTACTTGATTTCCAATCAGTTCAGCTTGACCCCATTTAATTTGAGCTTACACAATGGTCAAATCAACCATTATGACCCATTTAGCCATTTTCGACCCAATTAATGTACATTTCCCAACCAATCAAACTTGACATTTATAATGTGCTCATATGATCTTAATTTGAGCAATGGGCCCCACCATTTCCTTATTTGACATCACAAAATAATTAATTTAACACATCAGGGGCATTTTCATAATTATCCACTTTATTGCGAAATTGGGGTATTACAGAATTTCTCCATTTTTCTTCCATTTAACCCTTATGTTGTGTATTTTCCAAACATACCTGTAAAACTCCAAAAATCTCATTAATGATATTAAAAACACTGAAAATAAAGGCTAACTTATCCAATATTCAGGGGTAAAATAGTCAATTTCCAATGTTCATCATGACCAACCAGTCAATTGTCTAAGGACTGGGAATGCAATTACATGGCAGTTGTGTTTAGAAGACATATCAATCGACTGGTAGAGAAACAACACAACAATTTCCAGCCGTTTTTCTTTTCGAATTCATGTAATATGGTGGTTCCGGCAATTGGAACACACCGGGAGATTCTGTACATGACATTTTTGTGAAGGAGAAGAACAAAAACTGGAAAATAGTTCTTCCAAAATCCTTGTTTCTCTTTGAAAGTTCCTGATGTCCTAGAACAAGATTGACCTAGAGGGCGGTGAATAAAGAAATCTCCTTATTTGTTGGTCCTTTTAAAAATTACTTGATTAATTAAACAATTTGCAGCGGATAAATCAAATTAATCAAGATGTGTCGTGTGACAATAAGAGTGCACCAATTATAGATCAATCACACAAGCAAATACCAAACACCCATAACACCATATTTATAGTGGTTCGGAGTAAACCCTCCTACATTCACAGATGGACTCACCCAACTTTGGGCTAACCCAATTCAATATGTTGGGAATTACACCCTCACAAATAGAGTAAGAATTCCACCTAACTTGATTGATTGGGAATTTCACCAAATCCCTAAGATTTTGAAAAGTTCGACCTACCTCGGTCTACGTCCTTATCCCTCTATTTTTTAGAGTGGTTTGATCCCTCGATCTAGTCCCTGTATACACAAACAATGCAAGCAATGGTGGAAGCATAGGTCTCCCCCTCAAATGTTAGACCAAAAGCACATAGTGTTCCCCCATAACTAATGGACTAAATCCCCCTTAATCTTGATTAAACTCTCCCTAATCAAAGATTATCCTACTTCAAAGCTTATTCAAGCTTCAAATTTTCTCCCCCTTGGCATAAGCTTCCTTTCTAGCTTCCAAATTGGCCCCCATAGCTTACATCAAGCTTCCAATATTTCTCCCCCTTTTTGACATAAACTAATAAAGGGTAATAAGCACAAATATACCACATTTAGTGTGCTTCAACAAGTGTCAATTGCTGGACTAAGAGGAGATGGAGAAAAAAGAGAAAAGGGCCACATGCATTTGGTTTTAAAAAATGCCAATATGAAACCAACTCATGCATGCAAAGAGGAGGAAAAACACTCATACAAAAATTATTCCATGAAAGAGCATATGAGTGACAACAACATGAACTAAATAGAAAAAAATACACCAATTAGGCACATAGTTCATGAGAAAACAAGGTGATGCATACATATTTAGCTATATGAGCACAATGCATCAACCAATGTGAACTAATTCATTCATAAAAAAATATACCAATTAAGTACAATTAATGAACAATCATCCTATCCTTGGAATTCCATTATACACATGGAAGCTTGTTTCTTCCCCTAAACATTCCAAGGTGTGCTCTCCTTTGATCAACAATTTGAGAGCACAATACACCAAGTCCATTATCATTTGGACCACATAATCATGTTGGCTTTCACTACAAAAATCCAATTGATTTTAAGATTCACCTTTACGAATTGAAAGCTCAAACATAGGTTCATAACTAGGTTGCATTCAAACCTTACATGACATATCCCAAAAGACATATGAAGGTTTAAACCATGAATGCAAAATATGATGCTTATTAACAACAATCATTCCTCAAGACATATACCAATTATGAGAATAGGAATGAGGGCCCAAACACACAAGACATATATCCATTTCACATATAATATACCAATGAGAAACATGAAAATGATGTATGAGAGATATGTCACCCAAAAAATATGCAGCATCATAAGAGCTCATGACATGCCATATCCAACAAACATTTGTAAAAACATTCTCAAATGCACCAAAATATGCATATGAAGAGGTGCAAGAGAGATGATCCCATATAGAACATATGTTGAGCACTGAAATCTTACATTTTTACCCCTGATTATTGGGCCAGTTAGTCCTCAATATTGTATATAATGATGCATTTAATATAGTTTTTCAGTTTTATAGTAAAAAATGGAAAGTTCAGGAAAATCAAGCTAAAACAACAGAACATTTCAAGTTTAGAGATTTAAAGAGAAGACCTAGAATTATTATAATTATTTTATGTCACTTTCTAGGATTTTCATGTAAATTAATTAATCTAGATCCAGTTATGAGAGTCTATGATTAATTAATATTTTTTAGATTTAATTTGACTGAATAATTTTTTAATTCTAGAGGTTAAAAGCTGCAATCCAAGTGCCAAAGCCTGAATTTCAAGTCAATGGGCCAAGACTCAGTTCAAGTGGGCCAAACTATGCTCCATAAAGCTTCAATGGGCCAAACCACATGCAAGCCCATGCGCATTTCACACATTGGGCCAGGACAGTGTGCAAATTCAGTCCAACTAAGGCTCAAGCTCTCAAATCCAATTACAGTGGGCCTAAGTTGAGGTTTAGATCCAAATCCAACACCCAAGTCAAATAAACTCCATGATCCATGTTTGATTTTACCCAAGTCCAACCCAACTACCCATGTCCAAAACCCATAACCCAACTCCACATCCACACCATCCAACTCCCATCTTAGATCTTAACCTTCCATCTCACATACCCAATTAAGTCAAACATTAGAGCCACCATCAAATCTAACCCATTCATTCATCCATCATTAGACCTAGGTCATCCATCATCATCAAGATCATCTTAACCTTAGATTAGTGTTCATCCATGCATCACCTATTAATCCTTGCATTCATTTCATGCATTAGTCATCTTAGCCATTGGATATTAGGTCATCTAATCCCATTAATCCATTCATCTCTTAGAAACCCTAGAGCCTCCACATGCATCCATCACATACACACATTTCCTTAGATTTTGATCATGCATTTCATCATCCATTTAAGATCCGCCTATGCATCTAAACCCTCCCTCAACCATCTACCCAATTTTATAATTATTTTACCCTAAATACCTTAGAGCCATTAGATCAAAACCTATTAAATCTAAGCCCTTCATCCATAAAACCCTAAGCTATGAACAACTTGTGATTCAAGCTAGCTCCCATGTACGTATCACACCTCATCATCCCATGATTTTTGCAACCTAAAACCTCTCCATGCACTTAGACCAAAAACCATCTAGATACATCCCTAAGATCCAAACACACCTCATAATCCAATCCCCAAGTATCCCACACGATTTTTCCCAATCCCAAACCAATCCAATTCCTAATTTTTCTCTCAATCTCCTATCTTCTCTCCACCTTGACCTAGCCACCAAGGAAAGCCACACACAAATCATGTGACCCTCCTTGTGTAATCCTAAAAACCAAGCTTTAATCCCCATCATCCATTCCCATTTAGATTAAATCAGTCCTTTAATTTCCCGACTTAAAACTTGATTTAATCCAACCATCCATCTTTTTGTAAAACCTATAAATACCCCATTACCCCAAGGGTAAAATTCGAACATGACCTGGAATTCAAGAGGACTAAAGACTGGAGCAAAAGACAAGAAGACAAGGAGCACCATGCGAATTTACAAGTGAGAGTGTAGATTTTTATCTTTTATGTTGTCTTTCTCATATTTAATTTAGAAAAGCCTTGTACTTTAATTCTTCCATTTAATAAAGTAAAGGATTCATTTAGAACCGTGGAACATCCAATTTCTAAAATACTTTTATGATTACTTTATTTTTAATTTCAAGAACACAACTTTTATTTATTTGATTGAACTTGAGCGTATGTAATAGTTAGGATCTTGATTGTAAGACTTGAATCATGATTAGTAAGGTTTTGATTAATTAAATTAAAAGTTGTGATTCTTGTTTTATTAATAAGTATAAATTGTATTTTAGATCTTTACGCGAATTTCAGATCTAGGCCTTTACTTTGTTTACATATCTTGGGTGATGAACGGTCTATTCCAAACAACCACCTTTTCCGTTATTACACATTTAATTTCTTGCAATTTAATTTTCTGTCTTTTAATTATGTTAAATCTTATGTTTGTTGTGCAATAATTGTTTTAACCCAAAATCCTGTATTAATTTAATCTTTAATTCTGTAACTCTTTAATTCACTTTTTAATTATTTAATTCATTCTTTAATTCTTTGATTCTCTCTCTCTTAAATCACTCTCTGAAATATCCATTCAATTAAAGTTAGGAAGATGTTTAAATAATTTTGTAACTTGAAATCCTAAACATGATTAAGATTATAAGTTTTTCACATTATTAGAATAAGAAATCACACATCTTATTTGCTGATTTTCCAAGTTAGATACATAACTCATATAATGATTCAATTTCTTAAAAATAATTTATTTTTAAAGGATATTAATTTAAATTCATATACTTTGAGATTTTCCATTGGGTTCGACCTTACTCTCACAATACTATACTATGTGCAACACCCCAATTTCTCAATGAGATGGATAATTACAAAAATGCCCCTGGATTGTTAAATTTATTAATTATGATGTTAAATAAGGAAATGGTGGGGCCTATTGTTCAAGTTAAGACCCTATGAGCATATTATAAGTGTCAAATTTGATTGAATGGATAATGTACATCAATTGGGTCAAAAATGGCTAAATGGGTCAAAGTGCCCAATTTGGACCGATTGGTCATAGTGGATTATTTGACCATTGTGTGAGCTCAAATTAAATGGGGTTAAGCTGAATTTATTGGAAATCAAGTAGAGCAAAAATGGGTAGGCTTGATGCACCTATGAAAACCACTTAAAAATGGCTAAATTAGCCCATTAATGGGTCATGTTGTCAAATCGGGTCAAGGGGCTAATCGAGGACCCAATGTGTCGGGTTGACTAGTTTGACCACGGCTGACCGTGTGGGCCCTTAACTGAACTCAGGTATGAGTTAGTGCAGCTCGAGTTGGACTGATTTGGATTGAGTTTTAATTAAGAAAAGAGTTGACTCAAATATGGTGCATTAAATGTGTTGAGTTGGATGAGTTGAGTTGGAATAAAATGATCATGAGTCAAGTGAGTCAAGAGGAAGTGGAAAGGTGTTCTAATCTCACACAACTCTTAGATAGACAAATCCTAGCCGTTGGATGAAGGGGTGCCTTGGCCAAAGCCAAGGGACACCAAGCAATGGCGTCATGCATCTCATCTCATGAGATGCATGAGCTGAAGTGAATGGATGCAATGTTTGGTACCAAGGGGTGCCTTGGATGGCACCCAATGACCCATCATTTTTACCAAGAAGTAATGAGGGAAATGAATGGATGTTCTGGCTGAATTACAAAAGGGATAGACCACCTCATTTGGACGATTTTCACATAGAAAATCTTGAGAATCCCCATTTCCCTCTCCCTCTCTCCAAACTCTTTCTCTTGGCTGAACCAGCAATGGTGTTTGCACCAATTGATCAAGCATAAACCAGCAAAGGAAGGGAGGTTAATAAAGATAGGAAGTAAAGAGCAAGGGCAAGAAGAAAAGCTTGGAATTTGGTAAGTATTTCCATGGATTTTTGTTTAAAAAGATGGGACAAATGGAACATGTTTTGGGCCATGGGTATGGCTGAATGCATCAAGGTTTAAACCTTGATTAATAGAGGTTTTAAAATGATAAAAGGGATCATTGGGTTCGGCCACCTTGGAGGGCCGAACCCCATGGAAATAATTGGTTGGTTTTGATGGTCTTTGAAACATAGAAACCATACAATTGTGGGACTGTTTTAGATGTCTCTATTCGACTTAAAATGCATGTTTTAAAAAGGTTTAAAACATGGATTTGGATGTCATGAATGGCTGAATGTATCATGGGTCTAAACCTTGGGTATAAATTGATAAAATGGATCATTGGGCTCGGCCACTTTGGATGGCCGAACCCCATGAATTGATGTTGACATTTTGATGGTTTTTGGAAGGTTAGAAACCACGCAAAACCATACCGGTGGTGGAGGTTTTTACTTGTTTTAATTAGGTCATGTTATGATGAATTTATCAATGTTCTAAAGTAAGATGATGAGGTTGAAAAGGATGGAAATTTAGAGCATGGAGTTCGGCCACTTGGGATGGCCGAACCCCATGGAAATCATTGGTGAATGGTATGGTTTTTGGGGATAAAAAACTATACCAAGTGTATTGATGTTTAAAAGGATTGTAAAATGGAATTAATTAACTATATGGGATCGGCAATGGATGGTTAAACCTTGATGTTTTTATGGCTAAGATGCATGATAAATTATGTAAGATCATTGGAAGCATTGCATCCAAAGAACCATGAGGTTCGGCCATGTGAATGGCCGAACCCCATTGGTTGCTGTATGGGTTGTTGTATGTGAATTACTTGGAGTTATGGTTACTGATTTGGCTACGCCTATGGATGGCTGAACCATGTAACTACCTTGGTGAAAGGGTGTAGAACCTAAGTTAAGAACATAGGAGGGAACCATACATGGCCGAACCCCACAGTCCATTTTATATGGACTGTTTTGGTTGAATCAAAGGGGTTTCAAGTTCCTATATTATGGAACGATATGAGGTATTTAAAAGGGCTCTAAGTGAACAATTGGACAAGATATGGGTTGGCCATTTCATGGCCGAACCATAGGGTTTCTATGGCTAAGATATGATGGAAAGGTTTAAATGGGGAAAGCCATAGGGTTCGGCCATATGTATGGCCGAACCCCATGACCATGTTTATGGGTTTTATGATTACTATGGCCGAACCCTATGGCCATGTTTATGGGTTTTATGATTACATTTCATGGAAATAATTAGTGGTTCTAAAGTTTAAGCATGATACATTTATGAATGGATAAAGAGATCAAATTAAAGTGGGTGAGGTTCGGCCATGGGTATGGCCGAACCCCCACAAGATGTTTTGGGGTCTTAGAGGTGAATGAATAATTAAATGATAGTATGATTTACTTATTGTTATATGGACAAGGTAACGGAAGTTGAACGACGTGAGAGTCGTGACCGGATAAAGCCTAAGAAAGAATGGACGCTGAAGTGAATCTTCAGTAGGTTTCCTACCTACTTGTAACCACAATTATGATTTGGTTTTATTATGTTTTTATGAGATATGTTGTATTTGAATTATGTTTCAAATATGGTTTTGAAATGATGAGTTATGTATTTACAAATGACATACAATGCATTGACATCTCATGCATGGCATGGGATGATGATTGTGGAACCCGGAGCCCACACTCCGGTGATATGCTGTGATGCAACTGTGAAACCTCCTTAGGCGATGTAGATCCCTCCAGGAGTAGTATCATGATGATGATAGAACCTTGGTCTCCTTAGGCGATGCAGGTCCCGCTAGGAGAAAGGTTATGATGATGAGAAATACATTGGTCTCCTTAGGCGATGCAGGTCCTGCCAGGAGGAATATTGTTGTGATTTACCTTGACAGTGAGAGTCACGTCAAGTGATGGCTATGTTTATGCATGTTGGGAGGGACTCATTACATGTGCATATTTCATAGCATTGATTTACCTATTTTTTATAATCATATATTTGATATATGCATGTTTTAAAAGCTACCCATGTGGTAGCCCTAATCGGGAACCTACTGGGCGCGTTGATCTAATGCCCTAATTCTATCCTCAGAGGAGAATGCAGGAACAAGGAAGGGGAAAGAGAAGGTTGATGACCAGGAGGGGAGCCAAGCATAAACGCTTGAATATTGAAGTGGATTTATGATGACTTTCATTTTAATGCATTATTCTGGACTTGTAATAATGTAGTTATTGCGATGGTTGATGACATTTGACGTTACTTAATTATGGTTCAGGAATTTGATAGTATGACTTGTACTTGCTATCTGTTCAATTTAATTCCGCAATTAGTCTAGTTTATTCCGCATGACTTTGTTTAGTTCCATATGTGGTTTGTTATCGTGGGTTTAGTCCACACACACATGGGTGGCCAGTTAAGGGTCGGACTTGGATAGTCCGAGCTTAGCTCGCGTCGTGACGCCGCCCGCTCTCTTCCGGTGTTATTCTATTATAAAAAAAAAAAATTAGACTCTGATTTCTCAAAGAGGGCGGGGCGTTACACTATGAATGGTTCGTGCTCTTGCGAGAATTACAAATTTAAAACATCAACAACATACAAGTGTTTGCCAACACCATTTTTAGCTCCCATGCTTTTTCACCAAGTTACCATTCACATAGAACTACTCCATTTAAGTTCAAAGTTTTGAATGGTAAATGAATGGTACCCTTTTTAATCTTTGATCATATATGGATCATCAAAGCCATTCACAAGCATGGAGCTAGTTCCATTCCACAAGAGATTCACAAATTTTGTAAACTTAGAATGAAGCAACACTTTGTATGTGCACAAGGTCATCTCAAAATCAAGATTCTACCAATATAATATAGAGATGGAAACATATAGCACATGCACATACATAAGAAAAACATGGCATAAAATGTTTTTACCAATATGAAATGCAATGCCATGAACACATCTCACACATATTCAATCCACAAAACATATAGATATAAGTAACATGGAATGAAGGCAAGATACCAATAGAGATTCCAACCAAATGTCAGATGTGTTAACCACTTTGGAAAACCTTAACACTTCTGAGATATATACTTTAGGACTTGGAATCTAAGTCCACATATCTATGATACTTCAAGCAAGATTAATACTATAGCCAGGACAAGTACAATCAATTGCTTGAAAGAGTCAAATGTTCCATGCCACAACCCATGGTTGTTTGAACTCACTTAGGCAAAGTTGAAGTTCAACTTGTAACGCCCCGCCCTTTTTCACTTGCATAAATCAAAGTATATATTTTTTTTCATTAGTGAGAGAGAACGGGCCATTACGGCGCGAGTCAAGTCCGAGTTTTCAAAACCCGACCCATAACTGGCCACTATTACGTGTGCGTGGACTAAGTCCACTAAAACATTTTCACACGTTTTTCTTGATGTTTGTGGAATAATTTATATGAATAAGATGTTATTCATTCTCTCGTCATCATTAGACGAGGAAAACCAATCACCATCAAATTCTAATAAAACTTAAAGATTATCAAACCATAGCAAATAAGTTTTAAGGTGTCCCATATAGTCTAAGTTATTACAACCCAAAATGCAAGTTCTACGAATACATCATTGAAATCAAAACTAAGCAATTTAAAACTTAAATCTTCCCAAGCTCCTACGTTTGGCTCCCTTCTGGTCCCACATCATTTTCCTTATCATTACATGTTCCATCATCTATAGGGTAGAAGTAGGGCATTAGTCAACATGCCCAGTAGGTATTCCAATTAAGGTTATGGTACACATAAGAGTAATACTAGAATATCATAAATCAAGGGTTTATATATCATTAGTGGCATATTTGTAAAAACATTTTGTAAGTAATAAAACAATGCATGATGTCCATATCATAATCATTCTAACATAAGTGTCATGTCATGGGTGTCAATGCCAAATGAAATCCCACCCAATCACAATGTAAATCAATCAATGGTTTCCTTGGCCAATTATGTCCACAGTGTTTGAGGCGGCAACCAGCAGGGCACTGTATACCCATCCACAAATTAATTGGGATTATCGATGGAGTGTGGTCTCCCCCCTCTGCGCAGGATTTGAAGACTGACTACCCAGTGTAACGCCCTACCCTCTCTGAGAAATCAAAGTCTAATTTTTAAAAAAAAATAATAATAATATAACATCGGAAAAGAACAAGCAGCGTCACGACGCGAGCTAAGTTCGGACTTCCCAAGTCCGACCCTTAACTGGCCACCCATGTGTGCGTGGGCTAAACCCACGATAACAAACCACACATGCAACTAAACAACGTCATGCGGAATAAACTAGACTAACTGCGGAATTAATTTGAACAGATAGCAAGTACAAGTCATGTTTTTCAGTTTACTTAAACCAAATTAAGATTCATCAAGTCATATTCAAACCATAGCAAGCAACTACATTATTGTAGGTCCATAATAAAGTATTCAAATAACAGCAATTATAAATCCATTCCAGCACTCAAGCATTTACACTTGGCTTCCCTCCTGGTCATCAACCTTCTCTTTCTCCTTCCTTGTTCCTGCATTCTCCTCTGAGGATAGAATTAGGGCATTAGATCAACGCACCCAGTAGGTTCCCGATCAGGGCTACCACATGGTTAGCTTTTAAAACATGCATATATCAAATATATGATTATCAAAAACAAGTAAATCAATGCTATAAAATATGCACATGTAATGAGTCCCTCCCAACATGCATAAACATAGCCATCACTTGATGTGACTCTCACCGTCAAGGTAAATCACAATAACATTCCTCCTGGCGGGACCTGCATCGCCTAAGGAGACCAATGTATCTCTCATCATCATAACATTTCTCCTGGCAGGACCTGCATCGCCTAAGGAGACCAATGTATTATCATCATCATGATACTACTCCTGGCGGGACTTGCATCGCCTAATGAGGATTCACAGTTGCATCACAGCATATCACCGGAGTGTGGGCTCCGGGTTCCACAATCATCATCCCATGCCATGCATGAGATGTCAATGCATTGTATGTCATTTGTATACACATAATTCATCATTCGAAACCACATTTAAAACATAAATCAATTACAACATATCTCGTAAAAACGTAATAAAACCAAATCATAATTATGGTTACAAGTAGGTAGGAAACCTACTGAAGATTCACTTCAGTATTCGATCTTTCTTAATCGTCAGCCGTTCACGACTCGTACGCCATTCTCGCAAGTCTCGATACCTTATTTTCATAGCAGCAAATTAAACATTCGTTACGTAATTCCAACTTGGTCTAAGTCCCAAAAATGCACTATGTGGGGTTCGGCCATATATTAACCAACCAAAAACAGCAAACATATTTCCATTTTAAATCCCATAAGCACCCATAAAATGACCCATGGGGTTCGGTCATTCACATGGCCGAACCATATGGTCCTTTTAATGCAATTCTTCCAATGATCTCACATAATTTATCATGCATCTTAGCCATAAAAACAGCAAGGTTTAACCAACCATTGCCGATCCCATTCAGTTTATTAATTCCATTTTACAATCCTTTACAAAATCTTCACATATGGTATGGTTTTTATCCCCCAAAAACCATACCATTCACCAATTATTTCCATGGGGTTCGACCATCCCAAGTGGCCGAACCCATGCTCTACATTTCCATCTTTTAAACCTCACCATCTTGCTTCACATCATTACTTAAATTCAACATAAGATGACCTAGTTAACACATGTAAAAATCACCATGGCTTGACATGGTTTTTGACCTTTAAGAACATCAAACCAATCCACACTTTTTCATGGGGTTCGGCCAACCAAGATGGCCGAACCCAATGACATATATTTTTTTTTATCCTTTTAAGCCATCTAATCCAAGGCTAAATTCCCTGATGTAATCGGCCAATCCTGTAACGCCCCGCCCTTTCACCCTTCTTAAAAATCAGAGTCTGAAAATTTCTTTTGAAAGAAACACAGAGTGAACAAGAGCGGGGGCGTCACGACGCGAGTTAAGTTCAAACTACTCAAGTCTGAACCTTAACTGGCCACCCATGTGTACATAGACTAGACCAAGATAATAAATCACACATGGAACTAACATCAACATGCGGAATAAACTAGGCTATTTGCGGAATAGAATGACTAGATAGCAAGTAACAGTCTCATATATTAATTAACATAAATCAACCATCCAAAGTTAATAACCTAATCAAATCATAGCAAGTAATAACTTATTACATGTCCACAATCTATAAATCAAATGACAGTAATAAAGAAGTCCAGTTTAACATTCAAGCGCTTAGGCTTGGCTCCCCTCCCGGTCATCAACCTTTTCTTTCCCTTTCCTTGTACCTGCATTCTCCTTTGAGGATATAATTAGGGCGTTAGATCAACGCGCCCAGTAGGTTCCCAAATCAGGGCTACCACATGGTTAGCATATAAAACATGCATATATATCATATTACTTGATCATCAAAAACATATAAAAACATGCTATGTATGTATGCAAATGTAATGAGTCCCACCCCATCACACATACATATAGCCTTTACTTTCCGTGTCTCATATCAACCTATTAGATTCTCCTGGCGTGACGTATCACCGCCCAAGGAGGCCCCACAGTTGCATCTCAGACATTCCGACGGAGTGCGGGCTCCAGTGTTTCATAATCATCTGTCAATTCTCCTGGCGTGACGTATCACCGCCAAAGGAGGCCCCACAGTTGCTTCTGGGATATTCCGGCGGAGTGTGGGCTCCGGTTTCCATAATCATCATCCCTTGCCATGCATGAGATGTCTGTGCATTGTATGTCATTTGTAAATACTTAACTCATCATTCAAAACCACATTTGTAACGTAACTCAAATACAACATATCTTATAAGAACATAATAAAAACAAATCATGAATTATGGTTACAAGTAGGTAGGAAACCTACTTAAACTTTGCTTAAGTGTCCGTTCCTTTTTGAGCTTCACCCGGTCACGACTCGCACGTCGTTCAACTCTCGTCACCTTGTGATGTAACAATAAGTAAATCATACTATCATTTAAATGTCCATTCACATATAAGACCCAAAACATCTTGTAAGTCCTTTGATCAATCCCTTCATTTGACTTGTATTCACAGATTTGCCATTGGTCTAACCAATGTCTAATCTTGCTCATAATCAAAGTTCATAAAAGTAATCTACCTTAGTGGGGTTCGGCCATACAACATGGCCGAACCTCACCACTTTGTTTTTGATCCTTTACACCTTTCATACATCAATCTTCATTTTGATTTTTAACCAATCAAATTACAAGTTAGCCACTAGGTCTACTAAATGACCACTAGTGGGGTTCGGCCATACTACATGGCCGAACCTCACCATACTGATTTTGTTTCTTCTTTCATCATATATAGTGGTTGGTTATTTACTTATCACTAAGTCCAAAGATAAATCCATATGTTTACTTAATCCAACTCATACAACCAAATCATAATCTCCAACAAAACAATCTATGGGGTTCGGCCATGTGAATGGCCGAACCCTATGATCCTCCTACTCAATGATCCCATCATTTGTTTACAAGTTAGGCTCTACTATTTAGCCATGTTAAGTACATGGTTCAGCCATCCCATGGCCAACCCAAAGCAGCAAGCTTATTTCCATTTAACACACATAAGAAAACCCATAAACTTGGTCCATTCATCCCAAAACTAACCCCATGGGGTTCGGCCATGCACATGGCCGAACCCAATGGTTCTCTTGATCTGATTGATCCATCAATTACCCATGATTATTCATGGTTTAATCATGCTAACTCAACCATGACCTATACATGGTTCAGCCGCATAAACATCCAACAAGACAGTAAATTCAACTTCACCAAATCACATAAATTACTTACATGGGATTCGGCCATCCAAGGTGGCTGAACCCTATGTCCATGTTTTGGTCTTTCAAACATGTTTTAGGTGTTATTTAAAGATACAATATCAGTATAATATTGCTGCATTTATACCTCTTAGAAACCTATCCAAATAAGTTCATCCACTTGTCCCAAAAGACCATAATATTTCATGGGATTCGGCCATCCAAGATGGCCGATCCAAATGGTCCATATTATCAATTTTAATCCACTGTTTAAACCCATGTTAACTTTAGTCCTTATGTCATTCAAATCCATGTTTTTAACCCTTTCTAAAACATGCATTTGAATCTTAAGTAAAACCCAAAAACAGTCCGCCAAAGCTCTATGGTTTCCATGTTTCAAAACATGAAAACCAACCATTCTTTTACATGGGGTTCGGCCCTCCATGGTGGCCGAACCCAATGGTTATTTTTACCATTTTAAATCCTCCATTAATCAAGGTTAAACATTGGTGTATTCGGCCATGACCATGGCCCAATACATACCACACTTGTTTCATGTTATTAAACCCAAAATAACACATAGATACTTACCAAATTTTCCAAACTTCCTTCTTGCCTTTGATCCTTGGTTTCTCCCTTTTATTTCTTCTTTCTTTCCTTAATTCCTTGCTGGTTTATACTTGATTAACTGGTGCCAAAAACTCTGCTGTTCAGCCAAGAAAACAAATTGGAGAGAGGGAGAGAGAGATGGGAATTCTTGGATTTCCTTGTGTGAAAAACGGCCAAGTATGGTAATGTTTTTCTTTTGTAGTTTCAGCCCCCAACTCCCATTCATCCTCCCTCATTTAATTTTGTTAAAACCGATGGGGCATTGGGTGTTAACCAAGACACCCCTTGGTGCCAAACGTTGCACCCCTTGGTAATGGAACAATGCATCCATTCAATGGATAGGTGCCGCCCAACCTTGGTGTCTTTTGGCTTTGCCAAAGCACCCCTTCATACCAACGGCTGAGATTGATTCTAATCAAGTGTTGTGTGAGATTACAACTCATTTCCATCTCCTCTTGACTCACTTAACTCAGGATACTTTTATTCTAAACCAACTCATCCAACTCATCACATTTAATGCTCCATATTTGAGTCAACTCTTCTCTTAAATCAAACTCATTTCAAATCAGTCTAACTCAAGCTGAATTAACTCACACTTGAGTTCAATTGAGGGCCCACACGGTCATCCGTGGTCAAACTAGTCAACCTGACCCGTTGGGTCCTCCTTTAGCTCCTTGACCCGTTTTTGACTCCATGACCCAATTATGGGTATTTTGGTCATTTGTAGTTGGTTTTCACTTATGTTTCAAGCCTACCCATTTTTGTTATACCTGATTTCCTATCAGTTCAGCTTGACCTCATTTAATTTGAGCTTATACAATGGTCAAATCATCCATTTTGACCCATTAGGTCCAATTGGGCCATTTGACCCATTTAGCCATTTTCGACCCAATTGATGTTCATTACCCATCCAATCAAACTTGGTATTTATAATGTGCTCATATGACCTTAATTTGAGCAATGGGCCCCACCATTTCCTTATTTGACATCACAAAATAATTAATTTAACAACTCAGGGGCATTTTCGTAATTTCCACTTCATTGAGAAATTGGGGTGTTACAAATCCATGGCCCAACATATGACACTCAAAAACCATGATTTTAGAACTTTTCAAACATGTAAATAATCTAACTTAGTATCAAAAACAGTCCATGGTTTTGTCCTACAAAAACCATCCAATTTAACCCATTCTTTTCATGGGGTTCGGCCATACTCATTGGCCGAACTCTATGACCTTTGGTTTTGAACCTCTTAATCATTCATCTAGGTCTAAATAAAACTTCCATATCCATGTTTTAACATTTTTAAAACATGCATTTTAAGTCTAATAAAAACATCTAAAAACAGTCCCACACTTGCATGGTTTTAAATTCCAAAAACCATCAAAATCAACCAATTATTTCCATGGGGTTCGGCCATCCAAAGTGGCCGAATCCTATGGTCCATTTCCATCCCTTTTTGACGCCATCTTCCATGGTTTAGACCTTTGACAAATTCGGCCATACATGACCAAATTATGTCATCCAAATTCATAACTTAAAACTCTTTATTTAACATAGATCTATAAAAATACTTGCCAAATTTTCCAAGCTTCTCCTCTTGCCTTTACTCTTTACTTCCTATCCTTCTTTGCCTTCCTTCCTTTGCTGGTTTATGCTTGATCAATTGGTGCAAACACCTCTGCTGGTTCAGCCAAGAAAACGAGTTTGGAGAGAGGGAGAGAGAGATGGGGATTCTTTGGATTTTCAATGTGAAAATCGGCCAACACTGGTGGTCTTTCCCTTTTGTACTTCAGCCCCCAAGACCCCTCCATTCCCTCATCACTTCTTGTCAAAAACGATGGGTCTTGGGTGCCATCCAATGCACCTCTTGGCACCTGCCAATGCAGCCTCTCAACTTCCCAAGCATCACCTCCAATTCCCATGCATTTCATTTAAAATTTATCATGGAAATCCCCACAAGAAGTCCCCAACGTGTGGGACTTGTTTTGGTGATTTATGACCGAGCCACCTTCTCACATTCCCACTCAACTCACTGATTTACAACCCAATTGATTTCCATCTTGACTCACTTAACTCATGGCCCTTTTTATTCCAACTCAACTCATCCAACTCAACACACTTAATGCATCATATTTGAGTCAACTCATTTCTTAATTAAAAATCCAATCCAATTCAGTCCAACTCGAGCTGAACTAACTCACACTTGAGCTCATCTGAGGGCCCACACGGTCAGCCGTGGTCAAATTGGTCAACCCGTCCCATTCGTTCCCCATTTAGCTCCTTGACCCGTTTTGACAACATGACCCATTTATGGGCTGATTTAGCCATTTTTAAGTGGTTTTCACATGTGCATCAAGCCTACCCATTTTTACTCCACTTGATTTCCAATCAATTTAGCTTAACCCTATTAAATTTGGGCTCACCCAATGGTCTAATAAGTCCATTATGACCCATTGGATCCAATTGGGTCCTTTGAGCCAATTACCCATATTGACCCAAATTGATGCACATTACCCATCCAATCAAATTTGACATTTATAATGTGCTCATAGGGTCTTAATTTGAGCAAAGGGTCCCACTATTTTCTCATTTAACATCATAATTAATAAATTTACCAATCCAGGGGCATTTTCGTAATTATTCATCTTATTGAGAAATTGGGGTGTTACACCCAAGAGCTCTTTGGCCCAATTACGCCGTACCTTTTCTATCAACTGGACGCAGCCAAATCTCAACAATTCATATAGCTTCATATAAGCTAGTCTCAAGCCCAAGTCATGTTCGGACTGGTCAGAACTTGACTCGTCATATATGTTCTCTCCCATACCATGCATGAGGTAGTGTATGCAAAAATGCCATTTCATCTAAAAATACATAATATCATTGGAAATTGACTCATAATCATATACAATTTATTTAGCCAATGCATTCATCATATTTTGAATATAACAAGTGTCATATTACACTCCATAGTGTTCTCAATGAGGTAGGAATCCTACAATGTCCGATATACTATCCTTTCTTGTCTTGCAAGGATAACGCTAACGGTCGCATGAGATGAATCGTAATCCCTTTACGAACCTCTTTACCTCATCAAATTCAAACATACATATTAGTTTTGATTTTCCATTTTAATTTTATCATCCCCATTTCCATTTGAGTTCCATGTTCATTTCTCAACGCATTTATGCATCATAGTCCGTAATCCGTTTAAGACCCTCAATGGGGTTTAGCCATACAACACAGCTGAACCCTATTGTTCTTCCTTTTTATCTCTCTTCCATCCTACAAAGTAGGCAGAGGCTCTGGAGGATAATCTTGAATAAAACCTTCCAATTCAGTCGACTAAAACATAACCAGATCCCATCTGTGTTTGGCCAGTATACTTTCAGTCAACTGAATCATAAGATTCAATCGGCTGAAATACAACCAGATCCCATCTGTGTTTGGCCAGTATACTTTCAGTCGACTGAATCATAAGATTCAGTCGGCTGAAACACAACTAGATTCCATATGTACTTGGCCAATACACTTTCAGTCGACTGAATCATAAGATTTAGTTGGCTGAAACATAACCAGATTCCATGTGTCCTTGGCCAGTACACTTTCAGTCTACTGAATCATAAGATTCAGTAGGTTGAAACACAACCAGATCCCATCTGTGTTTGCCAGTATACTTTCAGTCGACTGAATCATAAGATTCAGTAGGCTGAAATACAACCAGATCCCTTACGTGCTTGGCTAGTACACTTTCAATCGACTGAATCACAGATTCAGTCGGCTGACTTTGGGTTAGATGATTTGTGTGCTTGGATTTCCAAGTCCATGGCCTTATAACAATTTTGGTCATTCATTCCAACCAATCATGGAACCCATGGGTTCGGCCACATCATGGCCGAACCTATGATTCCCTTAGATTAATCCCCATTTTATTAAGTCTAGACATACCTTCCTTCAATCTCCTTCTTTTCTTTTGGTCTTTCTCTTCTTCCTTAATTCTTCTTCTCCTTTCTTTGTTCTTCAAAGTCTTCAAGTGTATGGAGGTAGAGGTGAGAGAGAGAGGAGAAAAATGGAGAGAAAACTCTTGTCCAAGAGAGGAGGGCTGGCCAAGGGGTTTGAAATGCCCTTTGGTTTGTATTTTTGTATTAAAGCTTAATCTTTTCCCTTCATCTTCTCATAATGGCTTGGCCTAACCAAGGAGGCCCTTGGTTTAACCAAAGAGGCCCTTGGCTTCCCAAGGGTGGCTTCATGACTTTTGAGGCGAAGACCCTTGGGTTCCCAAGTGTCTTAGTACAATGTACTTAGACAAGATAACCCAACTTTTAATCTCCACCCTTGATCTTCCCTTAGATGAAATCCTAGCCTTCCATCTCATCCCTTCATCTTCTCAACTTAAGCAAAAACTCTTAATTCAAGGCTTAAATTCAAAAGTGGTTGACCAAGTCAACCCATGCCATGGTTGACCATGCATGTGGTGACTTGGTCACCACATGGCACTTGGGTCCCACTTTGGCCATGTCACTTAATGACATGACATCGTTGCTTAGTTGGCTTCCATGTGATGGCATGAATGCCACATACTCACATGCCACCTCACTTGATGAGGTGGACTTTAATGCATTAAATGCACTAACTTATCCAATTCAACTAACTTAATTAAATTTACCCAATTATTTTGAAATCAAGGTCACCCATGACCCATTGGGTTTTAATTGGGTAATTGACCAATTTCCTCACCCATCTATTGTCCATTTCAACTTTTTAATTTCAAATTCAATTAAATTGCAATCCAAATGAGCCAATCCAATAATTTATAAACTAAGGAAAATCCGGGGTGTTACACAACTACACTTGGTCTATATACACCAAATAAGCACAAGTCTTAGACCAATGTAGGGCATGAATAAGGTCTTATCCCTTAGGGATCCATATGAAATTTTGATCTGGACCTTTTGTTCATGTGTTCAAATTTTACATTTATAAATCTCGCAAGCGCACGAACCATTTATAGTATGGCGTTTTGAGTTGAGGTCGATCCCATAAGGAACAAGTAAATTTTATGCAAAAACAAATATATGATTTTGAATTTTTATGTTTTAAGAGAATATAGATCTTAAACTAGTCTAATCCCAAAAATCAATTCTATTCTCATGAATATATATCTCTAAGTTAACAAAACTTAGTTTTCATAAATAGATCTAGTAATTAAAACATTAATTAAATCCAATTAAGAGAATGTATTAATATAGAATTTATAAACAATCTCGCATCTAAATTCTAGAAAACAAAATTAAAGTCTAATTAAATTAAATCTCAAACTAGTTAACACTTCTTGAGAGGGGTTTAAATACATGAACAATTAAAATACATAACAAATGAATTAAAGAATTGAGAATAAATTGAAAAATTAACATACAACATACAAACAAAATAAATTGCATAACAAAATAAAGTGAAAATTGAAAATTAAATTGACAATAAAAGTAAAAGACAAAATGTAAAAATGCATAATTGAAAGGGTGGTTATTGGAATAGACCACTCATTGTCAAAACTGTGTAAACAAATACAAAATATAGATCTGAAATTCGCGTAAAAATCCATTTTTGATTCATCTTCTTTATCAAAATTAAGATTTATAAACTTAAATAACCGAACCTTAATAACTTAGATTGAACATTTACGACCTAATTTCTAACTATTTCATGTCTAATTAAATAAACAAATGTTATAGACTTTATAGGCAAATCAAAACAATCATAAAAGAAATCTGAAAATTAGATGTTTCAGGGTTCTAAAGGAATATCTTGTATTTCTTTAATGAAAGAATTAAATTACAGAAATTGGAAATTAAATACATGAAAGACAAAATAAAAATGAAAATTTACCACTCTCATTTGTAAAATTCAAATGATGCTCCTGTCTTCCTTTCTTTTCCTCCAGCCTTTGGTCCTTTCAAGCTCCAGGGCAAATTCGAGTTTGGCATTGGGTTAATGTGGTATTTATAGGACTTGAAAGTGAATGGAGGGTGGAGATTAAATCTTAGTTTAAGTTGTGAATGGAGGGCTAATATTGAATCTAACTTAAGGTGAAGGGATGGGATTTAAGATGGAAAAACTAGGTCAAACATAGGTGTACACGAATTTAGGAGATGGTGGTTTCAGATCTAAGCAAAGAATGAGAGAAATGAAAGATTTTTACAAAATATAGGACATGGCCGAATTTTTAGAATGGATTGATGGTTGGATGAATGCATGATGACATGGAGGGTTGACCAAGTTTGAATTTCAAATGGATCCAATGGGATATGTGAAAATCATGTGTGATGTGTGGATTAGGATGGTGATTTTGGGAATGAACCTAGATGGGTTTTTAGTTAAATGCATGGAGAAATCTTTGATGCTAAAATCATGTGGAGGTGTTGAATGGATGGAAACATTCGAATGGGATTAGATGGAATTCATCTGTGCTTATTTTAGATTGGTTTGGGAGGCAAGATAGGATCTAGATGAGGCGGATGGATTGGAGAGGAATTCTAGGAATGGCTTATGCGCATGAAGGCTTCTAGATTGTTGGTGTACTCCTGTGGTGAATGGAGATATGTACATGATGTCCTAAATCCGAGGGATGTTTACTAGATCTAGGGTTTAATGAGTGATTGGAATGAATGGCTATGATTAATTGGACCTAAATCTAATGGCTTAACTAAAAGATGAATGACCTAAATTCATGAACAATGAAATGATATATGCATGATCATGATTCTAAAGTTAATCTAAATGATGGATGAAATGGATGGCCTAGATCTGATATGATGGATGTATGGTTTGGATTTGGAAGGTGGCTCTAGGGTTTTCCTAAACTTATGAAATGAGATGAATGGTTTGGATTAAAAGATGAAGATGAGTGGTTAAGATTGCAAGTATGAAGATGGAGTTGGCTTTTGGATATGGGTTTATGTGGATTTGGGCTTAGGATTTTGACTTGGACTTCTCAGACTTTGACTGGAGCATATGGACTTGGGCTTGCTGGGCTTGGATTTCACATTGGCCTGGCTCATCTTGGAGAATGAGCATGGAGTGCTTGGCCTAGCCCAGTGCTCTGACACTTGAAACCTAGCTTGGCCCAACTGCAGTTGATCTTGGCCCACATATCTTGATTTCAAACTCTTGGCCTCTTTGATTGGAAAATTATTTCTATAATTAAATAATTAACCAACCACTTAACATCTAAAAGTTATTGAATTAATCTAGGTTCTCATAAATGGATCCAGATTATCCAATTTACATTTGAAATCATAAATGTGGTGTAAATTAATTATAAAATTCCAAATCTTCCAAATTAAGCTCAATTCTTGCAATTATCCATTGATTTATGATTGTTTCCTGTATTTCCCCAAATTTATCTACAAAACTAGAAAATTACATTAAATCCATTTTTTATTTACAAAATCAAGGGTAACTAAACCAAAATTGAAGGGCAAAAATGTCATTTTAATGGACTCAACAAATACTCCCAAACTTAGATTTTGCTAATCCTCGAGCAAAACAAACCTAAAAACTCTAAAGCAAAAAAAAAAATCCTAATATTATCCTATTATAAACCTAATATAAACTTAGATTTCACCACTTTCGTTTGTTCTCTCGATTGCATTTACCGTATGCAATAGACCTTTAAACCCCTAGGTTACCCCTAGTGGACGAGTTATAGTCTCATGAGGGCTTGCAGTGATGATACCCACGAACATCCAAATTGTCTAGTCGTAGTTTCAATTTGGGCGAAAACATGTCTGTTAGTGCCTTGGTTTGCCGAGTCCCTAAGTTTGTCAATTCCATGACTCGGGAAGAAGCACTTGCTAGAAGGTTGAAGAGTCAAGATGATCAAGAGTGAAGATTATGCTCCATCGGATTAAAGCTCATCGTTGTGACAATCACAAAACATGTATTTAGCCATATATGACTTTAGGTGGTACCCACACATTAAGGGGACCATCCCTAGGCTTAGTTGAACAAATATTAAAATCATTAAAAGCCTATAGAGGAAGTTTGACAGTGAATTGGAACCCAACTTGGAAATATGTATTTGGTTTCACTGTCAGCTCGACCAGTCGTTCTCGCTGACCCCTCGGTGGAGACAGGATTGACCCATCATGGTGAAAGACTAGTTGGCCAGATTGACAAAGGTACTTGATCATAGAACTGTCATTTTGGGTGTGCCTTTGATCGAGAGTCTTGTACGTACCGACCCGTCGGTGAAAGGTTGAAACGACCCGTCATGGTCAATGACTATTCAATAAAGACTTGTGAGTTCTGAACTTTGAACTGTAGCACCCCGGATTTTCAAGTTATTAATATATATGAAAATTATCCATTTAATTTGTGAATTATTGGATATGGACCGTATATGGCTAAAGTGTTGGGTCATTGCCCAATTAAGACCTAACGGATTGTGGAAATGGTTTCAATAAAATTAAATGGGGCTTAATTAAATTAGTAATGCATTATGTCTATAATTAATTATTATGTGCATAAAGGAACTTGGAAGATTGATTGGCTGAATATGAGAATTGCATATCCATGATTATGCGCATAAAGAGATTTTAGGAATGAGATAGATTGCCTTGGCTGTGTATGTGGGATTTTCATATCCACATTGATGTGCTAGAATATTTTTTAAAAAGGGGATTGCTAAATTAAAAGATTGTTTAGGCCGTGTATAGGGTTATGCGCAAGATAAGTTGGAGTATCTAAAAAGGGGTCCTTTCCTTGTTGAGAGTGATATTTAGGCAAGTGCTAAATTGGAAGGTCGGCAAATTCTAATTAAGACACAAGGAAGGGGCACACAGCAATTACTATCTCAGCACCTTCTTAGATTGGCCGATTGGAAGTTTATAAAAGAGGCAACAAGAGGGGCGCACGACACTAAGCAATTGCGAAGTAGGGGCGCTTGGCACCTTCTAAGTTAGGACCAAGTGTAAGTTTATTAAAGAGAGGCAACACAAGGGCGTACGACATTACACATTCAAGGGGTTTTCATCAAGTCTCATTCTCGGCATTATTCAAAGGAAGAGAAGGCAGCCAGCAAGTGAAAGATCAAGAAGGAGAAGGATTGGAAGAGCAAGAACAAGCGAAGGAAAACCGGAGGAGTCACGGAACCGGTTAGTATTTTGACGTTTTTGTTTGAATAAAAGAACCATAGGGTTCGGCCATGGTGTATGGCCGAACCCCATGGAAGAAAATTGAGGGATGAATGTTGAGGTTTTAATGGAAAGGATGGACCATAGGGTTCGGCCATGGTGCATGGCCAAACCCCATGGAAAGACATGGTTTAAATTATGGATTTTTAATGATGAAAACTATGGGAGTTGGTTAATAAATTTATATGGGTTTAAATGGTTTAAGAGAAGTTGATGAACCATAGGGTTCGGCCATGATGAAGGGCCGAACCCCATGGAGGAACATTGGGTTTGTTGAATGGGTTTTTGAAGGATGAACTCCATGGAAAATTATTCATATTTTTAAAAGGTTTTACATGGAGAAATATAGAACTGGTTACATGTATTTAGATCATGGTAGATCAAGGATGAATGATTGTTTTAAAGAGAAGATTTTGAACCATAAGGTTCGGCCATGGTGTATGGCCGAACCCCATAGAAGATGTTATTAATTTAGAAAGTGAAGGGAACGGTTGGATTGTCTCTATGAGTGAGGTTCAGCCATGGTGTATGGCCGAACCCCACTAGTGTTTATTTTATGGAAGATGGTTGTTAAATTGGAAAGTTTCTAATTATGGATTTTTGGATAAAAAAGGAAAGAACTTTGAATTATGGATTCAAGAATGGGAATTGATAAATTTGGAAAGTTAGACATCATAGGGTTCGGCCATGGTGTTTGGCCGAACCCCATGAATCAATGTTATGGATCGGTTTTGGACATAAACATAAGGTAATGGCAAAAATGTAAATATGGTCTAAGATGAAAGACCATGGGTTCGGACATGGTGTATGGCCGAACCACATGGGAAATATTTGGTGGATCATGTTTGGCTTAAGGAATCGGTTATGGACTTAATATAGTGATTGATTAAATGGAGAATTAATTGGAGGATACAAATATATGTTATTGGATTATGGGTTATGTTAGCCATGGATGGCAATGTTGTAAATAGGTGAAAATAATGGACATACGGTTCGGCCATGGTGTATGGCCGAACCCCATGAACTATTTGATGGATCATGTGTTTGAATTAAAGAACTATGTATGGTAGATTAAAATGAATGAAATGTTAACTAAGGATTAGACTAATGGCAAAGTTGTAAATAGATGGGAAATGATGGACCATGGTTTCGGCCATGGTGTATGGCCGAACCCCATGAGGAATGTTTTGTGGACTTGGACTTTATGGTAAATCAAATGGGACATGGTCTTAATTGATTGATGTATTATAAGGTAACGGGACCTCACAAGGTGTGTACGATCGTGAACGGTTACCGAACGAAAGCGCAAGGGCACGTTAGTGGTCTTTGGTAGGATTCCACCTCTTTGAAACCATGGGTTTATGTACAATGTTTCTTATCTTATTTGATGATTTTATGTTGAAAAAGATATGTTTTAAATGTGAGTTTTAATGCTATGTTTATTATATAAAATAGCATGTGTTTCATTGGCATCTCATGGATAGCATGGGGTGAAGGATATGTAACCGGAGGGGCCACACTCCGTCGGGGCGTCCAAAAAACCTATGTAGGATACCTTGATGTACTTTTCCATCAAGAAGAAGCCGGAGGAGCCACACTCCATCGGGGCGTCCAAAAGACCTATGTGGGGGTACTTTTATGTACATGTGATGGGTGAGACTCATTGCATTTGACATAATGACATGGCATGGTTTATATGGTTTTGACATTATGATATTATTATATATGTTTTGTACTAACCATGTGTTAGCCCTAATTGGAATACCTACTGGGCGCGTTGTTCTAACGCCCTACTTCTACCCTAGTGGATGATACAGGAAACAAGGGGAACGATGAGCGCAAAACGGGCCAGGCATAGGAGCTTGGATGATTTTAGTTTAGATTTTGATTAAGTTACTTATGGACTTGTATTTGAGTAACTAGACTTCGGGCTTGTAATAATTTAGATATTTTGCTATGGTTGGATGTTGATTTGAATAATTGAGTTAACTTTAATTATGATTAAAGACTTGACATACTTTGCTATCTGAAATGGAATAGAACTGGGTTCTATTATAATTCCGCATGTTATGATTTTAATTCTGCATGTTTATATTATTATGTGTGAACCGTTTTCATGGACTTAGTCCATGCACACATAGGGTTGGCCAGTTAAGGGTCGGACTTTAGAAGTTCGGACTTAGCTCGCGTCGTGACGTCCCGCTCTTGCTCACTTATGTTATTTAAAAAATAAATAAACTCTGACTTTTGGAAAGATTAGAGTGAAAAAGGGCGGGGCGTTACATGAACTTAGATGGGCTCTCGATAAAACAGACATATCGATAGTTCAAAACCGATCGAAAGTACCAGGACCAACCCCTCGGTAAAGGGCTACAGGTCGGTCTGGATAAGACTAGTTTCTGGACTTGAAACTTTGTCAGCATGGTGTTGCCCCAGACCGTGCCTCTCGTATGGACCGACCTATCAATGCCATGACTGTCGACCCATCGGCGACACCGACCTATCGACCAGGAAAGAATTATACCGTTGGGAGTGCATTTAATGTGCAACGGTCGGGTTGTTGAACGGTAATATTTTAGTCACCGACCCCTTGGTGCGCCCGACCTGTCGGTACATGACTATTTCTGAAACTAGTTACCTTGTCTATAAATATCAATCTTTGTGCAACCAGTTGGCATCCTTTGGCAAATCCGTTGGACCCTCATCATTATGAGTGAGCTTAAATAAGGGCCAACAAAAGGATCACTCTCTCTCTTGTGCTTACACTTGGGGAATCTATTACAACCAATCATATGGATTGAGTTTGTGAGAGAAAGAGGAAAGGATAATCAACTAGGATAGATATTAGTAAAACCAATTTCCTAATCACCCTAGAATTGTGATTGTTGTACGACGGCTACAAGGCGGAGCGTCGGTACACATTGGGTGGATATTGAAGAAGTACACATCAATGAGAAGTAGCTTCAAAGGCAAGTGCTTCATGGTTTTAATTTTATTGAAAGCCTTTGTCCTGAAAGTGGATTATGGAAGCTTGGCTCCGGAACTACTATAAAATATCTAAAGCATCGTCTCTGGCACAGTGGTGGGTGGAATTCCGAGCCAAATGAATAGATGAAATTCCTATTCTACATGTGGTGGGTGAAATTCACAGCCGATTGAGTGAGGTGGAATATCTACCCTAATTGTGAGGGCATAAGTTCCCACTTAGTGGATTTGGAGATAGCTTAAGGTTGAGCTAGTCCTAACAGTGAATGTAGGATGGCTAACTGAACCACTATAAATTTGTTCTTATGGTGTTCGATCATTGTGTGTTTGTGTTTTCGTATTTAAGCACTCTTCTCAACACACATCACTGTGCATTTAATTATCTTTATTTATATATTGTACACAAGCATTGATAATCAAACAATATGCAAAGGGATCTAAACTTAGTGTGATCGTTTAAAGAAATTATAAACAATTTATCACACTAAACAATTCTCTTGATTAAAGTTGTTGTTTCACTGCACTTAAACATTAAACAATCAAGAAATTTGTAAACACCATGGAAACTGGGATTGACCCATTCACCCTCCACCCTCTAGGGTCAATAAGTGTTCTAACATACACGGGAGAACTTTCAATGTCCATAAAAATCTAGACATCATACGATTCCAAAATTTATTTTAACAAAACTGATATTCGAACTGTAGTGTGTGCTTAGCCAATATTAAAATAGTATTTTTTTTCCAAACAGACACAAGCTTGTGTAACCACTTTTGGAAAGTGAGTTTTGACTTCAAACCTCGCCAGATATATCTCTCAGAACGACTAACGCTCCAAGGTTTTGGTTTATTTCTCTCCAAGGTATATGTGAGTGGAGTTTATGTATTCAAATCAAATTTCTCACATATCTATTAGAAAGACGACACAAATCAAAGAAAATAAATAGATCTCATGATTGGATATCACTTTCCTGAGCACTGTAACGTTCCGCCCTTTTTCACTCGCCGAAAATCAGAGTCTTTTTTTTTTTTTTTTTGAATAAAGAACGAGGGAGAGCAGGACGCCACGACGGGAGCTAAGTCCGAGCTTCCAAAGCTCGACCCTTAACTGGCAAATGATGCGTGTGCGTGGACAAGTCCACTAAAATATTTCACATGCATAAAAGTTATACTGACTGAATAAACACATTGCTGAATTAATATTTGATTACATAGACCAACCATAACCTTTACTTAGCAAGGAAGTCAATCACCCACAACTTAACTAATCTATATATCCAAAAGTAATGTCAAACCATAGCAAAATAATATCTAAGTTATTACAGTCCCAAAATGCAATTAACTCAAATACATTGTCCAAAATTAATGCTTAAATAGAATAAGCAATAAGCTGCCCAAGCTCCTAAGCTTGGCTCCTTTCGCGTCCATCGTCCGTTCTGTTCCCTGTACCATCATCTAAGGTAGAAGTAGGGCATTCGACAATGCGCCCTAGTAGGAATTCCAGATAGGGTTATACACATAGGATTAGTATAAAATCAATATATAAAACATGATACCGTACTTGTAAAACATAATACCCAAAAACAGAGCATGATAATAGAGATCATAATCATGCTGATGTAATGTCACATAATACCAAAAACAGTGCATGATAATAAAGATCTTAATCATGTAGATAAAATAAAAAACAAGTGCATGATAATAGAGATCATAATCATGCTGATTTAATGCCAATGCCATGGGTGTCATATGCCAATGATTTCCCATCCAACAACCATATCACAAATCACATTGCTAATCTTCTTGATGAACAAGCCACATCAAAGTATTCACTGTCATGCCTCCCCACGTATGCCTTATTGGTCCCACCAAATGGAGCGTGGACTCCTCTTACAACTGTTATGCCTCCCCACGTATGCCTTATCGGATCCCACCAAATGGAGCTTGGACTCCTCTTACATTTCAAACATTATATATCTCTTCCCGTATGTCAATCGGAATCAGTGTGGATTCCTCCCCACAATTGTTTATACGATACCCCGAATGGAGCGTGGACTCCTCTCATATGTTCCCTCCGATGCTATGCATGAGATGTGAGTGCAAACATGCTATTTCATATTAAATTACATAATAGCATTGAAATTTCATTCTTAAAACATAGGCATTTTGATACCCAAAATAGATCATCAAATAAGCAAATAAAAATCATTACATGTACATAATCCAAAGTGTTTCAACAAGGTAGGAATCCTACCCAAGTCCGATTTATTGTCCTTTTCTTGTTTCGCATGAACAATCGCTAGCCGTTGCTTGCAAGTGAATCATACCTCTTTACCTTGTCAATTTAATCACACACATATATCAATTTAATTATCCGTTTGATTTAAACCATCCCTTACATCCTTCCAGTTAGACTAAAGTTTCTGGAAACATCAATTTAAAATCAACTTGTTATTTTAGTCGACTGAATCAGGGATTCAGTCGACTAAAACACGCTCTGCCACAGTGTTCTGCCTTACCACAGACTTTCAGTCGACTGAAATACACATTCAGTCGGCTGAAACCCAACTCAGTATTATTTATACTTGGACTCGCTCTCTTTCAATCGACGTGAATCACAAATTCAGTCGGCTGACTCTAAGTCAAGCCTTTTGTATTCCTGGTCAATCCTCTTTCAGAGATTCAGTCAGGCTAACTTTGGAGCAGATAAACTGTGTGTTCGGCCTGTGTGCATTCAGTCGACTGAATCAAGGATTCAGTCAGCTGAATTATCAACAAGCTGGTTACGTGTTTGTCAAGTATTCCTTCAGTCAACTGAATCTAATATTCAGTCGGCTGAAACACGTCCGATCCCTTTACTTCTTTGATACGTCTTCTTTCAGTCGACTGAATCCCATATTCAGTCGGCTGAAACATTATTATACCCCTTACATTTTAATCCAGACATGGTTCAGTCGACTGAATCTAATTCAGTCAGTTGAAACTCCCAGAATTGGTTTTCTGTTACAGCCAACTCCAATTCAGTCGACTGAATTAAAGATTCAGTCGACTAACTGTTTTGTCAGTCTTTTCTATTTGCATATTTGTACCTCCTTTCTTCATGAAACACTTAATATTATTCCAACATCTTAAACATCATCCGTGTAACTCTTAGATGGATTTACTCTACTCATTAGCCAAGGCTAGGATTATTTATCTAATTCCTCCAATCTTATACTATTACAACATAGTTTTGCATTTAAACCTTTGGTTGTTTGTTACCACACTTATCCATTCCCTGAATGGATTACCAATTCCATGGCTCTAATACGACTTAGCCATCCATTCCAACCCAATCCAGAACCCATAGGTTCAGCCACATCCTGGCAGACCCTATGGTTTCTTTAAACTTAAATCTTAATCTTACATTATCCTCATACATATGACTTACCTCTTCCCCGTCTCCTCCTTTCTTTTGCTCTGTCTTTACTCCTCAGTCCTTCTCCTTCCTTTCTTGTTCTTCAGCAACTCCTCCAAGTCTAGAGCCGAAATGGGAGGGAGAGAGATTGGGAAGAGAGGAAATCTCTATGTTACCTAGTGATGCAAAATCGGACTAAGGGTGTTGAGAGAGGGAGAAAGAGAGATAGGAAATTCTTTTGTTTGAAAGGAAGAGGATCGGCCAAAGGGGGGTGGAGTATACCTCTTAGTAATTCAACCCTCTATCCTCCCAACCACCCTCATTAGTTTTTGGTCTTTCCCATGTGTCCCTTGGCTAACCAAGGAGACACATGGCTTAAGCTTTCCCCCCTCCCAACGTGTATGTCTAGGGTTTTCCTCTCCCATGATATGGAAAACCTCCATCTCCCCTTGACTCATTTCAAATGGGAGTCTCTTCACATCCCTTTCAACTCAACTCACATTAAATGAAACTCATTCCCCAACTCAAGCACTTGAACTCATCCATGCAACTCTTAACTCAAGACTTGAATTTATTTCTTAATTAAATAATTCATTAACTCAACTCACTTCACTTAACCCTTTTGAACTCACCCATGGTTGACCAAGTCAACCATGGCTTAGCCGACCATGTAGGCTACCTTAACCATTTGCCACCTCACTTGATGAGGTGGATATGGATCTTAATTGGGTAGTTGACCCAATTAATTTAATCCTACCCATTTACTTTAAACATCAATTCATCTTGACCCATTGGGTCCCAAATTGGGTAATTGACCCATTTAATTTCATTTACCCAATTACTTGCAATCAAACCCTATCCATGATCTATTGGATCATAATTGGGTCATTGACCCAATTCTTACCCATCTAACATTCATTCCATCCATAAATCTTAAATTCAATAAATTTAACAATTTAAATAGACAAAATCCAATATAATAATCCATTGAAAAATCTGGGATGTTACTGTAACACTTTTGAATTTCATATTATTAATATTTATGAAATTTGTCATTTAATTGTGAAATTATTGGATATGGACCTTAGATGGGTAAAGGATTGGGTCAATTGCCCAATTAAGACCCAACGGATTGTGGATATGGTGGAAATTGGATTAATTGTGTAAGATATATTCAATTGGGTCAAAATTGTTAATTGGGTCAAAATGTCCAATTGGGACCCAATGGGTCGAGTTTGACTTGGTTGACCACCAAGTAGAGTTAAATTAAATGAGTTGTGTGGGACGATTTGAATTTTAAATTTAAATTCAAACAATGGAAAGGATGGTTTGTATTTTAAATTTAAATTCAAATAATGGGTTGGACGGTTTATATTTGAAGTTCAAATTTAAATGGGATGGATGGATTTGACATTTCAAAAATTCAAGTTCAAACAATGGTTATAGGTTAGAGAGATAAAGGTGGTTTAAAATTCAAAATAAATGGGGTGGACGGTTTTATGTTTGAAATTCAAACAAATAAGATGGAGGAGCTATGTTTAATTCAAAATTCAAAATAATGATACACGTTGGAGAGATGGAGTAGTATTGGTTTAATCTTTAAATCCAAACAAATGGAAGAGTATTGGTTTAATGTTCAAATTCAAACAAAGAGAGGAGTATGGGTTTATTTCAAATTCAAAGGCACATGATGGAAAGATAATGGAGATAGTTTTTCATTTAAAAATATTCAAATTTCAAATGGCATACACGTTGGAGAAGATGGAGGAGTATGGATTGAAGTTTAAATTCAAACAAATGAGTTGGGCTTAATATTTGAAATTCAAGCAAATGGAATACATTTGAAATTCAAATGGGGTGGACGGTTTTAATATTGGAAATTCAAACAAAAGAGATGGAAGAGTATGGTTTTATTTAAAAATTCAAATGTTGGAGAGATGGAAGAGTTTGGTTTTATTTCAAAATTTACACGTTGGAGAGAGATGAAGATGTTTATGGATTAATCTTCAAATTCAAACAAAGGAGATGGAAGAGTTATATCTGATACACGTTGGAGGTGGTTTAAGTTTGAAATTCAAGCAAATGGAGATGTTTATGGTCTAACTTTCAAATTCAAACTCTCCCTCTCCCTCTTGGCTATCTCTCCCTCGCACTCTATCTTGACCGGCCAGCAACCTAAGAGAAAAAGATCAAACACTTGGAAAATTCTTATCCCATTTTTCTTCCTCTCTTGGCCGTTCCTCTCAAAGACTTGAAGTAATTTTACCATCTCAAGTTTTTCTATCTCTCTCAAATCTATATCTTGGCCGAACCAGCCCTTGGTGATCTCATTTTGAGCAAGCACACAATCGGCCAAAAGATCAAGAAAAGAAGGAGAAGCTAAGGAAGGAAAGAAACAAGCGAGAGTGAAGAAAAAATTGGAGGAGTCGTGGAATTAGTAAGTGCTCTACTAAGTCTTGGTAAATAAGAAAATGGTTAAGACATGGTTCGGCTATGTATATGGCTGATTCTACCAAAGGTTTAAATTATGGATGATGAGGTTTAAAAGGATAGAAACATGGATCATAGGGTTCGGCCACTTTGGATGGCCGAACCCCATGATAGGATTTGATAATTTTGTATGGTTTTTGGAAGATAAAAACCATACCAATGTATGAGAGTTTTTAAGTGTTTTAATTGGAATTAAAATTGATGTTTTGGGCCAACCATTGGATGGCTGAACCATACTATGATTATGGCTAAAATATGGAGTATGAACCATGCACAAAGGATGGAATGTTTGAGTCAAGAGAACCATAGGGTTCGGCCATGTGTATGGCTGAACCCCATGGACCCTTGTATGGGTATTTGGATTTAGGATTATGATTAGAAATTGTTAATGGTTTTTATGATGTTTTAAAAGGTTAACATAGATGAAAAAATGATGTTAGAATATGCTATGGATCATGAAAGGGTATGAATGGAAAAAGTGTAAATAGATGGAAATAAGGAACCATAGGGTTCGGCCATATGTATGGCCGAACCCCATGGAGTGATTTTGATGGGTTTAAGTAATTTTGGAACCAAGAAAATGATGGAAGATTAAGGGTTAGTTAATTACATGAATAGATTGGTAACTAGCCTTAAGTATGAAAGATTAAAGGACCAAGATTGAGATAGTGAGGTTCGGCCATGTTGTATGGCTGAACCCCACTAAGATGGATTTGTTTTGGATGATGGTGGTTAGCAAAATTAAACATTGGTTAGACAAATGGCAAAACAGTAAATACAAGTCAAATTGTAAATATGAATAGATTGATCAAAGGACTTGAAAAGATGGGTCCAAAACCAAAGTGGTAAGGTTCGGCCATGTTGCATGGCCGAACCCTACCCAAGTGTGTTCAAAGTGTGAGGTGGTTTAATATGATTAAATAAAAAGAAAGGACAAAATCAAATGTTTAGGATCTTGACTTGTTGTTATATAAACAAGGTATCGGGACTCCTTGAACGGTACGCAATCGTGAACGGGTGACTGATTGAGAAGAAAGGACAACTTAAGTAACTTTCTGTAGGTTTCCTACCTTTTTGTAACCACACTTATATTAATGTTTTATCTTAATTTTGATGAAATATGTGCTAAGTTATTATGTTTCAAAGTGGTTTTGTATGTTAAGATGTATTTACAAATGGCATGAACTCATGGACCATGCATGTCATGGGGTGATGATTATGGAAACCGGAGGCCACACTCCGTCAGGGCGTCCGAAAGACCACTGTGGGGTACCTTGATGATGAGAATCCCATCAAGAGGAATCCGGAGGCCACACTCCGTCGGGGCTTCCGAAAGACCACTGTGGTGTACTTTGGTGATGGCTATGTATATTTGTGATGGGTGGGACTCATTACATGTGCATAACATACATGGCATTGTTTTATGAGATTTTGATGAACATGTATTATCATATTATTTGCATGTTTTTATACTAACCTTGTGGTAGCCCTGATTGGAAACACCTACTGGGTGCGTTGATCTAACGCCCTATCTCTATCCTTAGTGGATGACGCAGGAAAGGGGAAGAACGAGGATCGTGAAGGAAACCCAGCTTAGGAGCTTGGGTTTTTTAATGGACTTTAATTTATGGATTGATTTATGGACTTTTATTTGGACAATGTAATTTGATAGTTAGATGATGTTGACATGTAATAATTTAGTAATATTTGCTATGGTTTGGTATGGGTTGGAATGATTGATTAGGTTAAGTTAACTTTGGAAGAATGACAATGTACTTTGCTATCTAATAAAATGGAGTAGATTTAGGTTCTATTATAATCCGCAGTTAGATTAAGTGTTATTCCGCAATGTTTATACTTTACTATGTGAGAACCATTCTCATGGACTTAGTCCATGTTCACATAGGCTTGGCCAGTTAAGGGTCGGACTTTAGAAGTCCGGACTTAACTCGCGTCGTGACACTCCCTTTCTTATCACTTGTTTATTTAAAAAAAAAATAGACTCTGATTTAGAGTGAGAAAGGGCGGGGTGTTACAGTTACAAGCACATTGAGTCAACCACTAACATTTTTCTTCCTTTATTCTCAACATAAATACCCTATTAGACTTAAGATCAATAGGACTTCCTTTAGTACGAAACGTGATTTTGGACCGGTCATATCAAAGAAGGATAAAAGACTCTAAAATAAATATTTTGAATAGAAAATTTAGAGGTCTTCAAAATGTAACGGGATATTCTTCCTCTATTTTTTTTTTCTTTTTGGCACTTTTCAAACTTTTTTTTCACATCCTTCTTTTGATATCTGGATGTTCCTTTTTTTTTTTTTTCCTTTTTTTTTCATTTTTCATCATTATTTTTAAGTGCCTATTTTTTTTTAAAGTACCATCCCAATATTTATTTCATCTCTAACCTCTTCTGAGGTCTTAGAATAGGTCACAAATATTTCAATGAGGCTCAAACTCCATAACCGGAGTTGGGTACAGTAAACATGGCTAAACAATAAAATAGGCTAATTTTCAATAAGGCTCAACTGGGAACTGTCAAGATAAAATGACTAAAAATAGGTAGGCATTGAGGCTCAAACGATCCAAAAATGGCCTAAATCATATCCTAAGTTTCATAAAGTAATTTCCTTGTTTCAAATAAATTCCAAATAAAATCTTATGTAATAGCCCAAATTTGATGGCGTTCTTTGTAATATGACCAAAATTGAAGAATAATGAGATCACAACAAATTAATGTGATAAAATAGATAGGCATTAAAGCTCGATGGGTTAAGTCTCCACTAGTGTTCCTCCTTTGATTACTAGACTCATGAAACATTTTTCTTTTTCCAACGAATTTTAATATGGCGGTGTAAAAATTATTCCGAATATAAATCCTATAAAATGTTTCCTGAAAAACACGAAATAAAAAATTTATTTACCCATTAATGCTGAAAAATCACTTAGACTCAACAAATATATATATATATATATATATATATATATATATATATATATATTTTACGCGAGGAGTACTCTCAGTCCTCACTAACTCTTCCCTTAATAAAAAATATTATTATTATTATTTAGACTAAAAAAAATTCAAAAACTCAAAACCCCCTTTTTTTTTTTGGCAAGGGTAGTCTCAGTTTTTGTTTGTAAACTTACTCTTCCCTTGAATTTTTTAATAAGGGTCACAATTCTTTCAAACTTACTCTTCCCTAATTTTTTCGGACACAAAATTTTTGTTGGACTTAATCAGTGTAGCCCTTTAATACCCCCAAATTTAAATTAGACATTGTCCTCAATGTTCCTTAATCTACAGTGATCACGTGCAAATAAAAAAAAAATTTGGAACAGTGCTAATTTTGGGTAAGACGTGTACCTAAGAGAGTTCACTCACAACGGACCTAAAAAAAAAAAAAACTATTCCTAAACTAGAATGACCCAATAGAAATCATACACTAATTGATTACGCATCCTTTGAGTCAGCCTAGGATTTCTATTGAGCTATTCTAGTTTAGGATTAGGATGCTAATTTTGAATGGTCACCGGCAACGACGCCAAAAACATGTTGATGTGTTCAAATTTTATATTTATAAATCTCGCAAGCGCACGAACCATTTATAGTATGGCGTGATGAATGCGAGGTCGATCCCACAAGGAACAAGTAAAATATATGCAAAAATAAATATATGATTTTGAATTTTTATATTTTTAGAGAATATTCTCTCTTGGTATATCCAGATCATAGGTAGGAGCATAAACTGAAAGATTTTGGAGCTACAAAGATAGTTATTAAATCGTTAGCACCACATAAAAACATTCCTCCTAGAGTAGTTGTTAATACAAATAATAGAAACTCTGTTATAGCCATTTCTGTACATTCAATGTACTCTACGGATAGAGGAATACATAGAGTTGAACATAGTAAAATAAGAAATTGAAAGATTTCGTTGAAATTGTTCGTTTGGAAATTTCCTGAAAAGCTAATCATAGGTTCTTCTCTCCATCGGAACAATAGGGCCGTTATGCTCATTACTAAACTTGTTGAAGAGATGAAATATAACCAAGGTATATCTTTGTTATTAGAGGTTGAATCGATCATCAGAAGAAGAATTAGGCCATAGATCTTAAACTAGTCAAATCCCAAAAATCAATTCTATTCTCATGAATATATCTCTAAGTTAACAAAAATTAGTTTTAATAAATAGATATAGAAGTTAAAACATTAATTAGTTCCAATTAAGAGAATAGATTAATATAGAATTTATAAACAATCTTACATCTAATTCAAGAGAACAAAATTAAAGTCGAATTAATTTAAGTCTCAAACTAGTTAACACTTCTTAAGAGGAGTTTAAATACATGAAATAAAATACATGAACAATTAAAATAAATAAAAAATGAATTAAAGAACTGAGACAAAATTGAACAATAAAAATACAACATACAAACAAAATAAATTGCATAACAAAATAGAGACGAAAATTGAAAATAAATTGACATTAAAAGTAAAAGACATAATTTAAAAGTGCATAATTGAAAGGGTAGTCATTAGAATACACCGCTTGTAGAGCACTGAAATTTTACATTTTTACCCCTTATTATTGGGTTACTTAATCCTCAATTTTGTATATAACGATGCATTTAATGTATCTTATCAGTTTGTAATAAAAAATGGAAAGTTCAGGAAAATCAAGTTAAAACAACAAAAGATTGCAAGATTAGAGTTTTAAATATAAGACCTAGGATTATTATAATTATTTCAAGTCACTTTCTAGGATTTTCATGTGAATTAATTAATCTAGATCCAGTTATGAGAGTTATGATTAAATAATAATTTTTAGATTTATAGTGACTGAATAATTATTTAATTCTAGTGATTAAAAGCTGCAATCCAAAAGCCAAAGCCTGAATTTCAAGTCAATGGGCCAAGATTCAGTTCAAGTGGGCCAAGCTATGCCCTACAAAGCTTCAATGGCCAAGCCACATGCAAGCCCATGTGCATTCCACACTCTGGGCTAGGCCAGTGTGCAAGCTCAAGTTCAACTAAGGCCCAAGCTCTCAAATCTAACTCAAGTGGGCCTGAGTTGAGGTCTTGATCCAAATCCAAAGCCCAAAGTCCAATGAACTCCATGATCCATGTTTGAATTTACCTAAGTCCAACCCAACTACCCATGTCCAAAACCCATAACCCAAATCCACATCCATACCATCCAAGTCCCATCTTAGATCTTAACCTTCCATCTCACATACCCAATTGGGTCAAACCTTAGATCTACCATCAAATCTAACACATCCATTCATCTATCATTAGATCTAGGTCATCCATCATCATCATGATCATCTTAACCTTAGATTAGTGTTCATCCATGCATCACCTATTAATCCTTGCATTCATTTCATGCATTAGTCATCTTAGCCATTAGATATTAGGTCATCTAATCTCATTCACCCTAAAAACCTAGTTTTAATCCCCATCATCCATTCCCATTTAGATGCAATCCAGCCCATTGATTTTCCAACTTAAACCTTGATTTAATCCAAGTCATCCATCTCTTTTCAAAACCTATAAATACCCCATTACCCCAAGGGTAAAATTCGTACATGACCTGGAATTCAAGAGGACTAAAGGCTGGAGCAAAAGACAGAAAGATAAGGAGCATCATGCGAATTTACAAGTGAGAGTTTAGATTTTTATCTTTTATGTTGTCTTTCTCATATTTAAATTATAAAAGCCTTGTGCTTTAATTCTTCCATTTAATAAAGTAAAGCATTCATTTAGAACCCTGGAACATCCAATTTCTAAAATACCTTTATTATTACGTTATTTTTAATTTCAAGTACACAACTTTTATTTATTTGATTGAACATGAGCGTATGCTATAGTTAGGATCGTGATTGTAATACTTGAATCATGATTACTAAGGTTTTGATTAATTAAATTAAAAGTTGTTAATCTTGTTTTATTAATAAATGTGAATTGTATTTTACACATTTACGTGAATTTCAGATCTAGGCCTTTACTTTGTTTACATATCTTGGGTGATGAATTGTCTATTCCAAACAACCACCTTTTCCGTTACTGCACATTTAATTTCAGTCATTTATTTTCATGTAATTTAATTTTCTGTCTTTTAATTATGTTAAATCTTATGTTTATTATGCAATAGTTGTTTTAACCCAAATCTTGTATAAATCTAATATTTAATTCTGTAACTCTTTAATTCACCTTTTAATTATTTAATTCATTCTTTAATTCTTGATTCTCTATCTCTTAAATCACTCTCTCTCAAAGATCCATTCAATTAAAGTTAGAAAGATGTGTAAATAATTTTGTAACTTGAAATCCTAAACATGATTAAGATTAAAAGTTGATTCATCATATTAGAATAAGAAATCACACATCTTATTTGATGATTTTTCAATTAGATACATAGCTCATTTAATGATTCAATTTCTTAAAAAACAATTAATTTTTAAGAGGACATTAATTTAAATTCTTATACTTTTAGATTTTCCATTGGGTTCGACCTCGCTCTCACAATACTATACTATGAATGGTTCGTACGCTTGCGAGAATTACAAATTTAAAACATCAAAAGTTTTTGACGGCGTTGCCAGGAAATTCATTAAATTTTGTCCTTTTTAAAAATTAATTATTTTTAGGAAAAATTGTTATTTTTTGGAAAGTTCTATTTTTGGCAATTCTTGAAAAATGAAAACTTTATCTATTTTTGGAAAGTTACCTTAAATAAGAAATTCTTTAAAATCTCAGTTATTTGAATCAATTTATTTTTGGAAAGTTTCTAGTTTTAGAAAGATCTATTTTTTGTAATAGATCTATTTTTGGTAATAGATCTATTTTTGGAAGCCTTCCAATTTTAGAAAAAAATTCAAGCTTAGAACTTTTCTAAAAACCTTGAACTTCTATCTAACTTATGAAATCTTCAAAATAAGATGTCAAATCTTGGGATTCATTCATTCAAAATAAAAAATAAAAAATCTTAACTCCCATAATCTTGTTATAGTTTGGAATTCTTGTTTATAGATTATATCACATCCCTTTCTTTAATTATAGATTAGGAATAATTCTTTTAGTTTAGGAATCATGCATTCTTTGATTTGGACTCTACACCATAGTTTGCTTGTGTTATTTTACAGGATGCGTGCTTGAAAATCTATTAAAAATTGCTTGCAAAGTGCTTGAAAAATTGTTAAAAAAAATTGCTTAAAATTGCTCCAAAACATGCAAGCTAGGCTAAGGTGAATGCCTAATCATTTTATTTTAATTTTCACTTTTATCATGCATTCATATAGAAATTTTCCAGGGTGTTCTTTAATTCAATTGCATATTCAAATTGCTCATGCATTTTAAGATGTTAGATTCCTGCATTAGTTAGATTTGTTTTATTATTATTTTGTATATTTGCTTGATGTTTGTGTGGTAAAGTAGGATTGCATTCACAATATCTAGAAAAATAAGATAGTAAAATGGTTCATACATCTCCTAATAAAATCAATTAAGGAACCATTAGGCTAGATTTTTAGGGTTTCATGCTCACTAGGAACCTTTTTAATTCAAATCAATTTTTGGAACCAATGACTAGTTCATCTTCAAGAATGGTGTCTAAGGTTAGTTCTATCACCAAGGCATTGCGGTCGAGCATGACCTAAGGATAAGCTGGGAAGAGATGTTGTGTGTTCCCTCACTTACCTGGGAACTTACCTGGCCTTGTGGTTGAACTTTCATTGGAGACTTAGATTATTTGGAGAAAAAAATAGAAGCAAGTCTAGATACAATTTTTAGGATCCTATTATTCAATAAAAAAATTTGATTGCATTAGTGCAATTTAAATTTAAATCTAGGCATTTTTTTTGTGTGAATTTGTTTTAACGTGTATGATCGTGCCTGTGTATGCATAATTGGTAACGTAACTCCTCCAATTGCTTGGTTAGAGTTACACTTCCTGTCAGAACATCGATTGTTGCGTCAGGAGCTCAGTCCAGCTCAGTCATAGACATAGACGATTCACCTACTTCACCACCATCATCAACCTTATCTACTCCTCCATCATCTCCCATGGCAGAAGAAATTGCGGAGAAAACTCTCCAAGATTACTTCTCACTAGTCACAGCCAATACACCATCAGGTATAGTTGTACCTGCAACCAATATTACCTTTGAACTTAAGCCAAGACTTTTACATCTACTACCATCCTTTCATGGTCTTGATAGAGAGGATCCATACCTCCATATGAAAGAATTCTTAGAGATCTGCGCCACCATTAAAATCCAAGGAATTACTGATGAATCTATTCGACTTCGATTATTTCCTTGTTCTCTCAAAGAAAAAACGAAATCATGGCTAAATATTTTACCTGCGAATACCATCACCACTTGGGATCAGCTAGTTAATAAATTTTTGAATAAGTTTTTCCTAGTATAAAAAACAAACGCTCTCAAGAAAGAAATGATAAACTTCAATCAAATGGAGAGTGAACAATTCTGTGAAGCATGGGAAAAATTCAAAGAAATATTAGCAAAATGCCCCTATTATGGTTTTGAAACATGGGGACTTATCCAATTTTTCTATGACGGTTTACCACATCAACCCGTCAAATGGTCGAGTCTATGAAAAATGGGGACAATTTTGAAGCCAACTGAAAACAATGGATCGACATTCCTAAAAACATTGGCAGAAAATTCTCAGCGATGGGATTTTTCCAAGAAAAATATCTTAGCATAAACCTCAAGAAAAGGGGGTTTGTACAAAGTCAGTAGTGATTTTGACGTTAAGTTAGCAATCGTAAACCAAATGAAAAAAGTCAACTCATTAGTAATGACTCAAGCGATGAATCCATACAATAGGACCAAATGCTGAATTTTGTGCTATGTGTTCTAGCCCAGGACACACCGCTCAAAAGTGCTCTTCCCTAGAATCAAATTCTGAGTGTTTAACTGAACAAGTAAATGCACTCAATAATTTTGGAAGACAGTAAGGAATCCCTTTCTCTACTACATATAATCTTAATTGGCGAAATCATCCCAATTTTTCTTGGCGACAGAATCAACCTCCAATGAATCAAAATATTCCTCAATATCAAAATCAGTCATTTCGACCACCTCCATATCAGCCACCACCTCAAAATCAGTCATACCATCCATCTCAGTCAAATCAGTCTTATCCTTCACAACAACGTAAACCTTCGATTGAGGATACGTTGCAGCAATTCATTCAATTTACTCAGCAGGCTATGCACAAGCTTGAAACACAACTTGGACAATTAGCCACTTCTATTGGTGATAGAGAACAAGACAAATTTCCCAGTCAACCTATTCCAAATCCTAAGGGACAATATGAAGTTTCATCATCCAAACCAGACGATGTTAAATCAATTACTACCTTGAGATCAGGAAAACAAGTAGATAACAAAGTGGAAATGCCTAAAGAATCAATCAATGATCAATCAAAGCAATCGGATAACTCACTGAGTTCATCCTCTGTCCAAAATCCATTGAATTTATCTACTAAGAAAACATTTTCACCAAGGGCTCCATATCCTCATAGGTTATCAGCAAACCAAAAGATACCATATGGTGACATACTAGAGGTTTTTAAACATGTCAGTATCAATATCCCTCTATTGGATGCCATCAATCAGGTACCTTCGAATGCTAAATCTCTCAAAGACCTATGTATGGTGAAACGGAGAACCAATGTTCCTACGAAGGCTTTCCTAGCAGAAAATGCGAGTGCACTGCTCCAACAAACATTTCCAATCAAACATAAGTATCCTGGATGTCCAACTATTGCTTGTACAATTGGTACATACACAATTGACAGGGCCTTATTAGATCTTGAAGCTAGTGTTAGCCTACTACCATATTCTCTCTATGAGCAGTTAGGTTTGGGAGAATTGAAACCTACTTCTATCACACTACAGTTAGCTGATTGCTCAATAAAAATCCCAGAGGTGTGAAAGAAGACGTTCTAGTTAAGATTGACAATTTCTACTTCCTTGTAGATTTTGTGGCATTGGATACACAATCAACTCAGGACGATAATGGACATATCCCAGTCATTCTTGGATGACCATTTATGGCCACTGCAAAAGCAGTGATCAATTGCCAAAATGGTACGCTTAGATTATCATTTGGAGACTTGACAACTGAACTCAATGTTTTTGGCCTTTTTCAACAACCTCTCTACACGGATGATTCATGCGAGGTACTTAATTAAAAGTTCTGTTGATGAATTTTCCTTCACTCCATTTACAATGATCAGTTCGAAAAATCACTATCTAATTTAGACAAAGATTTCAATTTCAATGAAGTGAATGTTATCACCAAATTCGAACCTCTTTCTGTCAATCCATCAATGTCAATTCCATGAAGCCACCAAAATTAGAACCCAAAGCTCTTCCTGAAACTCTCAAATATTCATATCTTGGACCTTCAGACACATTGCCAATTATCATAGCTTCAGACTTAACTTCTGAGCAGGAATCCAAACTTATGACTGTCTTAAGAGATCATTGTGAAGCTAAAGGATGGTCCATTGCCGATCTCAATGGAATTAGCCCTTCTGTGGTCATGCACAAAATTCATCTGGAAGAAAATTCCAAAACAGCTAGGGAACCACAGAGACGGCTAAATTCAGTAATGGCAAGAAGCAGTGAGAGCCGAAATTTTGAAACTTCTCGAAGCTAGAATCATTTACCCAATTTCAAATAGTGCATGGGTAAGCCCAATCAAAGTTGTCTAAAAAAAGTCTGGTGTCACAGTAATTGTAATGGCTCGGAATTTGTAAATCAATGAATATGTGAATATTATTTATTTTAATGATGAAAATTTGGAAAATTGGTGGAATAAAGGGTAAATGGACCAAAATTTGGGCAAAGGCCCAAGTAGGGCCCAATGGACTATGGATTGGATTTAAGTTTACTTAAAGGGTCAAAGATGGTCAATTGGGCCAAGGATGGTCAAATTGGGCCCAATACCCATTTGGGACCCAATGGATCAAATTGATGTAAGCCCTAAGGTAAATGGGTAAGAGGAAAATGTAATTGGGCCATGGGCCCAATGGTGATCCGATTGGAATGAATTGAATGGGTTCAAATCACCTAAGTTAATTTGAAGTTGACCAAGGTGATATGGCCCAATGGGACCCACCTCCACCTCACCAAGTGAGGTGGCGTATGGACCCAAGGTTTGGTGGGGCCGACCACCATGGTTGAATTGGTCAACCATAGGTGTATGCATAAAGGCAATTTAAGTAAGTGGGATTAAGTTCAAGTGGGAATTAATTAACTTAATCAAATAATCCAATTAATTAGTTAATTAAACTAAGCTAAAGTGGTGGTCAAAGAGGGGAGACCAAAACACCTCATTCCAAGCTTAAGAGAAGAAAAAACGTTGGCTAGGGTGTTGGGGTCAAAAAGCATATAAAATATCTATGATGTTGGTGGGAGAATTAAATGTGGAGTGTAAGTTACACCACCACATGAGATAAGCCTTATCTTGTTTTCCCATTCTCATTTTCACTAACTCCATCTCTTGCACTCTCTCATGGCCGTCCCACACTAGGAAGAGAAAGAAGAAGAAAAATTAAGGGGAAAAGAAGAGAAGGAGAGAAGAAAGAAATGCAATTTCTTAGTTCATTACTCTAAGATCAAGGTCAATTGTCTTCCTTCTCATCATCTCCCCCTCTCTCCCTCAAGCAAACCCTACCTTGGCCGATCCTAAGTTTGGAGGGTTTCACCATTGATCAAGCATCTTGGCCTACCAAAGATCAAAAGGAAGGAGAAAGGAGGCTAAGGAAACCGACGGGAGTGGCGGAAGTCGGAGGAGACGACGGATTGTAAATATTTTCTTAAACAAGAAATTTTGGATTTTTTAGGGTTTAAGATTTGGGATTCATTTTGTAAATTTAATGGTGGCCAAATGATTTTATGCCATGGATTTTAAATACATCAATTTGAAAGATGGAAAGTGGACAAAACCCTAAATGGGTAAATTAGGGTTAGGGGAAGGAAAGAATTAAATGGACTAGGTGCATTGTATGATTAGGTGTTAATCAAACATGGAAGTGGGGGTTTTGAATGAATTGATGGACCATAGGGTTCGGCCATGTAGTATGGCCGAACCCCATGGAAAAAAGGGTTGATGAATTAAGTAGGGTTTTAAGGTTTAAAGCTATGGAGAATGTTTATAATTTTTAGGGTTGTAAATAATTGAATGTGGTGAATTTTGTAAAGAGGTTTTAAATGAGAGAATCATAGGAGATGGAAGATAATTTTAATGACCTCAAAAAGAATGGTTTAGGGTTTTAAGTGCTTAATGATTAAATGTAGGTAATGTATGATTTTTTTAGGGTTTTAAGGAATGGAGGTTATGGAAGGTAATTTGGACATTCTTAATGGAATGTTAGGGTTTTGTGAGAATGGAATCCATGAATAAATGTGAATGTGTTTAAGGTCAAAAAGGGCACCCATGGATGATGGATCATGAACCATGGGTTCGGCCATGGTGTATGGCCGAACCCTATGGTGATCAATTGGTGAAATTGTGGAATGATGATGTATGTGAAGTAATGGAAAAATGAATGGAAAATGATGGTTGTATGATGGTTGTAAATGGACTTAAATGTGATTAAGGATGGTGGTTTAAATGTATAAGTTAAGCCCCTTCATAGCAAGGCTTATGATGGGTTCAAATGTATAAGTAGGCCAAAGAAAAAAATGGGAAAAGGACACCATGGGTTCGGCCATGGTGTATGGCCGAATCCATGGTCCAATTGTGAGCCCTTTTGGTGGGTTAAATTGGAGGGTGAATGATGTTTATGGCCTCCAAAGGAAATGAGTGGGTAATGGACTCATTGTAGTTTAAATGCAGGAAGTAAACCCCATGGGAAGATTTGATGAATGGGGTATTTTGAACCCATGATCCATTAACCATTTAAAGAGTTAAGTATGTGGTTTTGGATGGGTTTAAATGAATAAGGGTTAGGTCAATTAAAGGACTAATTTTAATGATGTTATGTCATGATTAAATGGGCCATTAAGGGATTGAATTAATGATCAATTATGGGCATAAGTAGGCATGAATGAATGAGTAATTAATCATGTAAATGAGTAGTGGCAAAAATGGTAAATATTGGCTAAAGTGAAGAAACCCACTAAGATATGATTAATGGGCTTAGAAATAGTTAAAATATGGACTGATTATGTGTATGTAATAAGGTATTGGATATCGCGAGTGGTACGCGTGTCGGTAGCCTGATTATCGGACGAAAAGGAAAAAGGACGCGAGTCGGTATTCGGTAGGATTCCTACCTATTTGTAAGCCATGGATTAGGTGCTATGTGAATGGTTTATTGGTTTATTTTTAGTAATTATATGATTGGTTATATGATGGTTTAAGAAATTATGATTTATATGTACTTATGGCGTATGGCTAACCTATGAGTTATATGTTGGTGATATGAGTAATATGTAAAGGCTATGACCCAAAATTATTACATAGCATAATGCATTACATCTCATGCATTGCATGGGCGGGAAAATAAAGGAACCGGAGTCCATACTCCGTCGGGGCGACCGAGAACAAGCATGGGGATAGCCTGATAGGCTATAACCGGAGTCCATGCTCCGTCGGGGCGACCGAGAATAGGCATGGGGATACCTTGACAAGGTCTTGTCGTCAAGGGGGATATGACATCATGATGGTAGGGATGATGGGTGGGATTCATAACACAGACACCCATGGCATGGCATTCACTTCATAATTTCATTATATGATTGTCTACCAGTTTCTATTATATTATTATTTGCATGTTGTTATTACTAATCCATGTACTAGCCCTACTCGGAGTCCTACTGGGCGCATGGTCTAATGCCCTACTTCTACCCTAGTTGATGACACATGAAATGTCGGAGCAGTAGGACGAGACGGGAGCCAAGCTTAGAAGCTTGGGAAGGCGGACTAATTATTTTGTTTAAGTTTATTTTGGGAAATGTGTATTTGTATAGTTTAGCTTGTTGGAAATGTAATATTTTAGACTCATTGTCATGTTTTGGATTTTTATTGTAGACATATGATGTTATGGCATTTTAGTAATTAAATGATGGAATCTTCCCTGCTATCTAGAAAAATTGGTAGGATAGTATCTATTATCATTCCGCATTTAATGTATTATTCCTCGAGCTTACTTCTATGGGTGAACCATTCTCCGTGGACTCCGTTCTACGCACCTGTAGGGTTGACCAGTTAAGGGCCGGGCTTTAGAAGCTCGGACTTAACTCGCGTCGTGACGTCCGCACCCTTTGTCACTTCTTAATTCAAAAGGAAAAAAAAAAATTAGACTCTGATTTTCGGTGAAAAGGGGCGGGCGTTACAGTAATAAAAAATGAGGAAAATGAGTTAGTTCCAACACGTGTTCAAACGGGTTGAAGAGTTTCTATTAATTACCGGAAGCTGAACACTGCCACTCGAAAAGATCACTTCCCTCTTCTTTTCATTGATCAAATGCTTGAAGGTTTAGCCGATCATGCGTTCTATTGTTTCCTTGATGGTCATTCCGGCTATAACCAGATCTATGTTGCTCTTGAGGATCAAGAGAAAACAACATTCACATGTCCATTCGGTATGTGCACCTATCGTCGTATGCCTTTCGGACTATGTAATGCGCCTGCCACCTTTCAGAGGTGCATGATCAGTATTTTCTCCGATATGGTAGAAAGTTTCCTAGAAGTTTTTATGGACGATTTCTCAATCTTTGGATCAACTTTTGACCAGTGCCTGCACTATCTGACTCTTGTGTTAGGTCAGGTGCAAAAAAAAGAACTTAGTGTTCAATTGGGAAAAATGTCACTTTATAGGTGAAATCAGGCATATTACTTGGTCACACCATCTTCAGAAAAAGGAATTGAAGTGGATAAAGCCAAGGTTAACCTAATCTCTAATTTACCAAAACCTCAAACTGTTAAAAAGATTAGGTCATTCTTAAGTCACGCTGGATTTTACAAAAGGTTTATCAAAGGATTCAGTGACATATCAAGACCTCTGTAACTCCTAACCAAGGATGTCGTTTTCAATTTTGATGAAAAATGTGTCATATCCTTTGAAAATTAAAAAAGTGCCTTGACTTTTGCTCCAATCATATAGCCACCTAATTGGTCTGTACCTTTTAAATTATGTGCGATGCCTCTAACTAATGCAGTAGGAGCCGTGTTAGGAATGAACAGATTATCTCATGTTATCTACTATGCTAGCAAAAGTTGAATGGCGCTCAACTTCATTATTCCACCAAGGAAAAAGAGCTATTAGTAGTTGTATTTGCGCTAGATAAATTTCGATCTTACTTAGTGGGATCGAAGGTTGTTATTGTAATGCCTTGCCCTTTTTCACTTGCATAAATCGTATTATATATTTTTTTTAAATAAGTGAGAGAGGACGTGCCGTCACTACTCGAGTCAAGTTCGAGTTTCCAAAATCCGACCCTTAATTAGCCACTACTACGTGTGTGTGGACTAAGTCCACTAAAACATTTTCACACGCATTTCTTAATGCTTGCGGAATAATTTATGTGAATAGTCATCATTAGGCAAGGAAAGCCAATCACCATAAAATTCCAATGAACTTAAGGATTATCAAACCATAGCAAATAAGTTCTAAGTTATTACAATCCAAAATATAAGTCCTCCGAATACATCATTGAAATCAAAATAAGTAATTTAAACTTAAATCTTTCCAAGCTTTACGCTTGGCTCCCTTCTGGTCCCACGTCGTTTTCCTTGTCATTTCCTGTTCCATCATCTATAGGGTAGAAGTAGGCATTAGTCAACATGCGCAGTAGGTATTCCAGCTAGGGCTATGGTACACATAGGAGTAATATTAGATTAACATAAATCAAGGTATATACATCATTAATGCCATATTTGTGAAAAGATCTTATAAGTGATAAAACAATGCATGATATCCATATCATAATCATGCTAACATAAGTGTCATGTCATGGGTGCCAATGCCAAATGAAATCCCACCCAATGTCCATATCAAATCTCATAATAAATCAATCAATGGTTTCCTTGGCCAATTATGTCCACAGTGTTTGTGGCGGCAACCACCAGGGCACTGTATGCCCATCCACAAATTAATCGGGATTATCGATGGAGTGTGATTTCCTCCCTATGGGCATGATTTCAGGACTGACTACCCAGGAGCTCTTTGACCCAATTACGCCGTACCTTTTCTATCATCCGGACGCGGCCAAATCTCAATGGTTCATATAGCTTCATATCATCTAATCTCGAGCCCAAGTTATGTTCGGACAGTTCAGAACTTGGCTTGCTGGTCATATGTGTTCCCTCCCATGCCATGCATGAGGTAATGTATGCAAAAATGTCATTTCATTTAAAATACATAATATAATTGAAAATCAACTCATAATCATACGCAATTTGTTTAGCCAATGCATTCATCATATTTTGAATATAAACAAGTGTCATATTATGTAACGCCGCACCCTTTTTCACTCGCCGAAAATCAGAGTCTACTTTTTTTTTTTTGTAATAAAGAGTGAGAGAGAGCGGGACGCCACGACGCAAGCTAAGTCCGAGCTTCCAAAGCCCGGCCCTTAACTGGCCAACCATACGTGTGCATGGACTAAGTCCACTAAAACGGTGCACACTGTAATAAGGCTATACATTCAGAATTAAACATAATCTCGGAATTATAATAGAGTTCTATCCTATCCAATTTTAAATAGGAAGGAAGTCCATCACTTAATCATAATCATCTTAAGTTAAAATGTCCAAAATTAAAATCCAAACCATAGAAAATTGTCTAAGTTATTACAGTCCCAAATACTAATTACTCAAATTACATTGTCCATAATGGAAACTTAAATAGAATGAAACTAGATTATCCAATCTCCTAACTTGGCTTCGATCGCGTCCTTCACTCCGTCCATTTCCTATGTCATCATCTAAGGTAGAAGTAGGGCAGTTAGACAACGTGCCCTAGTAGGTACTCCGAGTAGGGCCACCACATGGGTTAGTATAAAAAAATCACATAGAAATATATATAATATCAAAACCATGCAAGTCAATGCCATGCCATGGGTGTCATATGCCATGAATCCCACCCATCAACCATATCACAATCACATAGTATTCCTCTTGATGGATAATCCACATCAAGGTATTGTCATGACTCCCCACGTATGCCTTATCGGTCCCACCGAATGGAGCATGTACTCCTCTTTTTATTACAAACATCATAACCCGGAATCAGTGCGGATCCCTCCCCACCTGTGTTTATCAGATTTCCAAATGGAGCGTGGACTCACCTCATTGATCCCTCCCATGCCATGCATAAGATATGAGTGCAAACATGCTATTCGTATTATACATATAGCATGAAAATCCCATCATTAAAACATATCATTTGATACCAGAATAATTCATTGCACATAGAAGTAAAAACATTACATATACATATTCCATTGTTTTTAATAATGTAGGAATCCTACCAACGACCAAATATCGTGTCCTTGCGTTTTCCTCCAAAAACCTATCACCGATTGAGACAAGTCGATCGTACACCCATTTGTGAAATCCCGTTACCCTATTACACATAAATCGATTAAAACGATGACCCATTTGATTTCCATCATTCCATGTTCATTTTCACCTATGATTATAGTCCTTAGCCCGATTAAGACCCCCAAAGGGTTTCGGCCATACATTAGGGCTGAAAATGTTTTAAGTCCACAAAATGCATTAGTGGGGTTCAACCATACAACATGGCCGAACCTCACCTGTGACACCCGCCCCTTTTCACTACGCTTTAGATTAGAAATCAGAGTCCATTTATTTTAATTTTTTTATTTTTTGAATTAAAAAGTGACAAAGAGCGCGGGACGTCACGACGCGAGTTAAGTCCGAGCTTCCACAGCCCGGCCCTTAACTGGCCAACCCTACGTGTGGGTGGAACTAAGTCCACGAAGAACAGGTTCACACGTAGAAAGTAAGCTTGCGGAATATTTAACCAAATGCGGAATTATAATAGAGTCTATCCTACAATTTTAGATAGCAAGGAAGTTACATCACTTAATTAATAACAACACCTCAAAATTATAATGTCCATCATAAAGTCTAACCCATAGTAAGTAATCTAAAATATTACAGTCCAACGAGCTAAGTTACTCAAATTACATTTCCAAGATAAACTTAAGTAAATAAACTAGCTCGCTCCTCCAAGCTGCTACGCTTGGCTCCTGTCACTTCCTTCATTTACTCCATTTCCTGCGTCATCATCTAAGGTGGAAGTAGAGCGTTAGACAACGAGCCCAGTAGGTACTCCGAGTAGGGCCAACACATGGATTAATGATATCAAAACACATAGGTAATAATATATCAAAACCATGCAATTAAATGCAATGCCATGCAATGGGTGTCATATGCCATGAGTCCCACCCATCATCCATATCACCATCATACAATGTCCCTCTTGATGGAAAAGCCTCATCAAGATAATTATAAACACATAGTAACCTTCTTGTTTGAATAGCCTCATCTAGATAATCATAAACACATAGTAACCTTCTTGTTTGGATAGCCTCATCAAGATAATCATAAACAAATAGTAACCTTCTTGTTTGGATAGCCTCATCAAGATAATCATAAACAAATAGTAACCTTCTTGTTTGGATAGCCTCATCAAGATAATCATACACATAGTATCCCCATGTATGTTTATCGGTCGCCCCGACGGAGTATAGACTCCGGTTTCACTTCATCCCTCTCATGCTATGCATGAGATGTAAGTGCAATATGCCATATAATAATATTACGAACCATAGCATTAAATCTCATCTTAAAATATGTCATTTGATTACCAAAATAAATCAAGTAAAACATTCATATACACATAATCCATGGCTTACAATAAGGTAGGAATCCTACCAAATACCAACTAGTGTTCCTTTGCGTTTTCGTCCTAGAATTTGGTCACCAATTGCGCACCAGTTGCGATGTCCCGATACCTTATTACACATCATCAAATTAATCCATGTTTCAACCATGCCTAAGTCCATTACTCATACCTTAGTGGGGTTCGGCCATACACCATGGCCGAACCTCACCCACTTGATTTCGGGTCCCATTTTAATCCATTGATCATTTTAGTCATATGAGTCTAAAAAACCAGCAACCCTATGCTTCATTTATCAGCAAATAAGGTCATTATTACAAGCCCCTAAGTCTACAAACATCCCCCATGGGGTTCGGCCATATACCATGGCCGAACCATGGTTCTTCATTTTTGGCTTTATTTACATTTTTGCCACTCCTCCTTTCCATGGCTAAGCTCTCATTTTATTTTTACATCCTTAGGTCCATAACTGATCCATAAACATGGATCCATGATTGATTCATTTAATCATGCCATAAAATTTATCAAACCCCTAACAATTTCCTCCATTTTCTTAGCTTAATAGCCATTAATTTTAACACATGCATGAACTCAACTTAGCCCATAAAATGGCTCATAAAATGGGTCATGGGTTCGGCCATACACAATGGCCGAACCCATGATGTCTTTTCCTCACTTTTCCTTGGGTCTTTTACTACATTTAGATCCACCACAAGGTCCCTTCTTGAGGGGCTTCCATCATACATTTAGATCATCATTTTTTATCATCATTAGGTACATTTTTTAGTCCATTGAAGCTACCAACATTCCCCCATTATTTTTTATATTTTATACCCAGTAAAGTCACTAATACATTACCATAGGGTTCGGCCATACACCATGGCCGAACCCATGGTTCATGGTTCATCCTCATCTACAACTTTTGAGGCCATAAAAATCATTAACATCTTCCATGATTTTCCTCATTAAAACTCCTTTAAAATTTACAAATATTTAACCCTTCAAAACCCCAAAATCATTAACCATTCCTCCATGGTTTCTATCCTTCAAATCCCTTAAGAAATACTTAATCTCCTTCCATGGGGTTCGGCCATACCACATGGCCGAACCCTATGGTCCATCATTCCTCCAAAAATCATATTTCCATGCTTATTATTTGATAGTTTTCATACAAGAAAACCCTAGGGTTTGGCCATGCAAAGGCCAAACCATACATCTTGTTCACTCATCATATTCTTGCCATGCATGGGGTTCTCTCTACATCTCCATAACAGTTAGGGTTCGGCCATGCAATGGCCGAACCATGATCCTTGAACCCTTTTTACCATGCATGCATGCATAATCCATATACATACATAGTGTCCTTACTTGTTCCATTATTCATAGCCTACTTTACCCATTAGGGTTTGTCCATTTCTCATCCCCTCCTTGGATGGATTTTAAATCCATGGCCCATGATATTTTGGCCACCATTTAATCCAAGAAAATGGATTCCATGATCTCCTTTTTAACCCTTTAAAAAAAAAAATCTTGTTGAGGACTACTTACCAATCCGTGGCTCTTCCGTTTGCCTCTTGCTCCTCTTGGTCCTTAGCCTTTCTCCTTCCTTCTTCTCCTTGATACTCGGCCAAAGGTGAGCTTGATCCAATGAAATCTCCAAGGGCTGGTTCGGCCAAGATGGAGATAGGTTTAGAGAAAGGGAAAGGAGGAGAGAATGGAAGATGTCCTAAGGTTTTTGGTCTTTGAAAGTGGTAGGCCAAGCTTGGGTTTTTCCCCTTTTTTTCTAAGTCTTTTCTTCTTCTTGGTGTTGGAAGAGAGGGGAGGACGGTTTGGAGATGGGAGTGAGAGATGGAGAGATGGAAATGAGATGGGAAAATGGGATGGAACCTTAGACTTTTCCCATCTTGCCTTGGGTAGCTTGGGTTAGACTCCACCCTCATTAAGGTGGAGTCTTCCCCATGATGTCCATTGACCAAACCAAATGCGGGGGTATGGCCTTGCATGCCCTTAATCCTAGGCCCCTTGTCCCTTAGTGGTGGTGGTTGGGATGAGATGGAACTACCACCACACAATGGTCTATGCATGTCCAATCTAGGTCCCCACTTCATGGATCTTGTCTTAGCCATACCACTCTTTCATGGCCAACAGTTTTGTGGGTCTTATCTTAGTGGTTTGGGTGGTTTCTATAGATGAAACCACTCATAGACTCACCCATTTGACTCAACCATTTGACTCACCCATTTGTTTAATTTGATATCTAAGTTAGGTTATTTAATTCCATAATTTAATTCCATTTATTTCCCTTTAAAATTTCCATGAATCCACCCATGGTTGACCAAGTCAACCATGTGGCCGGCCCCACCAATACGTTAGCCCACCCGCCACCTCACTTGATGAGGTGGAGGTGGGTCCCACTTGATCATGCCATCTTGGTTTTATTCCCACTTAACCTAGGTGATTTAAATTAATTTAACTCAACTTATTTTCCTTTGATCCTCCTTAATTCCCTTTGACTTATCCATGGTTGACCAAGTCAACCATGGTGGTCGGCCCCACCTAAGTCATGGTCCACACGTCACCTCACCTGATGAGGTGGAGTTGGGCCCCTCTAGACCATAATACTTGGGTAATTCCAATTTAACTTAGGTGATTTTAAATCACTTCATTCCATTCCATTTACTTGGATCACCATTGGGCCCATGGCAACTAAATTCACCTCCTACCCATTTATCCTAATGCGTAAACCATCTTGACCCATTGGGTCCCAAATGGGTATTTGACCCAATTGACCATCCTTGACTCAATTAAATGAAATTAATCCAATCCTTGGTCCATTGGACCCTACTTGGGCCATTGCCCCAATTTTGATCAATTTAACATCCATTCCATCAAAATTCAAAATTCAACCATTAAAATAAATAATAGCCAACATATGTATTGATTTAAAAATCCGGGCTATTACATCACCCTTTTGGTTTTGGCCCCTCCTTTTAGTCCTTGATTAGTTTAGCCAATGTGGGTCCAACATCATTCATTCTTTTATTTATTAATCCTAGTTAATCATTTAACTAGATAAAAACAACCTTAAGTCCATAAGACATTCTCCATGGGGCTCGGCCATACAACATGGCCGAACCCATGGTCCTTTATTTTCACCATATTCCCATCTTAGCCATCAACTCTTTCCATAGATAATCACTTAATTTATTTACACATAACTTAGGTCCATAAATGATTCATGGGGTTCGGCCATACAACATGGCCGAACCCATGGTTCCTTATTTCCATCCTCTCATGGTCTAACCACATTTAAATCCATCAACATTTCTCCATGGGTTCGGCCATACTACATGGCCGAACCCATGGTCCATTGTTTTCCATCCTCTCTTCTCTTAAATCATTTACAACACATTAGATCCATACAAAATCCCTCCATGGGGTTCGGCCTATACAACATGGCCGAACCCATGGTCCATCACTTTCCATTTATTTCTTAGCATGATAGCCATGGTTCATTTATTTGAAAACAACTTAGATCCATACACATTCTTCCATCATTTTCATTATTTAAAACCCATTTAAAATCACCAACATTCTTCCATGGGCATGGCCGAACCCTATGTATGGTTCATCATTTCCTCTTAAAAATCACATACCCATGATTAGATCATTTGATAGGGTTCGGCCATACATCATGGCCGAACCTCATCCAATCCCTTTTGAGTTCTCATATGGTCCATACATCAAAGTTTAGGGTTCGGCCATGCAAGAGGCCGAACCATGTTCTTCCTTCCTTATATTCAATCATGCATGTTGTCATAGATCATGTATACATATAGTCCTTTCATTATCCATTATCATATATGTAACCCTAATCTTCATCACCATTACTTCATTTGTTCAACCCATCTCATAGGTATTTACATTCCAAATATTTAACCATCACATTGATATTCCTTGGATGGATTTTAAATCCATGGCCCATAACATTTTGGCCAACCACTTTCAATCCGAAATGGAACCCCATGGTTTCGGCCATTCCTTAGCTGAACCATGGTTCCCTTATCCTCTTTCTAATTAATAAATCTTGTTAAGCAATACATACGGATTCCGCGACTCCTCCGTTCTTCTCCTTCCTTAGTCTTTTCTTCTTCCTCCTTGAACTTCGGCCACAGAGTGTTGCTTGAGAGGGAAAGGGTTTGAGATGAAAACCCTAAGAGAGGGTTCGGCCTAGGTGAAGGTTTGAGAGAGGAAGAGGAGGAGAGAATGGGAGAAAACTCTAAGTTCTTTTGTCTCAAGGAGAGGGGTCGGCCAAAGAGGGCTTGTTCTTGTATAAGTTCTTTCTATCTTGCCTTAGGGTTTTGGAGAGGGAGAGAGGTTGAGATGGAAAAACCCTAACTCTTTTCTTTTGTCTTGGAGAGGGTCGGCCAAAGAGTGAGAGGGAGAGAGTGAATGAGATGAGAGCTTTAGGGTTTTGGTTGTAACCCTAAGCTCCCCAACCACCCTCATCAAGATGGGGTCTTTCCCATGTGTCCCTTGGCTAACCAAGAGGACACATGCCTTACACATGGCACACTCCCACAACCCAACGAATTTGTGGTCTAGGGTTTCCATGAGATGGAAACCCTCCACCTCCCCTTTGACTCACTTTAAATCCTTTCATCTTCCATGTGACTCACCACCCATCCAACTCACTTAAATGAACATTCTCCTAACTCAAGCATTTGAATTCATTTCCATCTAACTTAGGTGATTTTAATTAAATAATTTAACTCAACTCACTTCACTTGATCCTCTTGAATTCACCCATGAACTCACCCATGGTTGACCAAGTCAACCATGGTGGCCGGCCCCACATGTGCCTTAGCCCACAAGCCACCTCACTTGATGAGGTGGAGTTGGGTCCCACTTGGCTATGCCACTTCTATATTACCTCATACACTTGCCACCTCACTTGATGAGGTGGACCCCATGCCTTAGGTCTTAATTGGGTACACAACCCGATTAAATCCATTCCTTACCCATTTACCCTAATCATCAATTCATCTTGACCCATTGGGTCCCAATTGGGCATTTGACCCAATTGACCACATTTACCCAATTAATTAGAATTAACCCTATCCATGATCCATTGGACCATAATTGGGCCATTGCCTCAATTCTTACCCATCTAATATCCACTCCATCTATAAATCTTAATTTTTAACAATTAAAATAGATAATTGCCAAATAATTATTGCATTGAAAATCCGGGCTATTACAAGTGTCATATTATACTCCATAGTGTTCTCAATGAGGTAGGAATCCTACTAATGTCAAATATACTATCTTTTCTTGTCTTGCAAGGATAACGCTAACGGTCACGTGAGATGAATCGTAATCCCTTGCGAACCTCTTTACCTTATCAAATTCAACCATATATATTAATTTGATTCAGTCGGATGAAACACAACCAGATCCCATATGTGTTTGATCCGTACACTTTCAGTCGACTGACTCATAAGATTCAGTCGGCTGAAACACAAACAGCTCCCTTACGTGTTTGGCCAGCAAACTTTTAGTCGGCTGAAACATTAGATTTTGTCGGCTGAAACACAACCAGATCTATCTGTGTTTGGCAAATATACTTTCAGTCGGCTGAATCATAAGATTCAGTCGGCTGAAATACAACCAGATCACATATGTGCTTAGCCAGTATACTTTCAGTCTACTGAATCATAAGATTCAGTCGGCTGAAATACAAACAGATCCTTTACGTTTTCGCCAGTATGCTTTCAGTCGACTGAAATACAACCAGATCCTTTATGTGTTCGGCCAGTTCAATTTCAGTCGACTGAATTATAAGATTCAGTCGACTGGCTTTGTGTCAGATCCTTTTGTTTGCATTCATTGTAAGGCCCTTCTCCTTGAAATCTATCATTTATCATATTTAAACATGGATTTCATCTTTCATACTTCACTTAGTAAATTTAATCCTACCCTGTAACGCCCCGCCCTTTTCCACCCTTCCGAAAATCAGAGTCTAATTTTTTTTTTTTATAAATATAAGTAAAGTGGAAGAGAACGGGGAGCGTCACGACGCGAGCTAAGTCCGGACTTCCAAAGTTCGACCCTTAACTGGCCGCCCATGTGTGCATGGACTAAGCCCATGAAAACCAATCCACACATGGTACTAAATAAACTTGCGGAATATACAAACTGATTGCGGAATTATAATCAATCCTAAGATTACTCCATTCTTAGATAGCAAAGTACAAGTCATGATTACTTTAAACTAACCATTCATTCAAATTAAATCAAACCATAGCAGTATTACTGATTTATTACATGACCATATAAATGTAACGCCCGCCCCTTTTCACCGTAAAATCAGAGTACATTTTTTTCTTTTTTAAAATAAAAGTGACAAAGGGCGCGGACGTCACGACGCGAGTTAAGTTCCGAGCTTCTAAAGCCCGGCCCTTAACTGGCCAACCCTACGCGTGCGTGGAACATAAGTCCACGAGTACGGTTCACGCGTAGTAAGTAAGCTCATGGAACATAAAAATAAATGCGGATGATCATAGAACTATCCTACCAGTTCTTCAGATAGCAGGGAAGAAATACCCAATTAACTACGAAAATGCCATTATACTGTATTATCCAAAATAATACCTAAACATAGCAAACTACCTAAATTATTACATTTCCGACAAGCTAACTATACAAATACATCTTTTCCAAAATAAAGTACAACAAAATAATTAATCCGCCTCCCCAAGCTCCTAAGCTTGGCTTCCGTCTCGCCCTTCCGGTCCGCCATCTCCTGCATTGTCAGCTAGGGTAGAAGTAGGGCGTTAGAACAACGCGCCCAGTAGGATTCCGAGTAGGGCTAGCACATGGGTTAGTAATAACCACATACAGATAATAACACAGTGAAAACTATAAACCACCATATACTGAAATATAAGTAAATGATATGCCATGGGTGTCAATGTTATGAATCCCACCCATCATTCCTGCCATATACTGTCATATCCCTCTTGACGGAAAAACCTCGTCAAGATACAAACAATCACAAATCCTCCCTCTTGATGGAAGAACCATCATCAAGGTATCATAATTACAAGAGTCCCCCCCCTTGATGGCAAAGCCTCATCAAGCATCAAAGTATAATAATACATATGTGAAATGTCCCCATGCTGTTTATCGGTCGCCCCGACGGAGCATGGACTCCGGTTTCGTTTCATCCTTCCCCTATCATATGCCTCCCATGCCATACATGAGATGTAAATGCCATATGCCATGTAATATATGAAATTCAATAGTAATAAAACCCATCTTAAAACAATTACAAGATTACCAACTAAATCAAAGGAAAACCATCCCACAATATTTAATCCAAAACCCATCATAAGCATTCACATACTTTCCAAAATAAATTAAAGAAAACATCACCCAATCCATGGCTTACAAAAATGTAGGAATCCTACCGAATACCGACTCGCGTCTTTATTTCGTTTTCGTCCGACAATCCGGCTTCCGACTCGCGTACCGCTCGCGCTATCCGGTACCTTATTAAATTACCAAATCAATCCAAGTTTTAATCATTTCCAAGCCCATAAATCATAACTTAGTGGGTTTCTTCATTTTAGCCCATATTTACCATTTTTGCCACTACCCTTCACATAAACAATTTTTCATTAATTCATGCCTACTTAAGCCCAAAATTTAATCCACAACTTAGGTCCTTAACTTAGGTCCATTATTGACTTACCAAAACATTAAAATTTGTCATGTAATTAATCTAACCATTACTCATTTAAACCCATTCAAACCCCATACTTAATCACGTATATACCCATTGACTTTAAACCCAAATTGATTTACAATTTGGGGCATGGGTTCGGCCATACACCATGGCCGAACCCAAGATGTTCCTTTCTCCATTTTTTTCTTGGGTCCAAAAACATCAAATTCATCAAATCTTTTCATGGGATTTACCTCATGCATTTAACTAATATGAGTGCATTATTCATTCATTTCATTTGGGGACCACAAACACCATTCACCATTCAATTTAAATCATTCATTAGGTCATCCTAATGCACCCAAGCTCATGTCTAATATACATGGGGTTCGGCCATGTACCATGGCCGAACCCATGGTTCTTCAATGTGGCTAATAATTACCATTTTGCCACTCTCCCTTCCATGTTTAATCATTCACCCATTCATGTATATTTTAAGTCTAAAATTCATCCATAACTTAGATCCACTAAGGATTCATTAACCATGACCCAACATGAAACAAAATCAGCCATCTAAATTAATAAAATTTTCCTTCATCTAAACACAAACATGGACCAAACCTTAGCTCATACAATGACTTACAAAATGGGTCATGGGTTCAAAATACCTAATTCATCAACTCTTCCCATGAGAGGTTTTAAATCATGCATCTAAACCATATTCTTAACCCCATTTGGATCATTACACTTGTTCATTTAAAAACCCTAAATTCATCAACACATTATCCTTTAAATCCACCATTTAATCATCATTTCATCACCATAGGGTTCGGCCATTTACCATGGCCGAACCCATGGTTCAAGGCTCATTCCCTCCATGCATTTCAAAACCATAAGACTCCATTGCATTTTTATCACAAACTCATTTTAAAACCTTACTCCCATGCATTCATTAAAACCATAAATTCATTAATCAAAACCCTCATTGTTTTCCATCCATAAAACCCTAACCAATTAAACTAACCACCAAATCACTCACCATAGCATGGCCGAACCTTATGGCCCATGATTTCCTTCCAATAACCTAATTCCATTCTTAATTTCATAAATTGCCCAATGCACATAATCCATTTATTTATTTTCTTACCCTAACCCTAATTTACCCATTTAGGGTTTTCTCCATCTTCCACCCTTCCATTTGATGGATCTAAATTCCATAGCATAAAATTATCTATCCACCATTTATTTCACAAAAATAAATTCCAATTCTTAAACCCTAAAAATTCCAAAATTTCTTGTTTAAGAAACACTTACAATCCGCCGTCTCCTCCGATTTCCGTCACTCCCGTCGGTCTCCGTAGCCTCCTCTCTCCTTCCTCTTGATCTTTGATAGGTCAAGGTTCTTGATTAATGGTGGCAATCCCCAACCCTAGAATTGGCCAAAGTAGAGCTTAAATTGAGAGAGGGAAAGGGAGAGATGATGAGAGGGGAGGGAATAACCTTGATCTTAGAGTGATTTTGCCTAAATTTCCACTTTTTTTTCTTCTCTCCTTCTCTTCTCTTCTCCTTCACTCTCTTTCTCTCTTTCACTTGGAGCATGGGACGGCAATGGAGGAGTGCAAAAGATGGAGTTAGTGAAAATGAATATGAGAAAGAAAAAAAATCAAACTTATCCCCATTTGATGACCTCATTTACACTTTACATTAATTTTTCACCAACCAAAGATATTTTAAGATATTTTATTTGCTTTATGGTGGTGGTTATCTAAACCACCACCAAGTCCAACGTGTATGTGAATTTTTTTTTGAGTTTGAGATGAGGTGAATCTTCACCTCATGGCCCCACCTTGACCACTCTTGACTACCATATTTAAATAATTTAATTAGATATTTACCTTAGGCTAATCCATTGATGCTTAGCCTAAGTTCATTACTCCACCCATGGTTGACCAAGTCAACCATGGTGGCCGGCCCCACCAATCATTGGTCCACTCGCCACCTCACTTGATGAGGTGGAGGTGGGTCCCGCTTGGCCACACCACCATTGTTTAATTCCAAATTACTTAGGGTGATTAAATTTCATTAAGCCCACTCTAAATGGATCACCATTGGGCCCATGGCCCAATTACATTTCCCACTAGCCCATTTACCTTAGAGCTTAACCATCTTGACCCATTGGGTCCCAAATGGGTATTCGACCCAATTTGACCATTCTTGACCCATTTAAATAAATTTAAATCCAAACCATAGTCTATTGGGCCACACTTGGGCCTTTATCCAAATTTTGGCCCATTTACCATTTACTCCACCAATTTTCCAATTTTCATCCTTAAAATAAATGATATTCCCATTTATATTAATTTTAAAAATTCCGGGCCCTTACAATAAATGTATTCAAATGTCAATAAATAACTCCATCCCAACACCCAAGCTCCTATGCTTGGCTTCCCTCGCGATCCTCGAACTTTCCTTTTCCCTTTCCTTTTCCTGCATCATCCTCTAAGGATCGAAATAGGGCGTTAGATCAACGCGCCCAGTAGGTCTTCCGATTAGGGTTACCACATGATTAGTATAAAAACATGCATATAACATAATGATACGTGATTATCAAAATCTTATAAAACAATGCTATGCATGTATGCACATGTAATGAGTCCCACCCATCACAAGTATACATAGCCATCACTTGACGGGACTCTCATCGTCAAGGTAATCCACCGTGTTCTTTCGTTTACTCTTGATGGGACTCTCTTCATCAAGGTATTCCTCTTGGTGGGACTCTCATCACCTAAGGAGGCCCCACAGTTGCATCACGGACATTCCAACGGAGTGTGGGCTCCGGTTTCCATATCCATCACCCCATGCCATGCATGAGATGTCAATGAATAAATGATACATGCCATTTGTAAATAAATCTTAACATTCAAATCTCATTTGAAACATAATACTTTAATAAATATCTCATATAAATCAAGATAAAACATCAATATAATATGTGGTCACAAAGAGGTAGGAGACCTACTTAAAAGTCACTTAAATGTCCGTTTTTCTTAACTGTCACCCGTTCACGACTCGTGCTCCGTTCAAGGAGTCCCGATACTTGTTTATATAACAGAAAGTCAAGATACTAATCATTTAATTTCCATTTAAATCTAAGTCCCAAAAACCACCTTGTGGGGTTCGGCCATACCCCATGGCTGAACCTCACCCACTTTGAATTTGTCATTTCTTTTTATTTAATCACATTAAACCACCTCACACTTCAAACACACTTTGGTAGGGTTCGGCCATACAACATGGCTGAACCTTACCACTTTGGTTTTGGACCCCTCTTTTCAAGTCCTTTGACCAAGTCATTCACACTTACAATTTGACTTGTATTTACGATTTTGCCATTGGTCTAACCAATGTTTAATTTTGCTAACCACCATCATCAAAAACAAATCCTTCTTAGTGGGGTTCGGCCATACAACATGGCCGAACCTCACTATCTCAAACTTGGTCCTTTAATCCTTCATACTTAAGACTAGTTACCAATCTATTCATGTAACTAACTAGCCCTTAATCTTCCATCATCTTCATGGTTCCAAAATTACTTAAATCCATCAAAATCACTCCATGGGGTTCGGCCATACATACGGCCGAACCCTATGGTTCTTTATTTCCATCTATTTACATACTAAAAATCCATTTAAGACATTCATGCACTTTCATGATCAATACGTCTTTCTATGGGGTTCGGCCATACTCATGGCCGAACCCTATATTTCACTTTTGGTTCTTTTATTTATCATAGAGATTGGGGTTCGGCCATGCAATGACCAAACCATGCTTTACCCATATATCCATCATTTAAACCCTTTAAAACATTATAAAACCAATAGTAGTTTCTAATAATATTCATACCTCACATAACCCATAAATTGGCCCATGTGGTTCGGCCATACACATACTCGAACCCTATGTTTTCTTTGATGCAAATCTTCTAATTTATACATGATTTATACCCCACTTCTTGGCCATAATCATAGTATGGATCAACCATCCAATGGCCAACCCAAAACATACATCTTATCTCTAATTAAAAATCTAAAAATCTCCATAATATTGCATGGTTTTTAACTTTCAAAAACCATCAAAATAACCCAATCACTTATCAAATCCTTTCATGGGGTTCGGCCATCTGATCCATGATTTGAGCCCTTTTAAAACACCATTTTCCATGGTTTTAACCTTTGGTAGATTCGGCCATGCCATGGCCAAATCATGATCCCTTAACCCATTTTTCTAACAAATTTTTATGAAACACTTACCAATCCTCTTAGCCTCTCTTCTTGCCTTTTGATCCTTGCTTCCTTCATTCTTGCTCCCTTAGTCCTTTAGCCGATTATGTGCTTGATCACTGGTGAAAACACCAAAGGCTGGTTCGGCCAAGGAGGTAGGTTTTTGAGAGAGGAAAAGAGATGAAAGCTCTAAGCTTTTTGCAATGTAAAATTTGGCCAAAGAGTGTGGTTTGCCTCTTTTGTATATCAACCCCTTAAACCACTCATTTACCCTCATAATTATTGGTTTAACCAAGGAGTCCCATGGCTTAACTATGGGACACTTGGCCTAAGCTTATGCAATCCTTCCATCTCCCAACATTGGTGCTTGGGTCTCCATAATGAGATGGAAACCCTCCAAGCTCCCAAAGTAATCTTATCCCATACCATTAAGATTTTTGCATGGAATACCACTCCCAAGTACCCAACGTGTGGGACTTTGCATTGTGGTCTTTGAGATCAAAACAACTCTTCACCTCCCTACTTGGCTCATTTGAATAAAAAGGTCTCCATGGCTTCCAATTTAAGTCACCCAACTCATTAACTCAACTCACCCCATTTAATACCACTCATTTAATGCACTTGAGTCAACTCCATTGTTTGATTCAAATCCAACTCACTTCAGCCCCCAACTCAATATTATTTAACTCAATCCTTTAGCTCACTTGATGGTCCACACGGTCCATCATGGTCAACATGGTCAGCTCGACCCATTGGGTCCCATTTGAACCTCTTGACCCAATTAGGCGCCATGACCCATTTGAGTGACCATTGTCCATTTAAATGGGGTTTACCCAATTGCACATAGCTTACCCATTTATCCTACATTGCACTCATATTCCATTCAGCCTAACCCAATTAGAATTGAGCTCATCCAAGGGTCAAACAAGTCTACCACGACCCACTGCGTCTCAATTGGGTTCTTTGACCCAAATAACCACCTTGACCCGATTAGATGTACATTACCCATTTAATTTAATTTGATCCTTATAATATGTACATTGGGTGTTAATTTGAACAATGGGCCCCACCATTTTCTCATCTACGATCATATCTTTTTAATTTACCATTCCAATGGCATTTTTGTAAATATTAATATCTTTGAAAAATTGGGGTATTACAATATAACCCTCTTTTTAAAATTTTCGTCCTGAAAATCGAACGAAGTAGGGTTCCAAAATAAATTACATGAATAATTCAGGGTGAGCTGTTCTCATCTCCGATTCGAGTTCCCAAGTGCCTCTTCAATACCATGTCGATCCCATACCACTTTGACGAACTGAATTGCTCTGTTTCGTAGCACCCTTTGCTCCACTATTCTGACAGGCCTCTCGTCGTATGTCACGTCGCTTTGCACTTCTATATCTTGCACATTCAATACATGGGAAGGGTCGGGATTGTACTTCCTCAGCATCGATACATGGAACACATCATGTAGAGATGCGAGTTGTGAAGGAAGTGCCAATTGATAAGCTACATCCCCCATCCTTCTTATGATGGGAAACGGTCCCACATATCTTGTTGATAGTTTCCCCTTCTTTCCAAACCTCATGTGTCCCTTCCATGGCGAGACCTTTAAGAACACCATGTCTCCCACTTCAAATTCAAGAAACCTTCTTCTCTTGTCAGTATAGCTCTTCTGACAACTCTGTACAGTTAATAGATGTTGTCGTATCAACTGTATTTACATTGTGGTCTCTGCAACCAACTCGGGTCCTATTAGTGCAGGCTCACCAGCTTCTGTCCAGCACACTGGTGATCTACGCGGCCTACCATATAAAGCCTCGAATGGGGCCATCTGAAGGCTTGCCTAGTAACTGTTGTTATACGAGAATTCTACTAGTGGCAAGTGATCCTCCCATCCACCGTTGAAATCTAACATGCATGCTCTCAGCATGTCTTCCAATGTTTGTATCGTTCTTTCCAACTATCCATCAGTCTGTGGATGAAATGCGGTGCTAGTCAGTAGATCTATCCCCATAGCTGACTGCATGCTCTGTCACACTCTGCCGGTAAATCGGCCATCTCTGTCAGATACTATAGTTCGGGGAATGCCATGTAACCGAATGATTTCCTTGATATACCGCCGACCCAACGTCTCAGATGAATCCGTCATCTTGATAGGAATAAAATGTGCAGATTTGGTCAGTCGGTCTACCACGACCCATATAGCATCATTGCCCTTTGAGGATCTCGGCAACCCCTGTCACAAAATCCATGGAAATGTGCTCCCATTTCCATTCTGGTACTGATAAGGGTTTGAGTAACCCTGGTGGCTTCTGATGTTCCGTCTTAACTTGCTGACAAGTTAAACAGTGTGCCACAAATTCCGCCACATCTCTTTTGAGTCCGTGCCACCAATAATGTCTCTTAAGGTCGTGATACATTTTGGTGCTGCCCGGATGAATGGAGAGCTTGGTTTGATGTGCCTCAATCAATAGCTCTTTCCTACATCTTTTTGGCACATAAACTCTACCCCGGAATAAAAAACCTTGTCCTGGTCGTAATTCCCATTCCGGTACGACTATGCCAGTAGACATCTTGGCCCATATTTCCTCCACTTCCGGATCTGCTCGTCGCTCTTGTTCAATCTTGGTAACCATGTTGGATTGTATAACCAAATTGTATATGGTCCCATGGTTATTGAGATAGAGTTTAAACTCTCGAATGGTATTCAACATCTCGCATTCCTTTCTGATCAAACATGCCACTGATGCATGTGATATACGGCTGAGGGCATCTGCCACCTTATTTGTCTTGCCCGGATGATATCGGAGCGCGAATTCATAATCTGCCAAATATTCCATCCATCTGCGCTGCCTCAAGTTGAGTTCCTTCTGATCAAATAAGTACTTCAAGCTCTTATGATCGGAAAATACTTCAAATTTCTCGCCATATAGATATCGTCTCCAGTTTTTAAGAGCAAAGACCACTGCGGCTAGTTCAAGATCATGCGTAGGATAAAGGCGTTCATGTATTTTCAACTGTCTTGAACCATAAGCCACCACACAATTACTCTGACTGAGTGTACACCCCAGTCCCTCTCCTGAGGCATCACAATATACCTCGTAACACTTGCCACTTACCGGCAAAACTAAAACAGGGGCAGTGGTAAGTCTCATCTTCAGCTCTTCAAATCTCTGGTCGCACAATTTTGACCATTCATATTTGACCCCTTTTTGAGTGAGTCGAGTTAGTGGAGATGCTATCTTGGAGAAATCCCTAATAAATCTTCTGTAGTAACCAGCCAATCCCAAGAAACTACAGATTTCGATTACATTCTTTGGCGCTTTCCAATCTCTCACTGCCGCCAGCTTAGCCGGATCCACGACTATACCTCCTTTGGATATAACGTGCCCCAAGAAATGAACCTCAGATAGCCAAAATCCACATTTGCTGGCTTTGGCATATAGCTTGTTCTTTCTCAAGGTGTTCAAGACTATCCGTAAGTGCTCCGCATGTTCCTCCTGACTTTTGGAATAGATCAGGATATCGTCAATGAACACAAGAACAAATTGGTCTAGATACGGACGGAAAATCCTATTCATTAAATCCATGAACACAGCCGGTGCATTTGTGAGTCCAAACGGTATGACTACAAACTCATATAGTCCATACTGCGTCCTAAAGGCTGTATTCTCTATTCTTCCTCCTTAACCTGGATTTGATGGTATCCGAACATCAAATCAATCTTCGAAAAGTGACTGGAATCCCTCAATTGATCGAATAAGTCATCGATCCTAGGTAAAAGGTACTTGTTCCGGACCGTTAGCTGATTCAGCTTCCGATAATCCACACACATTCGGAGTGAACCATCCTTCTTCTTTACAAACAGCACTGGTGTTCCCCAAGACGATGTGCTGTTTCGAATGCAACCTAGCCTGAGCAGTTCATCGATCTACTTCTTTAGCTCAGACATCTCTGCTAGTGCTATCCGATAGTGTGGTAAAGACACTGGTGAAGTACCAGGATACAGCTTGATTTCAAAATTGAGCTCCCTCACGGGTGGTAAGCTAGGGAGTTCTTTTGGAAAAACATCTGCAAATTCTTTTACAATTGTCGGAAGTTCAATAATTGGTGCCTTGTTTATGATAATATTATTTAATACCAAATGGTTCAACCCTTCTTGCAGTCTGCTCTGCTTGTCTGTACGAACCACATATTGCTTTCCCTCGGGTGACCAAAATGTCACTCTTGGGCGATAACAATCAATGTTGGCCTGGAATTTAGCCAACCAGTCCATGCCGAAGATTATATCTGTAGCGCCCGGCCCCTTTTTCACTTGCTTTTCGAAAATCAGAGTCTATTTTTTTTTTTTGACATGGAGAGTGAGAGAGGGCGCAGACGTCACGACGCGAGTTAAGTCTGAGCTTCTCAAGCCCGGCCCTTAACTGGCCAACCCCATGCGTGCGCGGAACGAAGTCCACGAGTACGGTTCACGCGTAGGAAGTAAGCTTGCGGAATGTAACCACATCCAGAACATTATAATAGATATTATTCTACTGGTTTTAGATAGAAGGGAAGATGCATCATTAAACTACTACAATACCCCAATGTTCATAATTATGTCTCAAGATGATAACGTATAGAGTATAATCCAGGCCATAGCAAGAAATCGAAACTATTACATGTAGTCCAGCTAAGCTACTTAAATTACAACTTTTCCCAAAATAAACTTTGATAAACAAGTAGCCGCTATCCCAAGCTCCTAAGCTTGACTCCCGTCTTGTCCACTGTTTCCTCCATCTCCTGCGCCACCAGCTAAGGTAGAAGTAGGGCGTTAGTCAACGCTCCCAGTAGGACTCCGAGTAGGGCTAACACATGGATTAGTGATAACAAGCATACTGATAACAATATAATAAAACCATATGATGAATGCCATGCCATGGGTGCCTATGTCATGTGTCCCACCCATCATACACATCATCATAAATATCATATCCCCCTTGACGGACAATTCCTCGTCAAGGTGTCCCCATGTTTGCTTCTCGGGTCGCCCCGACGGAGCATGGACTCCGGTTATAGCCTATCAGGCTATCCCCATGTCTGTTCTCGGTCGCCCCAACGGAGCATGGACTCCGGTTATAGCCCCTCGGGCTATCCCCATGTTTGCTTCTCGGTCGCCCCGACGGAGCATAGACTCCAGTTTCATTATTTTCCCGCCCATGCCATGCATGAGATGTAAGTGCATTATGCTATGTAATATATATGTAATCCATAAACTTAATATATATCATACATAGCCATATAATGCATAACATTAAAAATATAAACCATAGTATGAATATAGAATTCATAAATCAAAAACCCATCATAATACAAATTACACAATCATCAAAATAGATTAAAATAACCATCACATATCCACGGCTTACAAAGAGGTAGGAATCCTACCGAATATCGATATCGTCTTTTTCCATTTTCGTCCGATAATTCCGGTCGCCGATCGCGTACCTGTTTGCGATGTCTCGATACCTTATTATACATTTTCCAAGTTAGTCTATATCTTATCCATGATTAAGTCTCTAACTGATCATAAACCTAGGTTCATTAATGTTCTTTAACCATGTTACAAGGTTACCATAAATCAGCCCTTATCTTAGCCTCTTTTTCCATTGATTAAAACACATACATATTTCAATCCATAACTGACCCATACACTTAGGTCCATTAATGACTTACCAATTATGTCGTAGGATCATTAAAATCAGCCCCTTTAATTTAAACATAACCCCCATTTATCCTACCGGATTCACAGTGACCTCTGAAAATACTCCAAACTGTACCTTTCAATTCAGTCGACTGAATTAGGAGTTCAGTCTACTGAATTAGGAGTTCAGTTGACTGAATCACAGATTCAGTCGGCTGATTTTGAATCAGATTGTCTGTTTGTCTTGCCAGTTCAGTTTCAGTCGACTGAAATACACATTCAGTCAGCTGAAACATGGTTCGTACCCCTTTCAGTCAACTGAATCACAGATTCAGTCGGCTGACTTTGTATCAGGTTATCTGTTTGTTCTGCCAGTTTATTTTCAGTCGACTGAATCATAGATTCAGTCGTCTGAACTATCAACCAGTCCATTTACGTGTTTAATAAGCATTCCTTCAGTCGACTGAATCATATATTCAATCGGCTGAAACTTCCTAGAACCCTTTTCTTATCCGAGACGTTTGTGTTCAGTCGACTGAATCATCAGATTCAGTCGGCTGAAACTCCCAGAAACTCCTTCTGTTTTCAGCCACCCTTAGTTCAGTCGACTGAAACCCTTATTCAGTCGGCTGAAACTCCCAGAAACTCGTTTCTGATTCAGTCCATTATCAGTTCAGTCGACTGATCTTTGACTGTTTGTCAGTCTTCTCCGTTGCATATTTTGTACACCCTTGCTTCGTGATTTCCTTAAAAACATTACACTTCCATGCTTAATAAATATTAAATACATAATGTCCTTAATTTATTACTTTTCTTGATCCATCTCTCCCCTTTTTATTCCATTTCTCATCTCATCATTTGATCGATCTTGGATCTAAAGCCCATAACATTTGTGGCCATCATTCATTCTAAGAAATGGATTCCATTTTTAAACCATTAAAAGCTTAATATCTTGTTTAGAGATACTTACAATCCGTGGTTCTCCCGGTTGTCTCTTGTTCCTCTTATTCCTTAGCCTTTCTCCTTCTTCTTTCTCCTTGATACCCGGCCAATGGTGAGCTCGATCAAGGTAAGGTCGCCAAGGTTTGGGTTCGGCTAATGGTAGGGTTAGATTTTTGAGGGAGAGAGGGAGAATGAGGAGGTGAAGATAATATCTCAAGTTTGGTTCTTGGGTGGTCGGCCAACCCTTAGTTTCTTCTTCCCTTCCTTCTAAGTTTCTTCTCCTTCTTCCTTCCTTGAATGGGGTCGGTGGTGAGAGGGAGGAGGAGAGAAAGAGAGTGAGATGAGTGAAATGAGATGGGAAGCCATCTCCTATGTACTCTTGGTCTTGTCTCCATCGACCAAGAAATCATGAAGGGGGGGTATGGCCTTGCATGCCCCCAATCTTAGGGCCATTGTCCCCTTAGTGGGGGTGGTTGGAATGAGGTGGAACCACCACCCATTCCAACGATTTTTGGTGAGTCAAATAAGATGGAAATCATCTTGACTCACCCCCTCTTAACTCACTTAATTATTTTAATTTTTATTATTCAACTTAACCCCCTTTAATTTCATAAATTTAATTTCTATTGATTTTCCTTCAATTCTTTCATGAATCCACCCATGGTTGACCAAGTCAACCATGGTGGCCGCCCCACCAATTTCTTAGCCAACCGCCACCTCACTTGATGAGGTGGAGGTGGGTCCCACTTGGTTATGCTAGCTCAATCATCTAATCATTAACTTAGGGGGGTTTAATTTCAATCAATTGAGTTACCATTGGGCCCATGGCCCAATTAAATTATTTTCTACCATTTACCTTAGAGTTTGAGTTAATTTCGATCCATTGGGTCCCACGTGGTTATCGGGCCCACTTTGACTATCATTGACCCTTTTGGTGGATCCCATCAAATCCATGGTCCATTGGACCATACTTGGGCCTTTGCCCAAATTTTGATCCATTTATTATCCATGACACCAAAATTCCAATTTTTTCCATTATTACAATAAATAAATGCCATATATATATTGATTTAGAAATTTTGGCTATTACAATATCATACTCAGTCATGTCGAGTACCAGATAATTGAACTCAAATCTGAGTCCAGCGAGTTCAGTGTTAACTGCCGTGCATATAAGTAACAAAGCCGAGTCTCCGACGGGAGATACAATTGTGAGTGTTGTAGACAATTTTTGAACTAAGGTACCGGTAGCAGTTATAAATGATGTAGCTATAAAGGAGTGTGAAGCTCCATAATCAAATAGTGCATAGGCATAGGAACTACTAACTACCGCCATACCTTGAATCACCAAATGATCCTCATCCGCTGGAGGTGCTAGAGTGAACAATCGTCCAGATCCAGTAGGGTTAGGCGCCCGTCTCGCCTGATTATACGTCCTGCCTCCCTGGGAGTTAACTGGTCTGGCTGGAGGACGAAATGATCCCCTGGAGTAAGAAAGCTTGTTGAGCTTTGGGGAATCCTTCTTGAAGTGACCTGGCTGATCACAGTGGAAGCAGTTACTCACTCCTCTAGAAGCCTGAGTGGCTGATACAGACTGGGAGGGCTGGTTGGGGCGAAAGCGCCCTGTGGATGTAATAACTTGAATTTTTAAATCAATATATATATGGCATTTATTTATTTTAATAATGGAAAAATTAGAATTTTGATGTTAAGGATATTAAATGGATCAAATTTTGGGGCAAAGGTCCAAATATGGTCCAATGGACCATAGATTGGATGGAATTCATCTGAGGGGTCAATAATGGTCAAAGTGGGCCCGATAACCATTTGGGACCCAATAGTTCAAAATGAGTCAAGCTCTAAGGTAAATAATAGAAAATAATTTAATTGGGCCATGGGCCCAATGGTGACCCAATTGATTGAAATGGGTTGAATTGGAATTAAACCACCTAAGTTAATGATGAGATGGTTAAGATGGCATAACCAAGTGGGGCCCACCTCCACCTCACCAAGTGAGGTGGCGTGTGGGCCAAGGAAAAGGTGGGGCTGACCATCATGGTTGACTTGGTCAACCATGGATAAGTTAAGAGGACTAAGGAGAATTAAAGTAGATTAAGTTGATTAAATGATTTTAAATCATCTAAGTTAAGATTAATGGGGTTTAGGTGATATGGCCGAATGGGGCCCACCTCCACCTCATCAAGTGAGGTGACGGGCATGGTAGGTGTTGGTGGGGGCCGTCCACCATGGTTGACTTGGTCAACCATGGGTGGATTTCTTAGAAAGAGAAGTTAATGAAATTAATTTAAGTAGGAATTAATTAACCTAAGTAAGGATCTAATTTAATTAATTAGGTTGGTCAAATTAGGGTCAAGTGAATAAGTCAAAGGGGCAAGTCAAAGAGTGGTTTTATCTCATTGAAACCACCCAAGGAAACACAAAAGAAACCATGGACTTAGGGTGGTGGTTTCACCTCAACCACCACCACTCAAGGTAGGAGGACCCATACCACTCATCATATGGTCAAGAGGTCAAAGGGAGGAAGACCAAACCACTCCCTCACAAAGTGGCCAAACCGTTGATTTGGTGGTGGTTTGGTCTCAACCACCACCACCAAGGACAAGGAGCCCATGCTTGGTGGGTGAAGGCCATCATGGAAGTGTGTGGTCTAAGGAACCAAGGATGGATGGCTTTCACCCTACCACTCAAGCCACTCTCATTCCTCTCCTCCTCCCTCTCACCACCGTCCCTCATCTCTAAGGAAAAGAAGAAGAAAAACTTGGAAGAAGAAGAGAAGAAAGGAGAGGAAAAAGAGTGTAATCAAAGGCCCACCACTCCAAGATCAAAGGTTGAGATCTTAATTCTCATTTTCTCCTCTTTTCCTCTCTCTCAAACCTATCTCAATCATTGGCCGAACCAAACCTTGGTGATCTCATCTTGATCAAGCTCACCATTGGCCGAACATCAAGGAGAAAGAAGAAGGAGAAAGGTTAAGGATCAAGAGGAGTAAGAGACAACCGAGAGAGCCATGGACAGGTAAGTTGCACTCAACAAAATGTTATTAAAGGAAATCATGAAGGAATGATGTACAAAATATGCAATGGAAAAGACTGACAAAATAGTCAGTCGACTGAATCAAAGATTCAATCGACTCAACTGATAATGGACGAATCAGAAACGAGTTTTTGGGAGTTTCAGCCGACTGAATAAGGGATTCAGTCGACTGAACTAATGGTGGCTGAAAATAGAAAGAGTTTCTGGGAGTTTCAGCCGACTAAATCTGATGATTCAGTCGACTGAACATAGACGACATGGATAAGAAAAGGGTTCTGGAAGTTTCAACCGACTGAATATATGATTCAGTCGACTGAAGGGATGCTTATTGAACACATAAATGGTTGGTTGATAATTCAGTCGACTGAATCACAGATTCAGTTGACTGAAATTGAACTGGCTGAACAAATAGATAATCTGATTCAAAGTCAGCCGACCGAATCTGTGATTCAGTTGACTGAAAGGTTGTGAGTCATGTTTCAGCCGACTGAATATGTATTTCAGTCGACTGAAAATCTGCGGGAAAGACAAAGAACTGTAGCTAGGCAGGATTCAGTCGACTGAACTCCTAATTCAGTCGACTGAATTGAAACGTATAGTTTTTTTTGTATTTTTCAGATGTCACTGTTAGTATGGCAGGACATATGGGGATTGTTTTGATGGACTTAATCATGGATAAAATATGGAGTAATTTGGTAAATGTATAATAAGGTATCAGGACGTCGCAAAAGGTACGCGATCGGCGATCGAATTATCGAACGAAAACGTAAAGGGACGCTAAGCGGTATTCGGTAGGATTCCTACCTTTTTGTAAGCCGTGGATTATGTGTATGTGATGGTTTCCTCGTTTTATTTCGGTAATTATATGATTTATCTTAAGATGGGTTTTTAAATGCTATGGATTATACTTTAATGCTATGGATTATATTTCAATGCTATGGATTTTATATTAAGGATATGAATTATATATATACTACATAGCATAATGCACTTAAATCTCATGCATGGCATGGGCGGGAAAATAATGAAATCGGAGTCCATGCTCCGTCAGGGCGACCGAGAAGCAAACATGGGGATAGCCTGAGGTGCTATAACCGGAGTCCATGCTCAGTCGGGGCGACCGAGAATCAAACATGGGGATAGCTTGATGTGTTATAACCGGAGTCAATGCTCCGTCGGGGCGACCGAGAAGCAAACATGGGGACACCTTGACGGGGCTTTGCCGTCAAGGGGAATATGACATTTTATGATGATATGGATGATCGGTGGGACACATGACATAGGCACCCATGGCATGGCATTCATCATATGGTTTTATTATATTGTTATCGGTATGCTTGTTATCACTAATCCATGTGCTAGCCCTACTCGGAGTCCTACTGGGCGCGTTGTCTAACGCCCTACTTCTACCCTAGCTGATGACGCAGGAGACGGCAAAAACGGTGGACGCGACGGGAGCCAAGCTTAGGAGCTTGGGAAAGCGGCTACGTAGTTTTATTTAAGTTTTATTTTGGAAATGTAATTTAAGTAGCTTACCTCGTTAGACTGTAATAATTACTGTTTCTTGCCATGGTTTGGATTGTACTAGGGACGTTATCATTTTGAGATATAATTATGAACATAGGGGTATTTTAGTAATTCAAGCGCCGTACTTCCTTGCTATCTAAAACTGGTAGGATAGTTTCTATTGTAATGTTCCGCATGTAATTATATTCCGCGAGCTTACTTCCTACGCGTGAACCATTCTCGTGGACTTCGTTCCGCGCACGCGTAGGGTTGGCCAGTTAAGGGCCGGGCTTTAGAGGCTCGGACTTAACTCGCGTCGTGACGTCCGAGCCCGTTATCACTTCTTAATTCAAAAAAAAAATTAGATTCTGATTTCGGTGGAAATGGGGCGGGCGTTACAGTGGAACCAATAGATGGTGAGGGTCTACTGAAGTTTGGTCGAGACTTCTTATTGGGCTGATATGTGCCCCTCCCACTCTGAGTTCGGCGGTTATCAAATCGCGCGTACTCAGCCAACTCCTGCTCAACTATGGTGGCCCTGCTGACCACTTCTGCAAGCGTGGCTGCCTTGAATATGGTCACTTTGGCCCTAATGTTTGGCCGTAGACCACGCTCAAACTTACGAGCCTTCCAGTACTCCGTATCCACTATGTAAAATGCATAACATGACAGACTGAGGAATTCCCGGTGATAGTCTGCTACTGTCATGGAGCCTTGCACCAAGGATAAGAAGGCTTGAATCTGACGTTCCTTCTCCTCCTCAGGAAAATACTGATCTAGAAAGGTTGCTGAGAACCATTCCCACGTCATTGTAGTCTTTTCCCTCTCCGGCACCAGTGCTTGTTGTTTCTCCACTACTTCCCACCACTTACCAGCATCATCTATCAATTGTGATGTGGCCAGTAAGATCTTATGGGCATGACTCTTGATACTCAGTAGAGTCAGGATTTGGGAAATTTTCTTTAACCTAGTTTTCCGCTCCAATAGGCCCTTCTCTCCCCTTAAAGTAACGAGGGCGCTGTTGCTGAAAGTCCCTGACCATGTTCCAGTCATTAGCATCACTTGTGCTTCCACTTCCATTCAGATGCTCCTGGAGAACAGAAGTAAATACAGCTAGAACCAAGCTTTGTAGCTCAGGAGGCACTACTGGTATACTCACACTGCTGTTGTTGTTCCCCTCTTCCTCCCGTTCATCATAGTGAGAGCGTCACTCTTCCTCTTCCCGCTGTTCATCTTCTTCATTTCGCGATTTTTCATGATGAGATGGCTCCTTCTCAGGTTGAGATACCTTCTTCTCATGTTGAGATTCTTCCCTCTCTTCTTCGTGTACAACTTTCTCCTTCTTATGATGAGATTTTTCCATCTCTTTCCGTTGAATGAGTAATATCTCTTTTTCCTTCCCTTTCTTGTTTTGTTGGATCTTTCTCGTTGGAGCCATTTTTCTTTCCTAAGTCATGAAAACATTATGGACTTAGTTTCCTCGTAACATACAACTCAATGCCAAAAGTCCTTGTAACTCATAAATTTGCATACTTTATATATATATATTCAAATTTCATTATAGTACAAGGGTTGGTAGGGTTAAAACAAACCCTCAAATAACAAAATGCACCCACAACCCTTACAAAATAACCCTTTTTTCCTAACCTTTCTTACTACTTCTTAGTCTAATCTTCCGTAGAAGACCCACATCATCAGCAAACATAAAGAAACTGTCAGGGCATACCACCGACATGTGTCCCAATACTCCACACGTCAAACAAGGTATTATCCCCGGTCCTCCAATGTAAGGACAATTAGTCCTTTCCTTCCCGTGCCCATGAAGTCCACAAACCGGGCAAACAACTTCAAGAGGGTGGGGGAAGTATGTACAGTTGTGCCCATCCTAATTGCACAACTCGCACATATAATCGGGCGCTATCTCCCCCACTGACTCTCTTATCATTGGGATATCTTCCATATGCTCTTCTGGAAAAGGTGCTAGATTCACTTCAACCTCCTCGGGAAATCCCTCTTGATTGTCTACGTTAACTTCCAGGTTGGAGTTGTTGGAAGAAGACACCAGATCTATGGGATTGCTAGGGGTTCCTCTATCCCACAACTCTGTACTCAATGTTACTCGACATATCTGTATCATAACAATAGAACACAAGAATAATCAACAGCAATTCCAATAAAACCAATCTTAGTTTTGGGGGATTTCTTATGTATAATACAATGTATCTTGGTTGGGGAAATTGCCAAATCATCACTCTTTGTTTTGCTTTGTTTCTAGGGAAAATCTCTAAATTCCTGTTGTTTGTTTCTCAATGTGGGGATATTGGGGAAGTGTATCCTACTTTGCTATGGTTGATATATCCACTTATAATGATTGTACTTTACTTTGCTATCTTTCATTGTTGTTCTCAGATTAATTGTTCAGTCTCAGTCTATTGAAGTAAATTAATCCGGCCCCCAGTCAGTGGACTCCGAAGAGTCGGTCAGTTGGGATTCTTATCTGTCAGTGAGACATGAAGCCGTCTTAATCTTACTTTGAAGATTCAACTTCCCGTTTCGCTCTGATACCAACTGTAACGCCCCGCCCTTTTCCACCCTTCCGAAAATAAGAGTCTATTTTTTTTTTTTTTATAAATATAAGTAAAGTGGAAGAGAACGGGGAGCGTCACTATGCGAGCTAAGTCCGAACTTCCAAAGTCCGACCCTTAACTGGCCACCCATGTGTGCATGGACTAAGCCCATGAAAACCGATCCACACATGGTACTAAATAAACTTGCGGAATATACAAACTGATTGCGGAATTATAATCAATCCTAAGATTACTCCATTCTTAGATAGCAAAGTACAAGTCATGATTACTTTAAACTAACCATTCATTCAAATTAAATCACACCATAGCAGTATTACTAATTTATTACATGACCATATAAATGTATTCAAATGTCAATAAATAACTCCATCCCAACACCCAAGCTCCTATGCTTGGCTTCCCTCACGGTCCTCGAACTTTCCTTTTCCTGCATCATCCTCTAAGGATAGAAATAGGGCGTTAGATCAACGCGCCCAGTAGGTCTTCCGATTAGGGTTACCACATGGTTAGTATTAAAACATGCATATAACATAATGATACGTGATTATCAAAATCTTATAAAACAATGCTATGCATGTATGCACATGTAATGAGTCCCACCCATCACAAGTATACATCGCCATCACTTGACGGGACTCTCATCGTCAAGGTAATCCACCGTGTTCTTTCGTTTACTCTTGATGGGACTCTCTTCATCAAGGTATTCCTCTTGGTGGGACTCTCATCACCTAAGGAGGCCCCACAGTTGCATCACGGACATTCCGACGGAGTGTGGCCTCCGGTTTCCATATCCATCACCCCAGGCCATGCATGAGATGTCAATGAATAAATGATACATGCCATTTGTAAATAAATCTTAACATTCAAATCTCATTTGAAACATAATACTTTAACAAATATCTCATATAAATCAAGATAAAACATCAATATAATATGTGGTCACAAAGAGGTAGGAAACCTACTTAAAAGTCACTTAAATGTCCGTTCTTCTTAACCGTCACCCGTTCACGACTCGTGCTCCGTTCAAGGAGTCCCGATACCTTGTTTATATAACAGCAAGTCAAGATACTAATCATTTAATTTCCATTTAAATCTAAGTCCCAAAAACCACCTTGTGAGGTTCGGCCATACCCCATGGCTGAACCTCACCTACTTTGAATTTGTCCTTTCTTTTTATTTAATCACATTAAACCACCTTACACTTCAAACACACTTTGGTAGGGTTCGGCCATACAACATGGCCGAACCTTACCACTTTGGTTTTGGACCCCTCTTTTCAAGTCCTTTGACCAATTCATTCACATTTACAATTTGACTTGTATTTACGGTTTTGCCATTGGTCTAACCAATGTTTAATTTTGCTAACCACCATCATCCAAAACAAATCCTCCCTAGTGGGATTCGGCCATACAACATGGCCGAACCTCACTATCTCAAACTTGGTCCTTTAATCATTCATACTTAAGACTAGTTACCAATCTATTCATGTAACTAACTAGCCCTTAATCTTCCATCATCTTCATGGTTCCAAAATTACTTAAATCCATCAAAATCACTCCATGGGGTTCGGCCATACATACGGCCGAACCCTTATGGTTCTTTATTTCCATCTATTTACATACTAAAAATCCATTTAAGACATTCATGCACTTTCATGATCAATACCTCTTTCTATGGGGTTCGGCCATAGTTTCACTTTTGGTTCTTTTATTTATCATAGAGATTAGGGTCAGCCATGCAATGGCCGAACCATGCTTTACCCATATATCCATCATTTAAACCCTTTAAAACATTATAAAACCAATAGTAGTTTCTAATCATATTCATACCTCACATAACCCATAAATTGGCCCATGGGGTTCGGCCATACACATAGCCGAACCCTATGTTTTCTTTGATGCAAATCTTCTAATTTATACATGATTTATACCCCACTTCTTGGCCATAATCATAGTATGGTTCGGCCATCCAATGGGCAACCCAAAACATACATCTTATCTCTAATTAAAACATCTAAAAATCTCCATAATATTGCATGGTTTTTAACTTTCAAAAACCATCAAAATAACCCAATCACTTATCAAATCCTTTCATGGGGTTCGGCCATCCAAAGTGGCCGAACCCTGTGATCCATGATTTGAGCCCTTTTAAAACACCATTTTCCATGGTTTTAACCTTTGGTAGATTCGGCCATGCCATGGCCAAATCATGATCCCTTAACCCATTTTTCTAACAAATTTTTATGAAACACTTACCAATCCTCTTAGCCTCTCTTCTTGCCTTTTGATCCTTGCTTCCTTCCTTCTTGCTCCCTTAGTCCTTTAGCCGATTATGTGCTTGATCAATGGTGAAAACACCAAAGGCTGGTTCGGCCAAGGAGGTAGGTTTTTGAGAGAGGAAAAGAGATGAAAGCTCCAAGCTTTTTGTAACACCCACCCCTTTTCACCCGAAAATCAGAGTCTAATTTTTTTTTTTTATAAGTGACAAAGGGCTGCGGACGTCACGACGTGAGTTAAGTCCGAGCTTCTAAATCACGGCCCTTAACTGGCCAACCCTACGGGTGCGTGGAACGGGTCCATGGAGAATGGTTCATCCGTAGAAGTAAGCTCGAGGAAAAAAATACATTAAAAGCAGAATGATAATAGATACTATCCTACCAATTTTTCTAGATAGCAGGGAAGATTTCATCATTTAATTACTAAAAAGCTATAACGTCATATGTCTACAATAAAATCCAAATGATAGCAATAAGTCTAAAATATTACATTTCCGACAAGCTAAACTATACAAATACACATTTCCCAAAATAAACTTAAACAAAATAATTGGTCAGCCTTCCCAAGCTCCTAAGCTTGGCTCCCGTCTCGTCCTTCTGCTCCGACATTTCCTTCGTCATCATCTAGGATAGAAGTAGGGCGTTAGACCACGCGCCCAGTAGGACTCCGAGTAGGGCTAGCACATGGATTAGTAATAACAACATACAGATAATAACACAATAAAAACTGGTAAATCTTCATATAATGAAACTATAAAGTGAATGCCATGTCATGGGTGTCTATGTTATGAATCCCACCCATCATCCCTACCATCCTGATATCATATCCCCCTTGACGGCAAGACCTCGTCAAGGTATCCCCATGCCTGTTCTCGGTCGCCCCGACGGAGCATGGACTCCGGTTATAGCCTATCAGGCTATCCCCATGCCTGTTCTAGGTCGCCCCGACGGAGCATGGACTCTGGTTTGTTTATTTTTTCTGCCCATGCCATGCATGAGATGTAATGCATTATGCTATGTAATATTTATAACTCATAACCTTAACATATCATACATAGCCTAAACTTATAATGCATAACTTTAAAACATAATTCATAGCCATGTTCCATATAATACTTAATCATAGCCATAAGAATCCATCTTAAACATATCATAATCTTAAAACCCACCATACAACCAATCAATATAATTACTAAAAATAAACCAATAAACCAATTACATAGCATCTAATCCATGGCTTACAAATAGGTAGGAATCCTACCGAATACCGACTCGTGTCCTTTTACGGTTTCGTCCGATAATCCGGCTACCGATACGCGTACCGCTCGCAATATCCAATACCCTATTACATATACATAATCAGTCCACATTTTAACTATTTCTAAGTCCATTCACATTTCCAAGTCCATATGAAATTCAGTCACTATTTAGGTTTTGCGGGTCCCATTTAATCCATTATATATTTTTAAGTACATGAGTCTAAAATCAGCCTCCTAGGCTTTATTTAACCATACATAAACTTATCACTTAGTGCCCCTAAGTCCATAGTCCTCTCCCATGGAGTTCTTTATTTTGGCCATTAATTACGATTTTACCACTACCTCTTCTCCATGGTTAATCAACCACTCACCCTTGCCTAACTAAGTTCATAATTGATTATAAACTTGGATCCCTAACTTAGGTCCATTAATGATCCATTCAATTATGTCACATGACCATTAGGATTAGCCATTTAATTAATCTAACCCTTATTCATTTAAACCATCCAAAACCCCATACTTAACCCTTTAAATGGTTCACCAATGGGCCATGGGTTCAAAATACCCAATTCATCAAATATTCCCATGGGGTTTACCTTATGCATTTAACTACAATGAGTCCATTACCCACTCATTCCCTTTGGAGGCCACAAACATCATTCACCATCCAATTTAACCCACCAAAAGGCTCACAATTGGGCATGGATTCGGCCATACACCATGGCCAAACCCATGGTGTCCTTTTCCCATTTTTTTTCCTTTGGCCTATCTACACATTTGGACCCATCATCCTTAATCATATTCAAGTCTATAAACTAAGCCACATTCCCATTTATTTTCCATTATTCATAAGCATTATCAAACCATCATAAAACCCTCATCTTCCACATTTTTGTACTCATTCAAAACCACCATTACACCACCATAGGGTTCGGCCATTCACCATGGCCGAACCCATGGTTCATGATCCAACCTTTATGCCATTTTAGACCATAAACAATTATACTCATCCATGGATTCCATCATAAAAACCTCTTCAAAAACTACTTACATTTAATCATTTACAACCCTAAAAATCATATTCATTCTCCATAGCTTTAAACCTTAAAACCCTACTTAATTCATCAACCCTTTTTCCATGCTTAATTAACACCTAATTATACAATGTCCTTCATTCCTTAAAACCCTAAAAAAATTCACACATTAATTACATAACCCTTAATCCATTTATATTTTTTTTTCTTTCTTTAACCCTAATTTATCCATTAGAGTTTCCTCCACTTTCCATCTTTCAAATTGATGGATTTAAAATCCATGGTATAAAATCATTTGACCCCCATTAAATTTACAAAATAAATCCCAAATCTTAAACCTAAAAATCCAAAATTTCTTGTTTAAGAAATACTCACAATCTGTCATCTCCTCCGACTTCCGCCACTCCCGTCGGCTTCCTTAGCCTCCTTTCTCCTTCCTCTTGATCTTTGGTAGGCCTAAGATGCTTGATCAATGGTGAAACCCTCCTAACTTAGGATTGGCCAAGGTAGGGTTTGCTTGAGAGAGGGAGAGGGGAAGATGGAGATGAGAAAATAGGATTCTATGGCTTGATCTTGGAGTAATGGCTAAGCTTACACCTTTCTCCTCTCTTTTCTTCCAAGCTTTTCTTCTTCTTTCTCTTGGTTTTCTTCCTTTCCCTTCTCCTTAGGTGTGGGAACTTTTTTGGAGAGTGAAAGAGATGGAGAGAATAAAATGAGGAGGGGATAAGAGATGGGAAAAAATAATGCTTATCTTAAGTTACACTTTACCATTTATTTCCTCCCACCAACCCACCTTAGATTTGTATCTTGCTTTATGGTGGTGGTTGGGGATAACCACCACCCAACGTTTTTGGGTGTTAAAATAGATGGCTTTTGGTCTTCTTTGACCATTTGACCCCCTTTTGTTTATTTTATTTAATTAATTAACTAGATAATTACTTAGGTTTATTTATTTCCTACTTAATTTAATTCCATTAAATTCCCTCTAATTAATCCACCCATGGTTGACCAAGTCAACCATAGGTGGCCGGCCCCACCAACCCTTGGTCCACACGCCACCTCACTTGGTGAGGTGGAGGTGGGTCCCATTTGGTCACACCACCTTAGCCTAATCCAAATTAACTTAGGTGATTTAAATTTCATTAAGCCCACTCCAACCAATTGGATCATCATTGGGCCCATGGCCCAATTACATTCATCCCTTACCCATTTATCTTAGGGCTTACATTATCTTAATCCATTGGGTCCCAAGTGGGTATTGGGCCCAATTTGACCACCCTTGGCCCAATTGGCCATCATTGACCACTTAAATGATTTTAAAATCCAATCCATGGTCTATTGGGCCATACTTGGGCCTTTGTCCAAGTTTTGGCCCATTTACCATTTATTCCATCAATTTCCCAATTTTCATCCTTAAAATAAATAATATTCACATATTCATTGATTTACAATTTCCGGGCCATTACAATACAATCCTCTTTTGAAATTTTCGTCCCCAAAATTCGAACGAAGTAGAGGTTCAAAACATCTCATACAAAGTGTTCTCGATAAGCGGCTCTCATTTCTGAGTTAAGTTCCCAGGTGGCTTCCTCATTGCCATGACATTCCCATACCACCTTGACCAGCTGAATAGCGCGGTTTCACAGCACTCTTTGTTCTCTCCCGATCACCCTGATCGGTTTCTCCACATACGTCACGTCACTTTGCACTTCGACGTCTTGCACACTTAGGACATGTGAAGGGTCAGGGTTGTACTTCCTCAACATGGACACATGGAATACATCATTTAATAATGATAACTGTCGAGGGAGCGCCAACTGATAAACTACCCCCTACCCCCCCCCCCCCCCCCACCCTTTTCAGGATTGGAAACGGTCCCACAAATCTAGGCGACAGTTTCCCCTTCTTCCCGAATCTCATGTGTCCCTTCCGTGGTGATACTTTTAAGAACACCAAGTCTCCCACCTCAAATTCAAGGAACCTTCTCCTCTTGTCGGCGTAACTCTTCTGACGGCTCTGTGCAGTGAGTAGATGTTGCCGTATCAATTGATCTGCGTCGTGATCTCTGCAACCAACTCCGGTCCAATCAGCGCAGGCTCACTGGCCTCTGTCCAGCACACTGGCGATCTACACGGTCTACCATACAATGCCTCAAATGGACCCATCTGTAGGCTTGCCTAGGTAACTGTTATTGTAGGAAAACTCCACCAGTGGCAAATGATCCTCCCATCCACCCTTGAAGTCTAGCATGCATGCTCTCAGCATATCCTCCAATGTCTGTATTGTCCTTTCTGATTGTCCATCAGTCTGTGGATGAAATGTTGTGCTAGTCAATATGTCAGTCCCCATAGCCGACTGCATGCCCTGCCATACTCTGCCGGTGAATCGGTCATCTCTGTCGGACACAATAGTCTGAGGAATACCATGTAGTCTGATAATATCCCGGATGTATCGTCGACCCAATGTCTCCGACGAATCCTGTCATCTTGATGGAAGGAAATGCGCAGATTTAGTCAACTGGTCCACTACGACCCATATCGCATCGTTGCCTTTTGATGACCTAGGCAACCCTGATACGAAATCCATAGATATGTGCTCCCATTTCCACTTCGGTACTGGTAAGGGTGCGAGTAAACCCGGTGGTTTCTGATGTTCCGCATTAACCTACTGGGAAAGTCAGGCAACGAGCAACAAACTCTGCCACATCTTTCTTGAGTCCCCGCCACCAATAGTTCCTCTTAAGGTCATGATACATCTTGGTGCTGCCCGGATGGATAGAGAGCTCGGTTTGGTGTGCTTCAATCAACAACTCTCTTCGGCAGCGCTTAGGAACATATGTCCTGCCTCGGAAGACAAGACCTTGTCCTGGTCGTGATTCCCATTCCGGTACAACTTCACCGGTAGACATCTTAGTCCATATCTCCTCCACCTCTGGATCTGTCCGTTGTTCCCTGTTCAATCTCGGAGACCATATTGGATCGTATAATCAGACTATATATGGTCCCGTGATTATTGAGGTAGAGTTTGAACTCTCTGATAGTATTCAATACCTCCCATTCCGTCTTGATCAAGCTAGCTACTGTCGCATGTGACATGCGGCTGAGAGCATCCGCCACTTTATTCGCCTTGCCAGGATGATATCGGAGTGCAAAGTCATAATCTGCCAGATATTCCATCCATCAGCGTTGTCTCATGTTGAGTTCCTTCTAATCAAACAAATATTTTAAACTCTTGTGATCAGAAAACACCTCAAGTTTCTCACCATTCAGGTAGTGTCTCCAGCTTTTGAGAGCGAAGACCACTGCTGCTAGCTCCAGATCATGAGTAGGATAGTGGCGTTCATGAATGTTTAACTGTCTTGATCGATACACCACTGCCCGATTACCTTGACTGAGTGTACACCCCAGTCCCTCTCCTGAGGCATCACAATACACCTCATAATTTCTGCCTCTTTCCGGCAAAATTAAAATAGGAGCGGTTGCAAGCTTCTCCTTTAGCTCCTCAAATCTCCGGTTGCACAGATCCGACCACTCAAATTTGACTCCTTTCTGAGTGAGTCGGGTAAGTGGAGCTGCAATCTTGGAGAAGTCCATGATGAATTTCCTGTAGTAACAGGCCAATCCCAGAAAACTGCGGATCTCGGTCACATTTGTCAGCACTTTCCACTCCTTCACTGCCACTACCTTAGCCGGGTCCATGGCTATACCTTCCTCCGATATGACATGCCCCAAGAAGTTGACCTTGGATAGCCAAAATTCACACTTACTTGCTTTGGCATATAATTTATTCTTCCTCAAGGTGTCCAGGACTATCCGTAGGTGTTCGGCATGTTCCTCCTGACTTTTGGAACAGATCAGGACGTCGTCAATAAATACAATCACAAACTGATCCAAGTAAGGACGGAATATCCTATTCATCAGGTCCATGAACACAGTCGGTGCATTAGTAAGTCCAAATGGCATGACCACATACTCATACAAGCCATACCGTGTCCTGAAGGCTGTCTTCTCTATGTCCTCCTCTCTGACCCGGATTTGATGATATCCGGACATCAGATCAATCTTGGAGAAGTGAGAGGAACCCCTAAGTTGATCAAATAGATCATCAATCCTGGGTAGGGGATACTTGTTCCTGGCAGTCAATTGGTTCAATTTCCTGTAATCCACACACATCTGCAGGGTACCATCTTTCTTTTTCACAAATAATACTGGGGCTCCCCATGCTGATGTGTTGTTCCGAATAAAACCCAGTCTGAGCAGTTCATCAATCTGCTTCTTCAACTCAGTCATCTCAACCGGTGCCATCCGGTAATGAGGCGATGATACTGGAGCAGTGCCGGGATACAACTTGATCTCAAAGTCTAACTCCCTCTTGCGTGGTAAACCAGGGAGCTCTGTTGGGAATATCTCGGCATAATCTGCTACTACTACCAGAAGTTCAGTCCCTGGTGCTCTGTCTAATCTAATGCTGTTCAAGACAAGGTGGTTCAATTCTTCCTGCAGCCTTCTAGGAATGCATTGTCTGTCAGCGGGCACTATATACCGCTTTCCTTCGGGCGACCAAAATATCACCCTACGAAGATGGCAATCAATATGGGCCTGATACGTAGCCAACTAGTCCATGCCAAATATAACATCGTACTCAACCATATCGATTACTAAATAGTTGAACTCGAATATGAATCCAGCGAGTTCAGTGTTCAGTGCCGTGCATATGAGCCCCAAAGATGTGTCTCCAATAGGGGATACAATGGTAAGTGAGGTAGACAGATTCTGTACTAATGTGCCAGTAACAGATATGAATGCAGCAGATATAAATGAATGAGATGCTCCAGAATCAAATAATGCCACAGCATAGGAACTACCAACTACGGCCATACCTTGAATCACCGAGTGATCCGCCGCTGCTGAAGGAGTTATGGCAAAGAGCTGCCCCGATCCTGTAGGGTTTGTCGCCCGCCCCTTCGGGTTATATGCTCTGCCTCCTCGTGACTGAGCTGGTTTAGCTGGAGGGAGGGAAGAACGCCTGAAGTTAGAGGGTCTGCTGAGCTGTGGACATTCCCTCTTGAAGTGGTCCTGTTGGCCACACTAATAGCAAGTGCTCCCACCCCGTGGAACCTGGGTGACTGATGCTGACGGGGAGGGCTGATTGGGGCGAAAGCCCCCTGTAGATCCAGTAGAAGGTGAGGGTCTGTTGAAATTCGGACGGAACCTCTTATTGGGTTGAAATGCTCCCCGTCCACCCTGCCCTCGGCAGTTGTCAAACCGCACTATCTCATTCAATTCCCACTCCACTATAGTGGCCCTGCTGACCACCCCTGCCAATGTAGGTTCCTTGAATACTGTCACCCTAGCCTTGATGCTCGGCCGAAGGCCCCGCTCAAACTTACGGGCCCTCCGGTGCTCAGTATCCATCATGTAGAATGTGTAGACAGATAGACGAAGGAACTCCCTATGGTACTCTGACACCGTCATATTGCCTTGTATTAATGATATAAAAGCTTGAGTCTGGCTCTCTCTTTCTTCCTCCGGAAAATACTGTTCTAGAAAAGTGGCTGAGAACCATTCCCAAGTCATGGCAATTCTTTCCCTTTCAGGCACTAGTGTTCGCTGTTTTTCCACCACTTCCCACCAATTACCGGCATCCTCAATCAGTTGAGATGTTTCCAGTAAGATTTTGTCAGCCAGACTGGAAATCTGAAGCAGATTCAAGATTTGAGTGATCTTCTTTAACCAATGATCTGCTCCTACAGCCCCTTCTTTTCCTCTGAAGTAGGGAGGGCGCTGTTGCTGGAAGTCTTTGACCATCTTTCGTTTACTGGTGTCACTGGTGGTCGCACTTCCGCCCAGGTGTTGTTGTAGAGCAGAAGCGATAGCCGCCTGAACTGTTTTTTAGCTCGGGAGGTACACCTTGTATGTTTATACTATTTTGTCCCTCTGCTTGATGAGGCGCCGGTACCTCCTCTTGATGAGGTGGTGGTACTCCCTCTTCCCGACTAGGTGGTGGCACCTCTTCCTCTACCCAGGGGTTTCGTCGGGTCCTTCTCCTTGGAGGCATTTCCTCAACCATCAAAATATTTATTGATTTAGTTCCTTCGTAGAATTGTTGTATTCACACATTTTGAGAAAAAAAATTCCTAAGTATCAAATGTTTTTGCTTCCATTTGAGGGAAATTGCCAAATATGCACACTTAGTTTTCTTTTGGTTCTGGGGGAAATCTCTAAATTCCTATTGTTTGCTGTTCAAATTTGGGGGAAAATCCTAAGTATCAAATTACCATGTTCTCCTTTCCAGGGAAATTCAACCCTATCTTGCTAGTGTTTTGATAAATCTCTCCTAGAATGAATCTTTCTTCCCTTGCTATCATTCCTCTTTGTCAAACGTTGTTCTCAGATTGAATACTTCAGTCTGAGTCAATCGAAGTAAATTAACCCGGCCCCCAGTGCAGCGAACTCCGAAGAGTCGGTCAGTTGGGATTCTTATCGTCAGTGAGAAGTGAAACCGTCTTAATCATACTTCGAGAGATTCATTCTTCCGAGTTCGCTCTGATACCAACAGTAACACCTGCCCCTTTTCACCGAAAATCAGAGTCTAATTTTTTTTTTTATAAGTGACAAAGGGCGCGGATGTCACTGACGCGAGTTAAGTCCGAGCTTCTAAAGCTCGGCCCTTAACTGGCCAACCCTACGGGTGCGTGGAACGGGTCCACGGAGAATGGTTCATCCGTAGAATGTAAGTTCGAGGAAAAAAATACATTAAAAGCAGAATGATAAGAGACACTATCCTACCAATTTTTCTAGATAGCAGGGAAGATTTCATCATTTAATTACTAAAAAGCCATAACGTCATATGTCTACAATAAAATCCAAATCATAGCAATAAGTCTAAAATATTACATTTCCGACAAGCTAAACTATACAAATACACATTTCCCAAAATAAACTTAAACAAAATAATTGGTCCGCCTTCCCAAGCTCCTAAGCTTGGCTCCCGTCTCGTCCTTCTGCTCCGGCATTTCCTGCGTCATCAGCTAGGATAGAAGTAGGACGTTAGACCACGCGCCCAGTAGGACTCCGAGTAGGGCTAGCACATGGATTAGTAATAACAACATACAGATAATAACACAATAAAAACTGGTAAATCTTCATATAATGAAACTATAAAGTGAATACCATGTCATGGGTGTCTATGTTATGAATCTCACCCATCATCCCTACCATCCTGATATCATATCCCCCTTGACGGCAAGACCTCGTCAAGGTATCCCCATGCCTGTTCTCGGTCGCCCCGACGGAGCATGGACTCCGGTTATAGCCTATCAGGCTATCCCCATGCCTGTTCTCGGTCGCCCCGACGGAGCATGGACTCCGGTTATAGCCTATCAGGCTATCCCCCTGCCTGTTCTCGGTCGCCCCGACGGAGCATAGACTCCGGTTTGTTTATTTTTTTCCGCCCATGCCATGCATGAGATGTAATGCATTATGCTATGTAATATTTATAACTCATAACCTTAACATATCATACATAGCCTAAACTTATAATGCATAACTTTAAAACATAATTCATAGCCATGTTCCATATAATACTTAATCATAGCCATAAGAATCCATCTTAAACATATCATAATCTTAAAACCCACCATACAACTAATCAATATAATTACTAAAAATAAACCAATAAACCAATTACATAGCATCTAATCCATGGCTTACAAATAGGTAGGAATCCTACCGAATACCGACTCGTGTCCTTTTATGGTTTCGTCCGATAATCCGGCTACCGACACGCGTACCGCTCGCGATATCCAATACCCTATTACATACACATAATCAGTCCACATTTTGACTATTTCTAAGTCCATTCACATTTCCAAGTCCATATGAAAATCAGTCACTATTTAGGTTTTGTGGGTCCCATTTAATCCATTATATATTTTTAAGTACGTGAGTCTAAAATCAGCCTCCTAGGCTTTATTTAACCATACATAAACTTATCACTTAGTGCCCCTAAGTCCATCGTCGTCTCCCATGGAGTTCTTCATTTTGGCCATTAATTACGGTTTTGCCACTACCTCTTCTCCATGGTTAATCAACCACTCACCCTTGCCTAACTAAGTTCATAATTGATTATAAACTTGGATCCCTAACTTAGGTCCATTAATGATCCATTCAATTATGTCACATGACCATTAGGATTAGCCATTTAATTAATCTAACCCTTATTCATTTAAACCCATCCAAAACCCCATACTTAACCCTTTAAATGGTTCACCAATGGGCCATGGGTTCAAAATACCCAATTCATCAAATATTCCCATGGGGTTTACCTTATGCATTTAACTACAATGAGTCCATTACCCACTCATTCCCTTTGGAGGCGACAAACATCATTCACCATCCAATTTAACCCACCAAAAGGCTCACGATTGGGCCATGGGTTCGGCCATACACCATGGCCGAACCCGTGGTGTCCTTTTCCCATTTTTTTTCCTTTGGCCTATCTACACATTTAGACCCATCATCCTTAATCACATTCAAGTCTATAAACTAAGCCACATTCCCATTTATTTTCCATTATTCATAAGCATTATCAAACCATCATAAAACCCTCATCTTCCACATTTTTGTACTCATTCAAAACCACCATTACACCACCATAGGGTTCGGCCATTCACCATGGCCGAACCCATGGTTCATGATCCAATACCCTTATGCCATTTTAGACCATAAACAATTATACTCATCCATGGATTCCATCATAAAAACCTCTTCAAAAACTACTTACATTTAATCATTTACAACCCTAAAAATCATATTTATTCTCCATAGCTTTAAACCTTAAAACCCTACTTAATTCATCAACCCTTTTTCCATGCTTAATTAATACCTAATTATACAATGTCCTTCATTCTTAAAACCCTAAGAAAATTCACACAATAATTACATAACCTTTAATCCATTTATATTTTTTTTTTCTTTCTTTAACCCTAATTTATCCATTAGAGTTTCCTCCACTTTCCATCTTTCTAATTGATGGATTTAAAATCCATGGCATAAAATCATTTGACCACCATTAAATTTACAAAATAAATCCCAAATCTTAAACCCTAAAAATCCAAAATTTCTTGTTTAAGAAATACTCACAATCCGTCGTCTCCTCCGACTTCCGCCACTCTCGTCGGCTTCCTTAGCCTCCTTTCTCCTTCCTCTTGATCTTTGGTAGGCCAAGATGCTTGATCAATGGTGAAACCCTCCTAACTTAGGATTGGCCAAGGTAAGGTTTGCTTGAGAGAGGGAGAGGGGAAGATGGAGATGAGAAAATAGGATTCTATGGCTTGATCTTGGAGTAATGGCTAAGCTTACACCTTTCTCCTCTCTTTTCTTCCAAGCTTTTCTTCTTCTTTCTCTTGGTTTTCTTCCTTTCCCTTCTCCTTAGGTGTGGGACGTTTTTTGGAGAGTGAAAGAGATGGAGAGAATAAAATGAGGAGGGGATAAGAGATGGGGAAAAATAATGCTTATCTTAAGTTACACTTTACCATTTATTTCCTCCCACCGACCCACCTTAGATTTTTATCTTGCTTTATGGTGGTGGTTGGGGATAACCACCACCCAACGTTTTTGGGTGTTAAGATAGATGGCTTTTGGTCTTCTTTGACCATTTGACCCCCTTTTGTTTATTTTATTTAATTAATTAACTAGATAATTACTTAGGTTTATTTATTTCCTACTTAATTTAATTCCATTAAATTCCCTCTAAATAATCCACCCATGGTTGACCAAGTCAACCATGGTGGCCGGCCCCACCAACCCTTGGTCCACACGCCACCTCACTTGGTGAGGTGGAGGTGGGTCCCATTTGGTCACACCACCTTAGCCTAATCCAAATTAACTTAGGTAATTTAAATTTCATTAAGCCCACTCCAACCAATTGGATAATCATTGGGACCATGGCCCAATTGCATTCATCCTTACCCATTTATCTTAGGGCTTACATTATCTTAATCCATTGGGTCCCAAGTGGGTATTGGGCCCAATTTGACCACCCTTGGCCCAATTGGCCATCATTGACCACTTAAATGATTTTAAAATCCAATCCATGGTCTATTGGGCCATACTTGGGCCTTTGTCCAAGTTTTGGCCCATTTACCATTTATTCCATCAATTTCCCAATTTTCATCCTTAAAATAAATAATATTCACATATTCATTGATTTACAATTTCCGGGCCATTACACTTTTTGCAATGTAAAATTCGGCCAAAAAGTGTGGTTTGCCTCTTTTGTATATCAACCCCTTAAACCACTCATTTACCCTCATAATTATTGGTTTAACCAAGGAGTCCCATGGCTTAACTATGGGACACTTGGCCTAAGCTTATGCAATCCTTCCATCTCCCAACATTGGTGCTTGGGTCTCCATAATGAGATGGAAACCCTCCAAGCTCCCAAGGTAATCTTATCCCATACCATTAAGATTTATGCATGGAATACCACTCCCAAGTACCCAACGTGTGGGACTTTGCATTGTGGTCTTTGAGATCAAAACAACTCTTCACCTCCCCACTTTGCTCATTTGAATAAAAGGTCTCCATGGCTTCCAATTTAACTCACCCAACTCATTAACTCAACTCACCCCATTTAATACCACTCATTTAATGCACTTGAGTCAACTCCATTGTTTGATTCAAATCCAACTCACTTCAGCCCCCAACTCAATATTATTTAACTCAATCCTTTAGCTCACTTGATGGTCCACACGGTCCATCATGGTCAACATGGTCAGCTCGACCCATTGGGTCCCATTTGAACCTCTTGACCCAATTAGGCGCCATGACCCATTTGAGTGACCATTGTCCATTTAAATGGGGTTTACCCAATTGCACATAGCTTACCCATTTATCCTACATTGTACTCACATTCCATTCAGCCTAACCCAATTAGAATTGAGCTCATCCAAGGGTCAAACAAGTCTACCACGACCCACTGGGTCCCAATTGGGTCCTTTGACCCAAATAACCACCTTGCCCCAATTAGATGTACATTACCCATTTAATTTAATTTGATCCTTATAATATGTACATTGGGTCTTAATTTGAACAACGGGCCCCACCATTTCTCATCTACGATCATATCTTTTTAATTTACCATTCCAATGGTATTTTTGTAAATATTAATATCTTTGAAAAATCGGGGTGTTACATACCCACTAGCCAAGGTTAGGTTTTTCATAATCCATCCAATCATAGTATCATTATAGCATGAGTTTGGATTTAATCGTATGGTTGTTTTATTTCAACCCATAACCATCCTTTGGATGTATTTCCAACTCCATGGCCTTATAACATCTTTGGCCATTCATTCCAACCAATCATGGAACCCATGGGTTCGGCCACACCATGGCCAAACCTATGATTTCCTTGAATTTATTCACATATTATTAAGTCTTAGGCATACCTTCCTACAATCTCCTCCCTTTCTTTTGGTCTGTCTTTTCTTTCTTAATTCTTCTTCTCCTTTCTTTGTTCTTCAAAGTCTCCAAGTGTATGGAGGTGGAGGTGGCAGAGAAAGAGAGGAAAGGACTAGAGAGAAAAACCTTGCTCAAGGAGGAGGAGTCGGCCAAGGGGTTTGGAGTGCTCCTTGGTTTGTGTTTTTGTATTAAAACTTAGTCTCTTCACTCCCTCTCATAATGCCTTGGTCTAACCAAGGAGACCATTGGTTTAACCAAAGAGACCATTGGCTTCCCAAGGGTGGCTTCATGCCTTTTGAGATGAAGACCCTTGGGTTCCCAAGTGTCTAAGTACAATGTACTTAGACAAGCTACTCCATCTTTAATCTCCACACTTAATCTTCCCTTAGACGAGATGGATGAGATCCTAGCCTCCCATCTCATCCCTTCATCTTCTCAACTTAAGCTAACCCTTAATTCAAGACTTAACTCAAACATGGTTGACCAAGTCAACCCATGCCATGGTCGACCATGCATGTGGTCACCACATGGCACTTCGGTCCCACTTTGGCCATCTCACTTAATGATGTGGCATCCTTGCTTAGTTGGCTTCCATGTGATGACATGTATGCCACATGGCAATGCCACATGGCAATGCCACATCACTCACATGCCACCTCACTTGATGAGGTGGACTTTAATGCATTAATTACACTAATTTATCCAACTTAACTAATTTAACTAAACTTACCCAATTACTTTAAAATCAAGCTCACCCATGACCCATTGGGTCTTAATTGGGTAATTATCCATTTCCTTGCCCATCTAATGTCCATTTAAACCTTTTAATCTCAAATTCAATTAAATTGTAATCCAAGTGGTCAATTCAATAATTTTATAAGCTAAGGAAAATCCGGGGTGTTAAAATATTACCCTCTTTTTGAAATTTTCGTCCCGAAAATCGGGCGAAGTAGGATTTCAAACAAATCCTACAAATAGCTCAGGATGAGCTGCTCTCATTTCTGACTCCAGTTCCCAAGTGGCTTCCTCGTTACCGTGTTGGTTTCATACCACTTTGACGAACGAAATCGCTCTGTTCTGTGACACCCTTTGTTCTGTCTCAATTACTCAGACAGGCCTCTCGATGTAAGATACGTGGCTTTACACTTCTATGTCTTGCACAGTCAGCACGTGTGATGGGTCAGGGTTGTACTTCCTCAGCATGGAAACATGGAATACATCGTGCAGTCCTTACAACTGTGGTGGGATTATCAAATGATAGGCCAATTCCCCCACCTTCTCATGGATTGGAAAGGGTCCCACAAATCTAGGTGACAACTTCCCTTTCCTTCCAAACCTCATGTGTCCCTTTCGTGGCGAGACCTTCAAGAATACTAGGTCTCCCACTTCAAACTCAAGAGATCTTCTTCTTTTGTTAGTGTAGCTCTTCTGACGGTATCACCTTCATCTGTTCCGTGGTCTCTGCAACCAGATCAGGTCCAATAAGAGCAGGCTCACCGGCCTTTGTCCAACACACTGGAGATCTGCAGGGTCTACCATACAATGCCTCAAATGGAGCCATCTTGAGGCTTGCCTGGTAACTATTGTTGTATGAGAACTCGACTAGTGGTAGGTGATCTTCCCAACTACCCTTGAAGTCTACTATACAGGCTCTCAACATATCCTCCAATGTTTGAATTGTTCGCTCTAACTGACCGTCGGTCTGTAGATGGAAAGGTGTGCTGAATAATAAATTTGTCCCCGTAGCTGACTGCATGATCTGCCACACCCTGCCAGTGAATCTGCCATCTCTGTCGGAAATAATAGTCCTAGGTATACCATGTAGCCTGATGATGTCCTTGATATACCATCGTCCCAAAGTCTCAGACGAGTCTGTCATCTTGATAGGGAGAAAATGTGCAGACTTGGTCAGACAGTCCACTATAACCCAGATTGCATCATTACCCCTTGAAGACCTCGGCAGCCCTGTCACAAAGTCCATGACAATGTGTTCCCACTTCCATTCAAGCCCTGGCGGTTTCTGATGTTTTGTCTTAACTTGCTGACAAGTAAGGCAGTGAGAGAGAAAGTCAGCCACGTCTCTTTTGAGTCCATGCCACTAATAATGTCTTTTCAGATCATGGTACATTTTGGTGCTAACCCGGATGGATGGAGAGCTTTGATTGATGTGATTCTATCAATAGCTCTCTCCTGCAACCTTGAGGTACATATGTCCTACCTCGGAATAAGAGACCTTGTCCATATCGTAATTCCCATTCTGGCATGACCTCTCCAGTCGACATCTTGGCCCAAATTTTTGCCATTTCAGGATCTATCCGTTGTTCTTGTTCAATCTTGGAAACCATACTGGATTGTACCATCAGATTATACATGCTCCCATGATTTTTTATGTGCAAATTGAACTCTCGGATGGTCATCAACATTTCTCATTCTTTCATAATTAGACTGGCCACAGTTGCACGTGAAATGCGACTAAGGGCATCCACCACTTTCTTTGCCTTGCCAGGGTGATATTGTAGTGTAAATTCACAGTCTTGCAGGTACTCCATTCATCTGCGCTGTCTTAAATTGAGCTCCTTTTGATCGAACAATATTTTAAGCTCTTATGGTCTGAAAACACCTCAAATTTCTCACCATATACATAGTGTCTCTAGCTTTTGAGAGCAAAGACCACTGCAGCTAGTTCCAGATCATGAGTGGAATAGTTACGTTCATGGATTTTCAGTTGCCTTGAACCACATGCCACTACATGATGACTTTGAGTGAGAGAGCACCCAAGTCCTCCTGAAATATCACAGTGTACTTCATATCCCTTGCCTCTCTCTGGCAAAATCAGAATGGGAGCGGTGGTAAGCTTCTGTTTCAGGTCCTCATACCTTCGACTGCACACATCAAACCATTCAAATTTGACTTTTTTCTGAGTTAGTCGGGTGAGTGGAGCCACAATTTTGGAGAAGTACATAATAAATTTCGATAGTAGCCAGCCAGTCCTTGAAAGTTACAGATTTCGGTTACATTCTTCGGAGCTTTCCAGTCTCTAACCGCTGCCACTTTTGCCGAGTCCACAGTTATTCCTCCTGCTGATATGACGTGTCCCAAGAAGTTGACCTCAGATAGCCAGAACTCGCATTTGCTTGCTTTGGCATATAATTGATTCATTTTTAGTATGTCCAGGACTATCCTTAGATGCTCAGCATGCTCCTCCCGACTGGTGGAATAAATCAGAATATCATCAATGAAGACCATTACGAACTTATTAATAAGGACAGAATATTCTGTTCATCAGATCCATGAACACGACTGGTGCATTTGTGAGTCCAAAAGGCATGACCACATATTTGTACAATCCATGCCGAGTTCTGAAAGCCATCTTTTCTATGTCTTCATCCCTGACACAGAATTGATGATAGCCTGACATAAGATCAATCTTGAAAAAATGGCTGGAGCCTCTGAGTTGATCGAACAGATCATCAATTATGGGCAGAGGGTACTTGTTCTCGACAATCAGCTGATTCAACTTCCTGTAATCCACACACATCCGAAGAGTACCATCTTTCTTCTTTACGAATAATGCCGGTGCTCCCCAAGATGAGGTGTTGTGCCAGATGCATCCTAGTCTGAGCAACTCATCAATTTGTTTCTTCAGCTCAGACATTTCTGCAGGGGTCATCCGGTAATGAGGCAATGATACTGGAGTAGTGCCAGGATGGAGCTTAATCTAGAAGTCAATCTCCCTTTTTATAGGCAAACCAGGGAGTTTTGTCGGAAATACCCCTGCCCAGTCCTTCACTACAGCAGGTAGTTCGGTCATCGGCGCCTTGTCTAGTCTAATACTGTTCAGTATGAGATAATTCATTTCTTCATGTAATTTCCTGGTCATAGGAATGTTATGTCTGTTGGCATGTACTATAAATCGTTTTCCCTCGGGTGACCAGGATATCATTCTGCAACTGTGACAGTCAATGCTGGCCTGAAAGGTAGCCAACCAGTCCATGCCAAATATGATGTTGTATTCTGTCATCTCAAGTACCAGATAATTGAATTTAAATCTGAACTCAGCAAGTTCAGTATCTACGGAGGTGCAGATTAGACCCAATGATGTGTCTCCAATAGGGGATACAATAGTGAGTGCAATGGATAGTTGTTGTACTAATTTACCAGTAGCAGATATGAAGGTAGCAGATACAAAGGAGTGAGATGCTCCTGAATCAAATAATGCAAAAACATAAGAACTACCAACTACTGTGATACCTTGAATCACCGAGTGATCCACCATCTCTAGAGGAGGAACTAAAGTATATAGCTGTCCAGATCCTGTCGGAATGGGTGCCTGTCCTATCTGGTTGTGTGCTCTGGATGCTTGTGACTAAGCTGGCCGAGTTGGAGGAAGGAAAGAACCCTTGGAGTAAGAAGATCTGTTGTTCTATGGACACTCCCTTTTGATATGGCCATGTAGGCCACACTGATAACAGATGATAACACCTCGAGGAGACTGAGAAACTGGTCCTGTTGTGGAGGGCTGACTAGGAAGAAAACCACTAGTGGAACCAGTAGAGGATGAGGGTCTCCCAAAGTTGGGTCTGAATTTCTTTCGAGGGCGGAAAGAATTTCCCCCACTCTGGCTTCGTCTTTTCTCCACAAATCTGACTGTCACCATCAGTTCTTGTTTGGCTATGCTGGCTCAACTGACCACTTCTGCCAAAGTAGTTGATTTGAAATTAGTGACTTTGGCTCTGATGCTTGGTCGCAGGCCTCTCTCAAACTTTCGAGCCTTTTTATATTCTGTGTCTGCCGTGTATAAAGCTTAGGATGATAGATGGAGGAATTTTTTATAGTACTCTGTGACGGTCATGGGACCCTAGACCAAAGCTATGAATGCATGTGTCTGACATTCCTTCTCCTCCTCTGGAAAGTAATGGTCCAGAAACATCCCAGCGAACTGATCCCAAGTTATCTCTGTTCTATCCGCCACTGGAATCTGCGCTTGTTGATGTTCTATGACCTTCCACCATTTGCCGGCATTGTCTACCAGTTTCAACAGTATTCGGTCCTGGTCATCGGTGATCGAACCAACTTCAAGATCTTTGTGATATTCTCAATCCAGTTCTCTGCTCCTACGGGTCCCTCCTTCCCTTGAAACAAGGGGACGCTGCTGTTGGAAATCTCTGACCATTGTTCGGTCCTGAGATTCATTGGAAGTAGTGCCTCTGTTGCCGTTCTGGTGTTACTGTAGAAAGGAGGTGACTACTGCCTGCACTAAGCTCTGCAGCTCGGGAGGTACCTCAGGAATATTCACACTATCCTGTCCCTCTTCCTGATGCGGGTTCTGTCGGGTATTTCTTCTTCGTGTAGGCATTTTACTAAGTCATCGAACCATTGGTTGACTTAGTTTTCTCATAATGACTTGTGTTCAAATACTTTGAAGTTATAATTGATCCAATAATCATAGAGAGGGGAAAGTTTTGTTTAGTTCTCCTATATATCACTTTTGTTCCTTACTTGGGAAATTTCCTAGATATCACATAGTATTTCTCTTTTGAAGAAAAATTTCCTATGTATCATATAGTGTCTCTTATTTTGGGGAAATCACATGATGTTTCTTGTTTGGGGGAGGGACGACCTATTTCACTATGTTTGATAAATCTTCGATTTATAGTGATTGTCCATCCCTTGCTGCTATTTTCCTCATCAAAGGTTGTCCTCAGATTGAATGCTTATAGTCTGATTCTCATCAAAGTAAATTAATCCGGCCCCCGTGAAGCAGATTCCGAAGAGTCGGTCAGTAGGGATTCTTATCTGTAAGTGAGACATGATACCGTATTAATCTTACTTTACGAGACTCAACACTTCCGGTTTTGCTCTGATACCAACTGTAACGCCCCACCCATTTTAACTTGCATAAATCAGAGTATATTTCTTTTTTACATAAGTGAGAGAGGACGGTCCATCACAATGCTAATCAAGTTCGAGTTTCCAAAACCTGACCCTTAACTGGCCACTGGCCACTGTCCACTAAAACATTTTCACACGCTTTTCTTAAAACTTGTGGAATAATTTATATGAATAGTTACCATTAGGCAAGGAAAGCCAATCACCATAAAATTCCAATAAATTTAAGGATTATCAAACCATAGCAAATAAGTTCTAAGTTATTACAATCCAAAATATAAGTCCTCCGAATACATCATCGAAATCAAAATAAGTAATTTAAACTTAAATCTTCCCAAGCTCCTACGCTTGGCTCCCTTCTGGTCCCACGTCCTTTTCCTTATTATTTCATGTTCCATCATCTATAGGGTAGAAGTAGGGCATTAGTCAACATGCCCAGTAAGTATTCCTGCTAGGGTTATGGTACACATAGGAGTACTACTAGATTAACATAAATCAAGGTATATACATCATTAATATCATATTTGTGAAAACATCTAATAAGTAATAAAACAATGCATGATGTCCATGTCATAATCATGCTAACATAAATGTCATGTCATGGGTGCCAATGCCAAATGAAATCCCACCCAATGTCCATATCAAATCTCGTAATAAATCAATCAATGGTTTCCTTGGCCAATTATGTCCACAGTGTTTGAGGCGGCAACCACCAGGGCACTGTATACCCATCCACAAATTAATCGGGATTACCAATGGAGTGTGATCTCCTCCCTATGCACAGGATTTCAGGACTAATTACCCAGGAGCTCTTTGGCCCAATTACGCCGTACCTTTTCTACGTGGCCAAATCTCAATGGTTCATATAGCTTCATATCAGCTAATCTCGAGCCCAAGTTATGTCCGGACAGCTCAGAACTTGGCTTCCTGGTCATATGTGTTCCCTCCCATTCCCTCCATGAGGTAATGTATGCAAAAATGCCATTTCATTTAAAATACATAATATAATTGAAAATCAACTCATAATCATATACAATTTGTTTAGCCAATGCATTCATCATATTTTGAATATAAACAAGTGTCATATTATACTCCATAGTGTTCTCAATGAGGTAGGAATCTACCAATGTCAGATATACTATCCTTTCTTGTCTTGCAAGGATAACACTAACGGTCATGTTGTAACACCCCAATTTCTCAATGAAGTGGATAATTACGAAAATGCCCCTGATGTGTTAAATTAATTATTTTGTGATCTTAAGTAAGGAAATGGTGGGGCCCATTGCTCAAATTAAGATCATATGAGCACATTATGATTGTCAAGTTTGATTGGATGGGTAATTTCTCAATGAAGTGGATAATTACGAAAATGCCCCTAATATGTTAAATTAATTATTTTGTGATGTTAAGTAAGGAAATGGTGGGGCCCATTGCTCAAATTAAGATCATATGAGCACATTATGAATGTCAAGTTTGATTGGATGGGTAATATACATCAATTGGGTCAAAAATGGCTAAATGGGTCAAAAGGCCCAAATTGGACCCAATGGGTCAAAATGGATGATTTGACCATTGTGTAAGCTCACATTAAATGGGGTCAAGCTGAACTGATAGGAAATCAGGTATAGTAAAAATGGGTAGGCCTGATCCACATGTAAAAACCAACTACAAATGACCAAAATACCCATAATTGGGTCATGGAGTCAAAAACGGGTCAAGAGCTAAAGGGGGACCCAACAGGTCGGGTTGACTTTGTTGACCACAGCCGACCATGTGGGCCCACAAATGAGTTCATTGGTGAGTTAAATCAGGTTAAGTGGAACTGATTTTATTTAATTTGAATTAAAAATGAGTTGATTCAAATGCATTAAATGATTGTCAATTAATGAGGTGAGTTGGACATGTGAGTTGGGTGAGTCAAAGTGGAAGTCAATGGGACTGTAAATCAGTGAGTTCAGAGGGAATAGGAGTAGTTTGGCTTAGTCATAACCACCAAAACAAGTCCCACACATTGGGGACTTGTTGGGGTGATTTCCATGTTAAATTTTAAATGAAAAACATGGAAATGGGAGGTGTTGCTTGGGGAGTGGAAAGGCTGCATAGGCAGGTACCAAGGGGTGCTTGGAATAGCACCCAAGACCCATCGTTTTTGGTAAGAATTGATGAGGGAATGGAGGGGTCTTGGGGGCTGAATTACTAAAGGAAATGACCACCAAGGTTGGCGATTTTTCACATTGGAAATCCAAGAATTTCCATCTCTCTCTCCCTCTCTTGAATTCGTTTTTCCTAGCTGGAACATCAGAGGTGTTTGCACCAGTAGATCAAGCACAAAACAGCAAAAGAAAGGAAGAAATAAAAGGGAGAAAACCAAGGACCAAAGGCAAGAAGAAAGATTGGAAGTTTGGTAAGTATTTATATGTTATTTTGGTTTAATAACATGGAACAAATGGGGTGTGTATTGGGCCATGGTTATGGCCGAATACACCAAGGTTTTAACCTTGATTAAATGAGGTTTCAAAATGGTAAAGATGACCATTGGGTTCGGCCACCATAGAGGGCCGAACCCCATGTAAAAGATTGGTGGTTTTCATGTTTTGAAACATGGAAACCATGGAGTTTTATGGACTGTTTTTAGATGATTTAAAGTGTTGTTTTAAAAAGGTTAAAGCATAAATAAGGAAGTTTGATTTAGACCTAAATGAATGATTAAGAAATTCAAAACCAAAGGTCATAGGGTTCGGCTACCATGGAGGGCCGAACCCCATGCAAATGATGGTTTGGTTTTGAGGTGTTTGAAACATATAGACCATGAAGTTGGTGGACTGTTTTTGGGTTTTATTTAAGATTCAAATACATGTTTTAGAAAGGTTTAAAAACATGGATCTGAATGACATAAGCACTGAAGGAATCATGGGTCTAAAACAGTGGTTTAAAACTGACTGAAATGGACCATTTGGATCGGCCATCTTGGATGGCCGAATCCCATGAGGTGTTATGGTCGTTTGGACAAAGTGATGAATTTATTGGATGGTTTTGAGAGGTAAAAATGCAGCAATGATGTACTGATTTTTATATGAATAAGTGACACCTAAAACATGTTTGAAAGACCAAAACATGGACATAGGGTTCAGCCACCTTGGATGACCGAACCCCATGTAAGTAATTGATGATTTTGATGAGTTAAAAACCATATAAAATATGGTGTTTGATGTGATTTGGTGAAGTTTAATTTACTGTTTTGATGGATGTTTATGCTGGCTGAACCATGTATAATTCATGGTTGAGTTAGCATGATTAAACCATGAATAATCATGGTGATTATCGGATCAAGTGAACCCTAGGGTTCGGTTATGAGTATGGCCGAACCCCATGGGCTGTTTTTGGAATAAATGGACTAAGTTCATAAGGTTGTGTTTGATATTATTCCCATGATTTTATAAAGGGTGTAAAGTATTGTAATGAAGAATCATGGTTGATGAAGGAAGGTGGGATAAAAACCCATAGGATGTGGTTCGGCCATGTAGTATGGCCGAACCCCATCAATGATTATTTGATAGAATTGGGTTAAGTAATAAATGGGATTAAAGGTGATGAATGAAGAACCCCACATGATGTGGATGGGTCTTAGATATGAATGAACAAGTAAGTGACAATATGGCTTACTGATTATTGTATGGACAAGGTACCGGAATTTGACGTCGTGCGAGTCTTGACCGGGTGACGCTAAAAAAGATCAATTACTGAAGGGAATCTTCTGTAGGTTTCCTACCTACTTGTAACCACAATTTATGATTTGTTTTTATTATGTTCTTATGAGATATGTTGGATTTGAGTTACGTTACAAATGTGGTTTTGAATGATGAGTTAAGTATTTACAAATGACATACAATGCATAGACATCTCATGCATGGCATGGGATGATGATTATGGAAACCGGAGCCCACACTCCGCCAGAATATCCGAGAAGCAACTGTGGGGCCTCCTTTGGCGGTGATACGTCACGCCAGGAGAATTGACAGATGATTATGAAACACCGGAGCCCGCACTCTGTCGAAATGTCCGATATGCAACTGTGGGGCCTCCTTGGGCGGTGATACGTCACGCCAGGAGAATCTAATAGGTTGATATGAGACACGGAAAGTAAAGGCTATATGTATGTGTGATGGGGTGGGACTCATTACATTTGCATACATACATAGCATGTTTTTATATGTTTTTGATGATCAAGTAATATGATATATATGCATGTTTTTATATGCTAACATGTGGTAGCCCTGATTCGGGAACCTACTGGGCGCGTTGATCTAACGCCCTAATTCTATCCTCAGAGGAGAGTGCAGGTACAAGGAAAGGGAAAGAGAAGGTCGATGACCAGGAGGGGAGCCAAGTCTAAGTGCTTGAATGATGAACATGATTACTTATTTACTGTTATTTGAATTATATTTTGATGGACATGTAATAAGTTATACTTTGCTATGGTTTGATTAGGCTTATAAACTATGGATGGTTGGTTAGGTTAATTAATACTTGAGACTGTACTTGCTATCTTTCCATATTATTTCCGCAGTTAATCTAGTTTATTTCTGCATGTTGTTGTTAGTTCCATGTGTGATTCATTATCATGGTCTAGTCCATGTACACATGGGTGGCCAGTTAAGGTTCAGACTTGAGTAATCTGAACTTAACTCGCGTCGTGACACCGCCCGCTCTCTTTCGATGTTTTATTATTATTATTTAAAAAAAAAATTAGACTCTGAATTCTCGGAGAGGGCGGGGCGTTACACATGTAGATGAATCGTAATCCCTTTGCAAACCTCTTTATCTTATCAAATTCAACCATATATACTAATTTAATTTTCCATTTTAATTTCATCACCTCTTCCATCCTACTAGACAGATAGAGCCATCTGGAAGATAATCCAAAATAAAACATTCTAATTCAGTAGACTGAATCTGGAATTCAATCGACTGAAACACAATTAACTTCCCATCTGTATTTGACCCGTAAACTTACAGTCGACTGAATCATAAGATTCAGTCGGCTTGAAACACAACCAGATCCCATATGTGTTTGATCCATACACTTTCAAGTCGACTGAAATCATAAGATTCAGTCGGCTGAAACACAAACAGCTCCCTTACGTGATTGGCCAGCAAACTTTCAGTCGACTGAATTATTAGATTCTGTCGGCTGAAACACAACCAGATCTATCTGTGTTTGGCCAGTATACTTTTAGTAGGCTGAATCTTATGAAATACAACTAGATCACATATGTGCTTAGCCAGTATACTTTCAGTCGACTGAATCATAAGATTCACTCGGCTGAAATACAAAGAGATCCTTTACGTTTTTGGCCAGTATGCTTTCAGTCAACTGAATCATAAGATTCTGTAACGCCCCGCCCTTTTTCACTCACCGTAAATCAGAGTCGATTTTTTTTTTTTTTAAATAAAGAGTGAGAGGAGCGAAAACGTCACAATGCGAGCTAAGTCTGAGCTTCCAAAGCCCGCCCTTAACTGGCCAACCATACATGTGCGTGGATTATGTCCACCAGAACGGTTCACACGCATAAGGCTATACATGCGGAATAATTCGTAGATGCGGAATTATAATAGAATAACTATCCTATTCCATTTTAGATAGCAAGGAAGTCCATCACTTAATAATAATTACCTTAAGTTAAAATATCCAAAATTAACAATCCAAACCATAGCAAATAATCTAAGTTATTACAGTCCCAAATACTAGCTACTCAAATTACATGTCCATAACGTAAACTTAAATAAAATAAATCTATCTCATCGAAGCTCCTAAGCTTGGATCCGATCGCGTCCTTCGTTTCATCCATTTCATGTGTCATCATCTAAGGTAGAAGTAGGGCGTTAGACAACGCGCCCAGTAGGTACTCCGAGTAGGGTCAACACATGGATTAGTATAAACAAAATCACATAGATATAATAATATCAAAACCATGCAAGTAAATACCATGCCATGGGTGTCATATGCCATGAGTTTCACCCATCATCCATATCACAATCACATAGTGTTCCTCTTGATTGAAAATCCTCATCAAGGTATCCCCACAAATGCCTTATCGGTCGCCCCGAATGGAGCGTGGACTCCGATTACAATTCAATCATACATCCCTTGGAATCAGTGTAGATTCCTCCCCACGATTGTTTATCAGGTCCCACTGAACGAAGCGTGGACTCTGTTTACATCACAATCAGCATAACCCGGAATCAGTGTGGACTCCTCCCTACGATTGTTTTATCAGAAAACCGAATGGAAGCGTGGACTCCCCTCATTTGATCCCTCACATGCCATGCATGAGATGCAAATGCCAACATGCTATGTAATAATAAACATCATAGCATTTAAAATTCCATAATTGAAACATATCATTTGATAACAAAATAACTCATCAAAACATGAATTAAAATCATGTATATATATATATATATATACATATATATACATATATATATACATATACATATATATATACATATATATATATATATACATATATATATACATATATATATATATATACATATATATATATATATATATATGTATATATATATATATATATATATCCTACCAACGTTCAATTATCGGGTCCTTGTGTTTCCGTCCAAAAATCGATCACCGATCGCGTCAAGCCGATTGTACACCATTTGTGAAATCCCGTTACCTTATTACATTTAACACATACATACATTAATTTGGTGATCCATTTAATCCCTTAAATTGTAACGCCCGCCCTTTTTCACTATGCTTTCCGAAAATCAGAGTCTATTTTTAAAAAAAATAGAAGAGTGAGTAAGAGTAGGACTGTCACGACGCGAGTTAAGTCTGAACTTCTAAAGTCCGACCCTTGACTGGCCAACCCTACAGTGTGCATGGACTAAGTCCATGAAAACGGTTCACACATGATAATATAAACATGCGGATTATATAGAACCTAGATCTATTCCTTTTTAGATAGCAAAGTACTTCAAGTCTTTAACCGTAATTAAACTTAACTTAAATATCCAATAAACCACTCAAACCATAGCAAAATTATCTAAGTGATTACATGCTCGAAATCTAGCTACTCAAATTACATGTCCATGAGTAACATAAATAAAATATAATCCAATCACATATCTAAGCTCCTATGCTTGGCTTCGATCACGTTCATCGTCCCTTTCCTTTCCTATATCATCCACTAGGGTAGAAGTAGGGCGTTAGAGCAACGCGCCCAGTAGGTATAGCATTTAGGGTCTACACATGGTTAGTACAAATCATATATAATAACATAATGTCAAAACCATATAAAAACAAATACCATGTCATGATGTCAAATGCAATGAGTCCCACCCATCACAAGTACATATAACCTCATGATGGGATTCTCATCATCATGGTACCCCCACAGTGGTCTTTCGGACGTTCCAACGGAGTGTGGCCCCTCCGGTTTCTTCTTGATGGAAAATGCACATCAAGGTATCCCACATAGGTTTTTCGGACTGCCCCGACGGAGTGTGGCCCCTCTGGTTACATATCCTTCACCCCATGCCATGCATGAGATGCTAATGAAACACATGCTATTTTATATTATAAACATAACATTAAAACTCACATTTGGAACATATCTTTTACAACATAATTTCATCAAAATAAGATAAAAAACATCATACATAAACCATGTTTTCAAAAAGGTAGAATCCTACCTAAGACCACTAAAGTGTCCTTGCTTCTTAAACCTGCAACCGCTCACGATCGCGCACCGTTTATGAGGTCCCGTCACCTTATTATACAACAATCAATAAAACCAGATTCTACTTGATTTCTATTTATGTCTAAGTTCATAAACCCAACTTTGTGGGGTTCGGCCATACACTATGGCCGAACCTCACCTTTTTGGTTTTAGTTCCCTCCTTTGAGTTCTTTGATCTTTTAAGTTCAATCATTCATCACCAAGTTAATCCTTTAAACTCTTAACATAAATCCATAAACCAACCTTAGTTGTATGGCCGAACCTCACTCACTTGAGTTTGGTCCCTCTTTGTAATCCTTTGATCCAAAATCTTGCCATTTTTGAATCATAACTCTAATCACTTATACAATAATTATTAAACATTATTAACCACTTAAGTCCACAAAACTTTTCTCATGGGGTTCGGCCATGCACCATGGCCAAACCCATGGTCTATCATTTCCTCCCATATTTACACATTTACCATTATTCCCATCCCTTCATGCTTAGGTCCAAAATTGATCATTCATAAATCTCAACATAAAACCCCCAAGTCCACCAAATATTTCCCCATGGGGTTCGGCCATATACCATGGCCAAACCCATGGTCCATTAATTTTTCTTCCATGGGGTTCGGCCATGTACTATGGTCGAACCCTATGGTTCCATATTTCCTCTTTTAAATCCAATCAAAACATCATAACCCTCCATGGTTTTCATCCTTCTCAAAATTATTAATAACCAATGTTCTTTCATAGGGTTCGGCCATGCACTATGGCCGAACCCAATGGTTCCTCCTTTCCATTAAAATACCATAATCATCCCCCAATTTTCTTCCATGGGGCTCGGCCATACACCATGGCCGAACCCTATGGTTCCTTACTTTAAACCAAATTTAATCAAAATACCTACCCATTCAGCGACTCCTCCGGTTTTCCTTTGCTCCGACTTGTTCTTCCGATCCTTCCTTCCTTAGCCTCTTCTTCCTTCCTTCTTACTTCTTTGGCCGAGAGAGAGAGTTCGGCCTTGTGTGCTAGCTTAAGATTAAAAAATTTTCTAAGTCTTTTGTCTTGAGGAGTGGTCAGCCAAGGGTGATACCTTTTGGTTAAGTCCTTTGTGTAACTCCCATTTCCATTAACCTCTCCCCTTAATGCTTCAACGTGTGCCTTGTTTGAATTTCAAATGTGTAACCGTCCCACCTCCACTATCTCTCCATGTGGGAGTTTCATCCATGAGATGGAACTCCAAGGCTCCAACGTGTGCCTTGCCTTTGTTTGAATTTCAAATGTGTAACCATCCCCTTTGTTTGAATTTGAAATAAACCAAAACTCCCCACCTCTCCACCGTGTAACCTTGTTTGAATTTGAAATGTGTAACAACGTGTGTCCTTGTTTGAATTTAAAATGTGTAACAATGTGTATCCTTGTTTGAATTTGAAATGTGTAACAACGTGTATCCTTGTTTGAATTTGAAATAAACCAAAACTCCCCACCTCTCCAACGTGTAACCCTTGATTTGATTTTTGAAACAACAACCCTTCATCTTCACACTTCACTCAGTCTTTAATTCAACTCACCACTTTAATTTAATTCAAATCAACTCAACTCACTTAACTCATCACTTTAAGATCAACTCACTCACTTGATTGCATTCCCATTTTAATTCAGCCCCATTGAATTAGGCTTGAACTCACTTGGTGGTCAACCAAGTCAACCACGACCCATTGGGTCCCAACTAGGCATTTTGACCCAAATAGCAACATTGACCCAATTAAATGCGCCTTACCCATTTACTTTAAATTGAACATTATACCATAATCGTTGGGTCCTAATTGGGCCAATGACCCAACACCTTACCAATCTAAGGTTCATATCCGTTAATTCACAATTAAAATGGCTAATTCCGTAAATATTGATAACATGGAATTCTGAAGTGTTACAAAAATAACCAAATTAATTATTCCAATTGATTTAAACCATTCCCTTCATCCTTCCAATTTAACCTAACCATTTGGAAAATCATATAAATATTTCATTTCTAAAATCAGCTGGTTACCCGCTGTCCACTACCCACTGTCCGCTGTCCACTACCCACTGTCCATTGTCCACTGTCCACTGTCCACTACCCACTATCCACTGTCCACTGTCTATTGTCCAACAAAGCTCACTTGTGGGGTTCGGCCATACAACATGGCCGAACCTCACTCTTTGGTTTTGACCCCCTTTTTAACCCTTGTTTCATTTTACACAAAATGGGACCAACACCATCCATCTTTTGATTTATTAATCCAATCACATAAGTTAATCATTTAACAACCTAAGTCCATAAAGATATCATCATCATCATACACCTAGGTTCATGAAAAGCCCTTCATGGGGTTCGGCCATACAACATGGCCTAACCCATGGTTCCTTATTTTGTCATTTCTCATCTTAGCCACCATTCATTTTCATAGTTAATCACCTAGCTTATTTACATATAACTTAGGTCCATGCATAATTCATTAACATAACATAAATCCATAATAAATCCCTCCATTCCTTAGCTTGATCATTCATCCTTTAAATAAGCATAGATCTACCAAGTGATCCATCAAAATGGTTCATGGGGTTCGGCCATGTTGGTTCCTTGTTTCCATTTTTCCATGGTCTAAATATATGTAAATCCATCATTTTCCTCTTTTAAAATCTTTTAAAATTACTAACATACATCCATCCTTTAAGAACCTATTGAAATTAATAATCCACTTCCATGGGGTTCGGCAATATGAGAGGTGTAAAAACCGTGACCCCTTGTGTTTCCTCTCTTATATTAAGCTTCCCTTGGTCCAATATTAGAATGTTCTTAATATAATCTTGCCCCTTCCTTTCGCCGTGTGACCTCCTTGCTGTTTAGCCATTGCCGACCTCCCTTGCCTTAGATGGAAATTGCCAACCTCCCTTGCTTTATTAAGAACTTTCCCTTAATCCTCTCTCTATTTAAAATAGATAATTTCCTTGGCTACCAATCCATGCGCATAATATAGATATTAATATCCAAAATTCGGCCATGCTAAATCTTTTAATCATTTCATAGATATCTCATCCCTTTTTAAATATTCTAGCATATCATTGTGGATTTAGAATCCCACATATCTCTCATGCGCATAATCTATGGATTTCACATTCAAAATTCGGCAAAGGCAATCTTTTATTAAATTTTTGATAAAACCAATGTCACAATTTAATTGGGTCCTAATTGGGTCATGGCCCAATTCCTTATCCATATAAGATCCAATTCTAAAATCCACAATTTAAAAGAATTATTCTCATATATAATCTGAAAATCCGAGGTGTTACAAAACAACCCTCTTTTTAAAATTTTCGTCCTGAAAATCGAGTGAAGTAGGGTTTCAAAAATTTACCTAAATAGCTCAGGATGAGCTTTCCTCATTTCCGACTCGAGTTCCCATGTAGCTTCCTCAATGACATGTCGATCCCATACTATCTTGACAAACTAGATCGCTCGGTTCCGTAATACCCTCTGTTCTGTGTCCACCACTCGGACATGCTTCTTGACGTATGTCACGTCTCTCTGAACCTCTATGTCTTGTACGTTTAGTACGTGAGAAGGATTAGGATTATACTTTCTCAACATCGATATATGGAACACAACGTGTAAAGATGCCAACTGTGATGGGAGTGCCAATTGAAAAGCCACGTCCCCCATCCGTCTTATGATAGAAAATGGTCCCACATATCTTGGCTATAATTTCCCTTTCTTTCCAAATCTCATGTGTCCCTTTCACGGCGAGACTTTCAAGAACACCATGTCTCCCACTTCAAATTCAAGGAACCTCCTTCTCTTGTTAGCATAACTCTTCTCACGACTCTGCGCAGTCAATAGGTGCTGCCGTATCAACTGTATCTGCGCTGTAGTCTCTGCAACCAATTCAAGTCCAATAAGTGCAGGCTCACCGGCCTCTGTCCAGCACACTGGTGACCTACATGGTCTACCATATAATGCCTCAAATGGTGCCATCTGAAGGCTTGCCTGGTAATTGTTGTTGTATGAGAATTCTACCAACGGCAGCTGATCCTCCCATTCACCCTTGAAATCTAGCATACATGCTCTTAGCATATCCTCCAGTGTCTGTATTGTCCTTTCAGACTGTCCATCAGTTTGTGGATGGAATGTCGTACTAATCAGTAAGTCTGTTCCCATGGCAGACTACATGCTCTGGCATACTCTGCCTATGAATTGACCATCTCTGTCAGACACAATAGTCCGAGGTATACCATGCAATCTAATGATATCCTTAATATACAGCCGACCCAAAGTCTCAGATGAGTCTATCATCTTAATAGGAATGAAATGTGCAGACTTGGTCAGTCGCTCTACCACGACCCATATCGCATCGTTGCCCTTTGAAGATGTTGGCAACCCTGTAACAAAATCCATGGAGATGTGCTCCAATTTCCATTCCAGCACTGGTAAGGGTTTAAGTAACCCTGGTGGCTTCTAATGTTCCGTCTTAACCTGCTAACAAGTTAAGCAATGTGCTACAAATTCTGCCACATCTCTTTTGAGCCCGTGCCACTAATAATGTCTCTTCAGGTCGTGATACATCTTAGTGCTGCCCGGATGAATAGAGAGTTTGGTCTGATGTGCCTCAACCGATAACTTTTTTCTGCAGCTCTTAGGTACACAAATCCTTCCTCGGAATAGAAGACCCTGTCCTGGTCGTAACTCCCATTCCGGTATAACTTCACCAGTAGACATCTTGGCCCAGATTTCCTCCACCTCAGGGTCTGTTCGCTGTTCTTATTCAATCTTGGTAACCATGTTGGACCGTATGACCATATTGTAAATAGTCTCATGGTTATTGAGGTAAAGTTTAAACTCTCGAATGGTATTCAGCATCTCCCATTCTGTCTTGATCAAACATGCCACTGATGCATGTGATAAACGGCTGAGGGCATCTGCCACTTTGTTCGCCTTGCCAGGGTGATAACGAAGTGCGAACTCATAATCTGCCAGATATTCCATCCATCTGCGCTGCCTCAAGTTGAGCTTTTTCTGATCAAATAAATATTTCAAGCTCTTATGATCTGAAAACACTTCAAATTTCTCGCCATATAGATAATGTCTCCAAGTTTTGAGAGCGAAGACCACTGCGGCTAGTTCCAAATCGTGCTTAGGATAAAGACGTTCATGAATTTTCAACTGTTTTGAGCCATAAGCCACCACACGATTACTTTGACTGAGTGTACACCCCAGTCCCTCTCCTGAAGCATCGCATTGTACCTCATAATTCTTGCCTCTCTCCGGCAAAACTAGGATAGGAGCAGTGGTAAGTCTCTTCTTCAGCTCTTCAAATCTCTAGTTGCACAAATCTGACCATTCATATTTGACTCCTTTCTGAGTGAGTCGAGTCAATGGAGATGCAATTTTAGAGAAGTCCATGATAAATTTCCTGTAATAACCTACCAATCCCAAGAAACTACGAATCACGGTTACATTCTTTGGCGCTTTCCAGTCTCTTACTGCCGCTATCTTAGCCGGGTCCACGGCTATGCCTTCTTCTGATATAACATGTCCCATAAAGTTGACCTCAAATAGCTAAAATTCACATTTACTGGCTTTGGCATATAACTAGTTCTTCCTCAAAGTGTCCAGAACTATTCTCAGGTGCTCAGCATGTTCTTTCTGAGTCTTAGAGTAAATCAAAATGTCATCAATGAATACAATAATAAATTGGTCCAAGTAAGGACGGAAGATCCTGTTCATTAAATCCCTGAACACAGCCGGTGCATTGGTAAGTCCAAACGGCATGACCACAAACTCATATAGCCCATACCGCGTTCTGAAGGTTGTCTTCTCTATGTCCTCCTCCTGACCCGGATTTGGTGATATCCGGACATCAAGTCAATTTTAGAAAAATGACTGGAACCTTTAAGTTGATCAAATAAATCATCGATCCTGGGTAGAGGGTACTTATTTCTGACCGTCAGCTGGTTCAGTTTTCGATAATCCACATACATACGGAGTGAACCATCCTTTTTCTTCACAAATAAAACTGGAGCTCCCCAAGCCGATGTACTGTTCCGAATGCACCCCAGTCTAAGCAGTTCATCAATATGCTTCTTTAACTCGGACATCTCTGCTGGTGCCATCCGGTAATGTGGTAATGACACTGGTGTAGTGCTAGGATACAGCTTGATTTCAAAATTGATCTCCCTCATGGGAGGCAAACCAGGGAGTTCCTTTGGAAAAACATCCGCATAGTCCCTTACTATTTCTAGAAGTTCCACCACCGGTGCCTTGTTGATTCTGATAATGTTCAATACCAGATGATTCAACCCTTCATGCAGTCTGCTTTGTTTATCAGCACGTACCACATGTTGTTTTCCCTCGGGTGACCAAAATGTCACCCTGCGACGATAACAATCAATGTTGGCCTTAAAGCTAGCCAACCAATCCATGCCGAAAATAATATCATATTCTGACATATCGAGCACCAAATAATTGAACTCATATCTGAGTCCAGCAAGTTCAGTATTCACTGCTGTGCATATAAGTCCCAATGATGTGTCTCCGACGGAGGATACAATAGTGAATGATGTAGACAGTTTTTGTACCAATGTACCAGTACCAGTTACAAATGCAACAGATATAAAAGAGTGTGATACCCCCGAATCAAATAATGCAAAGGCGTAAGAACTACTGACTGCTACCATACCTTGTATCACAGAATGATCCTCCGCTGCTGGTGGTGCTAAGGTAAATACTCTTCCAGATCCTGTAGGTGGCCGCCCCGCCTTATTAACTGCCCTGCCTCCACGTGTATTAGCGGGCCTAACTGGCAGGACGAGATGAGCCCCTAGTATTAGAGGGTTCGTTAAGTTGTGGACATTCCCTCTTAAAATGGCCAGGCTGATCACAATGAAAGCAATTGCTCCCTCCTCTGGGAGCCTGAGTGACTGATGCAGATGGGGAGGGATGGTTGGGACGAAAGCCCCCTGTTGGCCCAGTAGATGATGCGGGTCTGCTAGAGTTGGGTCGGAACCTTTGTTGGGCTTAGAATGTACCCCTTCCCACTCTGAGCTCGGCGATTGTCAAAACGCGTCAACTCAGCCATTTCCTGCTCTACTATAGTGGCCCTGCTGACCACTTCTGTCAATGTGGGTTCCTTGAATATAGTTACCTTGGCCCTTATGCTAAGCCGAAGGCCCCTGCTCAAACTTTTGTGCCCTTCGATGCTCAGTATCCACCATATAGAATGCATACACAGATAAACTGAGAAATTCCTGGTTGTACTCTGCCACCGGTCATGGTACCTTGTACCAAAGACATAAAAGCCTGAATCTGGCACTCCTTCTCCTCAAGAAAATATTGTTCCAAGAATGTAGCTGAGAACTGCTCCCAAGTCATGGCAATCCTCTCTCCTTCTGGAATAAATGCCCTGCTGCTTCTCTACCACCTCCCACCATTTACCAAGCATCATCAATCAACTGTGAGGTGGCCAGTAAAATCTTGTGAGCATGACTCGTAATATTCAACAAAGTCAAAATGTGTGAAATCTTCTTCAGCCAGTTTTCCGCTCCGATAGCCCCTTCTCTTCCCTTGAAGTAAGGAGGGCGCTGTTGCTGGAAGTCCCTGACCATGCTCCTATCATTATTCTCGTTGGTGTTTCCATTCTCATTCAAGTGTTGTTGGAGCACTGATGTGACCACCGCCTGAACCAAATTTTGCAATTCAAGAGGTACCACTGGTATGTTCACACTACTTGCTTCCCTCTCGTGGGAGTGATGCTCTTCCTCTTCATGATGAGAATGTTGTTCCTCCTCATAATGAGATTGTTCTTCCTCACGGTGAGAGTGTCGTTCCTCCTCTTCACCCCCCTTTGGGTTTTGTCGGGTATTTCTCACTGACTTTCCTTTTGGAGCCATTTTTCCCTAAGCCATTGAAAACATCAAGACTTAGTTTCCATAATCAAAATTTGTATTTCCTACCTGTTGGGGAAAATTTCCAAATAAGCACTCTTGATTTTTGCCTTGTTTTCTAGGGAAATACATCTTATGTCGCTATGTTTGGTAATTCGATTATTTTGACTGTACTTCCTTTGCTATCATCCGTCTAAGTCTAACGAAGTAAATTAATGCACGAGACCGAATTAATTTACTCCGAGAGATTCAACTTTCGGGTTCGCTCTGATACCAACTGTAACGCCCCGCCCTTTTTCACTCACTTTTTCCCTTAAATTCAAAGTCCATTTTTTTTTTTTTTTATAACAGAGTAGAGTGATAGAGCGAGGGACGTCATGATGCGAGCTAAGTCCGAACTTCCAAAGTCTGACCCTTAACTGGCCAACCCTATGTGTGCATGGACTCAGTCCACTAAAATGGTTCACACATAGCAATATCAAGATGCGGAATAAAAATCATAATCTGCGCAATCATAACATCAAAATGCGGAAACATAATAGAACCAAGTTCTATTCCAATCAGATAGCAAAGAACGTCAAGTCCTTGTCCATAATTAAAACATCATAGTTATCAAATAAATCATTCGACCATCTACGTTATTACATTCCGAAATCCAAATACTCAAATACAAGTTCATGAGTAACTTTATTCAAAACATGTAAAATAAGTCTTCCAAGCTCCTATGCCTGGTCCGTCTTACGTTCATCGTTCCCCTGAATACCTGTATCATCAACTAGGGTAGAAGTAGGGCGTTAGAACAACGCGCCCAGTAGGTATTCCAGTTACGGCTAACACATGGTTAGTACAAAGCATATATTATAACATAATATATCAAACCAGGTAAAATCCATGCCATGCAATGATGACAAATATGCAATGAGTCCCACCCATCACATGTACATAAATGTTCCCACCACATAGGTCTTCCAGACGCCCCGGAGGAGTGTGGACCCTCCGGTTTCTTCCTGATGGAAAAGCACATCAAGGTACCGTACATAGGTTTTTCGGACTCCCCAATGGAGTGTGACCCCTCCGGTTATAAATCCTCCACCCCATGCCATGCATGAGATCCCAATGAAACACATGCTATTTTAATAACATAAACATAGCATTTAAAATCACCTTTTGAAACATATCAATCCATGTTATTTTAACAAGTTAAAACATAGCTTTTGAAATTCAATAATAAAGCATATTCTTTGAAACATATTTTCATCAAACATAGGATAAAAACAAAGTACATAAGCCATGGTTTCAAAGAGGTGGAATCCTACCAAAGACCGTTCTCGAGTCCTTGCATTTCCGTCCAAAAGTCGATCACGATCGCGCACCACTTGCGAGATCCCGTTACCTTAAAATATAATACTAAATCATCACCAAGTCCCACTTGATTACAAGGTTCTAAGTCCATAAACAAAACCCCATGGGGTTCGGCCATACACCATGGCCGAACCCATGGCTTACCATTTTTCATACTTATTTACGAAAATGCCATTGTCCATAACCATAGCCCTTTTTCTTTGCTTAGGTTTCCAAATCATCCATACATGTTTCTTTTTAATCCAAAACACATAGTCCATAATATAATTCATGGGGTTCGGCCATACACCATGGCCGAACCCAATGTCCAATATTCTCACATATTTACAAAAATGCCATCCATGGCTTACATAACCAATAATCCGATCATTGTAACATTAAAATCATAATTGATTAAACATAGACCATAATTTGATTCATGGGGTTCGGCCATACACATGGCCGAACCCATGATGCCTAAGTTTCCATAAATAATATCCACCCTTCCATATTTGGAAGGTTTCCATAATCATCTTCCATGGTCTATAAATAGGTACATTTTATTCCAATGTCCACTTCCAAGAATAGAAACTTTCGCCCTTTTAAACTCTTCTTTCTATATTTCAAAGGTGTACAAATTTAGAAACTTACTTAATAAGCAACCTCCTTCCATAAATGGCAAGGTTTCCAAATTAGTAACCCCTTCCATATTTAGACTTCCCTTTCCATAATTGGATAGTTTCTTAGATTAGAAACCTCCTTTCCAAAATTGGAGTGTTTTCCAATTTAGCAACCCCTTTCCTTAATTAGAAGCTTTCTAATTTAGCCATCCAAATACATCTACCATTCCAAATTTACCCCATGGGGTTCGGCCATTCATGATCTTGGCCATTAGTTTAGATCCAATTAAGCATTCAATAATAACATTAACCGATTACCATCCATAAAATCAATTAATAAAATAAATATAATTGATGGGGTTCGGCCATACATCATGGCCGAACCTCACCCCTTTCTTTTCCATTCTTTTTTATCCCATCAACTTAGCCATAATGCAATTATGGTTCGGCCATGCCATGGCCGACCCTCATCCTTATCTCTATTTCCATTAATCCATCATTGATCTTCCATTTAATCCCTTCAAAATCACATAACATAAAAACCAAACACTTATTTAACAATCTCTATGGTTTTCATTCTTAAAAAACAATAAACTAAATCAAGTCTTTCCATTGGGTTCGGCCATGCACTAAGGCCGAACCCTATGGTTCTTTCTCTCCATTTAAATCATTAAAACTCATCTCCTATCTTCCTCCATGGGGTTCGGCCATACACCATGGCCGAACCCTATGGTTCTTTTTGTTTCAAAAATAAAACTATTGCATTAAGATACTACCCTCTTTTCAATTCCTTGCTCTTCTAATCTTTCTCCCTTTTTCTTAATTTTTCTCCAACCAAGAACATCTTCTTGTTGCTGCCTTCTTCTTCTCCTTGCTCTTTGGCATGAGAGAGGATGAAAGATTGAGAGGGATAGAGAGATAACAATTCGGCAATATGAGAGGTGTAAAAACCGTGACCCCTTGTGTTTCCTCTCTTATATTAAGCTTCCCTTGGTCCAATATTAGAATGTTCTTAATATAATCTTGCCCCCTCCTTTGGCCATGTGACCTCCTTGCCATTTAGCCATTGCCGACCTCCCTTGCCTTAGATGGCAATTGCCGACATCCCTTGCTTTATTAAGAACCTTCCCTTAATCCTTTCTCTATTTAAATTAGATAATTTCCTTGGCTACCAATCGATGCGCATAATATAGATATTAGTATCCAAAATTCGGCCATGCTAAATCTTGTAATTATTTCATAGATATCTCATCCCTTTTTAAATATCCTAGCATATCATTGTTGATTTAGAATCCCACATATCTCTCATGCGCATAATCTATGGATTTCACATTCAAAATTCAGGCCAAGGCAATCTTTTATTAAATTTTTGATAAAACCAATGTCGCAATTTAATTGGGTCCTAATTGGGTCATGGCCCAATTCCTTATCCATGTAAGATCCAATTCTAAAATCCACAATTTAAAAGAATTATTCTCATATAAAATAATAATCTGAAAATCCGAGGTGTTACATATGATGTGCCCCTTGGTGATGTTCCTTTGAAATCAGCCGCAACTCCTTCCAATTCTTCTTTTTCCTTGATGCTTTGCTGGTCCTCTAAGTGTTAAGACCAAATGTGGGAGAGAGAGAGAGAGAGAGGATGAAAAGATAAGATGGAGAACTCTCATGGAGGGGACGGCCAAGGGGTGTGGTGTCTCTTGATGATATTTCTTTGTAACAACCAAAACCCTCCCACTTCCTCATAATGGTGGTGTCTTTTGAGATGAAACTCCTCATTTCTTTCATAATGGTTTTCTTCAACCCATGAGATGGGACCCTCCATCTCCGCCAACGTTGGTGCATGTTTTCATCCTATGAGATGAGACCCTCCATCTCCCCCAACGTGTGGATCATGATGGTGTCCCTTGAGATGGAACTCCCCATCTCGTTATTCAACTCATCTCTTTAATTCAACTCTTCTCTTTAATTCAACTCTAAGTAACTCACTTAAAATCAACTCAATTTAATTCAATTTGGATTCATTTCCAACTCAAAATAATTCAACTCAATACTTGGGTTCACCCATGATTGACCAAGTCAATCATGGCTTAGTCGACCATGCCCTCATTTGTATTTAATCATTTGCCACCTCACTTGATGAGGTGGATTTGGATCTTAATTGGGTAATTGACCCAATTAACTTAAGTCTACTAATTTATTTAAAATCAGCTCATAAATGACCCATTGAGTCCCAAATTGGCAATTGGCCCATTTATACCAATTGTTTTCAAACCAAACCCTAATCATCAATTCATCTTGACCCATTGGGTCCCAATTGGGCATTTGACCCAATTAAATCACACTTATCTGCTTATCTTCATTCAAACTCTATCCATGACCCGTCAGGTCTTAATTGATCCAATTAAATATATTCTAACCGTATCCACTATCTATTGGATCCTAATTGGGCCATTGATCCGATTAAATTTATCCTCTACTCAATTACATTCTAAACCCATTTACCTTGACTCATCTTAATAAATTAATCACCCTTTAATTTCACTCTTAAGAGGGAATTTCTTTTATTTCCTGGGTTAAGATCTCGGGGGTGTTACAGATTCAGTCGACTGAAATACAACCAGATCCTTTATGTGTTCGGCCAGTTCACTTTCAGTCGACTAAATCATAAGATTCAGTCGACTGACTTTGTGTTAGATCCTTTTGTTTGCATTCATTGTAAGGCCCTTCTTCTTGAAATCCATCCTTTATCATATTTAAACATGGATTTCATCTTTCATACTTCACTTAGTAAATTTAATCCTACCCACTAGCCAAGGTTAGGTTTTTCATAATCCATCCAATCATAGTATCATCATAGCATGAGTTTGGATTTAATCTTATGGTTGTTTTATTTCAACCCATAACCATCCTTTGGATGTATTTCCAACTCCATGGCCTTATAACATCTTTGGCCATTCATTCCAACCAATCATGGAACCCATGGGTTCGGCCACACCATGGCCAAACCTATGATTTCCTTGAATTTATTCCCATATTATTAAGTCTTAGACATACCTTCCTTCTATCTCCTTCTTTTCTTTTGGTCTGTCTCTTCTTCCTTAATTCTTCTTCTCCTTTCTTTGTTCTTCAAAGTCTCCAAGTGTATGGAGGTGGAGGTGGGAGAGAGAGAGAAGAGAGGAGTAGAGAGAAAAACCTTGCTCAAGGAGGAGGAGTCAGCCAAGGGGTTTGGAGTGCTCCTTGGTTTGTGTTTTTGTATTAAAACTTAGTCTCTTCACTCCCTCTCATAATGCCTTGGTCTAACCAAGGAGACCATTGGTTTAACCAAAGAGACCATTGGCTTCCCAAGGGTGGCTTCATGGCTTTTGAGATGAAGACCCTTGGGTTCCCAAGTGTCTAAGTACAATGTACTTAGACAAGCTACTCCATCTTTAATCTCCACCCTTAATCTTCCCTTAGATGAGATGGATGAGATCCTAGCCTCCCATCTCATCCCTTCATCTTCTCAACTTAAGCTAACCCTTAATTCAAGACTTCACTCAAAAATGGTTGACCAAGTCAACCCATGCCATGGTCAACCATGCATGTGGTGACTTGGTCACCACATAGCACTTGGGTACCACTTTGGCCATGTCACTTGATGATGTGGCATCCTTGCTTAGTTGGCTTCCATGTGATGACGTGTATGCCACGTGGCAACGCCACATCACTCACATGCCACCTCACTTGATAAGATCGACTTTAATGCATTAATTTCACTAATTCATCCAACTCAACTAATTTAACTAAACTTACCCAATTACTTTAAAATCAAGCTCACCCATGACCCATTGGGTCTTAATTGGGTAATTGACCAATTTCCTTGCCCATCTAATATCCATTTCAACTTTTTAATCTCAAATTCAATTAAATTGCAATCCAAGTGGGTCAATCCAATAATTTTATAAGCTACGGAAAATCCAGGGTGTTATAGTTATCTATTCAGACCACAATGCACTCAAGTATCTTCTTTCTAAGAAAGATGCTAAGTCCCACCTCATCCGATGGGTACTTTTGCTACAAGAATTTGATATTGAAATTCGGGATAAGAAAGGTTCCAAAAATGTTGTAGCAGACCATTCGTCTAGATTAGTAACTAAGATCACTGAAGATAACTGTCCTATCACTGAGTCCTTCCCTGACGAGCAACTCATGTGTATTTCCCAAGTACCATGGTTCGCAGACGTTGTTAATTATCTTGTGACTAGTCAAATGCCTCCTAATTAGACTAAACAAGATAGAGTTAAATTTCTAGCACAAGTCAAAAATTTCATTTGGGATGATCCATATTTGTTTAAGCACTGTTCGGACCAAATTATTCGTCGTTGTGCTCCTGAAGAAGAACAACAAAGTGTCATAAGTTTTTGTCATGATCAAGCCTGCGGAGGCCATTTCAGTGCTAAAAAGGCAGCTGCAAAAAATTTGCAGTGTGGATTTTATTGACCCTCCATGTTTCGTGATACCCATACCTTATGTGTTTCATGCGATAGATGTCAAAAATTACAAAGTATATCCTGCCGGAACATGATGCCTTTAAACCCAATCTTAATTGACGAACTTTTCGATGTTTGGGGCATTGATTTCATGGGACCTTTTCCTAACTCTTTTGGCAATCTATATATTCTCATAGGAGTTGACTACGTATCAAAGTGGGTAGAAGCAGTAGCATGCAAAACCAATGACACAAGGTTGTCACTCGTTCTTGAAAGAAAATATATTCTCTCGATTTGGTATTCCACGAACTATCATCAGTGATGGTGGTAAGCATTTTTGTAATCGCCCATTCGAAAAATTGATGAAATCATATGGGGTGATTTACAAAGTAGCTACCCCCTATCATCCTCAAACAAATGGACAAGTGGAAATATCAAATAGAGAAATCAAATATATCCTTGAGAAGACAGTCAATCCATCTCGGAAGGACTGGTCTTCCAGTCTCACTGATGCACTATGGGCTTATCGAACTGCGTTCAAAACACTCATAGGAATGTCACCCTATCGCTTAGTGTATGGAAAGGCCTGTCATCTTCCAATCGAAATAGAACACAAAGCCTATTGGGCCATCAAGTGTTTCAATTTTGCTCTAGATTCGGCTGGACACTCAGAAAGCTTCAATCAGCTGAGTTGGAAGAAATCAGAAATGAAGCTTATGATACGACTAGAAAGTATAAAGACCGAATGAAAATCTTCCATGACAAACACATTCTCCGGAAAGTGTTTACTGTTGGTCAAAAGGTCCTATTGTACAATTCTAGGTTACATCTTTTTCCTGGAAACTTGAAATCCAAATGGTCCGGTCCATTCATCGTCACAGCCGTATTTCCATATGGTGCCATCCAGATCAAGCATCCTAAAAATGGTCATCCTTTCAAAGTTAATGGTCAACGTTTGAAACCATTTTTAGATCCCTACACTCCAGTAGGAACAGAGGAAATCCTACTCATTGATCCAGTTTTCCATAACTGATTTGCACATCCTTACCCACTCATCTTTGCCCAAACCTATTTACCCTTACCCACTCATCTTTACCCAAACCCTTTTACTCTTACCCCACTCATCTTAACCCAATCCTATTTACCCTTACCCAATCATCTTTACCCAAATCCACCAGTCCAATTGCCTATGTCTGAGTTGGTCTACAGTTCATCAGAGTTTAGTTGTTATTTTCCTTGAGTCTAGTTTTTTTTTTCTTTGAGTCAATTATGCCAAAAAGTCAGTCATTTCAAACCACGGTACAACCCATATTTAGCTTGTTCGTTTTCTAAGATATTTCTTCATTTCCACCTAGCCAATGTTGATTAGGGAACATTGACGATAATGTTCAATTCGAGTTTGGGGGTTCTAAGGTCATTCATTTTCAAAAAAAAATCATAGGGGAGAGTAAGTTCACAACTGAGACCCCTTAAAAAAAAAATTCAGAATCCATCATCCATCTTTGTCTTTGTGACCAACAGACGTTAAAGAACTGGATAGAAGTCATTCACGTAGACGGTCGAGATTTCATTTTTACATTGTATCTGTCTAAAACACAAGTTCCCCCAGACTTGTGTAGGAAAATCATTTCCTTAGCTTTGAGGGTGAGAAAGCTAGAAATACAAGAGGAACAACCCAGACCTCTCTGTGGTCGAAGCACTCTGGCTGAAAAAAGAAAAACTAAGAGGCTAAGAATCTATCACAAATGTGGACGTGGGAATTGTAACGCCCCGCCCCTTTTCACTCGCTTAGCTTTCCAAAAATCAGAGTCTATATTTCTTTTTTTTATAAATAACCGAGTGAGCAAGAGCGGGACGTCACGACGCGAGCTAATTCCGACCCTTAACTGGCCAACCCTATGTGTGCATGAACTAAGTCCACGAAAACGGTTCACACATAACAATATCAACATGCAGAATTAAAATCAAAACATGTGGAATTATAATAGAACCTAGTTTCATTCCATTTCAGATAGCAAAGTACATCAAGTCTTTATCCATAATTAAAATATCATAATTATCCAAATAAACATCCAACCATAACAAACCATCTAAATTATTACATGTCCGAAGTCTAGTTACTCAAATTACATGTCCATAAGTAACTTAATCAAAATATAAACTAAATCATCCAAGCTCCTATGCCTGGCCAGTTTCGCATTCATCGTTCTCCTTGTTTCCTTTATCATCCACTAGGGTAGAAGTAGGGCGTTAGAACAACGCGCCCAGTAGGTATTCCAATTAGGGCTAATACATGGTTAGTACAAACATGCATAATAATATCATAATGTCAAAAACCATATAAAACATGCCATGTCATGATGTCAAATGCAATGAGTCCCACCCATCACAAGTACATATAAGTACCCCCACATAGGTCTTTCGGACGCCCCGACGGAGTGTGGACCCTCCGGTTTCTTCCTGATGGAAAAGCACATCAAGGTATCCCACATAGGTTTTTCGGACGCCCCGACGGAGTGTGGCCCCTCCGGTTACATATCCTTCACCCCATGCCATGCATGAGATGCCAATGAAACACATGCTATTTTATATAATAAACATAGCATTAAAAACTCACATTTGAAACATATCTTTTTCCACATAAATTCATCATAAATAAGATAAGAAACATTGTACATAAATCCATGGTTTCAAAGAGGTGGAATCCTACCAAAGACCACTACGTGTCCTTGCGCTTCCGTCCGGTAACCGCTCACGATCATACACACCTTGTGAGGTCCCGTTACCTTATAATATATCAATTAATCAAAACCATGTCCCATTTGATTTAACATTATGTTTAAGTCCATAAACCATTCCTCATGGGGTTCGGCCATAGTTATCCTCATGGGGTTCGGCCATACACCATGGTCGAACCCATGATCCATCACTTTCACCCTTTATTACAACTTTGCCATTGGTCTAATCCTTAGTTAACATTTCATTCATTTTAATCTACCATACATAGTTCTTTAATTCAAACACATGATCCATCAAATAGTTCATGGGGTTCGGCTATACACCATAGCCGAACCCTATGTCCATTATTTTCACCTATGTACAACATTGCCATCCATGGCTAACATAACCAAAAACCCATAATCCAATAACAAATCCATAAGCAAATATTTGTATCCTCCAATTAATTCTCCATTTAATCAATCACTATATTAAGTTCATAACCGATCCATAATACAGCTCCATAAATGATCCATTAACCGTGACATAAAAATCCCAAGTCCACCAAATTATCCCCATGGGGTTCGGCCATACACCATGGCCGAACCCATGGTCCCTTATTTCCATTTAATTACCATATTACCATTCTTCTATCACTTTATGTTTAGGTTCAAAACATAGGTCTTTAAACATCTAAGTCCACCAATATTTCCCATGTGGTTCGGCCATACACCATGGCCGAACCCATGGTCTATCATTTATTTACATCCTTGCCATTCCTCTTTTTATCATAGCTAATTATTTATCTTAATCCTCCCTTCCTTTAATCATATTAGGTCCATACATGACCCATAAAAATTGGTTCGTGGGGTTTGGCCATACACCATGGCCGAACCCATGATATCATTGTTCCATCCTCCTTCTTAATTTATTTACAATAATAAATCCATAATTGAACCTTAGAATTGATTCATGGGGTTCGGCCAAACACCATGGCCGAACCCTATGATTCATAATCTTCTCTTTAAGAATCATTCAACTAAGATTACATCATTTCATGATTCTCATTCATACATTCATCCACCTTTTAAAACCTTTTAAAACCATAAGTATACTTCTATGATTTCCATCTTTCAAACTTCCATTAAAAATCACCAAAGTCCTTCCATATTTTTCCATCAAACGGTTCATTAAAAACTACATAATTATCCAATCATTTTCTTCCATAGGGTTCGGCCATACATCATGGCCGAACCCTATGGTTCCATACTTCTTCCTCTTTTAAATCCAATCAAAAATATTAGCAATGTCCTTCCATGGGGTCCGGCCATACATCATGGCCGAACCCTATGGTTCATCCTTTTTATTTAAACATCAACATTCATCCATTAATCTTGTTCCATGGGGTTCGACCACACACCATGGCCGAACCCTATGGTTCCTTTCTTTAAACAAAAACATCAAACTACTTACCGGTTCCGCGACTCCTCCGGTTTTCCTTCGGTTGTTCTTGCTCTTCCAATCCTTCTTCCTCCTTTAGCCTCTTTCCACTTCTTGATCTTTCCCTTGTTGGCTGCCTTCTCCTTCTCTTGATGTATGCCGTGAACACCTTCTTGCCAATGTGCAAACCAGCATCAATCCTTGCTGATTTTGTGTAACGCCGTGCGCCCCCTATGTTTGCCTTTTATCAACTTGCAATGGGTCCTAATTTAGAAGGTACCAAGATAGCAATTGCTTAGTGTCGTGCGCCCCTCTTGTTGCCTCTTTTATAAACTTCCAATTGGCCAATCTTAGAAGGTGCCATGCGCCCCTTTGTGTCTTAATTTAGAAGGTCCATGCGCCTTTCTTAGCAATTCCCTTAGTGCCATTCTTAATCAAGGAAAGGCCCCTTTTTAAATGATCTTATGTGCCTAACCTTGGATATGGAAATCCCTATACACGGCCATGCATCTTTATTTAATTTTAGACATCTTATTTATTTAGCAATCCCCTTTTTAAAAATATTCTATCACATCATCATGGATATAAATATCTAAAATTCGGCCATGCACAATTATCCCAAGTTCCTTTATGCGCATGTCAATTTATCCAAATCCTTTATTTATATATATATATATTGCATTACTAATTAAATTCAGCCCTATTTAATTCTATTGAAACCATTTACCAAAACCGTTGGGTCTTAATTGGGCAATGACCCAACACTTTACCCATCTAAGGTCCATATTTAATAATTCACAAATTAAATGGGTAATTTTCATATATATTAATAACTTGAAAATCCGGGGTGTTACAATACAACCCTCTTTTTAAAATTTTCATCCCAAAAATGGAGTGAAGTAGGGTTTCAAACATTTACATAAATAGCTCAGGATGAGCTGTTCTCATTTCCGACTCGAGTTCCCATGTGGCTTCATCAATGCCATGTCGATCCCATACCACCTTGACAAACTGGATCGCTCCGTTCCGCATTACCCTTTATTCTGTGTCCACCACTTCGGACAAGCTTTTCGACGTATGTCACGTCGCTTTGGACCTCTATGTCTTGTATGTTCAGTACATGAGAAGGATCAGGATTCTACTTCCTCAACATTGATATATGGAACATATCGTGTAAAGATGCCAACTGTGATGGGAGTGCCAATTGATAAGCCACGTCCCCCATCCTTCTTATGATTGAAAACGGTCCCACATATCTTGGCGACAATTTCCCCTTTTTTTTTCCAAATCTCATGTGTCCCTTTCGTGGCGAAACTTTCAAGAACACCATGTCTCCCACTTCGAATTCAAGGAACCTCCTCCTCTTGTCAGCATAACTTTTCTGACGACTTTGCGAAGTCAATAGATGCTGCTGTATCAACTGTATCTGCATTGTAGTCTCCGCACCAATTCAGGTCCAATTAGTGCAGGCTCACCGGCCTCTGTCCAGCACACAGGTGATCTACATGGTCTACCATATAATGCCTCAAATGGAGCCATCTGAAGGCTTGCCTGGTAACTATTGTCGTATGAGAACTCTACCAACGACAAGTGATCCTCCCATCCACCCTTGAAATCTAGAATACATGCTCTCAGCATATCCTCCAATGTTTGTATTGTTCTCTCAGACTGCCCATCAGTCTGTGGATGGAATGTTGTACTAGTCAGTAGATCTGTTCCCATGGCCGACTGCATGCTCTGCAATACTCTGCCGGTGAATCGACCATCTCTGTCGGACACAATAGTCTGAGGAATACCTTGCAATCTGATGATATCTCTGATATACCGCCGACCCAAAGTCTCAGATGAGTCTGTCATCTTAATAGGAAGAAAACGTGCAGACTTGGTCAGTCGGTCTACCACGACCCATATCGCATCGTTGCCCTTTGAAGATCTTGGCAACCCTGTCACAAAATCCATGGAGATGTGCTCCTATTTCCATTCCGACACTGGTAAGGGTTTGAGTAACCCTAGTGGCTTCTGATGTTCCATCTTAACCTGCTGACAAGTTAAGCAATGAGCCACAAATTTTGCCATATCCCTCTTGAGTCTGTGCCACCAGTAATGTCTCTTCAGGTCGTGATACATCTTGGTGTCTACCCGGATGAAATTGATAGTTTGGTCTGATGTGCCTCAATTAGTAACTCTTTTCTGCAATTCTTAGGCACATATATCCTACCCCTGTAATACAAGACCCTGTCTTGTCCGCAACTCCCATTCCGGTATAACTTCACCAGTAGACATCTTAGGCCCATATCTTCTCCACTTCCAGGTCTATCCGTTGTTCCTGTTCATATCAACCTAAATGAATTTACTCTGTCTCGTTTCCACTGCCGCACCCCTCGCCAGGTAAGAGTGAGCGTACGACAAAAGGGTCGACTAAATGAACAACGTGCCGCTCACCGCTGTGCAGGAAAAAACATCTAACGAAAATGATTCTACCAATACACCGCCCTTGAAGGGCCCATGCCCGCTTATCACCCAAGCACAACCCGTGACCAACTGTCAACTCATCGTCACCGGCTCATGACCCAACCTTGGCCACGTCGTGATCAACACAAGACACATCGTGACCAACCAATACCTTGTCCATTGTGAAGCCGAAGCTGCTCAAGAACAGAAGAGCACGCCAAACATGCCCTTGTCTTGGCAGGACGACAATTTCATTTTACTGTCCGCGACATGTCCACAGACGATAAAACCCATCCCGCGGACAGTGCAACCCGTCCTGTGAAGGGTGAAACCCGTCCGTGACCATTTCCGCACCCACAACACCCTGTCCATAGTGTAGCTGAAGGTGCTCAACCGCGGACGAGCACGCCAAACATGTCTGTGGTCTGGCAAAACGACAGCTTCATTTTACTATCAGCGACTCATCCACGGATAGGTAAAACCCGTCCCGCAGGACGGTGAAACCCGTCCGTGACCAGTCACGCGCCCACAATACCCTGTCCATAGTGTAGCTGAAGGTGCTCAACCGTAGACGAGCATGCCAAACATAATCGTGGTCTGGCAGAACGACAATTTGATTTTACTGTCTGCGACCAGTCCCTGCGTCCACAACACCCTATCCATAGTGTAGCTAAAGGTGCTCAACCGTGGACAAGCACGCCAAACATGCCCGTCATCTGGCAGAGCGACAATTTCATTTTAGTGTCCTCGACCCATCCCACGGACGGAGATACCGATCCGTGACCAATCCCATGCCCACAACACCCTCTCCATACTGTAGCTGAAGGTGCTCAACCGTGGACGAGCACACCAAACATGCCTGTGGTCTGGCAGAGTGACAATTTCATCTTACTGTCCGCGACCGGTCTGCAGACGGTGAAACCGGTCCCGCGGATGGTGAAACCCATCTGTAACTAGTCCCGCGCCCACAATACCCTGTCCATAGTGTAGCTGAAGGTACTCAACCGTGGACGAGCACGTAAAACATGCCTGTGGTCTGGCAGAGTGACAATTTCATTTTACTGTCCGCGGACAGTAAAACCAGTCCCGCAGATAGTGCAACCCGTCCCACGGACAGTTCAACCCATCCCACGAACGGTCAAAACTCGTCACAGAAACGGTACAAACCCGTCCCTGACCAGTCCCACGCCCACAACACCCTGTCCACAGTGTAACTGAAGGTGCTCAACC